>JAHDVF020000551.1:0-1250863 GCA_022606425.2 Lepidostoma basale | reverse complement strand
TATGCGATGTAAAAACAAAGTAACCATTTTTGTTTCTTTTTTTGAATGTCACCACAAATAAAGTGATTCATGTGAAAGCATAGATAATTTATTTTGTACAATAGTATTTGGCAGTGGGTAAGTAGGGAGGAATTTGTAGGAGGATCACGTGGGGGAGCGCATGTCCCTCACGTTGTTACCAACGCTCGTTTTCGTTAAGTTTATTATGTTACAAAATACAGCTTAGCTATTTGTCTTTTCTAGAAATAATTCATTCTTGTAATCGGTTAATTATTTTTTCTATTTTTACTAAGAATCGAGATATTTATCTTGTATTAGGACTTTTGATCAATGCTAATATAACTTATTATCAAACAGTTTTTTTGGTGCAAAATATTCGTTATGTACTGGAAAGAGCGCCAGCTAACTGATGCCGTGTTAAATTTGCTGTTTTTTAAAGCACCATTTTTATAAATTAATCACAAAACGTGAGAATGAAAATATTTAGAATGAGGGGTGCCGCCTGACGCAGTCCATCATGCAGTCCGACATGATTTATGTTTGGGTGGAAGTCAAAATTCGGGATATTTTTTACCAAAATTGTCTGACATTTGACAGCTATCAGATCGATGAACCCAGAGTTATAAACTTAATATTGCGGCTTGATAACATAGATTCGAGACGGCATTGGTCCTCCAGGCCATCTCTCTCCATTCTCCAGATCTTTCTAGTTCAGACACTATTATATAAGTATCCATTTCAAACGTTAAAATGTATTTATAAAATATATTTACAGATTGTTTATTCCTCGTTGTGTGACTGAAAATGACACATTTATTTTATATAAATGGTTACTGTCAAAATCTTTTCATGCTGCAGTAAAGGGTTTTACGTATAACGATGTTTTTTTTTTTCAAATCGCGTCGTTAAGTAGCTATCTAAATAGAGTTTTATGATATTTTTCAAAATTTGGTATTTTGTGATGATGAAATGACAAATAATTGTTGTTTATTTTCGTTCTTCTTCTTCTTTCTGGCGCTATTCCAAATCATTGTCTGTGTTGACTGTTGGGGTCGGTTCTTCTCGATCTCAGGTTGCACCTCTTACGGTTCTGAGCATGGCCTTCACTCGAGCCATTTCTCTGCAATACGCTATTGCACTGAATCATCCACGTGTTCCTAGGTCTTCCTCTGAATAGTTGAAGAGGAAGATTCACAGACAAAGCTCTAATTACTATAAAATTCAAAAGGCTTATGAAAAACTAAGTTATTAAAGCGAATATAAAATGTGTTTCAAATTAGATAAGTTTTAAAATTTTAGAATAAGGGAAAACTTTTACTTTTGGAAAATTCAAACAGCTTCGATTCGCCGTCGAAAGATCTAGAGGATTGTATGTTTGAGACTTCCAGAAATAAACTATTCCTGGTGGAATATTCCACGAATACCCCTAATACAGTTATGCAATGAAAGAGGGTGAATGCGGACGGTAAACTGGTTATATAAAGGCACTCATTTACCGTACCGGGTAATACAATAGCCAGTGAGAAATTGGATTTCCAATTAGAATATTATGTTTTATATTCAAAAACATGCTTGCTTATGAGAACAATTGTTGAATTACGTAAGTAAACGAAAACAAATCAAATAAAATAATGTTTCCAGTGCAAGATTAGGCACATTCATCATTAGTATCATCAGTCATTAGTCGTCCAGTGTTTAAAGCAAATCAAACCAACTTTCGAAATCACTGTTTTTAGGCCGTAATGTTGAATTAGATGTGGGGCCGGTTTGATCTGACAGCTGTCAAAAATAAAAATAAATGTAAAAAAAAGATCGCGATTTTTTCAAAACAATGAATAAACGTTAACATTTTTGAAAATGTTATTTGATCAATATTGTTGATACTTTACAAATGAGGAAGATTCTTCATCACATTCTTTGAAAATGTTATGTAGATTTTTCAGCCAAATGCGGAAACACAGATTTATAATATGAAACATGTCTGTAACACGTATATAAGGAGTAATAATAAAATCATAGTCGTATTTTACAAAAAAATCTCATTAATCATCGAAATATAATGAGATCACGGCACGAGACACACAGCAATTTCACGGATTCCAATACTACATACGGCCTCATAAATCGCCATGTTGCAAATGTTGTTTATGGTGCTTACGGCCTGGTAAATAGGTACTTTCAAGACGGTATTGCAAAAGATACCCGCTATTGTACGTACAATAACAAGTACGACAAACCATAATTGAATTCTGATAAATAGTTATTTTAGACTTGTCTATTTTTTCCTGTCTGTAGCGGAAGAATCAAACGTAAATGTATAGACGCGTTATGCTGATGAAAATAAACGTAGAAAAGTTGATTACTCTCTTACAAAAAGCATTATGGATGGCGTAACGGGACATTAGAAATTATAATCCAATACTTCGCTCTCTCTTGCAAGCAGATGGAATAAATTTTAATAGCAATTAATTCCCGGTATTTCTACCCATTAGTAATAATTAATTCCCCGTATAAAAATTGAGACTTCTTTTGAGAACCAGTTTTCTTTTCAAGAAGAACTGTTTTTTTTTAAAACGAAAACGCCTGCCCTAAAATAAGTAGAAATCAGACTTTATAAAAATGATTTATCTCTCCCCTTATTCTTGTCATTGGTGAAAAGTTTGGCGACTATTTGTTATTTCCAAAGGTGGCGGATATAATAGTTTTACTGACACTATACAAAGAGGCACCTCCTTTGTCCCCAAAATGGAAGTGATTACAGAAACAACGTTGTAAAAGTGAATGTGATTAGAGAAGTGTGTGTTATAAAAGTGAAGATTAATACACAAGTATGTGTTGTAAAAGTGAATGCGTGTGTTGTAAAAGGGAAGATGAATACACAAGTATTGTAAAAGTGAATGTGAATATATAAGTGTGTTGTAAAAGTAAATGTGTACGTAGAATTGTGTATTTAAAAAGTGACGGTAAATACAAAAGTAAGTGTTGTAAATGTAAATGTAAATTAATATAGAAGTGTACGTTATAAAAGTGAATGTGAATAGAGAACTGTGTGTTGTAATAGTAATGATGAATACATAATTATGTGTTGTAAAAGTGAATGTGAATAGAGAAGTGTGTGTTGTAAAAGTGAAGATGAATACATAAGTATGTGTTGTGAAAGTGAATGTGATTACAGATGTGTGGGTTGTAAAAGTGAAGATAAATACATAAGTATGTGTTGTAAAAGTGAATTTTAATATAGAAGTGCGTGTTGTAAATGTGAATATGAATATATAAGTGTTTATTGTAAAATCAATACAGAAATGTATGATTTGGAACCGAATGTGAATACAAAAGAAACCTTTTTTCGTTTTAGGTTCTTGTTGCAATGCTTGGAGGACCTGGACCGCAGCCTGCGCCGGCTGAACTCCCGTCTCTTCGTGGTCCGCGGGCAACCGGCAGATGCGCTGCCGAAGCTGTTCCGCGAGTGGGGCACCACCAGCCTGACCTTCGAGGAGGATCCAGAGCCCTACGGCCGAGTGCGCGACCACAACATCAGCGCCATGTGCAAGGAGATTGGTATCACGGTGGTCTCCCGCGTGTCGCATACGCTCTACAAGCTGGACACGTAAGATATAATTGTATATCGTAGTTTTACACATAAATTTTAATATTGCACCTAAGCTTTATACATAGCATAGGTCGTATATTATATAAATCCGATATCAGTTATATGTGGTATCTGATACCCGAGTTCTGTATTACAGTCAGATACAGTGTTTTCGTTAAAAAAATCTACAGTTATTTTATTTTTCTCGGCATGTTTCGAAGGTTTTACAACTCGGGAGAGGTCTAAACTCAATGTTAATACCGTTCTCCCGATGATTGAAGTAATCACTTCGAACTTACTTACTTAGACAGCACACGTCGAGAAAAATAAATAAAAAAATGGAAAAAAAACAGCTTTTTTATCGTCTTTATACATACTCGTATATCAGAGATAGTTACTTTTATAAGTATCTATCTTGAAAAATTTGGTAGTTATGTATTGTAAATATTTGGTAGTTATGTAGGTACTGTACATATTTGGTAGTTATGTATTGTACATATTCGGTAGTTATTTATTGTACATAGTTGGTAGTTATGTATTGTACATATTTGGTAATTATGTATTGTACATATTTGGTAGTTATGCATTGTACATATTCGGTAGTTATGTATTGTACATATTCGGTAGTTATGTAATGTACATATTCGGTAGTTATGCATTGCACATATTTGGTAGTTATGTATTGTACATATTTCGTAGTTATGTATTGTACGAATTTGGTAGTTGTATCATTATTTGACACTAATCTAATATTTGTATTCAGATTATACAATAAAAGTCGATTACCGCTATCGGATTTCGTAATTATGTATTAATATCTAAAACCGATGTTGTATTACATAACCAAATACAGGAGTAAATGGTAAAACAATCCAAAACTTACGATTGCAGGATAATAGAGAAAAACGGCGGGAGGGCGCCCCTGACGTACCACCAGTTCCAGACTGTGATCTCGTCCATGGGGGCGCCGTGCTCGGCTGAGGCGACCATCACGGCCGAGGCGCTGGGCCCCGCCACTACCCCCCTGTCCGAGGACCATGACGACAAATACGGAGTGCCCACACTGGAGGAACTAGGTGACTATTCTATGTATAAGTGGGTACCCTTAAATATCAATTCCAAATTTCGAGTGTTAACTGCAAACTTTTACTCAACTAAAATAAAAGAAAGAATCCTTCTTCTTCTTCTTTGCTGTAGACCTATGTGGTCTGTTCTCTAGAGTGTAGCTCCTCCTGTGTGGTAGACTCCCAGCTGTCCTTCCATCTTTTAGGAGGTCTTCCATGAGGACGAGTCCCATGAGGCTGATTATGTAGTGTAATATAGGGGAGTCTGGTGGTGTCCATTATTTGAACATTACCGTACCAGTCCCTTCTTCGCTATCTACAAATATCTCTTTAATTCTGATATTCCTCACGCGATCTCTCAGTGTCTTCCCTGCTAGCGTCCTCAGTGTCTTCATCTCGGAGGTCTTCAAAACTTGTTTGGTCCGTACTGTGTCTGCCTTTGCTTCGGCGCCATATGTTATTATTGCTCTTACGCATGCTTTATAGATTCTCATATTATTCTTAATGGCCATGTCTTTGTTTTTCCATATTGTGGAATTTAGAGCAAAAATAATTCTCGAAAACTAAAACATTTCAAGTGTGTAATAGTAATATCTTACTTAAACTAAATTGAAAAATAACCATTGAAAATCTACAAAATATTTCCGATATCTAGTGTGCTATTAATCTAAATTAAATCAAATAAAGTTGGCTATAATATCAATAAAATAATTCAAGTTTTTAGTCAAATCTTTAAATAATTTAAATTTAATAAAGTACACATGAATCAACATAATAAATATTTCGGATGTGCAATGCGACATTTGCCCCAAACTAACCAAAATAAATAAAAAGTAGCCTTGAATATCAGTTAAATATTCCTTGTACGCAGTATAAACGAACGGATACGAATGGTATCGGGTAGAAAATGTATAATTTATTCTGGGTGTGATGACACAATTTATATAAAAGTGGTGAGTCCTTTCAATAATAGGTGAAAGAGAACTCTGAAACACCGGGTAACAGAAAAAAATCATACTAGGAGGTGAAAAACTGATTTACACTTAATTATATATTATATAACTCTCATTGGGCTAATGGGATTGATTTTGAGCTTTGTAAAACAAATAAAGCATAGATAAAATAATAAAAGAGACATTGCAATAACTGAATGTGTTAAATAACTCTTCTTCTTATTCTTCCTCTTAGTTTAGGTCGTATGACCTGTGTGTGATGACGGTGGGCTGTCCTGGGATGATGATGTCCAGCCATCTCTCCATCTCTTCGGCGGCCTTCCTGGTAATCTCTTGCTGCTTGGGTTTTCATCTTAAACAATTTTTGCAATTCTTGTATTCTCCATACGGTCCACGTGGTCTCTCCAAAAGCGCCTTCTGCTTCTTCCCCATCTCACTATGTCTTCAACACCACAGACAGACCTTATCGTTTCATTTCTGATCCGATCTCTGAGGGTTTTGCCTGCGATGGAGTGAAGGGTTCGCATTTCTGCTACTCTAAGAAGGTTCTTAGTTCTATTGGTATCGGCTCTGACCTCTATTCCATACGTCATGATGGGGCGAATGCATGCCTTGTATATCTTGACTTTACTTTCGGTCCTGTTAAATAACTATTCAATGTTTTCCCAGGGTTTGACACTGAGGGGCTCCTGCCACCGGTGTGGGTGGGCGGAGAGACAGAGGCTCTGACTCGCCTGGACCGACACCTGGAGCGCAAGGCTTGGGTGGCCTCCTTTGGCCGCCCCAAGATGACGCCGCAGTCTCTACTGGCCAGTCCCACGGGTCTCTCGCCTTATTTGAGGTGAGCCACATCTCTAGATATAGTTTTTCATTTCAGATTTACTTTTACGGGAAAAACTCTCTGAGATCGTGTCCGTTACTAAGACACAAGAAAAACATGCAAAATATTTGATATTGTTCGGTGAAGTAGATCCAGAAGAAGATACTGGAGGGACCATGTGACAGACTCGTATATACAACCGCTTACGGAATCCTCCCCGGACACCGTCCACCTGGAAGACCATCTAAGAGATGGAGGAACAGCTGATCCTCATCATCCGAGGAGACATGATTTGAATGTCACAGATCGTCAGATCTATTAAAAGAAGAAGAAGAAGATTTTATCGTGAGTAATATAATGAAAATAAGGAAAGGCCCAGATTAAAATATTGTTTATATTACTTTGTCAGCTTGTCTCCATCCACTGCTGGACGTAAGCCTCTCCACCCCCACGCTATCTCTCTCGGTCTCTCGCCAATGTTCTCCAGGCCCTTCCCCCTGTCCGCACAATATCATCGCTCCACCTGGTTGGCTGTCTCCCCACACTTCTTCGACACTGATCTGGAGCAACCACGGATTAAACATAAACGGAGAATATTTGTCTCACTTGAGATTCGCTGATGACCTAATTTTGTTGATTGTTAATATACAATATAATAATTTTATTGCATTTTTAATTTAAAAAATACATTTAAACCACTGAAATGATTTCGAAGGTATAACTTCGTCACCGTGAAAAAGATAGATATACTATTCTCTTTGGCCACCCCCAGTCCATTAAACGGGTATTAATACCCTTCCTGTAGATAATGTGTTCATATAAAAAAATATCTTAATCGAAATCTTTCGCAAGTCGTATGCCTTCATCAACGGGGAAAAAATACATAAACTAAGTTAACTGATCCATATAAACAAACTATAATACATTCAGAACTTGCTGAACTAAACAATCTCTGCTGGAACAAAACAGTGTTTTGATTGTTAACATTTCCAATTAGAGTAGGTAAATATACAATATGTAGGTACAATATACAATATACAATATGTAGGTACAGAGTGACATGTAGAAATGTGTATTATCTTCAAATAATTAATGTTGTTAATTGAAATTTCTTGGTAGAAGTTCATTTTAAATAATGAAAACAAATAAAAATTGATACAAAATTTCTTTATTATGATGTATTTAGTGTGCTTCCTTATTGTGTTTATGTTCGACCGGTTTCGGAAGCTTGCTGCCATCTTCTGGACGCATCAACCAGAAGATAGCAGCAAGCTGTCGAAACCGGTCGAACATAAACACAAGTGGAAGCACATTAAATACACCATACATACATACAGATATTGTGTATAATTTTTTTTTTGTTTTCATATGTGTATTATCTTGTTAGGATATTATTAATAATGTTTTTATCACATTTTTACAGCATTATTACAATTATTAATTTTATTTTATTTATTCTAGAAAACTATGTAATTATGACATCAACTTAGTCCAAAATATAATATGTATTGTTTATATAGAAATTCAGCAACTATTTTTGTATTCTTTAGATTCGGTTGCCTGTCAACGAGGTTGTTCTACTACCAGTTGACGGAGCTATACAAGAAGATCAAGAAGTCACGGCCTCCTCTGTCGCTTCACGGGCAGCTTCTGTGGCGCGAGTTCTTCTACTGCGCCGCCACCAAGAACCCCAACTTCGACAAGATGGCGGGCAATCCCATCTGCGTTCAGATCCCCTGGGACAAAAACAGCGAAGCCCTTGCCAAGTGGGCCAATGTAAGTTAAAATAAATTAAAGGTTTCTTATTTTCTTCGACGTTTCTCAGTTTTTGAAGCGGTCCTACTCTTACGCAGAAGCTACAGTATCATTTTAACTTGTCTTAGGCTTAATTTTTACCGTTACCATATTAAAAAATCTTGGATTTATATCAATTACTTGTATCAATAAGAAATGTAATGGAATCAACACCGCCAAAAACAAAATATATAAATAAATAACAACATTCGGGTAGATACTTTTATCTTGTGGTTATGATACAGTTTTCGGTGATGTGGTGGGACTTTTCGCAATTGTTTTAAGTTATTGTATCACAAGTACTTTTTTAAACTTTGAGTTTGTAAATCTAATTGTAATGTTCTTATAGGGTCAGACGGGTTACCCCTGGATAGACGCCATCATGATTCAGCTACGAGAGGAAGGATGGATCCACCACCTGGCACGACATGCCGTGGCCTGCTTTCTGACCAGGGGAGACCTCTGGATTTCCTGGGAGGAGGGCATGAAGGTAGGGCACCCTCTTGTCACTTTATCATATCTTAACTAACAAAGTTCAGCTTGAACGACTTCTGAATATTTTAGCCAGCAAGAATATCTGCACTAAAGACTTGAGGATAATTGTGAACCTGTATTGGCACCAGACAGTTGCAGTTAGAATATAGGATCAATCAACAAATGATACAGAAACTAATTGCAAATGAGAATTGTTCGATGTTGCATGCTAACTGTCTTGTTCTTTTTTTTTTATATTTCTTTATTTAGTTATAAAAAATTACATATTTCTTACAACTATGAGGTGTATAACTTTGCTTCCGCCGTTTTTTTTTTTTCAAAATTCGAGGCTTTATCGCAAAAAACTGGTTATACATTTATGATTCAAAGTATTGTCCATCGCTGGCCACTACTTTCTCCCATCTTTCGGGCAGCATACGAATCCCGCGTTGAAAAAACTGGTCATCTTTTGAAGCGATCCATGAATCGATCCAATTTTTTACTTCTTCATAAGACCGGAAGTGCTGGTCAGCTAGGCCGTGTGCCATTGATCGAAACAAGTGATAGTCCGAGGGAGCAACGTCTGGAGAATACGGCGGGTGGGGTAGGACTTCCCATTTCAAAGTTTCCAAGTATGTCTTGACCACTTTCGCAACATGGGATCGAGCATTGTCATGCTGTAAAATCACTTTATCATGTCTCTCGTTGTATTGCGGCCGTTTGTCTTTCAATGCTCGGCTCAAACGCATTAATTGCGTTCGATAACGATCGCCTGTGATTGTTTCAGTCGGTTTTAACGACTCATAATACACTACGCCGAGCTGGTCCCACCAAATACTGAGCATAACCTTGGAACCGTGAATATTCGGTTTGGCCGTCGACGTGGAAGCATGGCCGGGATATCCCCATGATTTTCTGCGCTTGGGATTATCGTAATGAACCCATTTCTCGTCCCCAGTCACAATGCGATGCAGAAATCCCTTCCGTCTTTGCCTTGCAAGCAGCTGTTCACAAACACACAAAAGCCGTTCAACATCTCTCGGCTTCAACTCGTACGGCACCCAATTTCCTTGTTTCTGAATCATTCCCATAACTTTCAGGCGTTTTGAAATGGCTGGTTGCGTCACTCCCAATGATCCTGCTAATTCTTGTTGCGTTTGACACGAGTCTTGATCAAGTAATGCCTCCAATTCTGCATCTTCGAAAACCTTCTCTCTTCCACCGCCATGCTGGTCTTCGACGTTAAAATCACCGTTCTTGAAGCGTTGAAACCACTCTCGGCACGTTCTTTCACTAATAGCAGCCTCACCATAGGTATTTGAGAGCATTCGATGAGCCTCAGCCTCAGATTTCTTCATATTAAAACATAAAATTAAAACCTCCCGCAAATGACGAGAATTTGGCTATTTATGATGCAGACACAAATCGACTAATATTTCGATGGCGTTATGTTTACAAATACTTAAGCTTATTGTATGACATCTATGATCTATTTATTCCAACTAGCACTTACCGCTACTGCCATCTATTGCAAAACGGCGGAAGCAAAGTTATACACCTAATGGTATATGACATTTTAAAATACATAAACAAATATAAATGAGCAATTAGGCACAAAACACACAAAGAAGAAATTTAACAAGAAAAAAATTAATTACTTTAAAACTTAAAAATGTGATCGGACGTACGAGTACACTATACATTGGTTGCGGAATTTGTGAACATTATCTGAGTCCTTCATGACTTGCGGCAAGCTATTAAATACTTTCAAACCCTTGTAAAAAAAATTGTTTTCGGAACCCCTTGATAATGTTCTATTAATTCTAAAATTTGTTTTGTCTCTCGTTGGGTAGCCATGTATTTCATAATTGTAAGCAGCCTGCTCACACAAATATTTTGGAAGAAGCCCACCAAATGAAAATATTTTAAAATCAATTAGATGCAAATGACACTAGTAATATCGCGTTATTCAATATTTGTTTTATCTAAATAACACACATTTTCTGTTTGGATTTCAGGTATTTGAAGAGCTACTACTGGACGCGGACTGGTCGGTGAACGCCGGTACCTGGATGTGGCTGAGCTGCTCTTCCTTCTTCCAACAGTTCTTCCACTGCTACTGCCCTGTGCGCTTCGGCAGAAAGGCCGATCCCAACGGAGACTTTATTCGGTAGGATCTTAGTCAACAATTTCCACCTCTTTTGGGATATTCCAACATTCTTAATTATTTATATTTTTAATAAATCGGCAACATGCGCGTTTTTATGTTACGTATATTATATTCTATTATAAAAATTAACACAATCAATAATTGAAAACTCAAAAAAAAAAATAGAGGAAAACATGGCATGACCAAATTAATCAAATTTTGATGGTTGGTTATGTTACAAGTCGGAAGAATCGACGTGCGTGTATGACTCCCTGTATGAATGTTGAGGAAGCTAGAGAGGTGTGCCAGGATAGAGTAGTGTGGCGGTCCATTCTCTCTGCCTACCCCTGTGGTGAAACGGCGTGATGGTTTTGTTTGTTTGTTTGAAAACTCAAATAAATGTTGTGTTAATTTTTAATATCTCATTTTGTAAACATATTAGCCTCAAAATATATTTACATATAGACTTCGTCTTCTTTTTCTACCTAATATTATTTGTCATCATATTATACAAAGTGTTAACAAATATTGAATGTAAAGTAGATTCAAAGAAAAGAGTTAGAAAAACACATTTGTCTCTCAAGTCAGAAAAATTCCCAAAGTGCTCTAAGGGTCAGGAAAACTCTCAAAGCGCTATAAGAGTCAGAAAAATTCGCAAAGTGCTCCATTATTAAGGTCATGTTACATTTCCCCCTCGACTGGTGCCCCAGACTGAAGGTGTCCAGTTATGAAGTTATATAGAATGACAAAATGCATTTCCAGGCGATACATACCCGCACTGAAGAATTTCCCTACGCGCTACATTCACTCTCCGTGGCTGGCGGGAGCAGAGGTGCAGACTGCAGCGCGCTGCACATTGGGGCGCGACTACCCACTTCCCATGGTCGAGCACGCCACCGCCTCTCGCTCCAACATCCAGCGCATCAAGCAGGTCTACAACCAGCTTGCCAAATACAAGCTACCAGGTAAGACCCTCTTTAAGTCAGCACAACCCTATTTGCAGAGGATACTTTAGAACATCCAATATCCAACAAAAGTGACTATTTATTGTTTCTTGAACAATTATATAAAACTACTATAAGCGTATGCTTTTAGGAGTTAGGAATAAGTCTAAGAGACAGAGTCAGGAATGATATGGTGAGAGAAAAAACAAAGTTCACTGACATCATCCACCGGATGGCGACTCTAAAATGGCAATGGGCAGGTCACGTAGCCAGAAGCACAAATGAAAAGTGGACAAGAAGACTGCTGACTTGGAGACCGTGGATGGCGAAGAGAAGTGCGACCGCAACTACGGTGGAAGGATGATCTGAACAGACACGTCGGAATAACCTGGATGCAGTCTGCACAGGACAGAATGACATAGGAGCAAATGGAGGAGGCCTTTGTCCAGAAGTGGACGGGAATAGGCTGAGGAAGAAGAAGAAGAAGAAGAAGAAGCATATGCTAGTGGAAAGCAAAGTTAGAATTTATAAAGCATGCATCAGGCCCATAATGACATACGGAATTGAAGCAAGAGCAGACACTGTCAGAACCAAACATCTCTTAAGAGTAGCAGAAATGAGAACATTGCGACCAATTGTGGGGAAAACCCTTAGAGATAGGATACCCAATGAAGAAATTCTCAAATCCTGCGAAATTGAAGACATAGTGAGATGGAGTAGGCAGAGAAGACGATTCTGGAGGGACCACATCGAGAGAATGGATCCAGTAAGAATTCCTAATATCGTGACGCACGAGACTCCAGAGGGCCGTCGACCACCAGGACGACCACCAAAGAAATGGAGAGAAGGCTGGTCGTCTTTATCACAAGAAGAAAGTTGATATTCTGCATAAACAGATCGCAAGATCTACAATAAGACGAAGAATAAAAAGAAGAACAATTACATAAAACTCCATATTAAATAATAAATAGGAATGAAAACATCTGTTTTCTAGAAGTCAAATAGTCTAGAAATATCCATAAAATATAATAAAACTTCTAGAAAACAGACGTTTACATTTCAATTAAAAATGACTATGATGGACTGCCATAATGTTCTTTTGATATACTACTCTTGCCTCTTTAAGATTCAAGAGGGGGCAAGAAAGCTGCCTCCATGTATGGTGTTACTATAAATGTAATACCCGGCACTCCTGGAAACAACAAAATTCGGCAAAACCTTCCACCACAATGGAAAGAGAAGAGGAGAGATATGGTTCTTTTTAGGCCCATCCCTACAAAATTAATTTGTCATTGACACGGCAAAGGAGAACATCCAATAACATGCAATTCAATTTCTCCAACTCTTCGCTTGGCCGACATTTAAAATTGGATTAATTAATCGTGCCACATTTTATTCGGTCCTCTATATTGTACATAGACATTCATTATTCCCATGCGTCCAAACCACCTAAATGAAATTTTCATTATTTTGTTTGTAACGCTTTTATTTGCATTCCATTCTCTCAATATCTGCGTTTATCACTGTATCATATGAAGATTTGTCAGGCATTTAGACTCTACCTCCATTATTATTTTGTCAGTTTTAAAGTCAGGCATTTAGATTCTACCTCCATGATTATTTTGTCAGTTTCATGTTTATTTTATTATAAAAATATTTAATTGGATACATTTGCTCCCATTAAGGAAAAAATTGTAATTTTCATACTGTATTCTCTTATAGTAAACTCTTTAAATGAAAATATTCTTTTATCATTACAGATTACTTAAATAACCTATTTCTCTTTATATTTTCAGCTGAAGACACTAAAGGAGAAAACTTAACACGTGAGTATATTATTTGCATTAACTAAATTTGTTTAAATAAAATAAAATACATTAGTAGTCTGTTAACAGATAATTCATTCACTCCGGGCCACACAAATCATGCCCCCGAATAAACTAACAACCCACCAAATCACCTTCCAACAATGTTCCCATCAGACGTAAGAGGAATAGCCACATGAGCTGAACCTCTGTAAGCCAGAAGATCCAAGTCCAAGTCCAATTCATTACATTTAACATGTATAAAAAGGAACCTGAAGCCAAGAATTTTAAAATGAAGCAAAAATTATTTCTTTTTTTATCAATGATTATGCAATCTTCAATTAAAACAGAAATAAGTTACTATTATGAAGAAAGAACAGGGGCATGCTCAGGCTTGAATTCGTATCCCCAATATCAGGAACCAAGCGTTTCTATCCGTTAGACCACAACCCGGATATAAATGGTGATCTGTTGATCTTAGGTATAATCCGAGTTTTTTAAAGATTCCTTTAAAAGAAACACTGATTTACTTTAAAAATAAAATATTTGTAGTTACTAAGGAATCATTTTTTTGATTAATACTGATGAAAATGTATAATTTCTAGGTGTTTTTTTTATATAATATATATTTTATAAGAGTGTATAAGTCTTACCTTGCTAGGGCAGAATCAAATGTAGTAAGAATTAGACGAGTTTCCGCTTATAAATATGTAAAAAGTTAATAAAACAGAAATTGTTAATTATAACTTTGGCAGCATGGATAGAGTTTACATATTTGAAAGGGCGTAAAAGTAATTAAAAATAAACATTGTTATTGTTGAAATATTTAAAGAGAATAATTATTTTTATTTTTCAGAAATGTTTGCGGTGAACAACATAAACCGCCCCAACGTTGCCGTGTCTTCTCCTAGCCCGACCTCTGTCATTAGAACTGTCAACCACTCCAACTACTATTGCGCAACGCCAGACATACAAAAATCCGACGGCTTTTACACACCCCAGACACCCAACGAAGAGAGAGAAGATGGCCAATTCTCAAACAAAAAATCTGATGAAGACTTCGAAAACAGCAACAAAAATGTATCAGATCTATTCAACGATAAGCAGAGCAAGTCGCCCGGCTTACAGGTACGAAACTTGCCTTTTAAAAAGATCATCGTGGTGGAACAGAAGTACAAAACAATGCAGCAGAATACGGCTACCGACACGATAGAGGGTTTCGAAAATACAAACAACCAATACATGCAAAATAACAAACAAAACTACAACTCCATGAACACAAACTATCAAATGAACAGACAAAATGGATTCTATGTTGAAAATGTAGACAACGACGAGACATACAATAACATGAAAAATATTATGAACAATCAGCAAATTGAATACGAGGAAACGCCATGCATTAAAACTGAAAGCGAATATCCTTACAAGGATGACATAAACATACCTCCATCTTACAATGTCCCGTCGTCCCACACGTTCAAACAACCATCAAACGACTCAATGTACGACATGCGCAGAAAATCGTTCTGCATAACCAAGAGGCAAGTCGTCGAAACCGTGGATTATGAGACCCAGAAGAATAAAAACACAATCCCAGAAGGCCGTGAACAATGCTACGATCAAAATCAAGACGAGAGTGGCTATGTCAATTCAAACATTAAAATAAACCGCGAGTTCAGATTCAGGACCCAGACGCTCTACATTAAGCCGCAGGGGTTCAAAGTGAACGAGAACTTCTCGAATTCTAATTACGATAATCCGAGCTGCATGCATAACGGAAGCGGAATAAATCACCTTTCCAGGAGCCAAGAGGAACTGGCTAATCATCACCAGTACAGCGTCGAGGAGAACGAAATGAGCTTCCATCAGAGGAAGGTCACAATGATGGGCTGCGAGACTTCAGAGCAGGAGCCTGAATGATATCAGAATTCAGAATACACAGGATTTGAAATATAACTATCAGGTAGAATCAACCATAACTTTGTCTGCATACCCAAAAAATCAAATCAATACCTTCATTTTTAAGGATAGTATTTTGTACATTTTTTACAAGAGTATTTAGGGTTTCTTAATGTGCTGTTTACTGGTGTCAGTCATGGTGCCAATACAATATTTTGAAATAAATATAACATGCAGATAAATGTGTTGACTAAAATATTACGAGTATCATTTGGTACAAAAAAACTTTAATAATCTCTTAGAATTCAATGTTATGTTTGTGTGTTTCTATGTTTATATTCTAGTGTTTTTTAAAGAATAATAAGGATTCAAAGAAAACATACAATATTTATTTCTACTGCAGAAATAATTTAAAGGAATGTGACAGATGTCCGAATTTAAAAAAAAATCTTAATTTAAAATAAATCTAATCTGTTTATTAAAATGAATATGTTTGTTTAATAGATAATAATCTGTTAAACAAATCAATTTGTTGTTACCCATGGGAGTTATTAAACACTTATATTTAAAAAAAAAATCATATAAGTTTTCATATAGTATGTGAACTAACATTAAAATATGTAGTATTTATGATATTATTGTTGATTTAGATCTCAATAAATTTATCCCTTTCCGAACATTATTATGCAAACCAAAATTGATTAATACTTTTATTGGGTCACCTGCATTCAGTAGTTTTCTGGTTCTAGGGGTTAAAGATAAATTTTAGTGTAAAAATAATTAATGGAAAAATTAACAGATAGAAAAATGTATTGGTATTTATATTAAATAAGTAAAAAAAATATTAATATGTGTGCAACAAAAGCTTTACATACACTTATAAAAATGTTCCTCATAATGCAAAATTTAAAGTAATGAAAATATAATCTGGAAAAACATAGTTTAAAAATAAGTTATCAGAATTTTCTGATATTATTTTTGGGGAACCATAAACTAGCCAAGCAGTTGGCCATCTTATAACCTCAAAATCCAAGAAAGAAATTTCCAACATGTGGGGGAGAATAGCTTTTGGACTCATAAAAAGCCAATATCCAAGAAGTTGGCCAACTGTAATAGTTCAAATAATAAAATTATTTTAAAACCAGAGTACTTACCTGTGATCTAATGTATACCAGGTAAGGTTAGGCAAACCTGTTTAAGTTAGATAAGATTAGGTTATATTTGAGCAGCTAACCTGCTTGCCAAACGATTTGGCCTAGTCAGAATTGTTTTTTTTTAAAGATGATAACTTATTCTATCAATATCACACATTTGTGAAGAGAGATATTTTATATTTAAAAGTTCACAAAGAATCCAATAAAAGATATACTGTATTATTTGAGTACCAACTTACTTACCATACTTGCACACTGAATCCCTTCATTATTTTTAATCTATGGTTATAAATTCTTTCATTGTCTCTCATGTCTTAATGTTCCAATTTTTGAATCTATAAGAGATAAACATTTTTAAGAAATGTCATGGTTTTAAATTTTATAACCAAAGATGATGATAGATGCAAAGTTGGTTATAAAATTTAATTCTCATTTTCCAATTTCCAATTTGATACTATTAAACAAAGAACCATTACATAGCTTTAATTAAATCTATATTCGAAATTAAATAATTTTTATAATCACTTTTCACATTTATCATAAAGGAGACCAAAGATCCAAGAAGTATACTGTAAAAAATTTGTACCCATGTAATTAAAATTAAGAATGTGTTTATTTATTTAGATAATACAGTTTATTTTGAAAATGTATGTGAAATATTAATAAAAAAATCACAAATTCACATGCATTGTTTACGATATCATCTGCAAAATAAAGTGGAAGGGTAGGTTCAGAGGATGGAAGACCACCCATCTATACTGACATTCTTCCTTATATACCTTAACATACATACAGTTTCATGCATATCCGTAGATTTTATCAATTTTATTGTGCCAATGGTTTTCCTCAATTTTGTGCATAATTCACATCCTCAACTTCATAAATTAATATAGATGAAAATTTTAGCTTTCTAGAAGATGTTTGTGCCATTTGATATGCCCTAGCAAGTTGAAATATGTCACTCCCATTAAATATAATAAAACTTCTAGAGAACTGATGTTTTCATCAATATTTCATATGGAGTTTTATCTACATCATTGTTCAAGAAACAATAAATATACACACTTTTCTTTGTGTTGGTCTTAACAATATTTATGAATCAAAAACAGAAAAAATAGTGTTAAATTCATAATTATGGAATACCAATATTACGCGAATTACGGAACGCCTTACGTTTAAAAAAAGAACGACATTATATTGCTTCATTAATTCCTTTTTTTCTTACATTCAAGTTTGACAAAGTTTTACCTCATAACTTTATAAGAATCCACATCCACCTAGAAACCCTCCTCTCACCATCCAAAAGTATCCAACCTCGGAATCCAACAAAGAAATTTCCAACTTGTGGGGGAGCAATAGCCTCCAGGCTTGTACTCCTGAAAAGACAATATCAAAGAAGAAGATCTCATGAGAGATCACATTTATACCGCAGTTAATCTTTTAATAGCTAATTTAGCCAGTTATATGCTTCACTTCCATACAAAAGAGTCAGCACACGAACACCGTTGTGCAAAGTCAAAGAAAAACATTTATAAAAATACGAATCACATTTATTTTCAACAGTTTATTAATAAAAACAATTATTTATACATTTTAGATGTACACAGTAAAAGATGTTTGTACTATTTGGTGAAAGAGGATAATCTCTTGTTATACAAGGTGTCTCAAAAGAAAGTTTATATTTAGTAAGTACACAATTGGGTAATTTATTTCTTAAAAATAATATCGTTCAAATGTAAGCCGTCGCGTTCGCGGCACTCATTTAGTCGAACAGTAAAATTTCTTATGACGGCTCGGCTGACTAATAATCGACTGACTCTCCACGTTTTCTATCATTTTTGATGATCTTGGTCGCTCGGATTTTGATTTTTAGTGTTGTACCAGTCTCTTCAAACATTTTGACTATTATTGAAAGAGAGGTATGCTTGGCACATCATTTAACTAGATAACCTCGAATATTGCAGAATATGATACGTGTTAGTCGCCGATTTACCATTTTTGCAAAATTCTCACACGCATGACGCGCGGTCCGCTTCCGTTAACACTCCATAGTGACTGAATTCCCAATAGTCAGACTACCGATTGAGATACCCCCTGCGCCCCTCAGATTCGTTGCGTTCAAACAGTAAGCTAAACAAACATAAACTTTATCTACAAATAATGTTCATGCGCACCATACGAAGACCACACTTTCATGTGCGTATTTGCTACAACCTCGTTTGAGATATGTCAGAAAAAAATTTCACTATAAAGAAAGGTATGCACTCTTCTATTGATAAATATTGAAATGACATCACAGAGTTCACGATCACATAATAAAATCATGTTAAAATACGAGATAAATTTGTCTTACTTCAACTAAATTATTAGTTTTGTAACACTGTGTAACATAAACTTTCTTCTGAGAAACCCGTATATCTACAAATCGTCACCTTAGAGTAAGAAGGTTCCAACTGACAAAAGTAAAAAGCTGAGAAAAATGAAGTCAAAGTTTTGTTGGTTTCGGGTGTGTATCTTGGAATAAAAGGGTTTTATTCCAATTTCCAGAGATTCTTTTACCGAGAAACGTGTAAATTTTGTCTGGCAACAGTTGGAATAATAAAGTTCTAAGTTTAAATGAAACCTTCTTCAGTGAATCGTGTGTTTTTAATGATCAGATGGAACTTGATTCTTTTCGTAACATCAAAATGACGATACTATTACATGTTTTTTTTAATTGTACGTATAGATAAGGTTAGTAAGAACCCTTTTCACGAAAAAAAGCCAAATGTGAAATTTTGTTAGTTGGAACCCTCTTACTCTCAGGTGACGAAATGACGTTTATGTGCACTACACGAAGATCACACGTTCATGCCCGTATTTGCTTCAACCTCGTTTGAGATATGTCCGAATATTTTTACACAGTAAGGAAAGGTATGCTCCATTCTATTGGTAAATATTAATGACATCAAAAAGTTCACAATCACATAATAAAATCATGTTAGAATATGATACAGAATTGTCTTATTTCAATAAAATTATTTGTTTTGGAACACTGTGTATACTATAACAAAACCTGATATGATGGGGAAAGTTCGGGAGCTGCTAGCCCAACACGTAGAAGGTGAAATCAGTGGAGGTGTCCAGGAGCTGCATGGAACCTTTGTCCTCAAGAACGTAGCCAGCAGAACAGGATGGGAAAGATTCTTCCTGCAGCACCGTCGGGGGCTCACATACAAGTATGCCCATACCTGAACACATCATTTTTATCGTAATAATAAATTGGATTAATATAAATGAAAACGTCTGTCTTCTAGGAGTTTTATTAAGTTTTTTATGGAATGAAATGTTTCGCCCTTCTAAGGCATTATCAAATGCGATGTATCATTTGATAATGCCTTAGAAGGGCGAAACATGTCATTCCATAAAAAACTTAATAAAACTCCTTGAAGACTCTTACAAATTAGGAGTTTTACATCATTGTTCAAGAAATAATAAATAAATTGGATTATTTATAGAGCGTCATTTTTATGAATTAATCATCTCAAGAACTTGTTATATATAATGAGTATTTCTTAGTTTATATTTTAGTTATATACTTACACCTGAGGATGGAGGTCACCTCCGAAAGATTGTCTTGTTTTAATATTAAAAATGTTAGTATAAAGATATTTAATAAATTATAGCGGAAAATACACAGTGATGTTTTTCAAATTCCAAAATTTTTACTATGAAATTCCAATGTTGAGCCTTAACTTACAATAAATTGATTTTATTTTTAAACTGTGACATTTAGTTGTGTTTTTCTGGGGGAATGGCGGTACAGATCACAAACATTGTATATATGATGCTTTTTTAAATGAATGTATTATAAAGCAATATCATACTATTTACACAAAATATCGAAGGTAACTCACCGGCTTTAAATTCGTCGACTTTCTCCAAGGACTCCACCTTCTCCTCTTCACACAGCAGTACGGGCATACTGGGCATCACCCCACACGTCTTCACCGGACTCACAAAGATCTCGGCCTCGTCTGGCTTCAAACCTTCGATCCGTATAATTTTCTCGGGACAGATCTCGCTCTTACTCAGCAGCGAAGGACTACAGAATATACTTGCGTCAATTTTGCTTGAAATATTAGCACTTCCGAGTTGTTCAGCGAACGAGACTTCAGGCAATGATTCCGGTGTTCGTTTTGAACTTGCGTTGAAAACAAGTAAAGATCCGATATTGAAATTTTTTATTGGGGAGTTTTCTTTTGAATCGAATTTTAAAACTTCGCCCGCTACTCCTTTACAAAGAATATCCGGAAGTGCTAAAGTCTGGAACGACAAGTGTCCGATGTCTTCGTCAAAATGAGCCGTGAACGAAGATAAATCTAACGAATCTTCTTTAACGCTGTTGATGCTCTTTTCACTGGCAAAATACTCTCTACAATTTTTGCTATTCTTAGAATCTGGTACCATGTTGGATTCAAAGTCCAGTTTGGAGTCATCCACAATTGTCGTTCCTAATAAACTGTCTTTCTTGGGGCAGTGTGATGGCATTTTGTCATTCAAGTCGTTAGCACCCTTTCGTTTGGTGAATTTCTTTTTCTTTGCATTTTGATTTATTTCTGGATCATCCGCGGCCCGTTTCTTTAATTCCATTTGGAGGCTCGTCACAAATTCCACATTGTTCCATTCGTGTTCATACTCTGGATGATTCAATTTTAAATGTCTGCAAATAAAGTAAATAATTCATCGAGTATATAAGTTTCAGTAAAGATACATTGTGGCTGATAAATAATAAATAAAAAAATATATTATTTGTATTTAAAATAAAATAAAATAAGAACACTTTACTTTGTTTTTCACCACTATGCGGTTATTTTAATTGCTGACTAGTTTCGTTTCCTCAAGCTTCCTCAGGGCTTCGTAATAACTGTTATTACGAAGCCCTGGGGAAGTTTGAGTACAAGCGAAACTAGTCAGCAATTAAAATAATCGCATAGTGGTGAAAAACAAAGTACAGTGTCCTTATTTTATTTTATTTTAAATACAAATAATAAAAAAATTTAAAATGTCTAAACACAAAGTGCATGCTTCATACGAAAAATTAATATTTAATCTATTTTTTATTTGAAACTATTATTTGATAATAAAAAACAATGCTTATTCATATACAGAAAAAAAATCCTGTATAATCGATTTCCCGGTTAAACCCAAAAAAAACCTTTTTCTCTTTTTATTAATGATGTTTGTTCACCAACATTATATTGATTCAATAAATATTTAACGGTTGCACTATTTTCAAACTCTTAAATTATTTCTAGTTTTTGTTAAATTGAAAGTACGACTTGTTTGCGTTTATCCACTATACCATAGACACTTTTTCACAATAAAATTACGACTTTAGAGCTACAAATGTTATTGGCGGTGGCGTCAATGTGTACTAAACGCCCAATGTCATTGTGACAAAAGCATTATAAGTACTGTTATATAATAATAGTAATTAGGCTAATTTGTATTGCGCCGTTTTCGTGAATAGCTCATCTCAGGGGCACTTGTGAAATATTTTTGTTTTTATAAAATATTTTTTCAATGACTCGTGTCCCGGTGTACCCGACCCCTGAAAATCGGGAATGTACTATATATTGTAATTACCGCACACTGTTAGCTAGATAAATGAAGGAATAAAAACATGTTATTCTCCATGGAAACAAAACATAGATAGTACAGTACCTAATCACAATATGAATAATGAAGTATACGTTGATGTCGTAAAATTTAAAATATTAGATTTTTAAATCTGTTCAAATGTGTAGAGAAATATGAGGGAGGCATATCGCCTCTTTCCGAGAATAACATGTTATCTCGAAAAATTGAAAAATGAAACAAAATACCCGTCTTAAAGAGACAACGTGACAACACCACTGTTGTGTTGTCTCTTTCCCTCATAAATTCTCTGTTTTTCACTTTTAAAATACCATATTTTTATAGAAAATAAAGTTGAACACGGTGGATTTGATTATCAAATATAAAAAAAACACTTTTTTCGAAATGTCATATTATTCTCACAAAGAGGCGATATGTCCAGCAGGAGACAACATCTGCTGTGAGCAAAAATAAGTAAATTGAAAATGTTTTACAAAACTAACCTGCGAATAGAGTGGCGATGTGTGACCACGACTCCGCAATAGACGCAGGTGTAGCATAGGGATTTCTGGTGCGTGGCTAAGTGGCGCTTTAGGCAGCTGGCGTCGCTGAGGATCAGCCCGCAAACGTTACAAGTCGGTTTCTTCTTCCCATCTGGCCTCGAAGGTTCTGTGTCACTGTCCTGCAATATACAGTAGTAACAATAATAATAAATTGGATCATTTATAGAGGAGCCATTTTCATGAATTAATCATCTCAATGGTGCTGTAATAACTCGCATAATCCAGGTAATCAGTTTCACCAAATACGGAACAGTTTAAAAATAGATACAAATGGCTAATGTTTTCAAAAAACTTAAGTTGTTGCACTGTGGAATTCCATATGATGATTTTTTTATGGAATTAAACAACCTTCTTTTAACTTCAGAGTTTAGTTTTTACTTGATTTGTTTTTAAGTGTTACATTATACCGTCATCCTCGGGAGAACAATATAAACATATAGTTTTTCATTTTCATTTTTCATTTTCATTTATACGGTTCCCTCAAGGATGAAGGTACAATACCTTCGAAACATGAATTCAATGGTGGAAAAACAGTGCTTTAACTTATAAAAAAACGCAAATGGACTTTGTCATCGTTTGGAAAAACCTATTGATATAATTGTTAAAGAGTTCTTTTATTGAATTTTTTTTTATGTTTTCATTTGTTTCCAATATGATCCATAAGAACCAGGCACAAATTAAAATAATATGCGAGGTTATTGATTATTGAATCTATTCCTTCTAGGAGGTCGTAGGGGAGGTTTTTACCGATGAATTATGTCAAGTAAGTCACTAAGCAAAAGTGAATCATTTTTGAGATAAAATAAATTAAGTTTTTTTTAATTTTTCAAGGTCAGCCGTTTTGTTCTCAATTTTTAAAACCAAGATAAATTAAAAAAAAAAAAAAAAAAAACATCAATTTATTTTATTTCATAAATAGTTCACTTTTGCTTGGTGACTTGCATGACATAGTTCATTGGTAATAACCTCGCCTACAACCTTCTAAAAGGAATAGGTTCAATAACCAATAACCCCATATATTACATTATTTGTTCTTCTTTCTTCTTCGATGGCCCTACAGCCCATATCGAGCCTTAGCCTCCAGTATTCTTCGCCTCCAACTCTTCCTGTCCTCCGCTTCGACCCTCCAATCTGACACAATCTTGCTCCATCTCTCCCAACTTCATCCTCCCATCGCAGCCTTGGTCGTCGAAATTGGTCTTTTACCACCTGGGTACCACTCCAGCAATCTTTTTGGGGTTCGCGATGACGGCATCCTCTGCACGTGACCGGCCCATCTCAGTCTATTCAGTCTGACCTGTGTGGAGAGACTGGGAGCTTTGTAAATATTGTACAGCTCGTCATTATGCCGCACTCTCCAGCCTTCACCGTCATTCACAGGCCCCAGAATTCTGCGCAGTACCCTTCTCTCAAAAGTATCCAGTCGCTCTGCGGATTTCGCTGTCATTGTCCACGCCTCACATCCATAGGTCACTACTTTTCCATATTTGTTAAGCAAAATTATTTAAATAAAATGAAAACTTACCAGTAGATCAGAATCAGGGGTGTTATTTGAATCTT
This sequence comes from Lepidostoma basale, assembly GCA_022606425.2. Lineage (NCBI taxonomy): Eukaryota > Metazoa > Arthropoda > Insecta > Trichoptera > Lepidostomatidae > Lepidostoma > Lepidostoma basale. The sequence goes on along the minus strand of JAHDVF020000551.1, from coordinate 1,226,473 downwards.
TTGAAAGATTTTCCGGTGGTATTCTAAAAGCAAAAATAAATGTTGTTAGGTTAGGCCAGTGGTTGGCAATGCGTCTCTTTAGCTACTTGAGTGCAACTCTTGCATGAAGGGCAGGATTATTTTATAGTATTTTAGTACAAAATTTAATCAATTATTTAAAATGAGACCTTGTAATTGTGCATGAAATTAAAAAATTTCCCAAACTTTTCAAGGAAATGTAGACACATTGATCATTATAAATGTGACAAATTTTAAAATGAAGTAATAAAATCGCAACATTTTTCAATAAATAAGATAAAATCAAGTTTCATACATAAAAAAATATTTTGTTATTTGAAATTTCATTGTAAATAATGAAAATAAATATTGCAAAAATCATTTTAAAATGTATATTTAGTTAAAATCCAGTAATGTTTGTGTCTTCGAATGCTTTCGGCAGCTTGCTGCCATTTTCTGGTACCCATATCAAATTTTGCTAGGCTTATATATGAAATGAAAATGGTGGGGGGTTGAAGTTTAACAATTCTATATAATCCAATAGTGTTAGGAGGTTCGAATACCATTATTATTGTTTTAATAAAATTATTTTTAGTTTCTATATACACTGCCACTGCTGGGAATCGAACATTTGATAATGCCTTAGACAGGCCAATGTCATTCACATAAATTATAATAAAACTTTTAGAAAACAGACGTTTTCATTCGTATTAATCATCTGCAAAATATGAGCTACGGAGAATCCAGGAGAAATTCATCAGTGACAATTACACCTACTTAAATATATTGTTAGGTGTGGTATACCTTTTTTTAAAATTAAGTCGATGCCACATCAACGCTGCTCGATATTAAAAATTGTTTGGGGCAATAGGTCTAATGTGCAAAGGCAAATAGCCGCAAGTTAAAAATAGTAGTTTTGAGATAAACAGGTTTATAGTTTTATTTTGTTTTTTGCTATATTTTATCATTTAAAATAAGTTTTCTTATGCAAACTAAGTTTTAAAAGTAAGAATACAGTTCTTAGAAATGAATAAGACGTGTTTTTGCCATAAAAGTATAGTAAGCTTCACATTTTTAAAGAAAATGTGTTTTGCCGCCACATATTAGCTAGACCGTCGCACAAATAATTTGGTAAGGGCCGCAATTTAAGTTGCTGTCATTTGCCAGGATACATATTGTGTCGCAGCAAAAGGCCGTAAGTTTTGGTTGTGCCGTGGTAAAAAGCAGCAACTTAAAATTATGCTTTTTGCCAAAACATGTATCAAATTAATACAAATTTAATTGTATCTCAATAGAGACGAAGACGCAAACTGGAAACTGAATATGGATGATCAAGGTGTTTACAGGACTTATGAAAATCCAGGATTCGTATACAAGTATAAGTATACATTCACAAAAAATAAATTAATACAATTTTGTGGCTATTGGGATAGTGAATATCTCAGTAAAGGAAAGAGATAGAGAAAAATCTGTGATTGTATATGATAGAGGCCAGTTATAAGAATGATTTGAGCCGTGTTACGCCAAACAGCCGCAACTTAAGTTACGGCTTGTTGCCTTTACACATTAGCGGTGGTAGAAGATTATAACACTTACAAGGGAGTTGTTTCTGGAATTTTCGTCACCTGATTCTTTTCTGCATGACTCTTTTCTTTACAACAGTGGGTAATCAAAGTTTCTTTCCGAGCAAATGTCTAAAATAAATACAAAATAAGCATTGATGTAAGCTAGATGAACACACGTGATAAAAATATCTAAAAATTGGCTATACGTGACAAAACAGAAATACATAAAGTTTTCTAATAATCTTTAAAATGTGGTTAACAAGATGGCCTCATCAAGGGGCTGTGTACACTTGAAAAATATTTACGAAACACATTGTTTGCGGGAAACATAAAAATATGTTTTGATCAAATGGTGCTTGATATTTAAAACTAGCATTATATAACTATGAGATATGATAACTAGTAGTCACGCACTGGATGATAACTTCATGTGGATGACCGAAATTCATCTTGCTCCATCTCATCCACTCATCTTGAATGGTTCATTAGCACTCAAAAATACACAATTAGAGAGAAGTTGCTTGTTATAAAAGTGGATAAATGTAGGTATGGAGAAAATCATAAACTTAAAATGTCAACGAATGTTTCCTCGTTACATCTGAGTTTTCACTATCTCTGTGATCGTAATAATCTATTTCGACTGTAGTTTATTTTTTTTTTATAAAATGTTGACTATTTTTTTTTAAATCAGAGGGTGCAAATTAACACTAGCAAACTGGAAATCAAAATATATCAAGAAAGTTCATGTTGTAAATCAAAATTACTTTACTTTTATCACTATTTTTCAACACAACATATAAAAACTTTTCTTTTATAAGATAACCTTACGAATATAAAAATAAAGTATATTTTATTAACTAAAAACAAATATTTTATTCATAGATAAAATAAAGAGAAAATATCCAAGGTATTACAAACTTAACTAGAACTCTGTTACAAAATAAACTAAAAATAATATATACTTTCGTAAGAAGCACTCAATTTGTTGTGACATTATTAAATATAATAATAATACACTTGTAATATTTGTACATAAACCACTTCTTTATAAACACCAACCGGTTTCGCTCCCGCCGGAGCTTCGTCAGGGTAATAGAATATATTTTGTTACCCTGAAGCTCCGGCGGGAGCGAAACCGGTTGGTGTTTATAAACAATAAAGTGTACACAATCTTTAAAAGTGTATTATTATTATATTTAAAAAAAAATTAAGTCTATCATATTTTAAGAGATTAGAGTATTCTTTTTTTTTACTTAGGTAACAATTTAAAGGTAGATATTATAATTTACACCAAAATACTGTTTATTTTATTTTTCATATTTATAAATTTAAAATGTCTAACTTCAAAGTGAGTGAATTAAAAAATACATATTTGAAATTTTTAGCTTTGGGTAATAAAAAATTATGTTTCCAGCGCACAATGTGATAACAATAAATTAGAATACATTTAAATAAAAACTCTTACCACAGAACAATAATTACAGGAAAATTCCCCTGTGTGTTTTCGTAGGTGCCTGTGTAGGTAAGCTTTTGTTTTAAAAATTTTATTGCATATTTCGCAAACCAGAACTTCCAATAGCGGTGTGTTATTTTCTTCGAGCGGATTCAATTCAAATGGACTACCGTTAATTATTTGCCCATTCAAATCAATTAACCTGACTGTCTTGTCAATGGAGTTGTCCACGATCACCATGTTATCTTGGTAATTCGTCTGCAGCTTCTCGTTTACCTCAGAGATTTCCACATTATCAACCGTCGATGCAAAATGCCCGTCATCCAAGTAAAACAAATTCAGTGGTGTGATTGTCCCTAAATTTTCTTCATTCATATTTTTAATACTCATCTGTACCCCGGTGTCTACAGTATTAGTCACAGCATCGGCCAATATTTGCAAATTATTCTCCATAAACAAGTGATTGGAATTTTGATTTTCTTCGCTGGTAACACCATTTGGAACATTTGTTAAATTTAAAATTTCTGTATAATTGAATTGGGATGGTTCGCATTCTTCCGTGTGCTTGGAGGGCATTACGAGGGCTGGGTCTACTAGCTGCTCACACATTTCACGGTTTTGATAATTTATGTGCATTAAATTGGTAACCATGTTTGGTTGGCTAATTTCCAATTGGCTTGTGGTAAGACTGTCAAATTTGATGAATGGGGAATTTTCCGATACTTCATTTTTGGATAATGATTCTGAGGTTTTGGTTTTCACTAAAAAAATATGATTGATTTAAATGTGTTTAAATTCATTCAAAAATATAAAACTCTCGGTCACCCTATGCTATGACACTGTTAATATTATACTTTTGTAAAACTAATAAGCATATGATGTACGAAAGAAAAAATATAGTTACAACATGAATTGGTAAACAATTGATATTATTTTGGTATTTAGTCAACACAAAAGTTTTTTTAATGAATGGGCAAAGATAAAAATAAAATAAAATAATAATTAAGCACCTGGTTTCCTATATCGCCTCAATCTGTGCCCCATAATATGGCTTCTTAAATGTTTTGCAAACTCTTCTACACTGTCCTTTGTCTGCGGACACTGCTTGCATTGCCATTTTCTGTGCAGAGGTGGAGGTTCAACTAAAACAATGTTTTTGTATATAAACATCACAAGTAATTGATTTCGTTTATGTTATTGTTTGTTTTGTTTATACTTAGTTATGCTGTTATAATAATAATAAAAATCACTCCCTTCATAAAATGCACCAATAATAATATTGAGAAAAATAACATCATGCGTTGTACCTGTCAACTCTGGTAAACGGTTTTCCAAAGCCATTGCGACTTATGTTTGTGCAAATAATAATTATTGTAGGTAGATTAATCAATTTAGAACCGCTTTATGACATCCCGCCAAAGCCGAGTAAAAACATAACCAAAAATATATCAAACGTCAATAACATGTCTGAACATAGGAGCAAGACAATTTGGATTCACTATTCGGCTACGAGTAGGTAGGTATAATTTTAATGATTATATTTTTAAGTAATAACAAATTTGAATTAATATTATTAAATGAGAGATGCAAAGAAGAAAATATTAAGAAAAGACTGAGGTAACCGGTCCTCTCAACTACCATTAAAACTATTGCTCCTAAGTAATGTAGCAGTTAGCAGTGTTATAGAAAAAATAATTGCAAATAGGTATGGATACTTGTTCCAATGTCTTTTTCTGATGTGCCGGAGCTTACTTCTTGTCTAGCTTTTTTACTAAAACAAGTCGCCCAACAACGTGGGGTATAGAATTGTGCTTTCTAGCAAGTTAAGTGTGACTTGCCGAACCTCACCCCTTACGGCTACGAGGCAAACCTCGGCGGCAGGAGAAGAACAAGGGAGTTCTCCATCTGTTTCCGTAAATAATTCTTAACCGGCACCATGGCATAATAGAGTCCTCGAGGAAACGAGTGCCTTACCGGAGGAAGATCCGGATATATTCCTCGCAGCGTGCGAAAATTACTTCTGGATGTCAGGTTGTTCGCCGGGAACAATGGTGACAAAAGGATTTGGACAAATGAGAGGGGAAGCTAAAAAGTGGTGGGAGCCTCATGCGTCAGGACCATGGGCATGGGAAGAGTTCGCAATGCAGATACGTCGTAGATATGGGAATCTGGCTGCCAAAAAGTTACTTATCGTTAACCTATATGGCGATTTCCAAAAGGAAACAGAAAGTGGGGTGAGCTTCTTTCAAAGGAAAGGGGCCATTTTCCGTCGACTGTATGGCACCCAGTGCATGGAGGTGGACTGCCTAGACCCTGTCCCTCTCATGTTGACATAGCATTGGTCGCGGGTAATCTAACAATGGAGGCCACGATGGCCAGAGTCTCCTCCATCGACTTTCCAAGGGAACTCTTGTTCGTAGGACAAGGGTCCCATGCATCCGACCCCTCACCTGACGTGCCCGCTGAACCTCTCAGGACTTCCGAAAGTAGCCACACCGCAAATTATTATAATAGGCATGAGTCAGGTCAAGGTGAAGGTATGAACTTACCACCTCGGCCATCCTATCCGGGAGGATACAGAAACTGCCCGGAAAGGAGAAACAATAATTCCTGGCGGGGAAACGAGGAACACCCGAGTGTACGACCCAACGGACAAGAGTACACTCAGGGCTCCCAGTAATAAATAATAGAAACCAGTGTGATAGGGCAGAGGCTCTGCCCTGTCACGTCCTGGCTGCATCTGTGCCACACAGAAGAGTGCAGCGAACAAACATTTATTCAAAATGGAAAAAGAAAAAAACTGCCCCGATTCACACCAGACCTTAACACCTGGATAGGTTTGCAGATGAAGAATAAATGACAATGGAAAGAGACTGTTTGCTTTGGATTGCGCTTTGCGGGTACATGCCAATTCACTGTGCTCCACAGTAAAAAGTACTGCTTATTTGTAAGAAGGGTATAGAAGATAATATAATTTTTTTAGTATACTTACCATGTATTTATTCTTTGGTGTTGTTGTATCCTTTGAATTTTTAATAGAAGATACTTTATCTAGGTTTAAAAATGAATAAACATATAAATAATAATAATACTTTATTATAAACATGAGTGCATAAACTGTGTAATGAAAATATATTGCATTCACAAAAAATATTTTACAGTATGAAACAAACAGTTAGGTTTATTATATATAATAATTTAAATATTTATACTACAAGTGTCCCAATTATTTCTGTGACCGGCTTCGACAATACCGAGATTAACAGATTATAATTATTGAAATATTAATTTATATAATTTAGGATGGAAATTTGCCATACCAGAAAAACATTGGACATCTTAATCATATCTGAGATGTCTACCCACTGCCAATGATTACACCGGTAGATAGAGCAATTTAGTTATTCAATTGTGTCACTTTGGAAGTCAATATGTTTCATATTTTAAGATAGTGGAAGTTAAAGAACACATTCTCTGTTCTTAAATTCAAAAGCGGAAAAAGGGGCTATTTTAATTCATAAGGAAAGAGTCATGAAGAAATTCCACAGTCCTTAAGTTTATCAAATTTTAATTCTTATCGCCTTAAACGCCTTAAGTTTATCAAATATTAATTCTTCTAATATTTATAAGGAAAGAATTATGATGAAATAAAATAGTCAAATAAAAGGAAATGTATAATATTCAACTACAATTCATTGTATAAACCAAGGTTTAATCAAATTCATTCAAACAACATACTTCTTTAATGACACTACAATCAACAGATCAACTTTTGATTTCATCTGTTGAATTTTCTTTAATAATAACGAGTCTTCTGCTTGTATCTTTATTCAAGCCCAATTCTGCTTTGTTAAAATGCCATTCGCCATCAACTTTGCTAGCCCAAAAGTAGTAAGTTCCTCTTTCGTTCGATCCACTGACAGGAATTTCAAATTTAGCATTCTCATCAGTACAAAAGTTTTTTTTAGGGTCAATCTTAAAAGCCTTCTCTTTAATCGGTTCTCCTAGAACATGTATAGCGCCCGGGTGTGCTCGTAGCGTTTTCATTGCCATTTTATGCAGATCGGTTTTGTATACCTTCGATCTCAATTTATCTTGTAATAATAAATTTGTAGTAACAAGAGCAATCCCCCCACAGCACGCAATTATTGCCAACGTTTTGGTTTGAACCATCGCAATATCGTATTTGTGAATATGTAATAAGAGCTCTTAAAAACAATTATGAATTAATCTTAATGATAGTAGAATACAATCCAACACCTGGATAATAGTGAGGTTATGTAATGTAAATATGTCAACATTTTGACACTTATTCAAACCACAGATATTTCAAAAATTAAAACCGGGTAGGAACCTATAATTATTTTTTACGGCATTAACCAGAGATATTTTAGAAACTACAAGTTTGACACCTGCAACTAATGTCAGACCGATCGGTTCTTTTGAAATTGTCTTTGGTTTAAGCGGTACGTGTTTTGGCGTTTTGTATTTTAAATCTGAATTTATTTAAGTGTTATTTATGTCATCCATTATTATATTTTATTTTAAAATATTTTTTAATCCTCTTATAATATTTGTAAATACGTATTTTTTATTTTGTGTTCTATTTTAATGGAATATCGACTATTTTAGTTTTGTGTCTGAAGTTTCGCACACGTTTGTGATTGTAACTCTGCATTTCAGCCTGTGATTCAACATGGGTCGAGTAATTCGTGCCCAGCGTAAAGGTGCGGGCTCCGTTTTCGTAGCTCACACAAAGAAAAGGAAAGGAGCACCCAAATTGCGCTCCCTTGACTTCTCCGAGAGACATGGATACATCAAAGGTGTCGTTAAGGTTAGTCCACAATCCTTCACCATATTTTAAATCGACGAAACAGACTCTCCTGTAGTTTATTTAGTATATTTTATTTTATGTATCATTATATTTTTCTTGTTAATACAACTGTACCCTAATTACGAAAAAAATTCCCCTGTTTTATGTAAATACATATAGCCCAAATAAATCAGAAATGCATCAGTTATTGTAGTTTATAGTGATTAAAACGATATATTTTCTTCATTAACTGAATATAAATGAATAAACAACATTATTTTTCTATCAGAATAGCTTTATTTCGGATTTCATTGGAGGTCTTCATAATTTCAAAATATTATTTTAATTAGACATATTAAGATAATTTAATTAGACATAATTAGAATGGATAGGGTTAACATTGTGAACGATTATCGTACTACGCATGGATAGTGTTAACACTATGAAAAATAGATGGATAGCGTTAACACAAGCCTCTGTCTAATGTTAACACAATTATGACCTAAACCATAATCGGTCAGTTTACTATTAAGCGTGCGATATGCAATATAAAAACGACCGAAGACTCCACTTCAGTCGGTCAGTCTTTCTACTGCGCCTTTGGAATAATTAATTTGATGAAATAGTGCACTTTAAAAATTAAATTATTAGAAAATAAACTAATGCAGTAACAAATTATTGCATTTTTGTTTTTCTTTAAAATTTATAGTACAGTACATGTCGCTATCAAATCACACGTATAAAATTTTCCATATGGGAATTTCTTTCAGCGGTAGATGTGAGGAAAATGAAATATTGTTAAAACTTTATTTAAAAATTTCTACCTTGTATAGGAAACAGTTCAAGGAAAGAGATCAGCATGATATTTTTGGGATCTTGGATATATGTGTGTAACTTGTATACATAACTACTTTGAAGATGGAGACTGCAACGATCTTCGAAATCTCAGTCAAGGAAGATAAGTTGCACGGATATACCTAAGATCCCAACAACAAACCATCATGCCGTTTCCCTGAAGGGGTAGGCAGAGAGAATAGACTGCTACACTACTTGATCCTGACACCTCTCTAGTTTCCTCCACATTTAAACAGCAAGTCATACACGCATGTCGATTCTTCCTTCTTCCTTGACTCCGTACTCCATTCACATTGTTGATGTATACTTTCTTAACCATTCTTTCTTCATCCATGCGCTCCATGTGATCCTTTCATAATTTTGTTTATAATACCTTCTTCCGCTCTACATTCCTTCCTAATATCAGCATTTAAAACTCTGTCGTACATCACTTTACCACACATATGTCTAATGGATCTCATCTCTACTGCATTTCTTCTGCTCTCATCCTTCTTCTGCCAGTTCCATGCTTCGCTTTCATACATAAGGCTTGGAACTAGAACTCAAAAGAATCTAGAACTCGATATTGTAAGTAAATAAATTGGACTGTGAATAAAGCTAACTGTTTCCGTAGGATATAATCCACGACCCGGGCAGGGGAGCCCCCCTGGCTGTGGTGCACTTCAGGGATCCTTACAAGTTCAAGGTGCGCAAGGAGCTCTTCATTGCCCCCGAGGGAATGTACACCGGACAGTTCCTGTATTGCGGCAAGAAGGCCACTCTCCAGATCGGTGAGTTCCCTACATCCACCAGTTCCTCCATAAAGTATAAATATCAAATAGGCATATTACAATTACACAGATTTACCATTTATCTTCTAATTTATAGAAGGTTTCACTAGATTCTAGTTATAGCAGAGCAAGTCCCCATAGTTATAGCAGAGCAAGAGGGCATATATTATTTTATGCCCCAAATTGCCACACAGAGGCCCTTCGAAGTTCTCCTGTATTGAAAGCGATTCGTCTCTTAAATGAGGTTGCAGAAGAGATGGACCTCTTTGGATGCAATTATGGCGAATTCGTAAATGCCCTTATGATAAAGGCAGCAAGCAAACTGGCTTTTCCTTTTCATAAGGTTCTATGTATATTTCCTTTGATATTTTTTTTTTCACCCTTTACATCGATTTGGCTTGCGCTGTAATGATGTAAGGAGTTTATTCAACAAAATAATAATAATAAATAAATAATAATAATTCTAGTAAAACTTATAGTCATACATGCTTTTTCATTATCTTTATGTATTGTGAACTCAAACTGGGTAATTCAGAATAGCACTTATTTAGATCAATTCATTGCTCATCGAAGGGGTTTTCATTATTAGATATCTTGGAATATTATTTCCCAATTCGGTTATTTAACAATTTCATAATTAGGTAAGTCATAAATATGTAAACAAAATATTGTTTAAAGTAGATGTCTCAAGTTCTCTACATCAAGTTTCATCCAAAGTTACTCTCTTATACAAGAAATAGACAGTTTCACTTCTCTAGTTATAATACTCGTGGTAATGGTTTAACACCGAAATCGATAATGCCATTTTTTAAATATAGAATATCGATTTTCTCAGTCTCGAGTCCACAATATGAAATCATTTAATGCTGACCAAATTACAGCTTTTTATGTATGTATTTAATTCTGAACTTTCTCGTATATTCTTGGAATTACTCTTAGATCTTATTTACTCCAGTTAATTACAAATTATCTAATATATGTGTTAATTTTTAGGTAATGTGATGCCCGTCGGCACAATGCCTGAGGGAACCATCGTATGCAACCTGGAGGAGAAGACCGGTGACCGCGGCCGGCTCGCGCGTGCCTCTGGAAACTATGCCACCGTCATCGCTCATAACCCCGACACCAAGAAGACACGTATCAAGCTGCCCAGCGGTGCCAAGAAGGTCATGCCCTCCAACAACAGGGCCATGGTCGGTTAGTATACTTATCGACAATATTGCCCATTTAAATTCCATACGCTCTAATTATTTTTTTAAATAGTCTAGTTTCTTTTAAAGGTATTTTTTTTAATGCAATTTTATGCTTTAGGTGTCGTGGCTGGAGGTGGCCGAGTGGACAAACCCGTCCTGAAGGCAGGTCGCGCCTACCACAAGTACAAGGTGAAGAGGAACTGCTGGCCTAAGGTCAGAGGTGTCACCATGAACCCCGTAGAGCATCCCCACGGAGGTGGTAACCACCAGCACATTGGTAAGGCTTCCACTGTCAAGAGAGGAACCTCAGCCGGTCGCAAGATCGGTCTCATCGCTGCCCGCAGAACCGGCCGTATTCGCGGAGGCAAGGGAGACGCCATCAAGGACGAATAGACCAACACACCACTGGTTACTATGTTTTATATAAGAAATAATAAAAAAAACATAAAACACTAATTTTTTTCTTTCATTTGTAACTTTTCACAATTCCTGAGACTTGTTTCACATATCCCTCATATTATACTTGGGATCTTATGGCATATGGTTCAGCTTTTGTGGCTATCTTGTCTTCCCTGGTATTATATATTATATTTTTACCTGTTCAGATAGATCCAACAAAATATTGAAAGGAACATTAAGATGATTTGGATACACGGAAAGAATAGTTAAATAAGTATATATTAACAATGCGATGGAACTAGAAATAGAGGAAGACTGAGGAATGTGGCATGATCAAATAAATGAAATATTGAATGTCTGCCATGTGAGAAGTTGACGTGTGTGCATGACACGATGTATGAATGTGTATGTCGGGAAAGAAGGGTGTGGCAGTGCATTCTGCCTACCCCTTAGGTGAGACGGTGTGATGATCATGGTTAGTTCTCAAATCTTAATTTTGTTTGTAATATCTTTTGAGAAAGTAAACAGATTTGATTCGATTCCTCCCGTGTCTGACGTGAAATTTTTTGAAAAAGTGGTTTTGCTGGCTCTGGGATTATGTCAGATATTAATTAATTATAATAAAATATAATTTCATTTGAAGGAGGATAAATTTTTAGCGCTTGTGATTTTTGGGTTGTTATTTGAGACAACCCCCTCAGCATTCCCAGAAGACCAAGAGGTAGACGCTGTCCAATAGCAATATGGTGGGCCAACATGGAAAAGCAGCTGCAGCAAGAGATGAGTCAGACAGAAAAGTTCTTTCTATGAGAAGGAAAGAGATTTGAGGTCTGTTTTTAGTGATTCAACTAGAAAACTATTTCTTCTCTCGGGATTGGATATTGTAATTCGACTATGATGGATGTTTCAAATAAAACAGATTTTTATATTATTATTTATTTAGCTTATAATTAATTACGAATTAGACTTCTTAATCAATAGTACACAGCACATGGCCCATGGTGCAATATATCTTCTTTATATTGGTCGTCGGGAGAGAGAAACTACAAGGGGTTTCCGCCAGCCATAAGACTTCTTACTTTCTTATCGAACAATCTGCAACGAAAAAAAAAAAACATTAGCGGATAAAGTTTCGTATTAAATAGCTGTCTAATGCTGTTTTAAACTATTTAAAAATCAAATTTTCTCCTTAATATTATTATAATGAGTAAAGAGTATGGATGTAAAAAGTTTGCAAAAAGCATATGGTTGCATAAATAGAGTTAAGTTTTGGGAATGTCTGAATATGGAATAAGCACAAAACAGATCACAGCAATGGCATTGTTATACAAGGGCAGCACTGCTAGTGTCAGAGTAAATGGAAATCTTACATCCTGGTTTGATTTTAATGAAGAGTATTTTGTAATACCCCTGTGGTAGTTTAATCTATATATCGCACCTTCGGTAAGACAAGGGCACAATTGCCCGTTTTGCAATTTTTCATTAGAGACTATTAATATTAAATAAATAATATTAATCATGTTATTCTGACTATATGGATCATACACTATCGCCCTCTGTCAAAATGAGACTGAACTTAAGGAGCGACTTTGTTCCTCCAGATAAAGGGATGTTTTTAAAATACATTGACATACTTAACTCATTTTGAGAATTTTTAACAATTATGCCCTTGTTTTACCGAAGGTGCGGTATGGACATGTGTATGAAAGAGCTGAGTTGCGTTGGTTGGATGCAGGTGCCAAATTGAGCGGAGTGTCAGTAAGCTATCTGTTGTATGCAGACAATTTACAAAGAGCGAACATGAAATACGAGTCCCAGTATGAGGTATGTATACAATACAATCTGATGATGAATGCGAATATGTCCAAGTTAATGATTATCAGAAAAGCAGAAAACATGACAGTCTGCAACATTAGCGGGAATGGTGAAAATCTGCAACAAGCGGATGAATTTGTATATATTTGTGAAATGTATACTTATATCTGTATACGAATCCTGGATTTTCACCTGTGGGTGGTTAATTCAAAATTTTTAATTGTATCTCAATAGAGACGAAGACGCAAACCGGAAACTGAATATGGATGATCAAGGTGTTTACAGGACCTATGACCTGTCATTGGTTGGGCTAAGCGCACGCTTTATGTAATTACAACATTCCCCATTCCACCATTGTTATTATGATCATGCATGATACATTTTTGGAAGTTGTATATATACTCCAAATCCATACCTATCTTCACGTGTCAGTTCCAGTTAGCCATCTATGGTGCCATCTATCTCATCGCCATCTATCTCTAGCCATCTATCTCCATAGATGGCGTTAGTGGGTGGATTGTATAGATTAATCTTAAAATTGATAAGTACAATCAAATCTACATAGATGGCTAACTGGAACTGACACGTGAAGATAGGTATGGATTTGGAGTATATATACAACTTCCAAAAATGTATCATGCATGATCATAATAACAATGGTGGAATGGGGAATGTTGTAATTACATAAAGCGTGCGCTTAGCCCAACCAATGACAGGTCATAGGTCCTGTAAACACCTTGATCATCCATATTCAGTTTCCGGTTTGCGTCTTCGTCTCTATTGAGATACAATTAAAAATTTTGAATTTGTATATTATAAAGTACATTTACAAAAGGATGGGCGAGTGGACAGGGATGTTGAAAGAAGGATTGGAGCAGCCAAAAATATGAGCAAGACTTACGGAGATGTAATGACGTCCCCAGGACGGTAGAAGGGACAGCAAAGAGCGTCCGCGTAGAGGGCGTGCAGGCGCCGCAGCAGCGAGCGCACTTCTGCTTCGCGTGCCCCACCTTCCCCCACCACTGCAAACAGCTTTACTCGGGTATTGGTCACGTAGCCATAACTGTGACACAATAATGACTTACTTCCAACAGTTTTTATTCATTAACATAAAGGCAGAATATAACACAATTTTACCCGGTGTATAAGCTTTAATCCGCTGTTTGCTCACAGATAGCGTTAGTGACCGTATCAAGCTACCTTTGCTGACACGTTATACTGTTTTTTTTTATGAGTTAGATATCCGTCAACGTTAATCAGTACACATCATCAGTAATTCCATACAACATATATTTTTCTGTTGGTAATCATGTCTAGTTGTGCGCCAGAAAAAGAGCATATGCGGGAAGCTCTGCTTTTCTGCTATAATTTGAAAAAATCGGCTGTCGAATCGCACTGAATAGGAGGCCTATGGCAACAATGCTTTATTGGAAACAGTTTTGTCGGTTCATAGACGACAATTTTGACCCGAACAACAAGAAGCGTGAAAATCAGCCTAGATAGGTTGAGGACCAACAATTGCAGCTCTTTTGGACGATGCCAGTACTTTAAATAAATTTGTTTTTGCTTTCTATGAAAAAAACAAGTTTCTTGAACAATGATGTAAAACTCCATATTAAATAATTAATACGCATGAAAATGTCACTTTTCTAGAAGTTTTATTATATTTTATGGGAATGCCATGTTTCGCCTTTTGCCATTTGATAATCAAATCAAATCAGTTTATTTACTCAAAAGACATTACATACAGCATAAATGTTTAAGGCATCTATTGAGTACAGGTAAAATATTATACACATACAATATAATACCAGAAACTTTCTAAAGTCAAGAGAATTTGTCCCCTGAACGTACTTTCACTAATATGAAAGACGTCAATCTCAGAAGAGACCGCGTTCAGCAGACAAATTGCACTTCCTACCGGTATCACCAGAGGCAGATTGGTTCTGGCGGCCCGTAGGTAAAATAATATCTGCTGTCGGTGTCGGAGATATCTATCGAGGACAAAAAGACTAACATCCTCCAGTACGGCCGAGTTCTCGAATTATCCACTAATTAATCTAAAGAAATGGGTTATTAGATGTCCATCTCTTCGAAGCTGTAGAGAATTGGTTCCGAGCATTCCCAAAAGAAATACCATGGGATAGAGCCACGGATAATGCCTTAGAAGGGCGAAACATGTCATTCCCATAAAATATAATAAAACTTCTAGAAACCTGACGTTTTCATTCGTATCAATTATTAAAAAAAATATGTGTTCTTCTGACTAAAAACAGCGGATTTAAACTTATACACCTGGTATACTACTATGATATAAAAATAAGGTGAATTTTTCGTTTAAACTTCACGGGTACTATGAAATCATCATCTTCTTCTTAGTTTAGGGCTTGTGGCCTATTTCTTAATAGGAATTGGCCTCCCGAAGGTCGACTCCCAGCTGTCAATCAATTTGATTGGTGCTCTCCCCGAGGTCCTCAACACAATGAGAGGGAGTCTGGATGTATCTATTTTTCTCATTTATGAATTCATGAATATTTTTTAGACAAACTTTGACTGCTTCACTTCCATACATAAGAGTCGGCAGAAATATTTCCAGAAATGATAAATAAATGTTTATGTTTACCCAAGTTATGGTTAGGTTAGTACATACATATTGTGCGCCTCCGTGGAGTAGAGCAGGCCGAGGTAAAGGTCTCGCTGGTCGAGTGCGCGGCTGCTAGAGAGGCGATCCTCGGCTACGTCCAGAGCTGTGTGCACGCGCCATTGCATTTCTGCCTCCGCCTCGCTACAAGCCACGTACACTGGCCAGTTCTGTAAATATAACATCATGTAGTTGAACTCCTCTAAACGGCAGGACCGATTTTGATGAAATTTATTGTGTGTGTTTGAGTGAGTCCCTGGATGGTTTAGATTCACAATTAGATCTGGTAGGTGACCGTTAAAACCTTCTGAATCGAAAATATGAATATCGAAAAAAACGTTTGCTGAACCAGCCAATAGCAGGCAAGCCAAAGTCTGTCAGGTCCGCTAGTGCAATATATAATACTGTATTTAGAATATATTTTCTTGAGATTTAATTAATTAATAAACAAGCTGGAGGAATATTTTATAAATTAAAATGATGCTTCTTCCACTTTTGACTTTGTTTTACATGAAAGATTTGCTAATACTTACTTCTTTTCCAATAACAGCTACGCACACAGCCATTTTATAAATAATTTAATGGTAGTAAAATGCAGTTAATACATTAAAATTATTTTTATTCAAAAGATTCTTAATAAAATGAAATTGTCATTCATTGATCTAGATTTAAATTGTATTGTTCTAATTCTAATATTTAATAAACGAAATGTTCAAACACATTTAACAATTACGGTGAATATAATTTGTTTTATAAACAATGTGAGATGCCAAATAATCTCGCTAAATATTATATTTTGACAAGTAACTACAAAAGATTAACGTCAAAATAATCACAGTTTCGGGATTTGCCATATATAAAAAATACGCAAACAGCAAGTTCTACAAAAAAATTTCTATAGAAATCAGGTGCACCAACATATCAATAAATTGTTTTGAGTTTTGACATGTGTAATGTCAAATTTGAAAGAATTCGTGCATCATTTTGTATTGGTTTTTATTAATTTACTGTTTTAATTTCAATGACTTATTGCTGCTTTATCTCATGTGATGTTTGTCTTCAATTAATTCGATCCAGCTTGAATTGTTTTTACGTCTTGTTCATAAGATTATGAATAAACGTGTGGTTTTGAAATTACTGCTTCAATAAAGGTTTGTTGTACAATAGTTTTGTAATTATCGTTAATTTGTTTTTTTATTTATTTGTTACGCGATCGTTACTTTATGCGAAACGTTTGAAATATCTTTTGGTATTAAATAAGATGAGTGATTTCTAGGAACGCTGGTGCTATGAATGCCGTGGAATACGAGACGGATAATGAGGGCAATGCAATAGTACTAAAATCCACTGAAAGCGAGCACCGGTCGTATGTGAGGTTCACCAACGTCAGCCGGAGACCTGTGGATATCTGTTGGATCAACTATGAAGGAAAGTCTGAAAAGTACAAACAGGTGCTGCCCACGCAGTTTCTCGATATCAACACTTTCACGAGTCACCCGTGGATTTTCAAAGACTCAGTGACGCAAGAGCGGTTCGTGATAAATAATAATTCTGTTTTCCGCGGCCCAAAGTGCATCCCGACCATATATAACCTACCCATAGTTGGGATTCGGTTCCATCCTTTTGTGAGGTTGAACTGGAATATCACGGCACCCCTACGAGACCTGAGGTCCAACGCCATGTTGGCCATCGTGGAGCTGGTCCGAGACGAGGCGCAGGTGAGCCGACTGGAGTTGCCGCAAACTCTGGAAATGGAGCTGAGGCGGGCCATCGTCTCCCATCGTGCCCGGTGACGATTAATGCTGGAGCACACTGGGAGGGATGCCGTGAGGAGCTCCCGGTGATTCCAATTTTAGAACTTGATGTAAACTGGTAAAACTTTGTGTTCTAATATTTATCCTACTTTTTAAACTTTGGAGATTTAGATTCAATGTCTATGTCGTGCATAGGCCCTCAAAGTTCTTCAATATTTTGATATCTCGTCACCTGAGAGTAAGAAGGTTCCAACTGACAAAAGTAAAAAGCTGAGAAAAATGAAGTCAAAGTTTTGTTGGTTTCGGGTGTGTATCTTGGAATAAAAGGGTTTTATTCCAATTTCCAGAGATTCTTTTACGTGTAAATTTTGTCTGGCAACAGTTGGAATAATAAAGTTCTAAGTTTAAACGAATCCTTCTTCAGTGAATCGTGTGTTTTGAATGATCAGATTGAACTTGATTATTTTCGTAACATCAAAATGACGATACTTTTACATGTTTTTTTTTATTGTACGTATAGATAAGGTTAGTAAGAACCCTTTTCATGAAAAAAAGTCAAATGTGAAATTTTGTTAGTTGGAACCCTCTTACTCTCAGGTGACGATCTATTAAACACACACTGATATTTCTACTAAAAAATCTTAAGATATTAGTTTTGGAATAAAAAAATGAGATTAGATGCACAAATGCAAGAATAAAAAGAGAATTGAATCGTGTTTTTCAGAAGTAGCACACATCCAGTAACCTCAACTTTACAGGACGGACAAAAAACTGTCTGGTTCAAAATTTTCCTACAATATATATATTTTTTTCAATACACATTTGTCATAGGGAGTAAAATAGACAAATGTGTATTGAAAAAAATATATATATTGTAGGAAAATTTTGCACCAGACAGTTTGTTGTCCGTCCTGTAAAGTTGAGGTTACTGGATGTGTGCTACTTCTGAAAAACACAATTCAATTTACCTTTTGAAGAGTGCTTCCTAACGTTAAGTTTGTATCTTTTAGACGCTAAATTAAACATATCGTGGGTATACTGGCAAAAAACGTTAAGTCTAAAATCGCTGTTTTGAGAAATCAATCATTTAAGTTTTCTTTAAATTTGAAACATATAAGTGTCGTTGTCAAAAGTCAATCGAGGGAATTTTTTTCAGCCGAAGACAATAAGTAGAGTTAACGTTTTTTTCCAGTACAAAAATGTTCAACAAGACTCTTCGAAAAATATTAAGTTTTTTGAAGCTTTTAGCCTGTATGAAATACCTTTTGTACGATTTAACGTTAAATTTATTTTTAAAACTAGAGAAAAAATCTGTTTCATTCGACTTCGTGTATTTTGCCAATTTGTAGAGCATTGTAAACTTTACAATACTGCATCACTAAGTCAAAACTGCCAATTTTCGACTTAACGTTTTTTGCCAGTATACCCACGATATGTATATCAAAATTTTATAATATTTCTCATTCAGGGAGATAATTTGATATTTTTAAGTATAAATATCATAAAAAAATCACATTTTTTCTGGAAGCATGATTAATTTTGGAATATGGATCATTTGTATTACCAGTTTCATTCAAACATCACTTTTAAAAGACGATCAAGAAGCTCCATTTATTTTGTTTATAAGCCGTATAAAAAATGTGGTTTATAACGCCACACTAGGTTATAATATACCAGGATGTAATCCAGAAATTATCTTATTAATTTAAATCTAGACTGCATATGACGTAACATGTGTGTGAGTGTTAAGAAGTGTAAAGTTATAAACAAAAAGTGGAATTGTTTCAAAGTTACCTAATCACTCTAGTAGCGTTGTTTAGTTCTATGATAATGGATAATATTTCTAAATATTGTTTTGTTTTAGTTTGTCGTAATATAATTTATTATATATTTTTTTTGATAATGTGAACTTTATTATTAAATAATTTTATGCATAGATATAAGATTTATCTAGTATATTAGTTATCGTTTTAGTAATGATAAATCAGATAAGTATTTTATTATATTTTATCATATATAATCAATGTAATTATTTGTAATATTGTAAAATTAAAAGATTTTTAAGTGCCATTAGTAAATTTACTATTATTTTTACTGGTATCATTAGCATTTCTGACATATATTAGCTTTACGAATTGTAAAAAGTGTTAGCCGACAAAGTTTCAAGCATTTAAATGTTAAGTAATTGTTAATTTTTGATAAACTTAAGGTTTAAATAAAAAACTTTGTTATGAATATCAAAATTGAATATAATTAGTCGCGACAGCTGTTTCACTAACCGGTGTTAGCATCCTCAGGTCTTACAATCAACTGATTGCGTATAGATTGAATGAGTTGATTGTAAGACCTGACGATGCTAACATCGATTAGCGAAACAGCTGTCGCGACTAATTATATTCAATTTTGATATTCATAACACAGTTTTTTATTTAAACATTTTATAATGTTGAGATATCAATGTGTTTCTGCCAAAACAATGGATTATGTAATCAATACCAGTACGGTCGAAAAGGCGAAATCTACAAAAACTTAAAGATCAAAGAAATATTAATCTCATTAAAAATTTAAGGTGTTAACAGTATGCAATTCCATAATGACGAATTTCTTTATAAATGAAAACACTATTTTTTCAATTTTTTAGTTTATTTTTCTCAACACGTTTCGAAGGCTTTACACCTTCATCATTGGAAAAATGATATAAACGATGAAGGTAAAGCCTTTGAAACATGTCGATAAAAATAAGCAAAATTTGTATAATTGTTATTAAAAAATTCAAGATGGATACCATTTTGATATTTCATCAAACCATATTATATATATTTTTGTATATAACAGGTTTATTGTTATTAAATTGCTAAATATATGCTTAAATTTCAATGTCCACATTGATGGACACCCTACTTATGAACACCATACCTCGAGCAGTGGCGGTACGCCCAGAAGCCCGGCTTGCGTAAGAAATTTTGAAACAAAACCAACAACCCACCAAAACACCTTCCAACAATGTTTGCATCAGACGTAAGAGGGATAGCTACAAGAGCTGAATCTCTGTAAGCCAGAGGAGGTTTTGATTCAAAATTTCTTACGCAAGCCGGGCTTCTGGGCTTCTATGGGAGTACCGCCATTGACCTCGAGTCATGGTATGTTACTTCTGAACATTTGTTTGTGTCTCCGTTATTGTTAGTATTATAATATTGTTTGTTTATTGAATTAAATTTTTAACCCTCACAGTGTAGAGTATTGTAATCAACTCCAACAATAGATCGACAGTACTTTTCATTCTGAATAAGTATTAATTTGATACTTAACATTCTTATTGTAAATACATTAACACACTGAAAAATTCACCATAACCGCACGTTAGAAATACTCATTAATTCATATTCAGAGTGGCACAAAATTCCCTTATGGTACATTTTTAAAATCACAGTAAGAAATGATGCAACCATGGACAACTGTGAAGAAAGATTGTGAATAATTAATACGAATGAAAATGTCAGTTTTCAAGAAGTTTTATTATATTTTATGTGAATGACATGTTTCCCCCTTCTAAGGCATTATCAAATGTCTTAGAAGGGCGAAACATGTCATTCCCATAAAATATAATAAAACTTCTAGAAAACTGACATTTTCATTCGTATTAATTATTTAATATGGAGTTTTACATCATTGCTCAAGAAGCATAAGTCCTGTAAACACCTCGATCACCATATTCTGTTTCCAATTTGCATCTTCGTCTCTATTGAGATACAATTAATCATTGAATTGATAACCCGCAATGGATAAATAAAATCCAGTATTCAAGTAACAAAATGTTGTAAAAACAATAAATAAATATAATGAAAATATTGACTGTGTAAATGGAAAATAATTTTTACACTTATTGCATCATATTTTACTGTGATTTTAACACTTGCTTTCATACTTTACCATGGTGCTGGACTCCGAGTATCCAGTTGAAAATGTGTCTTTAAAATTGATAAACATAAAATGATGTTTTTTAACCGCCCTGAGCATATGAACGTATGTGATACGCACACTTTAAGTGTACCATTCTGCACTATCCCGTATGTACCTAAAATGTACAAACTGTTAGAGATACGCGCGTGTGCCAACAACACTTGAGTACAAGTTTTCACAAGTATGACAGTTTTACAAGGCGCAGGCAAAGTGTGCAGTCGTGTTTTTGACATTTCGTAATTTAAATAAATAAATAAAATATGTAATTAATTTAATTATTAAAAACGTGATTTTTTGCATGTTTCTCAAAAAGTTACCTGAAGCTAGGGCGGTTAATTATCATTTAAAATGAACTTCCATCAAGAGATTTTAGTAAAATCATTTGATTATCTTAAAAATGATATAAAGTAGATGGTTTATCATGAATTAAATATCTTGTAATGTAAAATAAGTGCAAAAATTGAGAAAATGTACGCACACAACATCTGTACACGAATTTCGAATGAACTTGCACATCACTGGTCACTTGGTAGCACAGTGTGGTGAGTGTTAAAAAAAGTTACCATAAAGGTCATTTTGACCCATCCTATACATCTGTAGATATGATATATATGTGTATAACAATATTCAAAATAAATCACGTATAAGTTTCTAAAGACTTGTATTTTTATTTTTTCCACTTAAAAATATATACAGAAAGTAATTGGTAAAGATAAATGTACATATGGCCAGAGGTATGTGGATATCTTTTTACATTTATGTATACACAACCATCAAAGGACTAGAGGAATTGTGGATATATTTTTTCCATTTGGATTTTATTAATTATTGGATTCCATTGGTATTAATTATTGGATTCTACCTTGTAAAATTCAAATTATACAACCACCAAGGAACTAGAGCAGTGTTTCTTCCTGATAAATATCTCCGATAGCGACAGCATAAATTGTTTTACCTACCGGCCGCCAGAAGCAACCTGCCGCCTACCAACCAACCGGTGGGAAGAGCAGTTAATCTGCTGAATGCGTTCTCCTCGGAGATCGACATCTTTCATATTAGTGAAAGTACGTTCAGAAGGCAAATACTCTTAATTCTGGAGAGTATCTTATCTTCGTAATGTCGAACCATCTCTCATGCGTTTCTGGTTGTATACTTCATATACACAATATATTATTTTACCTGTTCTCAATAGATGCCTTAAAAATTTATTTTGTAATGTCTATTGATGAAATAAACTGATTTGATTAGATTTGATTCTTAACCTTTTAAGTGAGCCGCACCCCTTTGAATCTGAAATAGGTATCCGCACCCCATTGAAAAATGTGTTTTGATTTTTTTAATTAAGAAAAATACATTTTTTCAATAGCTTACAGGACGGAAACGACCCTCAATCACGAAGAATGCGACTGTGAAGAAGAGATTATCAATGATTTCATTGTATGACTTATTCACTCCCATATATTTTATCTTATTCTCTATTTAGTATTTATCAAATCATCCAGACTCCAATCGGACAACTCCAGATCACTGTCCATGGCACTTTTTTTATTCTGTAAAACCGTTCGTGGTTTTGGAATTGGTTGGCTTGTCTTTTTAGACGTAGAGGCAACACTGAAGTCCTTATCATTACCGGCAACGTTACCAACCATGAGAGAAGTGTTCCCTCCGTGATTTAAAACATTACTCATGGTGTCCACTCCGCCTACGGGCGGTTTTTCCATCCTGGCTCCCAGCTGCCTCCCGATGGTTTTTGAAATCTCCGCGATCTTTGGACTTTGCTTCGTGCTGAGTTTGATTTCTTCAGACGGATTTGTGTGGATGGTAACACTATGGTTTACTGGATCTGAGTCCACGCTGAAAAAAATTGTTAAAGGATTTTAATAAAAAAATATTTTGAATAATAAAACGGTTGTGCAATAAATTGAATCATGAAAAAAAATATATATACGGTATTTTTTTTTTGAGATTTGGTTTTTAAACTGGCAACATTGTTTCTACAGACTGTCAATTTGACAGTTGACAGTTGATTTGTAGTCAGTACGTTTTGCCATTTCACCATGAATAGACTCACGTCAGAACAGCGCTTGCAAATTGTGCAAATTTATTTTGAAAATCATGGTTCGGTTCGCCAAACTTATTGTGCACTACGTACATTTTACGGTCGACGTAAACATCCATCCGAGCAAGTTATTCGGAAGACCATGGATCGTTTTCACACCACGTACACTCTAGTGGATAATACGCATCCACAAAGATGACAAATAGTGCGCACAGAAGAAGTTATTGCTGCTGTGGAGCGTAGTGTTGAGGAGAATCTGAATGAGTCGATTCGCCATTGCGCACAGCAATTGGAGCTGTGCCCATCTACTTTGTGGAAGATTCTGCAGGAAAGATCTTGGCTTAAAAGCTTACAAGATCCAGCTTGTGCAAGAGTTGAAACCGCGTGACCTTTATGCGCGTCGTAGGTTTGGTGAATGGGCCGAAAACAATAACGCTGTATTATTAATTGTCATCGAATGCTCATAATTGTAGTAGTAGAATAAACAATAAAAACCTGTGAAATGTGAATTAAATCCAATTTAACAATTTTAACAAATGATTAACAACACACCATCACGCCGTTTCCCCAGAAGGGTAGGCAGAGAGAATGAAAACCCACACTACTGTATCCTGACACACCTTCCTAGCTTTCACCACATTCGTACAGCGAGTTATACACGCACGTCGATTGTTCCGACTTCTAACATGGCTGTTCTTTAAAATTTGATTAATCTGATTGTACCATGTTTTCTTCGCTAAAGTATACTTTCCTAACCATTCTTTCTTCATCCGTGCGTTCCATGTGTCCAAACCAACGCAGTGATCCTTTCATAATTTTGTTCAAAATACTTTCTTCTTCCGCTCTACATTCCTTCCTGATATCAGTATTTGAACTCTGTCATACAAAATGAATGATTTTGATGATACAACAAATGAATTTTTTTAATAGAAAAATAAATGTGTTATAAAAAAATCATACTTTGAAATATCCCACTCGCTGTCTGAATCCGTATTGGCGCTTGCCTTGCTGTCCCAATTGGCCTTGGCCTTGACTTCTATAGCCGCACTTGTGGGGCTGGCACTCAGAGACTTCATCTTGTTGGCACCCAGATCAAAGATCACCTTCTTCTTAGCAAGAGAGCCAGTGGACAGCGTGTTCTTTAAAACGCCCTGCAGAGTTACTCTGTTCACATTCTCCTCCGACACGGACTTCCTAAAGTCGGTCTTATCTTCAAGATCACTGTCTTCTGATGTGCTCGTGGCACCTGCATACATGCTTGGAATGTTATCTTCAGATTTCGATATTCTCTCCTTCACATTTTCATCTGTAGATTGATGTTTTCCAACATCCACGGCGGTAGAAGCATTTGTAGACTTCTTTGTCGGAGTGGATGACAGAATGCTGTTTACATCTTCATCGTTTATTGGTTTACCGAGACGTCTGATCGGTGATATGAGAAGTGTTTCAATAGATTTGGAAGGAGCGTGAGTGACAACGGTTGTAACAATTTGTCGAGTATTATTTTCTTTCTCATCTTCAGATGTGTCGGTTTCAGTCGATGATTCCGTCAAAGATGATCTATCTTTATTTGTATTGCTTTTTATATTTTGTTTAGAAACTATTTGATCGGAACTTGCTCCCTTCATAGTCGATAAAACTGACCTTTTTATTGTTTTTTTGCTCGGTGACACATTTGTTTTCGCTGGTGATCTTCTATTTGTAGCCTCGATGATTTGGGATAAACTTTTAGATCTTTTCTCTATTCCTCCATCATTGTGATTTTTTTCTATTCGTAGATTTTCCCTAGATTTCATAATGGAGAATGCTTTGTTTTTGACACTATTCAGAATGGATCCGAACTTATTGAGCGAAGTGGTAGACTTATCGGTGCGTGGAGTGGAGGATAGAGAATCGTTATTTTTAATTTGTTTAACTTTTTCATCTAGTACATTTGAGATTCCTTTTCGTATTTTATTAAATTCACCATGTTTCTGAAAAGAGATTGAATGTTAATTTTTTACAAATGATACTACTAATAAACTGTTAATGGCAAATCTAAAAATGCATTTATTATAAATATTATTGTGTAACAAGACTGATTGCTCTGCCCACTGACATCTCTAGAGCCAGGTTGGTTGGTGGTGTTGGATATAAAATGACCCACACCCTCCAACACGCCTGAGTTCTCAAAATATTCCCCGATAAATTTAAGGGTTATGAGATTTAGTGGAACAGCTGGAAAATGTAGATATCTGGGTGTGGACTTGTGTGGGAAGTGATGGGGCAAGTAAACAATCATTTCAGGACGCTTGAAGAATTCTATTTGGAAAAACCCTGACATGAAGATCAGCAGCAAAGTGAAAATTCATAAGACTTGTGTGTGACCTATCATGACATTTGGGATCGAGTGCAGGGCGGACACCACAATCACAAAAAACTCGCTCAGAGTGTCAGAAATATATCTGGCAAGACACTGCAAGAGAGGATAAGGAATACACGGCTAAGGGAGATATGTGAGGTCAAGGATGTCGTAAGATGGGGAAGGCAAAGGAGAAGATACTGGTATGCACACGTGAGGAGAATGGTTCCATCCAGACTCCCCTTCACTGTGTTGCACGGCCAGCCCCAAGGTTTCTACCCCCGGGCAGACCACCAAAGAGATGGATCAACAGCTGGAAGTCGACTTCGCAGGAGGCCAAATCCTCTTAAGAAACAGCCACTAGTTCTACACTAAGAATAAGAAGAGAAGGGTTATGAGAAACCCTTTTCTTTGAAGCTGAAGAGAATTGGTCCCCAATATTCCCAAAACAAATGCTGTGCGATAGAGCCCTGTATAACTACCATACTCCTTCATGTATTATAATCAAATTTGTCATCTTTGCAATCACAAATTTTCTAAGGGCCTAATTTCACATTGCTACAATCATACTCCATCTGTGGAAAATAACCCTATCCCAATATTTAGAGTTGTGTTATTCCTCGATCCATTAGGCTACCTTAGCGAGAAGCTGTCGCCTATGTTCCACGGCAACAATGCTCTTGTCGAAGGTCTCTAGACGCAGTCCCCTCTGCACAGCCGTCACACCCAGTTGCTCCAGCCTCTTATTCACAATCAGAACCAAGTCGCTCTTCACAGCTCTCATCACATTCTGCCCATTACTTGTCCTTGAAAAAAATACAAGCTAAAGATTATTACTCATAAATAGGCAACAATGCAGAGTTGCATAAAGTTCATGTGGTTGTTTAATCTGTGTATGAAATAATGAGAGGTTGAATGCAGGTGCCAAAATGAGCGGAGCGTCAGTAAACTGTCTATTGTATGAGGATGACGCTGTGCTACTTGCAGATAACTGGATAATGGAACTGGCAAAAGAAGAATGATAGTAGAACAAACATATTAGAAATGAGATCTCTGAGACTAATCGATGTAGTCCAAGTCCAGTAGTCCAACCCTTCCAGGAGACGGCGTGATGGTTAATTAGTTAGTTAGTTTTATTCTCATATTTATAGAAACTAACTAACTAACCATCACGCCGTCTCTACGAAGGGGCAGGCAGAAAGAATGGACTGCCACACTTTTCTTTCCTGACATATTTCTCTCGCTTCCTCAACATTCATACATCGTGTCATGCACGCGCGTTGATTTCTCTGACTCTTCACATGGCCGACATTCAATATTTGATTTATTTGATCGTACCATGTTTTCCTCGGTCTTCCTCTATTTCTGGTTCCATTTCCATCGTTAACATATAATTTTGTTTACCATTCTTTCTTCATTCATTCTTTCCATATGTCCAAACCAAATGATCCTTTCATTAATTTGTTCATAACACCATCATTCGCACCGCATTCACTTCTTATATTTTCATTCGACACTATCATACACAGAGTA
Organism: Lepidostoma basale; assembly: GCA_022606425.2. NCBI lineage: Eukaryota > Metazoa > Arthropoda > Insecta > Trichoptera > Lepidostomatidae > Lepidostoma > Lepidostoma basale. Next base: position 1,199,325 of record JAHDVF020000551.1, on the reverse strand, counting down.
TCCACACATTCGGCTAAGAGATCTCATTTCTACTGCATTTATTCTACTTTCATCCTTTTTTGTCAGTTCCATGCTTCGCTTCCATACTTTCAAAATTCAAAGTGGAAAAAACAGTGTAATTTTTAATTGAAAAGCATTATTATCATATTCCCCAGTGTTCATGCCATATAAAAAATACTCATCATAAGATGTGCTAAATAAATAATGAATTTTTTTTAGCTTACCGTATTTCGCTATCAATAGTTTTATTGGTTTTATTACTATTATAATAAACTTCCGAACTTTCCGTGTCACTTTCGTCCTCGAGTTGAAATTTCTTCGGAGACTTTTCATTCCTCGCAGAACGAATGTCATTATTCGAAATCGGAATGCTCTGTCTCCGTCCTTTTAAATTTTTTACCGGGCTGTTTTCTTTCCCGTGATTTTTTGGAATGCTTTTCTTATCGGCGGCAGACGTAGATTTCTTTTGTCCCTTTCCCGAGCTCCGGTCACTCGGCAGTGCATTGTCAGTTAAGGTTTTTTTTTCTGCTTGAATATTTTCAATTCTCGCATCATCCGAATCGCTGTGGTTTCTAGGCGTCGATCTGTTACTCAAGACTAAATGATCTTTGCTTTTGTACTGCGATCTATCGTGGCTTGGGACTGGCTTTACAAAACTCTCGTCCGAAGATTCTGAAACAGGTAAAGTATACAAATGCTTTATGTACTATTACAAATTCGACGACCTTCGTGGCAGAGTGGTTAGATTCCCGGCGATGGCAGTGTGATTGTCACACTGTCTTTGGTCTGATGTAGAATTCACATGACAATAAAATGGCCATAGATTGGCTACCTATCACATGTCACGAGAATCAATATAATAGCTAAAAATAAATTGTATACAGTAATTGGGTTCAAACGAACTGTTGTATACATAATTTTTTATTTTTTTTTTCGGTCTTCTTCTATTTCTAGTTCCGTTTATGTCATTTACATATACTTCCTTTACCATTTTTTCATCATTCATTCTTCCGCTATGTCCAAACCATTTTAATGATCCTTTCATTATTTTATTTGAAGAGAATTTGGAGCAGGTGAGTGAATTTGTGTATTTAGGTAGCATGTTCACAGCAGATGCCCGAACGGATAGTGACGTCGAAAGAAGGGTTGGTGCGGGTAACAAAGTGAATGGAGCTTTAAAAATAGTTATTGGAAACAAGAATTTATCAATGAAAGCGAAAACGGCCGTTCACAATGGAGTTCTGGTCCCAACCCTAATGTATGGAAGCGAAGCATGGAACTGGCAGAAGAAGGATGAGAGTAGAATTAATGCGGTAGAGATGAGGTCCCTAAGACGTATGTGTGGTAGAACGATATACGACAGAATCTCAAATGCTGATATAAGAAAGGAATGTAGAGCGGAAGAAGGTATAATGAACAAAATTATGAAAGGATCGCTGCGTTGGTTCGGACATATGGAAGTGCATGGATGGAGAAAGAATGGTTAAGAAAGTATACGTTAATGATGTAAATGGGGTACGAAGTCGAGGCAGACCGAGGAAAACATGGCATGACCAAATTAATCAAATTTTAAAGGTTGGTCATGTTAGAAGTCGGAAGAATCGACGTGCTAGAGTAGAGAGCTAGAGAGGTGTGTCAGGATAGAGTAGTGTGGCGGTCCATTCTCTCTGCCTACCCCTACGGAGAAATGGCGTGATGGTTTGTTGTTGTTGTTATTTATTATTTTATTCATAACACAAAATTTAAATGTTTAAATTCTAACCTTCGTCATAGGGTGGCAGAGTCTCGTGGCTGTCTGCTTCTCTTAATCTTCTTTGTATATCAATCGAAGCAGTTTTCTTCAATGGATTAGCTGAAGTCCTCGAGGGAGAACTTCCCACGACACTAAGTTTTCTCGACTGGTCTTCGAGAATTCTCTTCTGCTCACTGGCGCTCATCTCCAGATCATTGATCCTGCTCTTATATTGGTCCTGAACTGCCTGGGACTCGGTGAGACGTGTGAGCATGGCCGACTTCAATTCATCCACCGTCCGGCGATGATCTTCCTCTGATTTCATGAGTTTCTGCTGCCACAGCTTCTCTTGAGCGTCCAGACTACTTTTGAGTTCGGTGTAATCTGTCATCATCTGTAATGAAATTTTCATAGGCATATTTTTTTCTTTTTCTTCATGTGATTCTTACAAACATGATTCATAGGGTCTCAATAATAATTATCCGTTCGTCTTTAATGGACGGTGAAAGATAATTTATTCATAGTGATATATCGGTACTAAAACACTCTCTCATAAATAGGTGTTTTTTCTAAACTATTTAATTCAACCAGACTTTAATCCCCATTGTGCGAGGCTTCATTTGCAGTAAAAAAAATTGGTCTCGAACTGCGGTTGATTACATTTACAGCTCAGACAGATAGTACCAGTTTATCATAATATAACATTCAATTTAGTAGTGTGTAAGGAACTAAAGTAAGAAGATTTATCGGATACATTCAAATATGATCTACAAATGTAGCCAGCAGTACTATAGGGATTCACTTGTTAAATAAGTGCATAGATATTCACAGCTGGTAAACATTAGCGTAAATGGTGAAAATTTGGAGCAAGTAGATGAGTTTGTGTATTTGGGTTGTATTTTTACAAAAGATGTGGAGAGAAATATTGAAAGAAGGGTTGGAGCAGCAACAAAGTGAATGGTGCACTTAAAATTGTCATCATCAGCCGTCCGTCATCCACTGCTGAATGTAGGCCAGAACAAAGATACAAATAATATTTAAAATGAAATGCTCACATTGTGACCCTGTCAAGTTTATATGTCTATTTATTTTAAATCTATTTGTGAAGCAATATTGAATTTGCCCTGATTTAATTTCTTAAAAAAATTCAATTTTTTGAACCTGAGTTACCTAAGTTGATGTAATGAACACATTGTCTGGGGGTAGATTTGTGTGCTTATTAACACACATACATAGCTTGAAATTGTAATACAATTATAACATGCAATTTTATGTATACTTTAAAACAGTGATTCCCAAAGTGGTCTATATCGACCCCCAGGGGTCAACGACAACTTGCAAGGGGTCTAAGACAATTCTAAAAAAAATTGGGGGTCCATGAGATGGTTAGCAAAACGAATATCGAAATCGTTGGGGACAATTTTTTTTAGCTCATTTGGGGAAATTGGACGATCGAAATCTTAAACTAACTAACCATCTCGCCGTCTCCCCGAATGGGTAGGCAGAAAGAATGGACTACCACACTTTAACCGATGCGGCACTCCATCCTTCTCTTTTTACCCCTGCGAGATATGCAGTGTGATGGGTTGCGCCACCAATAGGCATCTCCCGCACACTCTTCGAACTGCTGAAATTCCCCTTTTCACAGGGGCTTTCTGGAAAAAATCTACAGAATCATAAAATAAAAAAATACATACTTTTTCACGCAGTTGTTCTTTCAACGCTTGTACTTCTGCTTCATGTTGCTTCAAGACCTTAGACATTGTCACAATCTCTTCATTGACCTGCCTTTCCTCGGTCTTCTGAAATTTTTCCTTATCCTTATTGAGGTTCACCGTGTTGGCCAACTCTTTCTTCAGTGTCTCAAGTTGTTCCAAGAATCTCGCCTGTTCAGTCTTCTTCCATTCTTCAAAAGCGGCTAAAGAAACTGTTTCTTTTTCCATAGAATCCTTTTCCAGTTTGTCTTCGTTCACTTTGTCATTTGAAGTGTTTGAAATTTCATTTGTATTTTGTTTCACTTCTATGTTTATGTTGTCGTGCTCCTGCATTTGTAATTGCTTTTCGGTGACGTTAACTCTGTCTTTCAATTCCTTTATTTCTTGTAGAAGTTTTTCTGTTTCTTCCTTATATTTATTCTGATGTTGCGGTGAATTATTCACGCTATAGTCTTGAATATTTTTATCAAGACCATCTCCACCAAATGATGGTATATTTGGATGTCTTCTAGTGAAGTGTGATTGCAGATAAAAATGATTTAAAAATACCTTATCACAGTGCCGACATTTGTGAAATGATTTCAGAGTTTGGTCTCCCATTGAAGATATTCCGATTTGCCCTTCGTTTAGTGCCATACGTTTTAAAAGATTTGCGATATCGCTGTTTTTAACGTAGTCCACGGCTTTCTGCTGTCTTCTTGTTTTGTTCCGGAGTTTTCTTATTTCTTCCTCTCTGCTTCGTAGCTGTCTCTTGAGGTTTTCCGTGTCCTTAATTTTAAATAAAAAGTTATATTAAAAACAATGAACCTATTAATTCAATAATTTAAATAATCTATTGATGATAATGATCTAGGGAAAACACTTAAAATGTCTAAACTAGTGGTTCTAAACGGGGTTATGGAGAGATCTTCTCTCATGTGTTCCTAGTATTATGTTGTATATATTAGGTGTTTCGGAAAGTTCGGTCTGTTTTACAACAGAGGGCTCTAGCTGCTTCAAACCTTCAAATATAGCGGCCATTTTTTTTTAAAGTAAACCTGAGCATCTGTCCATTAAGTTGAGTTTGAAAATGTTTGTCATTCTCACAACATTTGTTTTATAGCTCCTTAAAATGTTGACTTTTTGTGTTAAATAAGAAGCATTTGCGGGAAGTTCTGCTGTTCTGTTTTAATTGGAAGAAGAGTGCAGCTGAGGTGCATAAAATGCTTGTGAAAGTTTAGAGCGATCATGCCCCATCGGATTAACCATGCAGAGAATGGTATAGACGCTTCAAAGCTGGTGATTTTAACGGAAGATCGAAAAAGATTGACCGAATAATTAACTCTTCAAACAGGGTGAAACGGTCTCGGGGGAAGTCTACCGACAACAACTAATGCAATTAAAGCAGGTACTAGCTGAAAAATGACCGGAATGGGGTAACAGGCACAGCAAGCCGATTCTTAAACACGACAACGCTCGACCTGACATCGCAACGCGGTCAAAAACTACATACAAAATGTGGGTTGGGAGATTATACCGCACCCGCCTTATTCGCCAAACGTGGCACCAACGGACTATCACTTGTTCATATCCATGACGCATGCCTTAGAAGAGCAGCACTTCCATTCATATGCAGACGTCAAGAATTGGGTCGATGCCTGGATTACCTCAAAAGACGAGGCATTTTTTCGACGATGGATTCATCTATTGCCAGAAAGATGGGAAAAGTAGTAGCTAACGATGGATAGTATTTGGATTGATGTGTTTTTTTTATTTTACCTTTCAAATAAATATGATTTTCATACAAAAAAACGGAACGAACTTTCCGAAACACCCAATATATATAATATTTTATCTGTACTCAATAGATGCCTTAAACATTTATGCTGTTTGTAATGTCTGTTGGGTTAATAATCTGATTTGATTTGATTTGATTTGATCTTGGTATTTTGATCTTAGGCAAATTTATGTAGCATTGAGGACCAACTGCTTCTCTGCGGCCAATACTCGCAAAAAATTTCATAATTGATTTCAATAATCACATTTGGTGTGTGTGTGCGTATACGATTTCTTTATCACTATTATAGTGATTATGGTAATTTCCCTAAATACTCTGATACATAAGCTTCTTAAAATTCTAACTAACAAAACATATGTTTATTAGAACGTGATAAGTATTAAAGACCGGTTTTTTAATAAATTTATTCAAAGGTGACTCACTATATTTGGTTTAAGTCTTATATTAATCTGTTAATTTATAATATGACACTAAAACCAAGTTATATCTAATGGATGCATTTGAATCAACTATTAAATCACACTTGATCATTTGAAAAAATATATATATATACGTCGGAGTAAGACATCTTGGAAGGCATAGACAGCGCCTTATGAAGGACTGCTGGGAGCAAAAGGCACAGAATTGAGGAGCTTGGAACACCGTCAAGCAAGTAAAAATACTTCATGAATAATACGGCCAACAACAAAAACACCGTCACACCGTTTCCTCGGAACAGTAGGCGAGAAGAATAGACCACCACACTACTCTATCCTGACACACATCTCTAGCTTCCATCACATTCATACGAGTCATACACGCACATCAATTGTTCTGACTTCTAACTTGCCTGACCTTAAAAATTCGATTAAATTGGCCATGGCATCGGTCTTCCTTGAGTCTGTAATTCATTCACATCATTAACGTATAGTTTTTTTACCATTCTTTCTTCATCCAAGCGTTCCATACGTCCAAACCAATGCAGTGATTATTTTATAATTTTGTTCATAATAATTTATTGCGCTCTACAATAACAATAACAAACCATCACGCCGTTTCCCCATAGGGGTAGGCAGAGAGAATGAACCGCCACACTAATCTATCCTGGCACACCTCTCTAGCTTCCTCCACAATCATACAGCGAGTCATACACGCACGTCGATTCTTCCGACTTCTAACATGACCAACCTTTAAAATTTGATTGATTTGGTCTGCCTCGACTCCGTACTCCATTTACATCATTAACATATTCTTTCTTAACCATTCTTTCTCCATCCATTCGCTCCATATGTCCGAACCAATGCAGCGATCCTTTCATAATTTTGTTCATAATACCTTCTTCCGCTTTACATTCCTTTCTTATATCAGCATTTGAGATTCTGTCGTATATCGTTCTACCACACATACGTCTTAGGGACCTCATCTCTACCGCATTTATTCTGCTCTCATCCTTCTTCTGCCAGTTCCATGCTTCGTGATGTCAGCATATGAAATTACGTCGTACAAGATTTTACCATACATAAATCTAAAAGATCTCATCTCTACCGCATTTATTCTGTTCTCATTCTTCCTCTGTCAGCTCCATGCTTCACTTTCATAATAATAATAATAATAATAATTAGGCTAATTTGTATAGCGCTGTTTTCGTGAATAGCTCACCTCGAGGGTTTGACAATGTTTTTAGTCATGAGAGCAGCATGTGACACCAGCAATCAGATAACCGTTGCTTACATTTTATGCGATATATTTTGAAAAAGTGGGTTTTTAGGTGAGATTTAAAATCTGTCGGATTGTCAATACATCTGAGACGTGCAGGAAGCATATTCCAGGCGGACGGACCTGCCACTGCGAAAGCCCGATTGTCCGGGGGTTGCAATTTGACTCAACTAGTCTGTCTATTGCCAAGGAGTTTGCTGATCGAAACATAGATTGCCGGAAGTTAGGACTATCAGCAACACAATGTTCAGATATATAGGCTGGTGCCATTCCAAAATGTTGGAACCAGAACTCCATTGTGAAGATTGAAGCGGGTAAGTAAGTATAAATAATAAATAACAGTGGGATAGGAGGTAACTGTATGATATATGGTTGTCAATTACCTCCTCCATTTGCTTGATGTTGTTCTGGAGTTTTGGTACGAGGATATCCAGATGACTGCGGCAGTGAAGCAAATACTCCACGGAGAGTTGGGCCAGCCGGAAGAGTTTAACAAACCCGGCATCCAAAATCCTCACATCAAACTCTTTCTCCAACTGACAATCGAGCACCTACAAATAAGATATAATGTACTAAGCTAATAATGAAGTGGAAATAATGTTAATGTCTATGATATAAGCTTTATTTAATAGATAATTTTATGCCATTATTGTTTAAATATGATTTCGGGCATATGAGGGCCACGGCTAGCTCGAATGAAGCGTAGTCGTGAAATCCAATTTTCGACAATTGTCATCTTTGTGGATGCGTATTATCCATTAGAGTGTACGTGGTGCGAAAACGATCCATGGTCTTCCGAAAAACTTGCTCGGATGGACGATTATGTCGACCGTAAAATGTACATATTGCACGATAAGTTTGGCGAACCAAACCATGATTTTCATAATAAATTTGCACAATTCGCAAGCGCTGTTTTGACGTCAGTCTATTCATGGTGAAATGGCAAAACGTATGGCGAAACAGGCTCAATGAGGTGTTGACAGGAGGTGAATGTGCTAACTCCGTAACATGAGGGACTGGATTGTCAGGGACAGAGATGCCTACTCTCAAGTAATAGTCAACTCTGGGGGTACCTGACTAACACCGATAGAAGAAGTATAGCCGATAACAGAATCAAAAGGTTTAAGGTTGCACATCCAACAAAGCTATTTCTGCTTACATTTTAATGAGAATGACTCACATTTAGTATATAATTTATTGGTTTAGTTTACTATTTAGCTCTAACAATAAGTATTTTTCAGATTGAACAACTCGTTACTTAAATTTTATCATGTGTTATACCCTGAATTATACCTGGTGGAGATGTCCATCGATGATAGAGAAATCTCTCTCTTGAATCACTCGATCAATATCAATTACTTCTGAGGGAAAAAAAACAGTATTTTGATTAATGATCAGTTGATATTTTAACCCGCTGCAGTCCAAAGATTTTCTAAATAATTTCAGAAATAAAAAAGTCAATTTTTCTAAAACATTTTCTGCGAATATATCAATAGTACATTCAGAAGACAAATGACTTTAGAGAGTATCTTGTCTTCCTAATGTCGAACTATCTCTCGTTCCTGGTACCTGTTCTCAATAGTTGACTTTAACAGTAATATTAAATAAAATAATTACCACTTTTAGTAATTTGTATTAACAGCACTTTATTTGGTAACACAAACCGGTTTCGCTCCCGCCGGAGCTTCATCAGGGTGAGAGAGTATACTAAATATAAAATCAGAGAACAACCTATGAAGAAATAAATATAATGTGGAGGGGAGAAAGAGTGGGGAAGGAGAAAGTGAGCGCGGACGAATAGACTGTTAATACGGTGAGTCATGCTCATTAGGGAAAAATTATTTCTCCCTTCCACATTATATTTATTTCTTCATAGGTTGTTCTCTAATTTTATATTTAGTTTACTCTCTCACCCCGAAGAAGCTCCGGCGGGAGCGAAACCGGTTGGTGTTACCAAATAAAGTGGTGTTAATACAAATTACTAAAAGTGTATTACTATTTAATTTAACTTTGTTTTTAATATCTTTTAAGAAAATAAACTGATTTGATTTATTGATTGAAAAATTAGTGCTTAAGACACGTGAAAACACAAGTTATAATAAAATAAATAAGCGTTTTATTATGACTTGTAATTGGAAACAATTGTCAATTATCAACTTCATCTAAGAGTTGTCAGAAGAAAAATAATAATAATATCGAGTCCACCTCGACATAGGAGTTCAAAGGTTTCTTTGCAACAATTATAATGAAACCTTTCAAAGGTTATTTTTGTGTAACATAATATGAAGATCTATAGATGGAAACATATTAATAAAAACATTGTAAATAATAAAAATGAAGTGAATACCTAGATGTCGTCTTCTGGATGAAGATAAAGAAATTATATGTAAAGGATGTAAATGGAAAAGAAAGAAGAACAGAGGATGACTGAGAAAAACGTGACAAGGTCAAATCAATAGAAAATTAAATGTCTGCCATGTGAGGAGTTGGAGAAATCAATATACGTGCATGGCACAATCTATGAATCTGAGGAAACGAGAGAAGTATGTGAGGAAAGAACAGTGTGGCTGCCCATTCTTCCTGCTTACCCCTTCGGAGAGATTATGAATACATTTAGAAATATAAACTTATCCAGTTTGATTTTTAGTGGTGTGCTACTAATAGTTTCATAATAAAAATTAGATTCTTCCGGACAAAGATGGGAATAAATTGCTGAAACCGGTCAGAACTAGAAGTAATAATACAAAACATGTAAACTAACTAACCATTATTATTATTATTATATTGTTGAATCACTCTTTACATCATGACAACATGAGCCAAATCGATGTAAAGGGTATTATAGCTATCATAGTGATTCTCGTGACATGTGATAGGTAGCTAATCTATCGCCATTTTATTGTCACGTGAATTCTACACCAGACCAAAGACAGTGTGACAATCACACTGCCCTCGCCGCACAGTCAATGCACTTACCACTCGGCTACGAAGGTCAGCATCACACAATTTCTCCAGAGGGGTAGGCAGAGAGGATGGATCACCACATTGTTCTATCCTGACGTAACTCTCGCGCCTATTCTACATACATTCTCACATTGTGACATGCAAGCTTGTCAATTGTTCCTACTTCGAACATGGCTGCCTTTCAGTAGTTGATTAATTGTGGTCATGCCATGTCTTCCTTGGCTTTCCTCGACTTTTTTTTCCATTCACACTCTTGTATATATCTTTTTAACCATTATTTCCTCATTCATTCGTTCGTTCGTATGTTTGTATGTTACAAATATTTTTTTTAGAAGCGAACTAACTAACCATCACGACATATCCCAAAAGGGAAGGCAGAAAGGATGGACTGACACACTTTTCTTTCCTGACATACTTCTCTTGCTCCCTCAAAATTCATACATCATGTCATGCACGCACTTCAATTTCTCCGACTTGTCGCGTGGCCGGCATTCAATATATATTTTTTTAATTTTAAGTAATTATTGATAAATAACATATAATCAATTGATATTCTTCAAGAATCAAATATTTCTTAATCTGGTCTTTCACTGTACAATGATAATTATTGCATTTCACAGAATATCTCACATTTTCTGCATTTATTAATCAAATGACAAACAGTTTTTTTTTTTATTATCTAATAATATAATGTCAGAAGTTTAATCAGAAATCTTAGCTGATATCTTTGATGGAAAATCCAATTACTTCAACTTTTGATTGAAACCATTACTTTTAAAATGTTCTAAATAGATAATGCCCGAATTTTTATTTATTAAAATAAGATAAGTTTCATATATACTGACGATCTTCGTGGCCAAGTGGTAAGTGCTTTGACAGCCACCCCGAAGGTCCCGGGTTAGATAATCCGGTGATGGCAGTGTGATTGTCACACTGTCTTTGGTCTCGTGCAAATTCATGACAATAAAATGGAGATAAATTAGCTACCTATCACATGTCACGAGAATCAAAATGATAGCTATACCCTTTACATTGATTTGGTTTGCGCTGTAATTATGTAAAGAGCGATTCAAAAATATAATAATAATACTTATATAAGACAAATTTGAATTGGACAATTTAACAATAAAGTAATTATTTCACATTTTCTTTCATTTATTGTATGAAAGAGCTGAAAGGGTTGGATGTAGGTGCCAAAATGAGCGGAGTATCAGTAAGCTGTCTCTTGTATGCGGATGACGCTGTCCTACTTGCTGACAACGAGCATGAACTACAAGTCCTGGTGAATTGTATGTATGAGGTATGCATGCGAAATGATCTGATGATGAATGTTAATAAGTCCAAGGTAATGATTTTTGAAAAGGAAGAAACCACGACAGTCTGCAACATTAGCGTGAATGGTGAAAACTTGGAGCAAGTAGTTGAGTTTGGGTATTTAGGTAGTATGTTTACAAGAGATGGGAGAGTGGAGAGGGATATTGAAAGAAGGGTTGGGGCAGGCAACAAAGTGAATGGTGCACTTAAAGTTGTCATCGCAAACAAAAACCTATCCAAAAAAGCTAGAATGGCAGTGCACAATGGTGTTCTTCTACCGACCCTTATGTATGGAAGCGAAGCATGGAACTGGCAAAAGAAGTATGAAAGTAGAATAAATGCAGTAGAAATGAGATCTCTTAGACGAATGTGTGGATACTCTGTGTATGATAGAGTGTCGAATGAAAATATAAGAAGTGAATGCGGTGCGAATGATGGTGTCATGAACAAAATAATGAAAGGATCATTAAGATGGTTTGGACATATGGAAAGAATGAATGAAGAAAGAATGGTAAAAAAATTATATGTTAATGATGTAAATGGTACCAGAAATAGAGGAAGACCAAGGAAAACGTGGCACGATCAAATAAATCAAATATTGAATGTCGGCCATGTGAGGAGTCAGAGAAATCGACGCGCGTGCATGACACGATGTATGAATGTTGAGGAAGCGAGAGAAATATGTCAGGAAAGAAAGGTGTGGCAGTCCATTCTTTCTGCCTACCCCTTCGGGGAGACGGCATGATGGTTAGTTAGTTAGTTAGTTAGTTAGTTAGTAATTATTTCAAATAAGTTTGTGTTTAAAATAAAATAAAACTGGTGGTGAACTATGAGAGATAGAATCCTTGCCTCTTGATCTAGGACACTTAGGTTCAAGCATTCTTCCTCAACGTTCATAAATCAAGCCATTCTTTCTTCATTCACTCTTTTCATGTGTCCAAACCATCTTAATAACCCTCTCAATAATTTGTTCATAACACTTTCATTAACACTACATTCACTTGTTATATTTGCATTTGACACTCTTTCATATAATACAAATAAACCTTGATCGGCTGAATTATTTCAACATCAGAGGTTAGAGTATGTATTTAATAGTTAGTGATATAAATAGATAGATAAAAAAATGCTAATTGAAATATTCATAGGTGCAAATCAAACAGCCAAGATAGCAGGAAACACATCATTGGATCGATTTGATAAGGTTTACGGTAAAATTATGAAATCTAAAAGTCATTAAAAATTTTATTATGTTATTGTGAAGGTTGAAATGGTAAATAATGAAAATAAAATAAAAAATGTAAAAAATCTTTTTAAAATGTATATTCAGTTAAAATCCACTAATGTTTGTGTCTTTGACCAATTTCGACAGCTCGCTGCCATCATCTGGGACTGTGAGCTGCCGAAACCGGTCGAAGACACAACATTAGGGGATTTTAACTAAATATACATGTGAGGAGTCAGAGAAATCGACGCGCGTGCATGACACGATGTATGAATATTGAAGAATCAAGAGAAATATGTCAGGAAAGAAAGGTGTGGCAGTCCATTCTTTCTGCCTACCCCTTCGGTGAGACGGCGTGATGGTTAGTTAGTTAGTTAGTTACATTTAAAAAATATTTTTACGAAAAAATAATATTTTCATTATTAACAGTGAACTTTCTACCTTGAAATTTCAAATAACAAAATTAATTTTAGGTAATCTTAAGGGGTTAACACTGTGGAATTCCATAATGACGAATTTTTATGAATTAAAACACGGTTTTTTCCACTTTTGAGTTTATTTCTCCCAACATGTTTCGAAGGCTTAAACCTTCGTTCTATATCGTTCTCCCGATGATAAAAGCCTTCGAAACATGTCGAGAAAAATCAACTCAAAAGTGGAAATAAAAAACAGTGTTTTAATTCATAAAAAAAACAATTAATACTTTATCTGAAATAGTAATAAACAATATTTATATTTAAAATGAAAATCTATATCTTTCAGATCTCTATAGGATCAAAGAACAATCTAGATTGCTTTTATAAAACTCGAGGATTTTTCATAAGTTTTCTGTAAGTTTTATTTTATTTTATGGTAATGACATATTTCACCTCGCTAATAATGCTTTAGCAATGCGTAACATGTCATTTCCATAAAATATAATAATTAATCATTTAATATTATCATCAAAATTAAATTACTCCTAAAAGATGGAAGGACAACTGGGAGTCTACCTCACAGGAGGAGCAACACTCTGGAGACCACATAGGTCTACCAACAAGGGAGAAGAAGAAGAAGAATATCAAAATTAAAATGTTATAAATACATTATAAGAAATTTAAATGTACAAATTACATGCAGTTAAATTTTAGTAAACTGTTAATTCAAATGTATCCACAAACAAAAAATATGAATTATGATAAGGTGTCCATGAAATGTTTTTATTTTATTTTATTTAAACTAAATAACTAACCATCACGCCGTATCTCCGAAGGGATAGGCAGAAATAATGGTTTACCACAATTTTCTTTCCTGACATACTTCTTTTGATTCCTAAACATTCATACATCGTGTCATGTACGCACATCGATTTCTCCGACTCCTCACGTGGTCGACATTCAATATTTGCAACAACATTTTGAATGTATACAAATTCTTGTAGACAAATACTGGATTTCACCCATTGCGGATAAATTATTATTATTTTTTTAATTAATTATTTCCAATATTTCCAATCTTAATAGATGACGCTAGTGTAGAGTGAACTTAAAAATGTAAAGATAGGCGTGGAATCCTACCATATATACGAGTTCCAAAAAATTGTCAGACGTAGTGGTCATAATGCGGAATGGGGAATGTTATTAAACATAAAGCGCTCAACCCAACCAATGACAGGTCATAAGTCCTGTAAACGCCTCGGCCACCACCTTCTGTTCCCAGAAAACAATTTACATCTTCGTCTCTATTGAGATACAATTAATCCTTATAAAATTTAATATTTGTTTTATTTGAATTATAAAATGGATATTTAAAACCCTGATGTAAACATGACTAAATAAATAATATTAAAAGCATATTATGTTTAAAAGAGACTAAAGCGAAAATGTTTTAATCTGATTTGGTGTAATTAAAAGTACGTTTATTCAAATTGTCCACGTTTTATCAGTGAGGCAGTTGTTTGATCAAAATGATTGTGGAATTGCTCACGGCCGCCTTATTATAAAGCAAATAATAATACACCCGTACTTATGTCATTCCAATTAATGATAACATTTGGCTTGTGGGAGTTGAACACGAATCCTGAATCTCGTGCCAGTTTTGAAAAGTCATGATTCCACCGATAAGAAGATCTGCTACTCATTCTTCAATATATCATATTTTGAATGACAAATTGATTCACACAGATTAAACAGTTCACTGATATTCAATTGATTTAACTATAAAATCATCATTTTAAATTGTGAGCCGTTGTTTTATATGTTATTGTGACCGCGTACAAATTTGCGCAATCTGAAAATTCCATAGCAACGTGTTTGTATTCATTTTCGTACCTAGCAACGCTTGATAATTTATTGTCAGATGTTGCCAACAACATAATTACAAGAAAAAATAAAAGGTAGGTACGAAAGGTCAGTAAAAAAGGGAAATTTAATTGTTTTTTTGTTTTTAAGAAAGTACAATTTTGGTTGTATTAATATATTGGAATATGAATTTATTTTATTTTATCAAATACAAATCATTAATCTAGATCCCTAGGAAGGTAACCAAGACAGATGGTAAACAATTAATACGAATGAAAACGTCATTTTTCTAGAAGTTTTATTATATTTTATAGGATGTCATGTTTCGCCCTTCTAAGGCATTATCAAATGTTTCATTCGTATTAATTATTTAATGTGGAGTTTTATATCATTGTTCAAGAAACAATAAATATATTTAAAACACTTTTTTCCACGAAGAACATATATTTTTATTTATACTCGTATATTGTTCAAGCCTAATTACTAGTCGAGCTATCGGCATCGCGGGACTGACGACGTGGAACAGACTACGCTACAGTATCCGAAATCAGGAAAACAAAGGAGTATTCAGAAGCTCTCTAAAAAAACTTAACATTTTAAGAGAAGCCTTCCCGGACAAAGAGCGCCATTGAAGTGAATCTTTTGAGAAAATGGCGCTATGAAAATCAATTTCCAGATCATTATCACAAAGTTAGAAACTTGCATGTAATTATTTAAGTTCATTGGTAATATTATAAATATGTTTAATAATTTTATGTGTAATAAGTAATAAATGATAAAGATTATTTATAATATGTAAAATTAGTTTCCTCTTTATCCATCGTCACGAAACTAATTACAGTCTTCATTTTTACGATGAAAATAAACATATTTATTATAATCATAAAAGCGAAAACCACGAGACAAGAACATATCAGAGATCATAATAATTAATCAAGCAATCGTGATAATTAATGCACATAACAAATTATTTACATTTTTAGGATCTATCAAATTATATGTTTAGAATATATTTTATTAAAATTGTTAAAAATAAGAAGTCGAGGAAGAAGGCCAAGGAAGACATGGCATAACCCAATTAATTAATTATGAAAAGGCGGCCATGTTCGAAGTCGTAACAATCGACGAGCGTGCGTGTCACGGTGTGTGAATGTAAAAGATGCGCAAGAGTTATGTCAGGATAGAATACACTACCCCTCCGGTAAAACGGCGTGATGGTTAGTTAATAAATATTAACGTATCATTACGCTGTATTCAAACGGCTTTTATAATTTGAAATACGAGAATGCTGCGTGAAGAACATTCTGCTTTTCTACTTTTTATAGAAAGGGACAAATTATCTCAATAAAACCGCACACAACACGGCGCTGTGCCTTGTAAAAGCAAAATTTTGCTCCAAAGTTAGTTGGCGGCCGGCTATTGGTGCGGATGCACTTGTCGCTCGGAGTTCCGTCGATACTTTGTTTTTTTTTCTGTCAATCTTCACCGTCTGACAACACTATCCACATTTCAGCTCTCATAAATTAAATATCAGGTTAAAATCCATCTAAAAATAGTGTCCCAGAAATGTAACAGCCGTCCAGAGATTGTTCAAGTGATACCGTGTTTTTTACGACATAACCTCTACAACTAATGCCACATAACACTTAAGTATTCCCGTTGGATCGCATTGATTTTGTGCTTGATTGTGATATAACTAAAGTAAATAAAACCGGCGAATTATGTAATTAAGTTATTAGTAAATTTTATACAAAACTGTGCTTATTATATGCAGCTATTTTTTGTATAGGTTTAAGTGAAGTTTATTGTGGGTAACAGTGTTAAAGTTGTGTTATTTTGAAAAAGAAAAATGGATACATCCAAACGAAAGGTTCACACGAGTCCTTACGTGACTGCTAATCCACTCTCAAGACTTCTGCTATGGTAATTAAATATTCAAGTATTCATTTACCTATATATATGTATATAATTCACCTTTCTAATCGACGTGTGTAATGACAATTTTTGTGTGTTTTCGTTCAATCAACTTGAAGATTAAAATGTATTTTATAGAACCCCAAATAAAAATGATAATATAGTATATAGTGTGTTAGCAGCCAGCATTTGTTTTTTAGTATATTTTTAATATCTTGGCACACAATAATGTGACATTTTTTATTCATTTATTTGTAGGTAACCTATTTTAACTACACAAATAACAGTACGTACCTACATATCGGATTTTTTATCTCGAGTGTTTTATTGTTTATGCAATAGTATTTTACTACAATAGTGATATAATTTATGGCTATTGAATATATTCATTTTTTTATTCCACTCCACACAGATTCGATTTGTACCCCAGCCAATCGTTGATGAATGAATATTAATATGCATTATAAAATTATAATACAATTAATAACCGTATAATTAAATGAAATCTTAATGTAAATTGATATTACCAGGATAATTACATGTATTTTGTATTACTTTTGTGTAAATTGCCATTAATTAACAATTTATGGTGATGACTTTCGTAATTCTTAAATACATTGTAACTGAATAACTAACTTATCATTGCGTCGTTTCCATGAAGGGGTAGGCAAAGGATGGACCACCACGCCATTGTATCCTGACTCCATAATCATCAACATTCACACTTCAATTTTGTCCCGCTACATTTTTGATATTGACGAAAACGTCTGTTTTCTAGAAGCTTTATTATATTTTATGGGAGTGTTTTACGTTTCGCCTTGCTAGGGTATTTATTATCAAATGCATTTGTTAATGCCCCAGCGAGGCGAACCATAACCCTCCCATAAAATATAATAACAAAACTTCTTGAAAATGGATTCAAGGCACTGAAATTCTATCTTTATATATATATAATTCTTCTGTACGGGTGTAAGTAGTTGAACTTCTAAACGGCTGGACCGATTTTGATGAATTTTGGTGTATGTTTAATTGGGTCCCTGGGAATTGGGTTCCCAAACTATTTTGTCCCATAGACCCCTTGCCAATTTCTTCTATTTTGTGTAGACCCCCTGCTTTCCTAAAATATATTTTTTTCAGGTCAAAAAAAATCCGAAACAAAAAAGCCGGAATTCGTTGTCGACCTTTTTTTATAATTCTCAATATTCGTTTTGCGTTTCAGTATTCGGCTTCAATTTAGTTGAACCATTTCGTGGACCCTCATTTACATCTCATGGACCCCTAATTTTTTTTTTGCAACTATCGTAGACCCCTTGCGAGTTGTCGTGGACCTCTGGGGGTCTATATAGACCACTTTGGGAATCACTGGTTTAGATTTACAATTGGACCCGGTAGGTGACCGTTAAAACTTTCTGGGAAGTTAAAAATAATCAACCTTCAGAGAATAATTCATAGTTATGTTTATTCACCATATACTCGTATGACGCTAATGTCGAATTCTGTGTTTAAGCATCCTCAAATCACTTGCGTTGTAGCGTGGTGTAGATTCAAAATTCTGTTCGCTGTGCTTCGATATTCCATGTATGGCATGTATCACAATGTCAAGTGTCATTTTGTATGTAGTTTATCGAAAATAAGAATATCGAAAAAACGTTTCCCGAACCATCTAATAGCAGGCAAGATAACGTTCGGGCAGGACAGCGTCTGTCGGGTCAAAAACCATGTACTTGGTAATTGATCAAGAAATAAATAAATTCCCAAGTACGTGGTTTTTCATAACTCCCAACTGAGGTGACCTTTCTAGGGGTGCATTTTTTAGCACTATACGAGTATGATTTATAAATAGGGACAAAATATAGCTTAACTCATATTACTTCTAAAATTATTATCGTATATACTTAAACATTCTTCTTCTTCTTCTTCCTCAGCCTATTCTCGTCCACTCCTGGACAAAGGCCTCCTCCATTCGCTTCCATGTCACTCAGTCTTGTGCAGACTGCATCCAGGTTATTCCGACGTGTCTGTTCAGATCATCCTTCCACCGTAGTTGCGGTCGCCCTGCACTTCTCATTGCCGTCCACGGTTTCCAAGTCGGCAGTCTTCTTGTCGATTTTTCATCTGAGCTTCTGGCTACGTGACCAGCCCATTGCCATTTTAGAATCGCCACCCGGTGGATGATGTCAGTGACCTATGTTTTTTCTCTCACCGTATTGTTTCTGACTCTGTCTCTTAGGCTTATTCCTAACGTGGCTCTTTCCATGGCTCTTTCACTCTTTGGGTCACTCGTAGTTTCTCGGCACTTTGTTTGGACAATGTTACTGTTTCAAGACCATAAGTACCAACTGGCAGAACGAGGGCTTCATAGACTTTTCGTTTCAGGTTGATACTTATCCTTACATCCTTAAAAACCGGAAAATACCGATCAACCTGAAACTTAAACATTATGGTATATTATATTAATATTCATTCATTATAATATATTTTTATTATTATAATTTCTTGTTTTTATTTTTATTTCAGTTAATTCTTTCAATGTGTTAAAACTATCCGAGCAATCAAAAGCGGATTTACGCGATCAATATTATTGAGAATACCAGTTTTCTCAATAATATTGATAAAATCGTTTACTCCTTGAGGATATTGACAATATCTTCGATAAAATTGACAATATCACCTCCACTTGTAAATATTGACGCCCCAAGATCAGAAAATCTGGATTTCATTAATATTGACCGTTAATACTATTTTTTTCAGTTTATACGACCAATATAACTGTCAATATCATACTGTTATATACATGTCATTATTATTGATCGTGTAAGAAGTGCTTTAGACCATTCACGCTAGTTTTGCAGACCGTGTTGCTTTCTCTCTTCTCGTTAAAAAATTACTCGAACTGATCATTTTAATAATATGGTATATACCTCATATCTTATGTACAACGTCATACCGCCATACAAAAAAAAAACAGCTCACTGACATTCCGCTCATCTGGCGCCAGCATTTATCCTTGGACTTGGATCTTCTGGCTTACAAAGGTTCAGCTCTAATGGCTATTCCTCTTACGTCTGTAGGAAACATTGTTGGAATGTGATTTGGTAGTTGTTTTATGATGGGGCTAAATATATGGCCCGGAGTGTTCCTCCGAAAGAGGGCGAGGGGGGATTTAGGGTTTATGATAAAGTCTTTCATTATTGTCAAGGAATGGAAGACCAGTTAGGGTTGGGATTGTATTTATAAAAAAAGTCTGTTCCCGAGGGGAAGATAAGAGGAGCAGCGCCTGGATGGAGTTGTGGTAAGAGATAGCATCCTGCGTGAGACCATTTTGTTTGGCGGAGTGCGTAATGGGCTATCGGGGAGGATTTATTTTTATTTTTATCCGCTTTGATTGCGGGATTGCGGGAAATGAAAGAGATGAAGTTGGAGTAGTGCAAGGAATAATAGAGCTGGAGTCGCAGTATTCTGATGTACCAAAGGAGTGTGATAACGGTGGGCTGTCATCGGGTAAGGACGCTAACATTACTCATTAAATGATATGGACCTGTCTTTCCTCAATGCAAACCTTCCTCTTTAGAGAGCAAGGGAGAAACTCGCCAAAAATTTGAACATTGATGTTCATATACCGTTTCAAGCTCTCTTTTCGGTTGTTTTATACGTAACATTTGCGTATAAACAACAATGGAGACATAGTTTGATAGCTTTGAACCAAGAAAGATCGCCATTTTTATCACACTGGTTGCACTTCCTTCGTACAGCGATGTAATACCCGTGATCAATTGTGTGTATATATTCCATATTCGCATAGGATTTTCCACAACTTTACTGTATCAACACGATTATATATGATTATTGTATATGCCTATGTAATTACAAGTTTTAATTAACGCGTTCTCTTGTAAATTTGTGCATTCAACACGAAATACCAGTGAACAAACTAAACGAAATCATATTTGCCACAAACCTTATCAGATAAACATATGTTTCCTTTACTCAAGAATTACACGTTTAAGTTAAATTGTAAAGTTTATTGTGTCTAATATGTGTTTAGTTGTATCTAAGAAGAATTGACAGCAGAAAAAAAACGACGAACATTGCTTTTGTTTTCCACCGTTCTTTTGTTAACCTTATTCGAATCGAGTGTTCTGTGAGTTCGTTTCGGTTCACGCGAACTGATTGAGTAAATTGAAATTTCATCTAATTTCTTGGCATATTTTGTTATTGCCAATGATAACAAAAATATATTAGTTTTTATTTTATTATTATGAACACAAAATAATAAAGTTTTCGGGATATAATTATATGTTTACACTTTGGATAGGAACTTACAGTTTTATGTGTTTTTTTTATTACAAATTTCTTGTAAACATGTTGTCGACATAATGTAGCGCATTGCTGGTCTAAAACCATATATGTTCCTTTGTCCATATCTGTTGGTGGGCTAGGGGATTGGTTAATGCTTGGCTCTTGATCTAGGGTACTTGGGTTCAAGCCCCGATAAGAACAGATTATTTGATTATAATAAGTTACTTTCTACTCATATTGGAGATTGTATAACAAATTCTAATACCGTTGATTTAAATCCTTGGTAAATCTTTTATTTAAAAAACAATCTGGGAATGGCAGGTCATGTTACTGAAAGATGGGAGCCGAGCTCTGAAATGGAGGAATGGAATAACTAGAATAGTGGAAAGGCCACAGAAAAGGCGGGGTGATGATGTATCCCTGTCGCGAAAAGAAAGTGGGTAAGAGAAGCCCAGAAGAGAGATTCACGGAAAAACATGGATAAGCCTGCATTCAGAAGTGGGGTGATATGGCTGATAAGAAAATAATTATGATATAATTAAGTCTAAAGACAGTACTTTTTTCCAGGTTACCAAGCTATCTACTGGCAATATTTTCCGACTGCATGTTACAGGTAGTCTTGTGTGTGAATGTGGAAGCGGCGCTAGAGTTATGTCAGGATTAAACTGTGTGACGGTCGAAAGGCGAAACATGTAATTTCTTTAATAAAAAACTTCTAGAAAACAGACGTTTTCATTCGTATTTATAATTAGTGGATTTCGGCCGCTCACAATGGAGTTCTGGTCCCATGGTCTGGGAAGCGAAGCATGGAACTGGCAGAAGAAGGATGAAAGCAGAATAAATGCGGTAGAGATGAGGTCCCTAAGACGTATGTGTGGTAGAACGATATACGACAGAATCTCAAATGCTGATATAAGAAAGGAATGTAGAGCGGAAGAAGGTATTATGAACAAATGGTTCGGACATATGGAACGCATGGATGGAGAAAGAATGGTTAAGAAAGCATACATTAATTATGTAAATGGAGTACGGAGTCGAGGCAGACCGAGGAAAACATGGCTTGACCAAATTAATAAAATTTTAAAAGTTTGTCCTGTTAGAAGTCGGAGGAATCGACGTGCGTGTATGACTCGTTGTATGAATGTGGATAAATCTAGAGAAGTTTACCAGGATAGAGTAGTGTGGCGGTCCATTCTCTCTGCTTACCCCTGCGGGGAAACGGTGTAATGGTTTGTTTGTTTGTTTAATTATTAGTAGGGCTCGGAATTGACATAAAAAGCATTTTTTTTCCTGGGCTTCGTTTTCAAAAAGACGCCTTTTTTGTGTTTTGAAATCTATATATCCGCTTTAGTCCGAATTATTAGGGAATATAAAATCATGTTTCAGGGTTTAGCGAATATTTCGGGGTTCTCGGGGTGAGAGCAATTAAATGTCATATTATAGGGTATGTCGTCTCCTTTTTAAACTTGTTACTGTTGTGGCAAGGAAAACTGGACATGGCGGAGAAGATATGTACCCTGATATGAGACAGTGCAACCTATATGTTGGAAGCCGGAGACTGTTTGAAGGTGTTTTATACTGAAATGGTTTACGTCACTTGTTTATCCCTCATTTTCACAACTGTCCAAGCTATGTTTGAAAAGCTGATGGATTTTTTAAAAGTAAGTTCGTAAATGTTTGTCATTCTCACAACATTTGTTTTATCGCACCTTAAAATGTCGATTTTCGTGGTAAATAAGAAGCATTTGCGGGAAGTTCTGCTGTTCTGTTTTAGTTGGAAGAAGAGTGCAGCTGAGGTGCATAAAATGCTTGTGGAAGTTTATAGCGATCATGCCCCATCGGATAAATCATGCAAAGGATGGTATAGACGCATTAAAGCTGGTGATTTTAGCGTTGACGGCAAAGATCGCCCTGGAACGACCCTCGACCTAGACCTTACATCGCAATCGCGGTCAAAAACTACATACAGAATGTGGGTTGGGAGATTATACCCCACGCACCTTATTCACCAGACGTGGCACCATCGGACTTCCACTTGTTCAGATCCATGACGCATGCCTTAGAAGAGCGGCACTTCCATTCATATGCAGATGTCAAGAATTGGGTCGATGCCTGGATTACCTCATTAGACGAGATGTTTTTTCGATTTCGTAGATTCATCTATTGCCAGAAGTATGGGAAAATAGTGGCTAACGATGGAAAATGCGATTTTCTTATAAAAAACACGGACCGAAATTTCCGAAACATTCAATATTTAATATGGAGTTTCACAGCATTGTTCAAAATAAATTATTTTAATACTGTCTACGTAATGCGAATAATGTGTACACATTTTACTATACAAGTAATCAAACAATCTAATGATTTGATTTACAATGTTTGAATATGTTATGGTATTCTTTTTTTATAGGTCCATTGTGTATAATTGTTTCCTGTTATAACTCACGTACGTATCTAATATTATTATTCTCCGAAGTGCACAGACGCACGTGTTGCTTTGAGATTTGTATTAGGTATTAAAAGACGTGCCATCCTTTTGCCTTAATGTTTTCAGTTTCAAATTTCATACGGAGTCATTCAACTTTTCGACATTTCCCGTTAAAGTCAACACAAAATGCGTGCCGGTTGAATAGAGTTTTTAATGTATTTTTAGTTTCTATTCTTCCGCGGTCCGTTCTATACATTTTGTTTAGAAAAAGAAGCTGAATATCGTGCCCATGACCGGAAAGCATCTCGCGACACGGTCCATAGACTCTGTCGGCGGTTTATGATCCAGATGTCACAAGATTTGTTTCCATGCTCTGTACACGTGGAAGGAAATCGAACAATGTTTCGGTTGTTCCGTTTGTAAATCGAACGAGTTTTCGATAGCCCTATTTAAAATCGAACGTAATTTTGATTGCCCCGTTTAAAAAATCGAACATAATTTCGATTACTCAGTTTAAAAAATCTGTCGTAATTTCGACTACCGCGGTTAAAAAATCGAACGTAATTTCGATTCCTCTTCTTTTTGTCCTGTCACACCTCCGTGGTGCATAGGGCTTCAAGGAACCTTCTCCACCCGACTCTATCGCATGCCTGATGCCTAACATCATCCCAATTGTGACCTGCTGCTTTAACCTCGTCCTGCAGAGCTCTTCTCCAGGTGGCTCTAGGTCTACCTCGCTTCCTCTTTCTCCCCATAGGGGACCAGTCTAGTGCGCCCTGAGCGATACAGGCTGGGTTCCGTCTCAGAGTGTGACCGATCCACTGCCATTTCGAATACCCCGTTTAAAAATTCTGAGGTAATTTCGATTACCCCGTTTAAAAAATCTGACGTAATTTCGATTACCCCGTTTAAAATATGTGACGTAATTTCGATTACCCCGTTTAAAAAATCGGACGTAATTTCGATATACTCCGTTTGTAAATCGAACGTCATTTTGATTGTCCCGTTTGTAAATCGGACTTAATTTCGATTGTCCCGTTTATAAATCGAACGTAATTTCAATTGCCTCGTTTTTACATCGAACGTATTTTCGATTGCCCCGTTTATAATTCGAACTAGATTTTGATTGTCCTATTTGTGAATCGAATTACACTTGGATTATTCTTTTGTAAATTGATTTAAATTCAATTGTTCTTTGTGAATCGAATAGCATCTTGATTGCACTATTTGAAAAACCAAAAAGATAACGATTGCTCAATTTGAATATCTGGCAAGATTTCGATTACCCTATTTATAAATGGGATAACATTTCGATTGATCTAATTTGAAAATTGAACGCCATTTCGTGAGCCCTGTTCGTAAAATTACGATTGCTCATTTTGAACGTCTAACGATTATTCGGTTAGAACATGTAACTTGAATAAAAAAAAATATTATTCTATTTATAAACAATAAAAAAAACTAACCAACTAACCATCACTCTGTTTAAAAATAGAATAACTATTTAAATTTTCTTTTTAAAAATTGTACATGGTTTCGATTCTTATATAATACATTTAAATTAAATAATTCGTTGTTCATCAAAATTGTACAATCGTACTATCCAACGGTATTTTTTTAAAATACAAAAACGATTATTTTACATATTATGAGAACATACGCGTATATGCATTAAATTGTCAGTATTTGACACTACCCATCTCTTCGTTTTAATTTTGATGTCCAAGTTTATTTTTAAAAAGTAAAATGAGTTCAATTCAAAAATGGAAACCCGATACTCGTGAAGTCTAGTTAATAAAAAAAATATTAGTTTTTATATCCCCAAAAAAATACTAGATTGAAGCCTCAAAAATCTCGCACGAATGACGTTTGATCTAAATTCAGTGTAGACTGTTTTGGCTTTGTTATCAAATGGTTACATGCCATTTTAAATTTAGAACTCTTTTATATTGGTACTAGATTAGAAATCTCTTCGCTGGTTTAAACAGAGGTATTCAAATTTCGGACTACATAGTTTTTATGCGTAAAATATATATAGTGTTTTTCATTAAGAGCGCTCAAACTTTGTAATGAAATAAAACAAACTGTCTAAATGATATTGCCACATTTTATTTTAATTTTTTAAAAAGGACATTCAATGACATTATTTATGGAATATAATTTAGGCCAAATGACCACCGTGGCTTCGCTGCAGATGTTGTATCCTGGTGGTCAAAGGGTTTTTCAATAGTGACGCTCGAACTTTGACAGCGTACAGGGGTCATTTCGGTATAGCGATAGCTGTCATATTTGACAATAATACTTTTTTATTCTTGACATTTCACCATGGAACGCTACGCGCATCAACAACGCGTTGAAATTGTTAAAATTTATTATCAAAATCATTTCTCTATTCGCAAATTTATGGCATTCATGGCCGTCCTGCAGAGTCTACAATACGCCGTTATATGCATAAATTTGAGACTCTTGTGGCTTAAACTAGATGATACGGATATCGACTACATATGGTTCCAACAGGACGGCGCTACGTATCATACAGCGCATGCCACGATGGACATTCTACACGAGCGATTAAAAATGGAGCGTCCCTATTGAAAGACCCTATGTAAGTTATATCTTTAATGGACGTAAACGCGCGATAAGTTAATGTAACAAATACCAAACCGAATTATATTTAAATTCAATTGCTGTGTTCGATTTTTAAATTTATTGATATTTTTATGCACAATCCCACTAAAAGTGAAAATAACAATCAGTGTTTTAATTCATAAAAAAATGTTTCCGTATATTATTTTTTAATATTTTTTAAACTAACAATTATAAAACAAAATAATCAAATCAAATCAGTTTATTAACTCAAAATACATTACAAACAACAAAATGTTTAAGACATCTATTGAGTACAGGTAAAATATTATAAAAATACAACATACAAAGTGGACAGGATAAAGACGAGTGGAGGAAATTGGAAGAGGTCTATATCCAGTAGTGGAGGGAAGAAGGCTAGCAAATAAGAAGACCAGGAACGCATTAGAGATGGTTCGATATTAGGAAGACAAGTTACTTTCTAAAGTCAAGAGTATTTGTCCCCTGAACGTACCTTCACTAATAAGAAAGACGTCGATCTCCGAGGAGACCGCGTTCAGCAGACTAATTGCTCTTTCCACCAGTGTCACCAGAGGCAGATTGTTTCTGGTAGCCGCTGGCTGCTGTCGCTGTCGGAGATATCTATCAGGGACAAAAATACCAACACCCTCTAACACGGCCGAGTTCTCGAAATATCCCCTGATTAATTTTTTTTTTACCTGGGTTGTTTCTATTTTTGTTGCCCTGCATTTTATTTATCAGGGCGGTGTGGACTTGTTTAATTGGCATTTCAGCGAAGTAGTGTATCTTTGGGGTGGCAGAGATTTGCCGAGAAAAAGAAATAAAGAGTTTAGAGGGAAGAGAAGAAAATTAAAGAAGTGGAGTTCCTATCTATGGAATTCCATGGACTAGCTAATAAGCATCCCGACATTTGCCTTACAACTCCCCTGATTAATTTAAATAAATGGGTAATGAGATGCCCATCTCTTCGAAGCTGTAAAGAATTTTTTTCCGAGCATTCCCAAAAGAAATGCCGTGGGATAGAGCCACGGATAACTACCATACTCCCTCATGTAGAGTTACCTCAGAATTTTTTTCTGAACCTTCTCTCCAGCATAACGGAATATCTCGCCTCGTGAGGACTACATATCACAGATCCACTCTTAGCACATTGGGATCTCTGAAAACTCTTTCGGTCCTAAAAACAAATAATGTGTAGTAATAGAATGTGTAGCCATTTCACATATTGGACTAAATTGGACTAAGCTGGGCAGCTTTCGGAAACATGAGTTACATCCTTGAAAACCGGAAAATACCGATCAACCTGAAACGAAAAGTCTAAGAAGCCTGCGTTCTGCCATTTGGTACTTATGGTCTTGAAACTGTTACATTGTCCAAGCAAAGTGCCGAGAACCTGCGAGTGACCCAAAGAGCCACGTTTGGAATAAGCCTAAGATACAGAACAAGGGTCGCTGACATCATCCACCGGATGGCGACTCTAAAATGGCAATGGGCGGGTCACGTAGCCAGAAGCTCAGATGAAAAGTGGACAAAAAGACTGCTGACTTGGAGACCGTAGACGGCAAAGAGAAGTGCAGGGCTATCGCAACTACGGTGGAAGGATGACTTGAACAGACACGTCAGAATAACCTGGATGCAGTCTGCACAGGACAGAGTGACTTGGAGGAGGCCTTTGTCCAGGAGTGGACGGGAATAGGCTGAGGAAGAAGAAGAAGAGTAGAATATATGATTGTTTAAATTTATTTAAAACAAATGAACCCAACCACGCGTTGCTGTGGCTCAGTCTGGTAAATGGAAAATGGTTCGAAATGGTGATTACATTCTTAAGAATGACACTACTGATATTAGATTCTTAAGAATGCCCGCAATCACTATGAAAAGAAGATGCATTATTTATTTAATAACCGTACTTAAATTGTTATCGATATCTTTTTAACACATCTGTAAGGCGTATTTAAGAGCAGTTTGCGACCAATAAAATTTTATGTTGCATAGCGCATATGCGGTGCCCTTATCAACCGGGAAATGTAGGTTATGTATTTGTTATGTTGGTACCTGTGGGTAAACAACGGAAAAACTGTTATCTTTGCCAGCTGCTATGCCTCACATGACAATGCAGTTAATAAGCCAAAATCGTGTTATATTTATATTGATTGCATTTTTTCAAATGAAATAGAAATGTTGTAAATAATTTACAGTGGCAATGTCTCATAACGAGGAACTCTCATAACGAGTAATTCGCATAACAAGCAAAATAGATGGTGAAAAAATGCTCCACATTCATACATCGTAACATGCATGCTTGCCGATTTTTCCGACTTCGAATGTGGCCGCCTTTCAGTATATGATTAATTTGGTCATGTCATGCTTTCTTTGGTCTTCCACTCACACTGCTTGTATACAGCATTTTAACCATTCTTCTCGTCCATTCGTTCCATATGTCCAAACCATCTCAGAGATGGTTTGGACATATGATTCTATCATCTACCTTACATTTCTTCCTTATCTATCTATCTATCTATATAAATAAAAGGCAATTTTGGATGTGTGTGTGGACTATTTCCGCGGTTATTCCTGAGCAGATCCTTCTGAAACTTGGAGAATGGATTAAGTGGAATACCCCGGTGGTCATAGGCATATTTTTGTTATTAATCGAGCTCTAATTAACTTTATAAATTAATCAATTAATTTAAAATTTTCGTAGTGCAAACGAATATAGACCTTAATGTTCGTATCACCTGAGTATCAATCTTTTCAGTCTATATTCGTTTGACATGGTCTGGAGAGAATTCAGTCTCCATGTAATTTTGTGTAGTGGCAATAATGTGTTTTTCTTTCTGACAGTCCAATATATTGCGTTTCATCCCTTCATCTCTTCGGCGGCCTTCCTCTCTTGCTGCTGTGGTTTTCATTTTTGACAATTTTTGCAATTCTTACATCCTCTTATATATGGTCCACATGACACCTCCAAAAGCGCCTTCTGCTTCTTCACCATTTCACTATGTCTTCAACACCACAGACAAACCTTATCATTTCGTTCCTATGTATAATAATTTAAACATTGTAGTGTAGTGTTATATGTAATTTTATAATTTATACATATAATAATGTTATGTACCTGATAATGTACGTAAAACCGTCTCGTTCGTGTTAGTAATATGCAATTTGTATGTTAATGATATTTGTATTCGCAGTACGCATGCGCTTCCGATTGAAAAAAGGTTGAGGCGGCATTTTATCAATCAGATCAGAAGACGTGATTTGAAACATAATAGAATTACTAGAAGACATAACGGGATCATTTCACAGTCATAGCTACGAGAATGCAGTTTAAAATCTATTAAAATTTCCAATGAAAATGCCGACAAAATAAGCATGAAAGTAGAATAAATGCCGTCGAAATTATATCGCTGAGAAGAATGTGGAAGAAAATGATATATTACATAATACCGTACGATGAAATAAGTAAGAAATATAAATCAGATGATTGCATCATAAGTAAAATGAAAAAAGAATCCCTGAGATGGTTTGGATACATGGAACGAATAGATGACAGCAGAATGGTTAAAAAGTTGTATACAAGCAATGTGAGTGGAAAAAAAACCGAGGACGCCCGAGGAAAGGATTGCATTGGCGGCTACATTCGGAGTCGGAAAAATCGACGAGCGTGCATGTTACGATGTATGAATGTAGAGGAACTAGAGAAGTATGGCGGTTTATCCTCTCTGTCTACCCCTCCGGCGAAACAGCGTGATATTATGTAGTGTTGATTTTAACTAATTCAGTCATTTAATTAAAATTAATTTTTAATCAAATAACACGTCGTCCATAACATGGCCGACCTTTAAAATTTTATTAATCTGGTCATGTCAAGTTTTCTTCGGTCTCCCACGATTCCGTTCTCCATTCACACCATTCACAATTATTTCAAATCACGCGAATTGGGGGCGGGCCTAGGGATTGTATGAGCAAAGCTGGCGAAAGGGCGCCGCTGCGTTTCATGTAAGCGGTTAACAACCACAACCCATAAAATGCTCTAAAACTTCTAAGTGTTGACTTGTGTGGGAAAACAGTCCTACCGTGTGAAGTGGTGGAGCAAGTAAATAAGGTTACGGTCATTCCTGGATGCTTGAAGAATTCAATTTGGAAAAACCCTGACACGAAGATCAGTAGCAAAGCGAGAATTTATAAGACTTGTGTGCAACCTATCATGACATATAGGATCGCGTGCAGGGCGGACACCACCATCACAAAAAAACGCGCACAAAGTGTCAGAAATGAAGACGCTCAGAAATATATCTGGCAAGACACTGCAAGCGAGGATAAGGAATACACGGATAAGGGAGGTATGTAAGGTCGAGGATGTCGTTAGGTGGAGAAGGCGAAGGAGAAGTTACTGGTATGCACACGTGAGGAGAATAATAATAATAATAATAATATGCTAACATTTAAAGAACCGTTTTTGTGATGTAATCACCTCAAGAGCGCATTAAGACGTGTTTAAAATCTAAATGTGAACGCTGCATCTGATTGATATTCGCGATCGATAGAACAATAGAACGATAAACAAATAGAACAAAACATGCAAGTTTTAAATTGGGTATGAAATACGAAAAATATGGGTTTTCAGCTTAGATCTGAAGTCTGTCGGATCATTTATGCATCTGAGGTGTTAAGGAAGATTGTTCCAAGCTGATGGACCGGCTACCGCAAACGCTCGATCCCCGAAATTTGTACTAGGGCAAAGCTTTGGCTCAACTAATCTTCCTATTGCCGAGGAGTTCGCCGAGCGAAGTGTGGATTTCCTTGTATTTAGGCTGTCCGTCATACAGAGTTTGGATATATAATTTGAAGCCATTTCGTGTAGCGCTTTGAAGACTGTCCAGCAGAGTTTATACTTGATTCTTTCTGGACTCTTAAGCCAGTGAAGTTCTTTGAGATGTTGTGTTATATGGGATTTTTTTTGGAATGCCTTTAATGAGTCTTGCTGCTGCATTGAACGCAGATTGAAGTTTGTTTAATTGTTGTTTTGGTATGTCTGCATAAATTCCATTACAATAGTCAAGTCGTGACAAAACGAAGGAATTTACAAGAGTTTTGAAAGTGTCATGGGGAATACTCCTTTTGACGGATTTTAAGAATGGATCCATCCAGACTCCCGTTCAATGTGTTGCACGGCCAGCCCCAAGGTAGAAGACCCACAGGTAGACCACCAAAGAGATGGATCGACAGCTGGGATTCGACCTCGCAGGAGGCTAATTCCTCTTAAGAAACAGGCCACAAGGCCTACACTAAGAAGAAGAAGAAGAAGAAGCGAAGTTCTAGAAACGTTTTCTTTCGTATTAATGAGTTAACATTATTATTATTATTATTATGCATTTGTCCAATTATTGTTCAAAAAATATTCTGCAGTACACGAATCTCTGGTCGCGAGTAACAAGAAAAAAAAAGATGTTCCACCGTTGCACTTACGTGGATTGTTAAGAATTAGCCGGTCATAAGTCAAATTTCAAAATCGATGTTAAAAATACCAAAAAAATCCTAGATCCAAAGAAATGTCCCAGTAACAATAATTGACCATCCCCAACCACGAACCTTTGACCGTGTGCGCGCGCAGGTGGTTGAAACTTGTCCGCCTAACGAAGTGCACGTCGTCATTGTTCTTAGCGCTCTCAGTGTAAACATTAAACAAGGAGAATTTTGCCTTGTCCACCTAATATTTCGAAGTTATCGTTTTGGATTCGAATAATTCAGGTAATAATCAATATTTGTTGATGTGTTTAACATACTTTAAAAGTTATTTTATATTATTTGTAGAACTTCAAAAAAAGGTGGTCTAGTAATGAAACTTTTACTTAATTTTCAAGTTTACAAGACATTTTGTTATATTATCGCGTCCTATCGCGTAATGTTTGTTCCTGTACTGTATACTTCTTATATTTGACTAATTAATGACATAAAATTTGGCTGCGGATAGCTGCGGTTGACCAAATTACAGTTATTTTTTTTAAAAGGATGACATCACTTTTTTTTAACAACTTTTTCTTAAAATGTAGTAAAGTGTGATTTTCTGAATTTTAGGTATATCTGGTACATCGGGTACAAAAACCGTAAGCCGTAAATATCTTTACAATCAAATGCAGCAGCAAGATTTACCTAATTTAGATGAAAAAATTAAATATCTAAAAAATCACCTATTGTCCTGTTGTGGTGACACTCCAGATAATCTAAGCAGTTTCAAACAAAGATTTGCATATTTTAAAACATCAATGAAAGAAAAATGGCCGAAAGCCCATAGAAAAGAAGCAATGTTTCTTAAAACTAATGAAAAGTGGTTAGGAGGAACATTTGAACTTTCAGCAAACAAGTAAACTCGACCAGGTTGGCCTTCTAAAGCATTTGAAGATTCAAGTGAGAAGACTAAAAGAAAAAAAACGGAGGAAATACCTTATTCGCTTAATAAAGAAGTAATCGTGAACGACAACATTACAGGCTCGAGGAAAAGGGGATGCTTCGAAAATACTACGGGAAATATAACGATTTGATGAATATGCCATGGCAACTGCGAAATTGTATGTCGAGTTATATAGTTGGCACCCAATGTCTCCGACCTTGCATAAAATATTGATTCATGATGCAGCTGTAATTGAAAATGCCTTATTACCCATAGGACAGTTGTCGGAAGAGGCAGCAGAAGCCAGAAATAAGCACTTTCGATTATACCGCGAAAACTACGCAAGAAAGTTCTCGAGAGAGGAATGCAACCTAGATATATTATCAAATTCAGATTCACTATTAAGTAGCATGAAACAAACAAAAAAAAACGATCAAACCAGGTTAATTTTGCCCTGAAACAATGAATATGTTACTACCAGCTGTACCGAATACCGAATCCGATATTTCAGACATGGATTAAAATTTGTCCATTAATGTATAAACATATTTAAAATACTTATTTGCACCAAAATTATTAATCTGTAACTAGATTTTTTTTTGTTTGTAAAATTTGTAATAAAAAAAAATTTTTCCTCGAAATTTAGTATTTTTTTATATTTTTGGCTGGGAAAAAATTTTTTTTTTACTAAGGACAATTTTTTACGATAATATTTATGATTTGAAGTCAAAATACACCGTAAAATAATTTTGACCGCCTAAATCATTCAAATCCACCTATGTGCGTTGTTGGTATTGGTTTTACGTAATCTCTTGATTGTCTTTTTGTTCATGCTTGGCACAATTGCTGTGCGCGTAATTACTGAAACAATATGCCGAGTCATACGGACCTGTAAAAATGCTCGTTTCCAAGGAGACGCTGTTCGGTAACCAAAGCAACCGGCCTCACAGAGGACTTTCAACTTCGGCCATTTTATTATCGGACCAAGGTTGAAAACTGCAATTAGGGTCGGCTTAATATACTCATGTTGTGATTTTAATGATTGCATATATTTGGATAAATTATTTACTATAAATTATGTGACTTCGTATCGACTATTTGAATGTTCCGACTGAAGTTTTCCATGGTTTCCTAAGCTAAGCCTAAGCTATATTTTATATCGTTTTTGTTTTTTTATTATTATATGGTGAATACTATGAAGTTAATGGAATTCACTATTTAACCGTTTTAGTGCTAAGCAATTTTTGCAAAAATGTGTCAATTACTATACATATATTGATTAATTAAGAGGAAAAAATAAAAGTGTCAAATAAAACACTCTAATTTACACAAATAGCAATCAATTTTAATAATTATTTAAAGGCGGGCCACACTGTTAAACAAGCTCTCCACATCGGTCTCCACCAACGGTTTAAAACTGTGTAGACACTTGTTTGAAACCAAAATTCGTTTGACCTTCAACAAACTTTGTGGACGGATGCGCGTTTAAACACGCATTTCACGTGTGGAGAGCTTGTTTTAAACCAAGTGTGGACGCTACACCAACCGCGGGCTCCACAGCTCTCCACCAAGGTCATCCCCGTGGAGAGTTTGTTTCAAACAGTGTGGCCCGCCTTTTAATGAGCACCAAAAACACACTGAAACTCGCAGCGTTTTTGCGGTGCGTCGCAATTTTCGATACAAACTATCGCAGCGCTTTTGCGCCGCGTAGCATTCTAACGGTTAAGTATGTTTTTATATTTCCTTTAAATAGTGCAATTTATGATGTATTAAAATGATCAAATATTAAAATGTAAAATAATTTTATAAAGTCACAAAATGTACAGATTGTAAAATTTTGAGGATGTTGGAGGATCAAGTGTGCGCGGGAGATGCCTATTGGTGGCGATGAGGTTCGCAACCCATCACAACGCATCTCCCGCGGGGCGAAAAGTAAAGGATGAAGTGCCGCATCGGTTAAAGTGTGACATTCCATTATTTCTGCCTACCCTTTCGGGGAGACGGCGTGATGGTTAGTTAGTTAGTTAGTAAAATGTTTTAGTTTTAAGTCAATTTTTTTCTCTATTTTTAGAATCTCCTATAATTATTTTATATGCAACTTATCCTTTTTGTCCCATAATGAGTTTTCTACTCATGGGAATACAACGTAACTATTAAATAAAGAAATAAAATAAGGTAAATGTCGGAACACATACAGGTGTCCTGAGTAGTGGACCAATGAATTGGTGTGATAGAGGGGCTAATTATCTGACAAACACACTCAATTTTAATGTCCTTGGCCTAGTAGTTTCAAAGTAATGATTTTAAAAATAATTATGTTGAAATTATTATACTATCTACATAAATATAACTATTTAAAACATTTTTTGTTTAACCTTAACCCTTAGCAGTCCATTTATTTTTTGGCGAATATGTGGTAAATCTGTATATGATAGAGTGTCAAATGCAAGTATAAGAAGTGAATGCGGTGCGAATGAAAGTGTTAGGAACAAAATAATGATAGGGTCGTTAAGATGGTTTGGACACATGGAAAGAATGAGTGAAGACAGAATGGTGAAGAAGGTATTTGTAAACGACGTGAACGGAGCTAGAAATAGAGGAAGACAGGAAAACGTGGCACGATCAAATCAATCAAATTATTATTAAATATCGGTCACGTGAGGAGTCGGAGTAATCGACGTGTGTGCATGACAAGATGTATGAATGTAGATGAATCGAGAGAAGTATGCCAGGACAGAACCGATGTTTTTTTAACTACAAAAGTGGAAGTAGTTAAAAAACATCGGTTTTATTTAATTATTATTTAAAATGAACTTCCATCAAGTGATTTCAGTAAAATCATTTAATTATATTTTTTTACCATTCTTTCTTCATTCATTCATTCTTTCCATGTGTCCAAACCATCGGAATGTTTCTTTCATTATTTTGTTCATAACACTTTCATTCGCACTGCATTCACTTCTTATATTTTCATTCGACCCTCTATCATACACCGTTTTAACACATTTGTCTAAGAGATCTAATTTCTACTTCATTTATTCTACTTATTAAAAAATGTATTATTTAGATATAAATAAATTTGATGTAACTGTGTCATGTTACACATAATATATTTATAAATAAATTGAAATGCCTTTAATTAAATAAGCGGAATTCCGCTTTCAATGGCGTTAAATAATTTTTCCCACAATCAAAATATAATAAAACAAATTTAGTTCATTGTCATACTTTGATATAAGATCAGTACTCATCAAATGAAATCCTTTCATATTTAGTGTAACAAGGTTAAATTTTTTATTTAAAATTCTGCAATATTCGCCAATTATCTGGCCATCACACCTGCCTTGACGCCTTGAGTGTCTTATTTGAGTTATTTAATCAGCTAGTAATTAAGCTCAAATGTCTGTTCCTCAACACTGGACTTGAATTAAATTAAAAGATAAAACATCAGATTAATAATAATTTATTTGCACTGGGTACTGAACCGAATCCAGTACAATTTCAACTACCTCTAGTAACTCGGTAGATAGTTTTAACAAGGACTTGGACTTGGATCTTTTCATTTAATTTATTTATTTATATATATCCTAAGCATTACAGAATTATTTTCCAATATACTAAGGATACAAGTTGGAGATACACAATAATAAGTTAAACATAATAAAATAATTAAAAGAGCGAGAAACATGACAAATTAATAAAATGAATATACAATCATAATAAGGACAGTGCTTCCCTCAGGTGAGCCAAACTATCACAAAATACGTCAAATTCCGAGGTGATACGATTTAGCAAAGATATTGCTCTACCTACCGGCATAACCATTGGCAGGTTGGTTCTGCATCGTGGGAGATAAAACAATCTATGGCCCCTTTGTCGAAGATAATTATCAGGGACAAGCAGACCTTCATCACTCAAGATTTCTTTATCAGTCGAAAAAAGTGAACACCCAAGTGAATCTATAGAGAACAGGTAAAATATAATGTATAATACCAGGAACGCATGAGAGATGGTTCGACTATAGGAATAAAAGATACTCCCAAAGTCAAGATTTTGATTTTGGCTTTTCCTCTTTGAGTCTGATGGGAACATTCTGTTGGAAAGGTGATTTGGTGGGTTGTTGGTTTATGCGGGGACTCGATTTATGTGGCTCGGAGTGTTCATTTAAAGGAGGATTGATTTTGGGCGCTTGTGGCGACTGAGGGTATTTGTGTCGTATGATAGAATTATTTTTAAATTAATTAATTCATTCATTTCATTTCTCGGCGCTACATCCCGGTGTGGGACTTGGCCTCTTCCACAACGTCACGCAATCCACCCATCTTTTCCTCAGTCTGCCTCTTGGTCTCTTTTCGCGACGAACCCATCTGGATATATTGTGGTGTTCTACTCTCTGGCATTCTTTCCACATGGCCAACCCACCGTAGGCGTTGAGACTTACAAATCTCACTACTGTTTCATGGTTAATCAGTTCTTCAAGCTCAACAGTTGTTCTTGTCGTGCCAACAGTTAAAAAAACATGTAATAATATCATCATTTTGATATTACGAAAAGATTCAAGTTCCATCTGATCATTTAAAACACACGATTTACTGAAGAAGGATTCATTCACACTTGGAACTTTATTATTCCAACTGTCGCAAGAAAATTTACACGCTTCTCGGTAAAATAATTTCATCTGCTTCAGATGGAACCCTTTTATTCCAAGACACACACCCGAAACCAACAAAACTTGGACTTAATTTTTCTCAGCTTTTTACTTTTGACAGTTGGAACCTTCTTACTCTCAGATGACGATATTATAAGACATTAGGTATATCGAAACTGAACGTGTGTATATGCATCGAAACCGATCATCGATAGTTCTCAAGGGTTTAAACAAAATAAAATGGCATTACATTAGGCAGAATACTAGAAAATGATCTCTTGAAACTGAACTTGAAAGAATGATGAAACAAATTTGTCATTAATATTTATATTTTTGTATAAATTAAAAATCCCTGTAAAACCAATTAAACAATCTCGTTCATATTTAAAATGGATTTATAAAATATAAAAACCGCACCCATCAATCAAAAAATATATATTTTTCGGCAGTTAGTTTTAAACTATGGGTCTTTAAAACTAAGCTGTTTCGCTGGATTATTGCCAAACGTTGGACTTCTGTATGCTTTGTTTGGAATTCAACTTAAAGATGGGTCATGTTCTAAAACGGATGTATACTTGAACTTTTAAAATATATATGTATTTTTAACTTCTTAAAACATTCACCAGGGAGTGTTTCGTGTCATTCAAATTACATAATTCTTCTTAATAATAATAATAATAATAATATGCTAACTTTTAAAGCGCCGTTTTTGTGATGTAATCACCTCAAGGGCGCATTCAGACGTGTTTTAAATCCAAATGTGAATGCTGCATCTGATTGATATTCGCGATTGATTAGTAAGTATAATAGAACAAAATATGCTAGTTTTAAATTGGGTATGAAATATGAAAAATATGGGTTTTCAGCTTAGATCTGAAGTCTGTCGGATCATTTATGCATCTGAGGTGTGAAGGAAGATTATTCCAAGCTGATGGACCGGCTACCGCAAACGCTCGATCCCCGAAATTTGTACTAGGACAACGCTTTGGCTTAACTAATCTTCCTATTGCCGAGGAGTTCACCGAGCGAAGTGTGGATTTCCTTGTATTTAGGCTGTCCGTTATACAGAATTCGGATATATAATTTGCAGCTATTCCATGTAGCGCTTTGAAGACTGTCCAGCAGAGTTTATAGTGAAAATTTTCTGGACTCTTAAGCCTTGAAATGTTGTGTGAGATGTCTTCTTTATCTTTTCCATATCCCACATTCAGTGAGGTCGACCCTGCTATCATGATTCCTCCAGGACGTTCTGTCTTGGTTTCACATATCTTTAGAGTGATCTCGATCGATGACCGTCCACCAAAGGTCGTCACTTTTCTCTCTGGACCTTTGTGTTTCGAAGACCAGATTTTATAATACGGTCATCATATTGGCACATGGCGTGAGCATACCATCTCAATCTGGCTTCTTCAAACTTATCTCTTATAGTGACGACTGCCCCAGATATGCTCGTTGCGGACTTTATCCAATCTGGTTACTCCTCTAGCCCATCTGATCATCTTCATTTTAGTCACATGGAGTTTTTGCTCGTCCAAAATTTTCCTTAAAACTGAGGAAACCATGAAATTTTTATAATAACAACAAAAATGGCGCTAATGTAAAGATACCTCAGAAATATATTTTGAAGCCCTGTCTAATATGAGTAAGCAACTCACCCTACTCGAGCCGAACATGGCCATTCAAATTCGAAAGAATCATAATGACGTCTTTCTTATTAATTCTGTATTATCATATGTAGTTTTGTGCTAAATATATCTGCTCTAAGGATGATTATATCAATACCACATGACGCCGCTCTGTCTCCATTAAGTCGGCCGATGTTGCCTAACCCAAATACGATTACCCAGAAATAAGGCAAATCAATATATTCCTTTGTTGCCGTTCCTCACATTTTGTCATCAGCTGGGTGCCTACTTTTTATGGTAATTCGAGGAACGCAGTACTTGATTCCATGTACGAAATACGCAGGGCGACACCTGATTACAATAAATCTTAATGATATGTTAGTGAAAATCTGGAAGAAGTGGATGAATTTGTTTATTTAGGAAGTATGTTTACGAAGGATGGAAGAGTGGAGAAGGATATTGAAAGAAGGGTTGAGGCAGCAACAGAGTAAATGGTACACTTAAAGTTGTCATCGCAAACAAAAGCCTATCTAAAAAAGCTAAGATGGCGGTGCATAATGGTGTTCATGTGCCGACCCTTATGTATGGAAGTGAAGCATGGAACTGGCAAAAGAAGGATGAAAGTATAATAAATGAAGTAGAAATGGGATCTCTAAGACGAATGTGTGTTAAATCGGATTATGATGGAGTGTCAAATGCTAGTATAAGAAGTGAATGCGGTGCGAATGAAAGTGTTATGAACAAAATAATAAAAGGGTCATTAAGATGGTTTGGACACATGGAAAGAATGACTGAAGACAGAATGGTGAAGAAGGTATATGTAAACGGCGTGAAAGGAGCCAGAAATAGAGGAAGGTCGAAAATTTGGTCGGCACGATCAAATTAATCAAATATTAAATGTCGGTCACGTGAGGAGTCTGAGAAATCGACGTGCGTGCATGACAAGATGTATGAATGTAGAGGAAGCGAGAGAAGTATGTCAGGACAGAACAGTGTGGCGTTCCGTTCTTTCTGCCTACCACTGCGGGGAAACGGCGTGATGGTTAGTTAGATAGTTAGTTACATACATATTCTTCTTCTTCTTTAGAGAAGAAGGTGCCGTCTCCTCTGCGAAGGTTAGCGATCATCAGGGTTATTTCCACCTTGTTGACTGCGGTCCTAAACAGCGATGTGTTGTGATTGTCTTAAATTGTGTTGCTAATTGATTCTTGTCCGACCTGTTCTTCTTCCTGGTATTTTCCCCTGAATTATCAATTGTTTCTTGAAAAATTATCAAATCAAATCAAATCAGATCAGTTTATTTCATCAATAGACATTACAAAATATGTTTAAGGCATCTATTGAGAACAGGTAAAATAATATATTGTTTATAGAATACTGCCAGAAACGTATGAGAGATGGTTCGTCATTAGGTATTTGCCTTCTGAACGTATTTTCACTAATATGAAAGACGTCGATCTCCGAGGAGACCGTCCTCAACAGATTTATTGCTCTTCTCACCGGTGTTACCACAGGCAGATTAGTTATGGCGGCCGGTAGGCAAAACAATATATGCTGTCGCTGTCGGAGATATCTATCAGGGATGATGTTATACTCCATATTAAACTTTTTTTTTATGTACACAACAGGTCGTTTGGACCCAATTACTGTCTCGTATACAATTTTTATTTTTTAGCTATTATATTGATTCTCGTGACATGTGATAGGTAGCCAATCTATCGCCATTTTATTGTCACGTGAATTCTACACCAGACCAAAGACAGTGTGACAATCACACTGCCATCGCCGAGAATCGAACCCAGGACCTTCGGCATTGAAGTCAGAGCTCGTAACCACTCTGCCACGAAGTTCGTCTGATGTCGTCTTTGATGATAACGTCCGTTTTCTAGAAGCTTTATTAAATTTTATGGGAAAGATATGTTTCATTATACTAAAGTATGCGATAATACACTATATTATAATATTTTTTTAGAAAACAGACATTTTCATTCATTTACAATATTTATGACGTCCGTGTCTCGTTTAAAGGATATTTT
Organism: Lepidostoma basale; assembly: GCA_022606425.2. Taxonomy (NCBI): domain Eukaryota; kingdom Metazoa; phylum Arthropoda; class Insecta; order Trichoptera; family Lepidostomatidae; genus Lepidostoma; species Lepidostoma basale. Next base: position 1,158,673 of record JAHDVF020000551.1, on the reverse strand, counting down.
CTTATTAAATGATAAGCCATGTTTTATGTCAACACGGATTTCGAAAATGCCTGAAATATGGGAGAAAGTAATAGCTAGCGTTGGACAATACTTTGATTAAGATATTCTTTGTCAGTTTTAAAAAAAATATAATTTCAAGGATTAATTGTATCTCAGTAGCGACGAAGATGCAAACTGGGAACATAATATGGTAGTCGAGGTGTTTACAGGACTTATGACCTGTCATTGGTTGGGTTAAGCGCACGCTTTATGTAATACAACATTCCCCATTTCACCCTTCTTACGACCACCATGTCTGACACATTTTTGGAAGTTGTATATATGCTACTATGTAACACCAAACTTCACATGTTAGTTTCAATCTACACACTAGCGCCATCTAGATTGGATCTTCGTCTCTATTGAGATACAATTAATCCTTGAAATGATAACCCGCAATGGGTTGCTGACGTCATGGACCGAGTGTCAACATTGAAATGGCAATGGGCTGGACACTTGGCTAGACAGGGTGGCAACAGATGGGCACCCAGGATACTCAGTTAGAGACCATGGGAAAATAGGCAAAGTGTCGGAAGGCCACCGAAGAGATGGGCCGATGATATTGTCAAAAGGGTTGGAAAATCTTGGATACAAAGGGGGCAGGATAGAGACGAGTGGAAGAAATTGGAAGAGGCCTATATCCAGCAGGGGAGGGAAGAAGGCTAGCAAAGAAGAAGAAGAAGAATGGGTAAAATTCAGTATTCGTCTACAAGCATTAGTATACGTTCAAAATGTTGTATAATTTCAAATTTAAAGAAAAAACAGCGAGAACTTATTTGTACCCCTAATATAAATTGCAAAATTACAAACATTGCTTTCATTCACGAGTAATGTGAATTGAATATGAAATGCCAGCGTTTAAATTCTTTACGCTGAAACGAAGAGCTCCAATATATAATGGTTTCCACGAATGTAATATGATTTCACATAACATAATTGAATTTCTCAGAACGTGATAAGGGACGCCACAATACATTATTTCCATGTATAGAATACCAGTTTATATCTTCGATGAATATATAAAAAGTTACTTTAATACAACAACAACAACAAACCATCACGCCGTTTCCCCGCAGGGGTAGGCAGAGAGAATGGACCGCCACACTACTCTATCCTGGCAAACCTCTCTAGATTCCTCCACATTCATACAGTGAGTCATACACGCACGTCGATTCTTCCGGCTTCTGACATGACCAGCCTTTAATATTTGATTAATTTGGTCATGCCAAGTTTTCCTCGGTCTACCTCGACTCCGTACTCCATTTACATCGTTAATGTATACTTTTTTAACCTTTATTTCTTCACCCATGCCCTCCATGTGTTCGAACCAACGCAGCGATCCTTTCGCTCTACATTCCTTTCTTATATCAGCATCTAAGATTCTGTCGTACATCGTTCTACCACACATACGTCTTAGGGACCTCATCTCTACCGCATTTATTCTGTTCTCATCTTTCTTCTGCCAGTTCCATGCTTCGCTTCCATAATTAATGGTTGGGACTAGAACTCCATTGTGAACGGCCATTTTCGCTTTCATTGATAAATTCTTGTTTCCAATAACTATTTTTAAAGCTCCATTTACTTTGTTACCCGTACCAACCCTTCTTTCAACATCACTGTCCGTTCGGCCATCCGCTGTGAACATGCTACATACACAAATTCCCTCACCTGTTCCAAGTTCTCTTCATTCACACTTATATTACAAACTGTCATTTGCTCTTCCCTTTCAAAAATTGATACCCTTGACTTTCCGACATTCATCATTAAATCAGTCGAGAAGAAAAGGTACATTGATGATCTTAGAATTTAAAATACTCCGTAATCTCATTGACCTGTTCTCAATAGATGCCTTAAAATTAATTTTGTAATGTCTATTGATGAAATAAATAAATTTTGTCATAGAATTTGTTTTTTTTTTGTATACAAATACATTTTTTAAGGATTAATTGTATCTCAGTAGAGACGAAGATGTAAATTATTTGGAAACAGAATATGGTAGTCGAGGCGGTTACAGGACTTGTGACCTGTCATTGGTTGGGTTAAGCGATCACTTTATGTTTAACAACATTCACCATTCCGCCCTAATTACGACATCACGTCTGATAAATTTTTGGAACTTGTATATATGTTAATATTTTTTAATAACTTCACTGTTGGGAGGTCTATCTATACTAGCGCCATCTATTAAGATAATTTGTAAGCATTAAGCAGAAATCTTTATTAATGCAATGTGAAAGGCTTTTACGCAATTATCACATGCTAGATAGATTATCACTTTCTAATTTAACAGTTTATAATGTTGAAGTATCATAGTGTTTCGACCAAAAAAAATCTAATAAAAAAATATCCCAGTGTCCTCAGAGTCCTATACAACGCGTTGGTTCGAAGGTGGTTCTGTGATATGGAGTCCTCACGAGGCGAGATATTCTGTTATGCTGGAGAGGGTTCAGAAAAAAATTCTGAGGTATCTCTACATGAGGGAGTATGGCAGTTATCCGTGGCTCTATCCTACGGCATTTCTTTTGGGAATGCTCGGAACCAATTCTCTACAGCTTCGAAGAGATGGGCATCTAATAACCCATTTCTCTAGATTAATCGGGGGATATTTCGAGAACTCGGCCGTTCTGGAGGATGTTGGTCTTTTTGTCCCCGATAGATATCTCCGACAGCGACAGCACAGATTGTTTTACCACCGGCCACCAGAACCAATCTGCCTCTGGTGACACCGGTGGGAAGAGCAATTAGTCTGCTGAACGCGATCTCCTCGAAGATCGACGTCTTTCATATTAGTGAAAGGACGTTTAGGGGACAAATACTCTCGACTTTAGAAAGCATCTTGTCTTCCTAATTACGAACAATTTATAATGCGTTCCTGGTATTATGTTGAATGTATATAATAATTTACCTGTACTCAATAGATGCCTTAAACATTTATGCTGTTTGTTATGTCTTTTGAGTAAATAAACTGATTTGATTGATTGATTGTAAAACAATAGATTATTTAATGTTATTAAATTTCATAGAATTGAAGCTTTTTTTCTTTGCATAATGCTAACGCTTTGCTGTGCACAGTTCCCAACTAATACAATAGTTAAGTCTCTGGTATAAAGTCTAAAAACATATTTTTGACAATTTTAAACAATAAATCCAAATAAATTCCTTTAATACATTATATTTTCGTATCGCGTGTTTTACACTAAGTATAGGGCTAAACATCTACTCAAGGTCAGATTGAGTTAGAGAAATAATCACTTAAACAGACATAGATGAAGAACAAATAATTAATTACCTAGATTGGTAGGCACTAGATTAAACTAAAGACAATTCACTTAACATAAACTATTTCATTTCAAGGATTGTTTCCCGGAGTTTAGACGGAAAAACTAACAAACTAACCATTCTGCCAACGTCCTTGGCGATCTTCCCTGTATCTGGTAGAAACAGGGAAGTGTAATAAGATTCTAGAAAATGAAACAGAAGTTCATCAATATCACTTTGCACCTTGATCTCGACATCGACATGTTCTTAGAATCGGCACAATAAACAAAAGAGATTTATAAAACAAATACACATGACGCAATTGAAGTGATTCCAATGACATTTTTGGTCATTAGTGGGGATCGAGGAATGGGAAATCTCTACTTTTACGGCTCGTAGTTTAAGGCATCTATTGAGAACAGGTAAAATATAATACCAGGAACGCATGAGAGATGGTTCGACATTAGGAATCCAAGATACTCTCTAAAGTCTATAGTATTTGTCTTCTAACTATCATGTTCAGCAGGTTGGTTCTGCATGCTGGGAGATAAAACAGTCTGTGCTGACGATGTCGAAGATAACCATCCGGAACATAATGATGGATAGCCTCCAAGATGACGGAATTCTCAAAGAATCCCCTAATAAGTCAGAAGTAATGGGTAACTGTGCACCCATCCCACCTTATCTATAAACTATTGGTCCCTAGCATGCCCAAGAGGAATGCCGTGAGAAAAAAGCCACGAATAGCTACCGAACTCCCTCATGTAGAGATATCTCAGAAATCTTTTCTGAACCCTCTCTAACATCAGCGAGTATCTCGCCTCATGGGGACTCCATATCACAGAACCACACTCGAGCCGGCTCCGGACCAATGAGTTATACAAAATTCGCAAAACATAGGGATTCCTGAAAGCTCTACCAGTTCGGAGGATAAATCCCAACATTTTCAGTGCAACTCAACATACGAGTATTCTCTCGATGTGAGCACGGAAAGTCAGCCTACTACTGTGTTGATGCAAAAGTTTTGACATTTTTTTAAATAAAATAAAACTTCTAATTGTTTTTGTTTTGTTATTTATTTAATCAATTATATAATTTCCACCGGTTCCTCTTACCTTCTCCAACCTTTCTATTAACTTATTAATACCGTTGGAGTAAAATTCCGGTGACTTTGATTCGAAAAATGTATTAAGGGATGTTTTTACCCACTCTATTGTATAAAAAAAGATATCATTAAAAAAATTGCAGCGATCTAAATAAATGATAATCAGAAGGAGCCAGATCTGAAGAATACGGTGGTTGCTTGATAATATCTAAGCAGTCATGAATGGTATGATCGCCACAAATGACCTTCCTACAGGAGTGGCATAACATTTTGGTCATCCTGTGCTTCTGGTATGGCCAAAATGCGCATATTTTTCTTTTATTTGACTGTGCTTGCTTGTTACTAGCCACAACATTTTAAATTTTCAGATTAAATGTTTATTATGTGTACATACACTGCGGCCGCCCCCTTAACTGCCTTAAAGCCCCCCATTTGCCTTCCTTAACGTTCCCAATTTGCCTCTGGGCCCGCTACTGTTCCCATGGAAGGCTCCAGCGCAACCCATGGTTTAGAACAGGGGTTCACAAACTTTTTTGTCCCGTAGACTCTTTGCCGATTTCTTCTATTTTGTGTAGACCCCCTGCTTTCCTAATATTGTTTTTTTTTTACAAATTGATCTATAATTATAAAATGAAATTTTAAAGCTGGCGTCTACTTAGCCGTTGGTCAGAAAAAAAAATCCGGAAAAAAGCCGGAATTCGTTGTCGACCTTTTTTTTGTTTTTTTTTTTGCTCATCGTGAAAATCGGAACAGCTGTATAAAGTGTTGTAAATTTAATTTTCAGTTAATAAGGTTGTTGTCAACCTAAAACGAAAAGTCTTTGAAGCCTGTGTTCTGCCAGTTGGTACTTATGGTCTTGAAACTGTAACATTGCCCAAACAAAGTGCCGAGAAACTACGAGTGATCCAAAAAGCTATGGAAAGAGCCATGTTAGGAATAAGCCTGAGAGACAGAGTCAGAAACGATACGGTGAAGGGATAGAAAAGGTCACCAACCACCGGGTGGCGTCTCTAAGATGACAATGGGCAGGTCACGTAGCCAGAAGCTCAGATGAAAAATGGACAAGAAGACTGACTTGGAGACCGTGGACGGCAAAGAGAAGTGCAGGGCGACCGCAACTACGGTGGAATGATCTGAACAGAGACGTCGGAATAACCTGGATGCTGTCTGCACAATACAGAGTAACATGGAAGCGAATGGAGGAGGCCTTTGTCCAGGAGTGGACGGGAATAGGCTGAGGAAGAAGAAGAAGAGGAATGTTGATGTATCATAGTGTTTCTAATAGGAGGGATGAGCCTGATGCTATGATATCAAAATTTCAATATTCGGCTTCAATTTAGTTAACCATCTCGTGGACCTTCATTTACATATCATATGCCCCATTTTTACAATTGGTAGACCCCTTGCAAGTCGAAATCGACCCCTGGGAATCACTGATTTAGAATAACCCTGTAAATCTGAATACGTTATCTATTTACCTACCGAGTCTGCCAATCGTGCGCAACGGTCAATGTTTAGAATTCCCCATTCGCATCTAATAATGTTTATACTTTGAATATTAAAACATTTATGAACGGGGCTAGAAGGCAGAATCTGAACAGCGCGACCGCATACGGAATCTTCGCAGGAAATGGCGAAGGACGAATATTCAAATATAATATAAGATAAACACGATGAAAAAGAAACTATTTTTATTTCTCCACAAAGCCAAACACTTGAGAGACATAAAATTTTGTGTGAATTTGGACCGAAATGCCCTATGTATAAAAAATAATTCATTTGAGGATTTGTTGAGGCCTATACTGACTGACATATAGCATTGAGACCAGAGCTAATACTACAAGAACGAAGGCTAGAGTACGGGTAGCAGAGAAGCGGACGCTGAGGATGATATCAGGAAAGACTATTTTAGATAGTGTGAGGAACACGGCTATCCGCGAAGTCTGCAAATTGGAAGATATCGTAAGATGGGGCAGACATCGCAGAAGATACTGGCATTTCATTTCGTTCATTTCTTTCATTTCGTTCATTTGTTTCATTTCGTTCACCTCGTTCATTTGTTTCATTTCGTTCACCTCGTTCATTTCGTTCATTTGTTTCAATTCGTTCACCTCTTTCATTTCGTTCAGTTCGTTCATTTCGTTCATTTCATTCATTTCGTTCATTCCGTTCATTTCGTTCACCTCGTTCATTTCATTGTCTAGAAAATCTTGGAGAATGGTTCAGTTGCAGCACAACATCCCTGTTTAGAGATCAAATGTAAAAATAACCATTTTGTTGTCCAACCTTCGATAAGAGAGGAACAACTAGAAGAATAAGAATTATTTTTACCATAATAATTGTTTGCCTTATGTTTCTTTATTTCTAGCATGTATCTATTTATAATGAGTTTATTATTTTATATATATATTTTCTTTCTTTGTAACACTTAATTTAAAAAAAAAATAATAACTTACCAACACGCCGTCTCCCCGGGCAGCCACACTTTTCTGACAAAAGAAAAGTGTGGCTGTCCAGCTACACTTTTCTTTCCTGACATATTTCTCTCGCTTCCTCAACATTCAGACATCGTGTCATGCACGCGCGTCGATTACTCTGACTCCTCGTTTGGCCGACATTCAATACTATTTGATTTATTTGATCGTGCCACGTTTTCCTCGGTCTTCTTCTATTTCTAGTTCCATTTAAATCTTTAACATATAATTTTTTTTACCATACTTTCTTCATTCATTCTTTCCATGTATCCAAACTTTTATTATTTTATTCATAACACCATCATTCGCACCGCATTTTTTTTACGTTCAAATAAAATTCCAAAATGTTTCGGGACACAGAAGTCCTTCATTAGTGTAATTAAAAATATACAAAACAAATTTTATCATGATAAAAATTGTTTATATATTTGTTTTGTATATTTTTAATTACACTGAAGAAGGGCTTATTAGCCCGAAACATGTTTGTAATTTTTTTCAATTTTATTTGTATGTAATAAAATAACATGTTAAAGAAAAAATATATAATTATGAATTGCGGATATTATGAATTACACAAAATAATGTTGAATATGTGAAGAATGTTTTTTTATTTGTTTTATCTGCGTGTTATAAGTTTAACTACGCTGTTTTTGTTATGTTCGCAAATACAAATAATACATAATTAATTTATCTCAAATGTTTATTATCCCTTTATTAAAATGTTGACGTCACTACCAGGAAAATATATAAAAGGCAAATAAAATCAAACTTTGAATATGATGACTTCGGATATACGAGTATTACATATCAGTGAGTCAATAATAATATTTATTTATACTTGTTTACTCCAAATAAACATGGTTCTAAAGGAGGCCCAGAATCGCACGAAAAAATAAAATAAATGTTAATGTTTCTTGGGAAAATAATTATATTTATTTGGATTCGGATATTTTAACATACAGACGTCTGATGATAATATTGTTTGAAAAGTGATTTGAGATCGGTTTATGCAGGGATAGATTTGAACAAAAAACCTTAAAATGATTTAGATTACTATTGACTATTTATATACAATAATAAATTATTTTTCTCGATGTGTTTCTAAGGTCAAACGGGAAACGTTTAAGGAAAGATATAAACAAATGAAAGAAAAAAAACTTAAAATGATAACCCGCAATGGGTAAAATCCAGTATTCGTCTACAAGTATTTGTATACATTCAAAATGTTGAAGAAAAAAAAAACTGTTCTAAAATAATTCATTTAGTTATATTCCATTTGTTATTTGGTTTCCGCAGCTCGCTGCCATCTCAAACGTTGAAAATGTCTAGAGAAATAATAAATATCTTAAATAATAAACTCTAAAGTAGAAATACCAGTGTTTTCATTCATTAAAAAATTGTTAAAAAATTCACTAAAAAAATGACAGTCCATTCTTTCTGCCTACCCTTTCGAGGAGACGGCGTGGTGGTTAGTTAGTTAGTTTAAAAAATTGTTATTATGAAATTTCGTATTGCTTACCCCTTAATACGAGTATTTTTATTGCGAAACATTTTCAAGTAATGTGGTAGGATGCTCAAATTTTGTCTTATTTAAATCATAATAGGCAAAACCTCGGATGTCATCAAGTAAGAGTACGAGAATATTTTAAATACAAGAGAACGAGAGAGGAATACTTCTTTGAATTTTGTTCTGATTCTGAATCTAGTTTTGAAATTTGTTCTGATTATTTAAAAAAAAGAGAGTAAAAAGAGTATTTTTTTTTCTCCTTGTATACAACAGGTCGTTTGAACCCAATTACTGTATACAATTTATTTTAGCTATTATATTGATTCTCATGACATGTGATAGGTAGCCAATCTATCGCCATTTTATTGTCACGTGAATTCTACATCAGACCAATGACACTGTGACAATCACACTGCCATCGCCGGGAATCGAACCCGGGACCTTGATAATGGATGTCGGAGCTCTTACCACTCAGCCACGAAGGTCGACAAATTATTGTTGTATGACAGTAGTGTAGAAAACAAAAGGAAAACAATTTAATGTTGTTAATTGTGAAATTTTACTTTTTGGTAAAAGTAAAATTTCACAATATGTTGCTTGTCGTTGCTTTTTGGTTTATGAAAGCAAAAATGCCTGTTCGCAATGGAGTTTTAATTCCAATTTTGATGTATGGAAGTGAAGCATGGAATTGGCAGAATGATGAAAGCAGAATAAATGCGGTAGAGATGAAATACCTTAGACGTATGTGAGGTAAAACCAAGTACGAGAGAATTTCAAATGCTGATGTAAGTAAGGAATGTAGAGCGGAAGAAAGTATTACGAAGAAAATTATGAATGGATCACTGGGTTGGTTTGGACATATGCAGCGCAAGGATGAAAAAAGAATGATTAAGAAAGTATACGTTAACGGTGTGAATGGTGTACGGAGTCTTGGAAGACTGAGGAATACTTAGTATGACCATTTATCAATTTTTAACCCTAGAACGGACGGGCTGGGTCTGTGAGGCCCAGACTTTGTATATAAGGTTAGAATTAAAGGTCATAGGCGTTGCAGACCGCCATTTTTCTGAGTACCTTCCTAAAAGAGTCCACAGAATGCGCTGGTGTTGCATATTTGACAATTCAACTCTCCGTCATCAGTTATCAGGCGTTTAAATATCTTGTGGGCCTGTCAGACCCGGCCCGTCCACTCACGTGATTTTTTTGACATAGCTGTATTTGTGTTCTAGGGCGGTTTTTTTATTTTTCCTTGTACTCATTTTAATACTATTGTCAATTTTAAACAAGTATATGGGATTGAGGAAGAACAAGACTCAAATACCTCGAAACTTTCTTCCAAAATCAACAATGGAACGACATTCAAGCATTTTTGGTTTTCAAGAAGATTAAACGATAGTATTTTATGTACCCAAGGGAAACAAAAGTTTTAGTTTGCTGTCATCCATGCACAACGACAGTGAAATTGACCCTTCTACTGGTAAAAATAAGAAATAATAGGGGATTTTTTAAAATAAGAGAGGTGTCGACGTAGCCGATGCTATGTGTGCTGAATACAGCGTTGCATAAGGAACAAGACGTTGGCCATTAACTTTGTTTTTTGCCGAAATGAATATTGCAGCTCTAAATGCATTCATTGTGTTCAAAACAAATGAACAGTCCATCGGCAGGCGTGTTTTTCTCAAGGACTTATGCAAACAGATGCTGCAACCTTACTTGACCATGCGAGCTCAGCAAAACAACCTACCACGAGAGATTCGTCAGTTAGCAACTAAGTTTTCTGGATATGAAGCTCAACCTTAAGACGATCCTGCTCCAGGAAAACGTGGAAGATGCTCCCAGTGTAAAGACAGCAAAACAAAGTATTTTTGCAGAGAGTGTAAAATTTGGTTATGTCTAAACCACAGTGAAATGTTGTGTAGCGATTGCTGTAAACATTAAGTTATTTGACATCTTGAAAAACATTTTAAAACGAATTCTTCATATTTTTCCGTTAACATCATTCTTGTATATAGTATGTAAAATCAAATCCAATCAAAATTTAAAAATTTATAGCATTTCATGTAATTTTAAAAAAATCAATCAAATTTTATGATTCAAATTTCAAGACTATTTAAATTATTTATACCATCGTTTGTGAGCAATATTATTTTGCTAAAATAGTGTTAAACTACTGAAAACATTCCTAGGTTTGATAGGAAAACCTGTTTGGATCGATAAAAATAATTTGAATTTTTTTAAAGATTTCTTTATTTTTGGGTCTGTCAGGCCCAGCCCGTTCACTTACGTGACTTTTTTTGCCCGTCCGTTCTAGGGTTAAAGGTCGGCCATGTTAGAAGTCAGAAGAATCGACGTGCTATTTGAATGTGGAGGAAGCTAGAGACGTGTCAGGATCAAGTAGTGTTGTGGTCCATTCTCTCTGCCTACCCCTTCAATTAACTTTTTCATAGCCGCAAATAAATCACTTCGACTTGGATCTTCTGGCTTACAGAGGTTCAGCTCTAATGGCTATTCCTCTTACGTCTGGAGGAAACATTGTTGGAATGCGATTTGGTAGTTGTTTTATGATGGGGCTAAATGTATGGCCCGGAGTGTCCCTCCGAAAGAGGGTGAGGGGGGATTTAGGGTTTATGATAAAGTCTTACATTATTGTCAAGGAATGGAAGACCAGTTAGGGTTGGGATTGTATTTATAAAAGACGTGAGCAGTGCCTGGATGGAGTTGGGGTAGGAGATAGCATCCTGCGTGAGATCATGTTGTTTAGCGGAGTACGTAGTGGGCCATGCCGCAGTGCTTATCGGGCCTTTGTCTTGCCTTGCCTTGTCTTGTCGAAATAAAACTTGACTACAATATTATTTTTGCTGTGTTAGAAAGAAATTATAATTTACTTACGAAATAGTATATCCCGCATCGATTGTATAACAATATTTTTCTTGAAGTTAAACCAGTTTTAAATTTTCATTGACAAACAGTTTTCGAAATTTACAGGTAAATCGATTAAAGGGAACTTGATAAAATAATTCGGGATAACTAAAACAGATGTCAGTGTGCCCGTTTCTGCCAAATTGTCGATACAAGTCAATAAGGCGCAAGATATCGTCACCAAAAGTTCTTCCGAGATATCTCATCTCTGGCAATACGAGCACTGCGCCATTTGCGGAGATATCTCGTCTGTGGCAACCATCGAGTTTAACGGCGTGATGGTGTGTTGCTGGTGTTTGTTTGAGGTGATATTTTTTAATGTATTGATTTCTTGTTTATTCCAGGTGGATGGGAGACATATTCAAGAAAGGTGTGAAGAACGATCTCTCCGCTGATGACCTATACGATCCCCTCGAGGGGGACCTCTCGGAGCCGCTGGGAGATGAGCTGGAGAAGAACTGGACCAAGGAGGTGCTGGCCGCCAAGGAGGGCGGCCGCAAGCCCTCTCTGCTAAGGGCCATCAGGCACACCTTTCTCTGGTCGTTCATGTCCTGGGGGGCGCTGGAGTTCATCATGGCCGTTATACTCAGGTAAATCCACACCTCGTTTTCACGTTGTTAACTTGCGCAAACAATTGAAGGATAACTAAATACGACCATCTATTGAAAGGGAAACCCTTGGAGTTGGTAAAGGATGAAAGTAGAAGAAATAACAAAGGTTGCATTAGTAATTACTGCTACTTGACATACCTCATGATCGTGTCTTCCTCTATTTCTGGTTCCATTTACATCATTAACATATAATTTTTTTACCATTCTTTCTTCATTCATTCTTTCCATATGTCCAAACCATCTTAATGATCCTTTCATTATTTTGTTCATGACACCATCATTCGCACCGCATTCACTTCTTATATTTTCATTCGACACTCTATCATACACAGAGTATCCACACATTCGTCTAAGAGATCTCATTTCTACTGCATTTATTCTACTTTCATCCTTCTTTTGCCAGTTCCATGTATCGCTTCCATACATAAGGGTCGGTAGAAGAACACCATTGTGCACTGCCATTCTAGCTTTTTTGGATAGGTTTTTGTTTGCGATGACAACTTTAAGTGCACCATTCACTTTGTTGCCCGCCCCAACCCTTCTTTCAATATCCCTCTCCACTCGCCCATCTCTTGTAAACATACTACCTAAATACACGAACTCAACTTGCTCCAAATTTTCACCATTCACGCTAATGTTGCAGACTGTCGTGGTTTCTTCCTTTTCAAAAATCATTACCTTGGACTTATTAACATTCATCATCAGATCATTTCGCATGCATACCTCATACATACAATTCACCAGGACTTGAAGTTCATGCTCATTGTCTGTAAGTAGGACAGCGTCATTGATAATAAGGCATTCATTTTTAATATATATTTAAAAAAAACTCTAAAAAAACACCCTATAACAAACAATAATAAAAAAATGGAATAAATAACGCTCAGTACGATCGTCAATATCAAACAAGACAGAAAAATAAACTAAGGCTCCCATTCAGAAAAAGAAATCAAACCTAAAAATTCATGTATACGAGGTGTGGCAATTAAATTCCGAGAATTTGTAAATAAAACACAGGCAAATAAAGTTAGCAACCTTCACAGTAGTCCCCTCCTAACTCAGAACAACGTTTCCAACGTTTCTCCCATGATTAGAAGCATCCTTGATAGTCCTCTAAAGTTAGGCCTTTCAAGGCGACGGTCGCAGCCTCCTGGACGGCCTCCACACTGTCATGATGTTTTTTTTTTGAGGTGACTCTTCATTTTAGGGAAGAAGAAGAAGTCACAGGAGGCGAAGTCGGGGCTGTAGGGTGGATGCGGTAACGTTGGGATACTTTTTTTCGCCAAATATTCCCTCAAAATCAAGGAGTAATGAGCCGGCGCATTATCATGGTGCAATTTCGGGTCGTTTACGAAAAACACGCTGTCGCAGCCGCTCCAAGACTTCAACATAGAACTTTCTAGTCACTGTCTAGCCGCCAGGAACGTATTCACGGTGAATAATGCCATGAATATAGAAGAAAATGAACAGCATTGCCTTCAGCCGTGATTTTGAGATTCTTACATTCGTTGGGCGCTCCCCACCCACTGTAGGCTTTGTCTACGGGTCTACAGACACTCATCTCCATACACGTGCTATAATTTTAGTAGGATTTCTGCAGGCTTTACACCAGTTACGACAAAAAATCTGATCACAGCACGTTGCTTATAACTGAGTCAGTCATTTCTGCGACCGAGTTAAAAATCTTGTATCCGAAAAACAAAATGAACCAGACGCCCGATTGCCATGAAATCTTCACTGAGGCTGAGTGGAAAGATTTATCTAACCAAGCGCATGCGCGCTAGTCATGCAGTGTTGCCAGTTCGCACGCCACAACTAAATTCTCGGAATTTAATTGCCACACCTCGTATGTACGAGGGTCACTGTTTAGATATATGAAACGAATGGACGAGAGAAGAATGGTTAAAATGTTAGGTACAAGAAGTGTGAGTGGAAAGAGAAGATGTGGAAGATCAAAGAAAGCATGGGATGACCAAATTAATTAAATAGTAAAAGGCGGCCACATTCGAAGTCGGAAAAATCAACGAGTGTGCATTTTATGATGTATAAATGTAGAGGAAGCTCGATAGGTATTTCAGGTTAGAACAGTATGGCGAACTACCATCTCTGCCTACCCCTCCGGAGAAACAGCGTCTTACTTATAATTATAGAATGTAACAGGTATATTTTAAATTTATTTGTAGTGAGACTCCTTGTGTCTTTTGGTAGTTCATTGTAAAGTTTCAGTCCATTGTTCAATATCCTTGATTGTCCTGTCTTAGTTCGTGCATTCGGTAAGTGATATCTGTCACAGTTCCTGGTCCAGTGTCTGTGTACGTCTGGATTTTTAGTTAATTTGTAGCTGCTGTCTGTTGTTTCTTCAATGGTCAATCTGTGTACAATTTTCAAGATTTAAAATTTGGTAAGGTCTGATATGTCCATTTGTTTTGTTTGTCTGTATACTTGTATGGTTGAGGTAAGATAGTTAATGTTATAAGCTAATTTTATTATTTAATTTGGTGTCTTTGGAGTCTAGAGATGTCCTTTTGGTTTCCTGTCCCATGTAATTAGTTAAAAGGGGCGCGTGATCTAATTAAGTTTGAGAATCTCTGATGTAGGGTGTGTTTAAATTAACCTAATGGATATGTTGTATACGTATTGATAGATGCCTCCCGTCCGCATTCCTGTTTGAGGACCACTTCAAATATTATTATCACACACTGTACCTATATACATATATCTACAAACACACCCACGTAAATAAATATATCGAACATCTGCTGTTTCGAACAATCAAATAGATGGTTTCGAAATATTACGTTGTAATATACTATTTATAGGACAAAAACTAACAAACAATCACACCGTCTCCCTGAAATGGTAGGCAGAAAGAATGGACTGCCACACTTTTCTTTCCTGGCATACTTCTCTCGATTCCTCAACATTCATACATCGCGATTTATTTATTTTTTTACGTATACAACAGGTCGCTTGAACCCAATTACTGTATACAATTTGTTTTTAAGCTGATATATTGATTCTCGTGACATGTGATTGGTAGCTAATCTATCGCCATTTTATTGTCACGAAAAATCTACACCAGACCAAAGACAGTGTGACAATCACACTGCCATCGCAAGGAATCGAACCCGAAACCTTCGGTATCGCGGTCAGAGCTCTTACCATTCTGCCACGAAAGGCGTCACGAAGAAATTTCTCCGACTCCTCACGTGGCCGACATTCAATATTTGATTTATTTGATCGTGTCACGTTTTCCTCGCTCTTCTTCTATTTCTAGTTCCATTTGCATCTTTAACATATACTTTTTTTACCATTTTTTCTTCATTCATTCTTTCCATGTGTACAAACCATCTTTTCATTATTTTGTTCACAACACTTTCATTCGTACTGCATACACTTCTTATATTTTCATTTGACACTATCGTACACAGATTTTATAGCAGTTGCGGTACTCCCATAGAAGCCCAGAAGTCCGGCTTGCGTGAGGAATTTTGAATCAAAACCTCTTCTGGCTTACAGAGGTTCAGCTTTGCAGCTGGTTAGTTAGTTAGTTTAAAAAACATATCTATCGCCATTTTATTATCAGGTGAATTCTACACCACGCCAAAGACAGTGTGATAATTACACTGCCATCCCCGGGAATCGAACCCGGGACTTTCGGTATGGCAGTCAGAGCTAATGCCACTCTGCCACGAAGGTCGTTTTTTCTTGTAAATCAAATCAAATCAGTTGATTTCATCAACCGACATTACAAAATTAATTTTTAAGGCATCTATTGAGAACAGGTAAAATAATATATTTTGTATAGTATACTACCAGAAACGCATGAGAGATAGTTCAACGTTAGGAAGACAGGATACCCTACAGAATAAAAAGTGTTTGTCTTCTGAACATACTTTCACTAATAATCACCTTAAGTGCATTGATAATCAATCAGAGTTTAGATCGAGACTCAAAACGCGCCTTTTCAAATTATCATTTCCTGACAGGAAGGGCTGATCGACTTCGTCAGATGCAGCCCTCATACTAGATATGTGTATTATTTTTGTTATCATTATTAATATTATTATTATCTCCTTGATAAAACGGAGCATCTTCTACAGCGCCCTTGAGATGAGTAATTCATAAAAATGGCGCTCTATAAATTATCCAATTTATTATTATAATTATGAAAGACGTCGATCTCCGAGGAGACTGCGTTCAGCAGATTAATTGCTCTTCCCACCGGTGTCACCAGAAGCAGGTTGGTTCTGGCAGCCGGTAGATAAAACAATCTGTGCTGTCGCTGTCGAATATATCTATCAGGGACAAAAAGCCGAACACGGCCGAGTTCTCGAAACATCCCCTGAGTAATCTAAAGAAATGGGTTATGATATGCCCATCTCTTCGAAGCTGCAGAGAGTTGGCCCCAAGCATTCCCAAAAGAAATGCTGTGGGAAAGAGCCACGGATAGCTACCATACTCCCTCATGTAAAGGAGGTTGTGACCCAGAAAAGGTTGGGCATCTGTGTTCTAAACGAGTTTTTAAGTTTCTGGTCTAAATTAATGTGTCGAAAAGATTCGACGACGTATTCTTATATAGAAAATTCTAGAGTGTACAGTGATTAATGAAATCTCTCTATTTGGTAGTGCTCCACAAGTGGCATTAATTAACTTGATTAAAAGGCGTGGCGGCAGATGTGATGGACCAGTTTACACAACTCTGAACTTACAGTACGCGCCGGGACTAATTTTAATAAAATGCATTTTTATTACAAGACATACGAGTATTTCCTCTTAACAACAATATGCGGGTTTGTTATATCTTGTACTAACTAACAATCATGACGTTATTTCATTTCATTTTATTTATTTTATAAGAATTTATAAGAGAAGCATAAAAAAAACCCAGTAAGATTGAGAAAGTAGAAAGAATCATAACATTAATATTGCATCCCTGAGGCAACTCACACTATCACGAAATATGTCGACCTCCGAGGCGACCCGATTAAGCAATAAGATTGCCCTACCCACAGGATTAACCATTGGCAGGTTGTTTCTGCAGCGCGGCAAATAAAACAATCTGTGCTGTCTTTGACGAAGGTAATTATCAGGGAAAAATAGACCTACATCACTCAGGACATTCGAGTTTTGTATATGGCCGCCAATCAGCTGAAAGAAGTGAACTCCCAAGTGGATATTCCTCCTTCTCTCCAATGATTGGTAACTTAGCATACCTAGGAAGAATTCAGTCGCAAAAAGCCGCGGGTAATAAACGCGGTACCTAAGGTAAAGAAAGCGCAGAAATTTTTTCTACACTCGCTCAACCATCAGAGAATATCGGATCCCAGGCGGTGACCAAATAATGGAACTATATTCCGAAGTTATCACGTTGTTACGAAGCGGTAGGCAGAAAGAATGGACCGCCACGCTCTGCAATCCTAATCTTTAAGATTATATTATTGAATCGCTCTTTACATCATTACAGCGTGAGCCAAATCGATGTAAAGAGTATAGTTATCATATTGATTTTCGGTACATGTGATAGGTAGCGAATATATCGCCATTTTATTGTCGCGTGAATTCTGCACCAGACCCTCGACTATGTGACAATCACACTGCCACCGCCGGAAATCGAACACGGGACCTTCGGGGTGGCAGACTCAGCCACGAAGGTCGTCAAAATTAAAATAATTATTATGATATAATTCTTACATTTTATTATTAACTTTCGCTATGCTTCGCCCTGTATGGTGTTTCAGTATCATTTCGAGAAAGCTCAAGCTCCAAATATTCAGCAGTAGTGTTAAAAGCGTACTGTTGTACAGATGTGAGACTTGGAAATCTACCACGAACGTTATTGGAAAACTCCAGGTGTTTATAAATAGGTGCCTTCGCTCAATATTCAAGATCTATTGGCCCTAAAAAGTGTCAAATGCCGTTCTCTGGACCATGGCAGGCGAAAAGCCAATTAGAGAACAAGTCGCTAGACGCAAATGGCAGTGGATCGGTCGGACTCTGAGACGGAACCCAGCCTGCATCGCTCAGGGCGCACTAGACTAGTCCCCTATGGGGGGAAAGAGCAAGCGAGGCAGACCTAGAGCCACACGAAGAGAGCCCTGCAGGGCGAGGTTAAAGCAGCAGGCCTCACTTGGGATGATGTTAGGCATCAGGAATGCGATAGAGTCGGGTGGAGAAGGTTCTTTGATGCCCTATGCACCACGGAGGTGTGACAGGACAAAAATAAGAATTATTCATGCCCCTGGAAACGACACAAAGTAGACCATGACACAATTCATGTGCATGTCTATTTTCTGGAAAATTTAAGTTAATAATGGGAATGACATGTTTCGCCTTGCTACGGCATTATCACATGTGAAACATTTTATAGCGCATGTTTTGTGGTTGAAAAAATAACAAAAAATCGTCTTTATCGTATACTTGAAGCTATTATAATATACGTATACTTAGGTATAAAATCTTGTTTTTATTTTTATAATCGTGTTAATAGAAGTTGGCACGACATTTGTTAATAAGTAGACAAGTTAATTGAACAAAAAGCACTTATTTATTAGCACACAATATTTTGAATTAACACCACTTCACAGCGGATGGGCGAACGGACAGTGACCTCGAATGAAGGGTTGGTGCGGGTAACAAAGTGAATGAAATTTGATAGTAGTTAATTGATCAATGAAAGCGGAAATAGCCGTTTACATTGGAGTTCTGGTTCAAATCCTTATGTATGGAAGCGAAGGATGGAATTGGCAAAAGAAGGATGAGAAGAAGTAGAACAATGTATCATAAAATTTCAAATGATATCAGGAAGGAATGTAGAACCGAAAAATCGATTATAAACAAAATTATAAAAGGATTACTGCGTTTGTTTTAACAAATGGATGAAAATTCGATGGTTAAAAAAATATACGTTAACAATGTAAATGGAAATTTTTGAAAATTGGCGAAAATTAGCACCACAGAAGCTCAGACAAAAATTGGACAAGAAGACTGCTGACTTGGAGACCGTGGACGACAAGAAGTGCAGGTCGACCGCAACTACGGTGAAAGGATGATCTGAACAGACGCGTCGGAATAACTTGAATGCACATGGAAGTAATTGGAGGAGGCCTTTGTCCAGGAGTGGACGGGAATAGGCTGAGGAAGAAGAAGAAAAGCAAAACACACTCTTTTTCCTAATTCCTCTCCTATCGGAGGTTAGATAACTCACGCCTATTTTTACTTTTGATACAGCAGCTCTTAACAGGGATGTTGTGCTGCAACCTAACCATTCTCTTCAAATTTTCTAGCCAGGATTTTCTTCTACTCCCTACACATTTGTTTTTCGTAAATTTTACCTTGAATAACGTGTTCGAAGTATTACAGTTTCTTGCGCTTTGTGGCAACGATAATTTATTTTTCTTTCTTCCTTCGCTGCAGTGCTTCCTCGTTCGTGACTCTTTCTATCCGTGATATTTTTAACATTTCAAAGGCATCCAGCTTTTGAGTGTTTTTTAATTTATTTTAAGATGTCAATACAATTTAATTAATTCACACGTAAGTATATAAATAAGTAATGATAATTGTAAAAAATCACGCAAGTCATGCGTTCCGTTCAATCAATCACGCACCTCCAATTATTTTTATAAAAAAATCCTGTGATTGTGGGAAATAATTGTGTTAAAAAGTACGTTGATTAGTGTCTTATATTATAAAACAAAATTTAAGCTTATCACACAAATCATTACTAGCCAGTCACCCATGGCGGGGTAAAGTTGATTTATTTTTATTTTATTAACGAATGCAAAGATGTGGTTTTAAAACGTCGCAGGCCGAATTTCACTGATCAAATTTACTTTTGTTGGGATCTGCATTTTCGTCTCAAACTGACATGAATTTTGATATTTGAATCTTTATTTCGTTCCATTGAGATGATTTAGTATTATAATATTATTTTGCCTGCATCAGACAAAATAATTTTTCTTCCTTCTTCCTCAGCCTATTCCCGTCCACTCCTGGACAAAGGCCTCCTCCATTCGCTTACATGTCACTCTGTCTTGTGCAGACTGCATCCAGGTTATTCGGACGTGTCTGTTTAGATCATTCTTCCACCGTAGTTGCGGTCGCCCAGCACTTATCTTTGCCGTCCACGGTCTCCAAGCTAGCAGTTTTCTTGTCCATTTTTCATCTGAATTTCTGGCTACGTGACCTGCCCACTGCCATTTTAGAGTCGCCATCCGGTGGATGATGTCAGTGACCTTTGTTTTTTCTCTCACCGTATCGTTTCTGACTCTGTCTCTTAGGCTTATTCCTAACATGGCTCTTTCCATGGCTGTTTGGGTCACTCGTAGTCTCTCGGCACTTTGTTTTGACAATGTTACAGTTTCAAAACCATAAGTACCAACTGGCATATAATATTTACAAACCGGCATTGCTTTAATCGGGGTAAAAAAACTAATTATTTGCTTGGTTATTCTTGTGGTTTGTAGTCTCTTAGGCTTATTCCTAACATGGCTCTTTCCGTGGCTCTTTGGGTCACTCG
This sequence comes from Lepidostoma basale, assembly GCA_022606425.2. NCBI lineage: Eukaryota > Metazoa > Arthropoda > Insecta > Trichoptera > Lepidostomatidae > Lepidostoma > Lepidostoma basale. The sequence continues at coordinate 1,138,242 of JAHDVF020000551.1, read as the reverse complement.
TAGTTTCTCGGCACTTTGTTTGGACAGTGTTACAGTTTCAAGACCATAAGTACCAACTGGCAGAACACAGGCTTCGTATACTTTTCGTTTCAGGTTGATCGGTATTTTATGTTTTTAAGGATGTAACCAATGTTTCCGAAAGCTGTCCAGCTTAGTCCAATTATTCTTTTTAGCTCTGCGGTTTGGTTATAATTACGATTACCAAAATAATTACGATTTTGAAAAAAAAAATACAAGAACAAATCTTATTCCATTAAAAATAACATCGATCAAATTATACCAAAAACAAACTAAACGAAAATAAAATAACATAATAATTTGTAAACCTCGCAACATTATTATTACCTATCAATCACTTAAAATAATTTAGCTATTTCTTAAAATATTATACAAAATTATTACACTTTATTGAATTTTCAATAATTACCCCACATCTTAACAACCATTAACATAGTTTACCCATCCCTACAATACAATTCCCAATTTCAATTCATAATTACCCTACAAATTTAGAACCAAACAAACCATTTAAATAGTTTACCTATTCCTCACAAAACAAGCATATTAGCATATTACCAACTCTTCAGTATCCTATAATTACCCCACAAATTAAGAACCAATTAAACTCTTAAAATAATAGTTTGCCCATCCCCTACAAAACAAGCATATTATCAACTCTTCAAATTCCTATAATTTCCCCACAAGTTAACAACCAATTAAACACTTAAAATTACAGTTTACCCATTTCTTACAAAACAAGCATATTACTGACTCTTCAATTTCCAATAATTACCCCACAAATTAAGAAGCAATTAAACTCTTAAAATAATAGTTTACCCATTCCCTACAAAACAAGCATATTACCAACTCTTCAATATCCTATAATTACCCCACAAATTATGCATCAATTAAACACTTAAAATTATAGTTTACCCATTCCTTACAAAGCAAGCATATTACCAACTCTTCAATTTCCAATAATTACCCCACAAATTAAGAACCAATGAAACCATTAAAATAATTAGAATATATCTGCTCAACTGGTGTGAAGTTGAATTTAAGAATGCGTGATGTGTCATATGATTTATCATTTATTATGAGCACAGGGGATTCCCAGTCTAAAGCTTTGCAGCTGTGAGTTCATTTGGACCAAGTATTGCGTCATTTGTTTAACGTTTCACCTATTTACATGAGATTATGCACGCGAACTGCACGTGGGGTGTCCTCAAATTTATATTTACTTCTCTATTTGAATTTATGTGTAACTTTCTTTCAATTGTTTCTTTCCTGACTAAATAGACATTCTACTGCAATTTACTGCTGGATATATAGGCCTCTTCCATTTTTCTCTACTCGTCCGTGTTATGTGCCTTCCGCATCCAGTTCATTCCAGCTATTCGGGCAATATTGTTAGTCCATCTTTTAGGTGGCCTCCCGACAATTCTTTTCTTTGTCCAAGGCCTCCACTGAAGTATTCTGGATGTCCATTGGGTATTGCCTTGTCTTGCTATATGTTCAGCCCATTGTCACTACAATTTGGCTGTACAATCCACAATGTCTGCAACTTTGGTTCGGAATCCAATTTCTCATTTCATATTTTATCTCTACTTTAACACTCCGCGCTATAGCTGGCAAGACCCTACGTGATCGAGTTAGGAATACAGCAATCCGAGAAATCTGCGAGGTTGAAGATGTGGTCAGATGGGGACGTCAAAGACGGCGATACTGGCATCAACACGTAGAAAGGATGAGCTCAAATAGGATACCACACATAGCTCTCCATGGAATGCCAAACGGACAACGCAGACCAGGAAGACCCCCGAAACGGTGGAGAGAAAGCTGGAGTTCAGCGTCTCAAGAGGACCCGCCTGAAATAACAGAATCCTGAGTCTACCAAAAGGGAAGAAGAAGAAGATATATTTTATCTCGAAGGCTTAGTGTAGCATTTGCATCTCCATGGATCGTTGTGTGCATTTTAACTTGTGGACATTTTTTGCTAGACTGTATACTGCAATTAGGAATGCAATGTGAATAAAAAAAAACGTTGCATCATGCATATAAAAATATTTCATATTATGGGTAGGCAGAAAGAATGAATTATTCGTGTGATTTATCTTGGAACGTTTATGCTTTTGTTATAACAAATCTTATGAATAAATAAATAAATTTAAATAATAATAATAATTATTATTATTTTGTTAAATCACTCTTTACATCATGACAGCCTGAGCCAAATCGATGTAAAGGGTATTATAGCTATCATAGTGATTCTCGTGACATGTGATAGGTAGCTAATCTATCGCCATTTTATTGACTTGTGAATTCTACACCAGACCAAAGACAGTGTGACAATCACGGTGCCCTCGCCGGGAATCGAACCCGGAACCTTCGGGTGGCAGTCAATGCATTTACCACTCGGCCACGAAGGTCATCATAATAAATAAATCATTATAACATCTGTCAAAACTGACCATATTTGTAAACAATTTTGTATTATTTTATATAATATCACTGATGATGGGCTGGTTAGTCCGAAACATTTTTGATATTTAATTTTTATTATTTTAATAAATGTGAGTGTAATACAAAGTATATAAAAAAGAAACATTACATGGATATCTGTTTAATATAATTTCCAGATGTCCCGTTAAAATGGGTATACCATCAATGCAAGTAAATCTAAAGTACAAAATGTATATTTTTAAAATATATTTATTATGTTAAATGTCACTAACAACATCCTGTATTTAAACAGACTTTCATCTTATTCTGTAATCTGTTGATTGTTTGATTAGATCCTTGTATTGTTAATACATTGTATTATTTATGTATGCAGTTTATAATCATGGTAAAGCATACAAAGGCATTGAATACTACATGTACTTAGTTAATACTATGCACTCTGTACATAATGAATTTATTACAGAGCTAATTAATGTGCTTATGTAAATATCTCTGGGCCATTCTAACAATATCTAACTATCAAGTTGTTCCATACATCTGGACCATTGTAAGTAACCCTTTCTTAATTTTACTTAGGACGCATTCATCTGCCTTACATTTCTTCCTTATTGCTTTATTTGCTATTTTATCACACATCGTCTTCCCATATATTTTTAGTGAACTCATTTCTGTAATACCATTATCCCACATTTATTCTTTTACCAACTCCATGATTAAATTCTGTACACACATACAGCTTCAAAAATATGTTTTTTTTCTCATAACCTACAGTTACTTTTTTTTCACTTGAGTTTAATCTATTGTTTGATGCCCTGCATTTTATTTGTCAGGGCAGTGTGGACTTGTTTAATTTGCAGTTCTGCGAAGTAATATAGCTTTAGGGTGGCAGAGATTGCCAAAAAGAAGTAAGAAAGAATTTAGAGGGGTGAGCAGAAAGAATATGAAATAGAAGTGAGTTCCTATATATGAGATTCCATGGACTAGCTAATAAGCATCCCGACATTTGCCTTACAACTGAGGGAACCATGAAAAACCTCAGTCCGGACGCGACGTACCTGTAAAAAAAAACACATGTTATTTATTTGTTTCTCGCAACTGATCCACCACCGTGGTTGCGAAGTCCACGAATCTGCAGAGTGTATCTTTGTTGCGGAGGATGGCCGGGAGATCTGTGATGTGGATGTCTCTTCTTTGACATTCCTTCTCCAGTTTCCATCTCTCACGCGTGCATAACCTACAGTAGAACCTCAATTATCTGGTCTAATTGAAGGTAGTTCGTTAAAGGACAAATCCGGATAATAGAAAAAAATTAAAATTGACAGGAAAAGACAAGATTATTCAGTATGAATATTTTTATTTATTTAGATTTATAAATAGCTTTATTATAAATTATTTTTTATTTTAAAAATCAATTATCGATTTCTGCTTAAAATTAGCTTTTCTTTTTGAAGCTGCCAAATCGCGAATACTTTTAAGACATATAAGTTGTCCTGAATTACACTCTTCTTGACTCTCAAACCACTTCTGATAAGGATTGCCACTAAGATTCAATTATATTCGCTCATCTTGCTTTGCTTCATTGGCAGGGATGACTGAATGATCATTTTACGGCTAATTGTGTATAGAATTTATAAAAAAATTCACTTCCAAGTATTATATTTTGATTCTAGATTATTTTCAGTTTCCATACTAACAGTTTCTTTATCATGGCAAACAAATTATATACAACCTCTCTATATATAATACGGTCGATAGGTTACTAGTATATGCTATTTCATATGAAATTATATTATCCATATATAATATTTATCTCAGAGATAACATGAAAAAAAACTTTTTTATTGAATAATTTAAAACATTTTGATTGAATGTTATTAAATAATTAATACGAATGAAAACGTCAGTTTTCTAGAAGTATTATTATATTTTATGGGAATGACATGTTTTGCCCTTCTAAGGCATTATCAAATATTTTTCTTTTATCACATTTGATAATGCCTTAGAAGAGCGAAACGTGTCATTCCCATAAAATATAATAAAACTTCTAGGAAACTGACATTTTCATTTGTATTAATTATTCAATAGGGAGTTTTACATCATCGTTCAAAAAACAATAAATGAATGTTATTACTTCAGCAGTGATGTGTGGTTTATACAAAATAAACTATAAATCAAAATGATCGTAAATAACCAGCCAATGTAAAACAGAAGAATGAAGCCGAGAGCTTTATAATTTTTTAAATAATAAATTAGGTCCAATGTCAAGAAAATTCAATAAAATGATGAAATATTAAAAAAAAAAAATAGACAGGTGTATTGCATTATTACAAGGCATTAAGTACTTTGAAAAGATATACCATAAATATAAATTGATTTAGACCTAGTGACTTGCAATGAGTATAATTTTTTTTGTATCACCTTACTTGGACTTGGATCTTCTGGCATACAGTGGTTACCTCTTGCTTCTTCTTTAACTTGTTGTAGACTTAGGAGTCTGTTATTACTGGATTCTCCTCCTGTGATGCTGTGTACTGCCAGTTGGTACTTATGATCTCGAAACTATAACATTGTCCAAACAAAGTGCTGATAAACTACGAGTGAACTAAAGAGTCATGGGAAGAGCCACGTTAGGAATAAGAGACAGAGTCAGAAACGATACGGTGAGAGAAAAAACAAAGGTCACTGACATCATCCACCGGGTAGCGACTCTAAAATGGCAATGGGCAGGTCACGTAGCCAGAAGCTCAGATGAAAAATGGACAAGAAGACTCCTGACTTGGAGACCGTGGACGTTTAAATACGAAAATGTAGAAAGCAATGGGAAACTTATTCTTCTTTGTTATGTAGACCTATGTGGTCTATTCTCCGGAGTGTTGCTCCTCCTGTGAGGTAGATTCCCAGCTGTCCTTCCATCTTTTAGGAGGTCTTCCACGAGGACGAGTCCCATGAGGCTGATTATGCAATGTGATATAGGGGAGTCTGGTGGTGTCCATTCTTTGAACATTACCGTACCGGTTCCTTTTTCGCTGTCTGTTCCATCTTATAATATTCTCAACCTCTCATATCTCTCTTACTCTGGTGTTCCTCACGCGATCTCTCAGTGTCTTGCCTGCTATCGTCCTCAGTGTCTCGTCCTCAGTGGAAACTATCATATTAAAACGGTCCAAGTGGCATCCCAAGAAGCAGCAAAGGTATTAAACTCGCTGCAAACCAATCCCTAGGGTTGAATATTAAAAATAAATGTGCTAAGTGTTTTTTTTAAATCATCTATGTAATTATGATCAATAACCCAAGGTATTTATACTTTTGCAGGAACCTCCAGCCCTTTGCACTGGCGTACCTGATAGCATACTTCAACCCCGAAAGCCTCCAGAGCGAGGGTGAGGGGTACTTTCACGGTGTGTCCACCAATGTTGTGGCGCTGCTCTCCATGCTGATAGGCCACCACGCCGGCCTGGGGGAGATGCGTATCGGTATGCGTCTGCGTGTTGCCTGTTGCTCCCTTGTCTACAGAAAGGTACTTTCATACTATTTGCTAGGCTACCTAGTCATAACACATACTCTACCCAGAATTGATTTTATGTTTTAACCCTTACCACTCCTTTGTCGAATACCAGCCGACATCGCTATATGTACGTTACAACTCAGTTGTCGGCTGGCGGCCGACAAGATAAGACTTGCACGCGCGGTGTATTTTCGCGCGCAAAACTTGACACGTGTCGTTGTTTCTTGTGATTATCCGCAATGGGTAAAATCCAGTATTTGTCTACAAGAATTTGTATATATTCAAAATGTTGTGTTAAAAAAACATTTAATTTCACGTTTTAATAAGATTTTGACTGTTTTACTATAAAATAATCCTTGCAAATTCACATAACCTATAATGGCGAGAACTTCGCGTGATACGTCATGCAGAGGAGCGATTAGAGTACAAGCCCCACTTCATTGCGAAACTGGACAAAGGTTCTAAAGACTGCACTGTGTGCAGTAACAGAAAGATTCCAGGGGGAAGACGGGAAACAGTGTGGTTTTGTGAGACCTGTTCCAGAAAACCTGGTCCCCATCCTGGAGATTGTTTTAAAAAGTACCAAACTATGCAAAACTATAAGTAGTCAATAATGTTTTTTATAAATAGTTTTTTATTTGAAGAATAAATCATTACAAATGAATTTTTAACGATTTTTTTTATGACTGCCTATCAATAAAAATATTTTGACATTATTTAAATTAGAGTTGGCTGACAAACAATATCAAAAAATAATGGAGTGGTAAGGGTTAATTATTATTATTTTTAAACTCATTACATATTTTCATAATTATTAGCAATCTAAAGAATGTTAGGTTATATTTAAATATATTAATTTCTTTATTACTTTTTAAGTGCAAATTATAATCGATATAAACTATGGTTCTCCCGAAGATGAAGCCTTCGAAACATGTCCTGAAAAATAAACTCAAAAGTGAGAAAAACAGTGTTTCATAAAGAATGTTCAACAAGGAATTCCATTGTTAACGCCTGGTTAATAATACGGTTAAAAATATTGTTTCTTGAACAATGATTTAAAACTCCATGTTAAATCATTAAATAACAATGTAAATTCGATTGTTTTATCGGTTTTACAAAGATTTCTTATTTTGAGGGCATTCTCATGCTAAAAAGCAAGGTGAAACAAATATGTTACAAGAATATTTTTTCTTATATATACAGTAGAACGTTGTTTATCCGGACATCAGTTAACTGGATCGTCAATTATCCGGACAAGCGGAGTTGATGAAGCGAAAAAAAAGATGAGGAAATCTTGTTTAAAAAAATCTCTGATTATTTTTTTCCAGTACTGTAGAGTAATGTAAGCCTTTTTATGTACATGTATTACATACATACTTGTTTTTGCAGTAAAATTTGTAATTTCATAATCAATAAATGAGTCGAGGAAAAAATATCGATTTACATCTTCTTCACTTTTGATTGACTCAAGAGTCTGTTATTTCAGGCGGGTCCTCTTGAGACCCTGAACTCTAGCTTTCTTTCCACTGTTTCGGGGGTCTTCCTGGTCGGCGTTGTCCATTTGGCGTTCCATGGAGAGCTATGTATGGTATCCTATTTGAGCTCATTCTTTCTACATGTTGATGCCAGTATCGCCGTCTTTGACATCCCCATCTGACCACATCTTCGACCTCGCAGATTTCTCGGATTGCTGTATTCCTAACTCGATCACGTAGGGTCTTGCCAGCTATAGCGCGGAGTGTTTTCATCTCGGTTGTCCTGAGCATGCTCTTTGTCTTGACAGTGTCTGCCCTCGATTCAATGCCACATGTGAGGTTTGGTCGCACACAGGTCTTATAAACGCGTACCTTGCTGTCAGTCTTTACACCTTATTTTGCTAAAAGAATTAGCGCCTGTTTGGCTATCCGAAAAAATCGGTATCTGGTAAAAACACTTCCAGTCACAATTAGTCCGGATAAACGACGTTCTACTGTACTGTACTCGTGTTATGTACCTAACCACCCGTTACCACAAATCACTTTCTATATTTTACGTCTCTATATTTTCAATCAATATTTGTTTATATTACCTAAGTAAACATTTGGGGATTCAGGGATATATTAATTGATCTGTTCCCACGTCTTCGTCCGACTAGTTTGTTTATATTATTAATATAAGGGCTCGAATGCGAGGTTATTGATCTGTTCCTACAGGTACCTACATGTGTCATCGAACAAAGAGATGCACACTACTTAAGCCGAACCGCATCTAGGATTGAACCAGATACAATTGCATTTCCTTAAAAGTAACACGTCCAGATACAATTACAACTCTTCTTTACCTATGTAATTTCTTATTGTTTATCGTCTTAAAATAAAGTTCTATACATAAAAATTCAATCGTGTTGGAAGTTCTTCCATCCCTAAAATCCTCACCCGAAGGATAAATCATAAAATTGGTGGCAAAGTGGCAAGACCCATTAAAAACATAAAACTCGTATATAAAAAACTGATTAAACAATCTCGTTGATTGAGTTTTTCAAAATAAAAAGCACGGCAAAATAATTTATTAATTTGTCCAAAATATCATTTTCATTTGTATTCATTACACTAATAAATGTTGCAAGAAATAGAAAAGAAAAAATAGTTTAATTAAGGAAGAACTACATTTGAATTAATTTAACTCAATAATCATAATGAGACAACATACTATGTTTTAATCAATAGGTCACATTGTCTTCCCATACACTTTATTATTATATAATACTAAGATGGTGAGAAACTGCATTTAGTACTTAAAGAAAATTCCATTGTCTGAACTTTGGACCACAATTTTATTTTGAAGACTGCATTACTGTCAAGTACTTAAGAATTATTTTATTGCTTCGTAACAAGAGGCGACAGTTGATAAGGCTGCATAGTATTCAATTACAAATGCCACAATGTTTATTGAAAAAGTACTTACGATGGAAGCATTTCTTCTTCGCCCAGTTCCCACATTACCAATTAAGTGAGTAATGATAAGGCAACCATGTACTTAGATTACATATGCATAGAATATGCTTCCAAGAATATTACACATGAATATAAACTTACAATTGTGTTGAAAAGTAACAGTACGCCTCATCAAATTGAGTTAAACTGAGATGAGTTAAACTTCGTGTTCTATTAAGAATTCCACTCTATAAAGATAGATATGTCATTTCAACTTATATATATCATAAGCGTTACAGATTAAAATAAGTTGTTGTATGTACAGAATAATAAATAAAAAAACACAACTATAAATATGCATTAATTTAATTATTGTTATTCCGTATTGTTTTTAGCAAATAAAGGAGATATTGATAAATTACAGGTTTTACAAAATAAAGGGATGAGGGCTATACTTGGTTGGGGTAGATATAGTAGGATTTCAACAATGTTAAACAAATAAAAAAAAATTAATTCAAGAAAACTAGTTCTTTACAACACTTTGATTTTTGTTTATAAAATTAAGAGTAATGTGGTGCCTGCATATCTAACTAAAAATGTAGCATCTAGTTATGAAATATATTACTATTTGACGGGAGGTCGTGATAGATTCCGACTCCGGAGACCCAGACTTGAAAGTACAGAGAAAGGTGTTTTTTATAGAGGATTTAAATTATTTAACGAATTACCAAATGAGGTAAGAGATGCCGGTTCTCTTGCGATCTTTCATCGAAAATGCCTTCAATATGTTCTAAGTACTGATGTTTAATGTTTTTGTGTTTTTTTTTTTTTCATTTGTGATTTTTATATTATTAATTGTTTATAAAATGTTGTTTTATAAGTTGTAAAATGTTTTTGTAGTTTTTTATAACTTTATTAAATAAATAAATAGTCTTCCGGGGTGGCGAAAAGAGAAGGATGGAGTGCTGCATCGGTTAAAGTGTGGCAGTCCATTCTTTCTGCCTACCCCTTCGGAGAGATGGCATGATGATTAGTTAGTTAGTTATGTATAAATAAATAAGTTAAAACATGAGTACAATAATTATAAAATAGAGAGAAAAAAGTACATTACAATTAGGAAAATACGTGACCAAGAAAAATATATTGAAATTTAATACATTAGAGATAGACGCTTTCTGAGGTAGCTTTACTATCGTGAAAAATGGGCACATCTGAAGAGATGCAGTTTAGAATCATAATGGCCCTACGAGCATCACCTTTGGTAGATTGGGTTAACACAGTGGTAGGTGAAATAATCTATGATGCCGTTGTTGCAGATAAATGTCGGGGAAAAAACAAAGTCGAGGCATTTGAAATATCCGAGTTATGTATTTGACCATGAAACAGTTGAAAAAAATGCACACATACATGGATAGTTCGTCTGATTTCCAATGATTGATAGTCCAACATCTAGTCAGAAATCAGTTGAGTAAAGCCAAGGTTAATAACCGTTTTCTTTGAGGTATAGAAAACTCCTTTTATACACTTCAATAGATATGATTGATCCCAGATACATGAAGTTTTTTATTCTAAAGTATTAGAAGGAGGGACCGTTAAAACAAAACAAACTACAGTAAGAATTAATTGTATCTCAATAGAGACAAATATGTAAATTATTTGGAAACAGAATATGGTGGTCGAGGCGTTTACAGGACTTATGACCTGTCATTGGTTGGGTTAAGCGATTGCTTTATGTAATACAACATACCCCATTCCGCCCTTCTTACGATCACCACGTCTGACAATTATTTTTGAAAGATATTTATGCTACTATGTTGAGAAATATTTCACATATTTTAGTTCAATCTACACTAGCGCCATCTATTAAGATTAGATGTAAGCATTAAGCAGAAAATCTGTATTAATGTAATGTGAAAGGCTACTAACTAAGGCTAATCATCAACCCAATTATCACACATTACTAGACAACGCCTGGAGAAAACTCTCCAATTATTATATCCTTTAAATTGGACCATTTTTTATGTTAAAATATGATTAAAATAAAATTAAAATATATTCTTTTCAGATTCTCCGATTGAATCGGTTGTCTCTCGGCAAGACGGCTACGGGACATGTGGTGAACCTAATGTCGAATGACGTGAACCGCTTCGACGTGGCAGCCGTGTTTATTCACTACCTGTGGATCATGCCGCTTCAGATCCCCCTGGCTGCCTATCTCATGTGGCGGAGCGTGGGCATAGCAGCCTTCATCGGGATAGCCGTCCTAGTACTCCAGGCTGTATTCTTGCAAGGTTAATAACATAAATAAATAATTTCTCTATCCATCTAGACTCCCTCTCATTGTGTTGCAAGAATGGATCCATCTAGACTCCCTCTCATTATGTTGCAATAATGGATCCATCTAGACTCACTCTCATTGTGTTGCAAGAATGGATCCATCTAGATTTCCTCTCATTGTGTTGTAAGAATGGATCCATCTAGACTCCCTCTCATTATGTTGCAATAATGGATCCATTTAGACTCACTCTCATTGTGGCGCAAGAATGGATCCATCTAGATTTCCTCTCATTGTGTTGTAAGAATGGATCCATTTAGATTCCCTCTTACATTGTATTGCAATAATGGATCCATCTAGACTCACTCTCATTGTGTTGCAAGAATGAATCCATCTAGATTTCCTCTCATTGTGTTGTAAGAATGGATCCATTTAGATTCCCTCTTACATTGTGTTGCAATAATGGATCCATCTAGACTCTTTTTCATTATGTTGCAAGAATGGATTCATCTAAACTCCCTCTCATTGTGTTGCAAGAATGGATCCATCCATACTCCCTCTCATTATTTTGCAAGAATGGATCCATCTAGACTCCCTCTCATTGTGTTACAAGAATGGATCCATCCATACTCCCTCTCATTGTGTTGCAAGAATGGATCCATCCGGATTCCTCATTGTGTAGCACGGCCAACCCCAAGGTAGATGACCCCCGGGCAGACCACCAAAGAGATGTATTGACAGCTGGGAATCGACTTCGCGCGAGACCAAACCCTCTTAAGAAACAGGCCACAAAGTCTTCTCTAAGAATTCCAATTCTGTTTTTTCCACTTTTGAGTTTGTTTATCTTGACTTGTTTCGATGTGATCTCTCAGACATGTGTGATAAAATGATGCATGATATTATTTAAGATCTATGGAAACCACTCTGTAATAGGTGGAATAATTATTTTTTTATATTCCAAGGTTACTTAAGTCGCTACCAGACGGTGATGCGTAAGAAAATCGCCACGCGTACCGACGAACGTGTCAAGTTGATGAGCGAGATTGTGGCCGGCGTGCAAGTCATCAAGATGTACGCATGGGAAAAGCCATTTGAAAAGCTGGTCGCACTCTCTAGGAGGTAAGAAAGATAACAATTTATTTTCACCTAAATAATAAAGTTCATATTTCAAAAGAGAAGCTTTGAGTATATTTATGATTATATGTAAAAGCAATTCTTTCTTCACTATGACATCAGCTTATACCAGGTGTGTAAATATGAAACCATTAATAATTAATTGTATCTCAATAGAGACGACGATGTAAATTATTTGGAAACAGAATATGGTGGTCGAGGCATTCACAGGACTTATGACCTGTCATTGGTTGGGTTAAGCGATCGCTTTATGTAATACAACAAACCCCATTCCGCCATTCTAATAAATACTCTTCCCTCTATAAAGCGATCGCTTGACCCAATCAATGACAGGTCATAAGTCCTGTAAACGCCTTGACCACCATATTCTGTTTCCAAATAATTTACATCGTCGTCTCTATTGAGATACAATTAATTATTAATGATTAACCGCCCTGCCTACAGGTAATTTTCCGAGAAACATGCAATAAAATAGCAGGTTTTTTATTAAAGAAATTTAATTATATTATTTATATATTTTATTCCTGAAAACTATGATTCGCGGACGGCATTGTTTTTCTGTCACCATTTCAAGGAAACTGCTGCAGAATTGCATTGAATGCTTGTCAAAGCTTATGGTTAGCATGCCCTTGGTAAATCATGGTGCTTTATGTGGTTTAAATAATTAGTTGTAACTAGTTGTAACCCGTGAAATATTCACGGAAGTTTTTTTTCTACACTTCTGTCATATAACAATAATCGGAACAAAATTCAAAATTACATTCAGAATCAGAACAAATTTCAAAGAAGTATTCCTTTGTCGTTTTCTTGTATTCAAAATATTCACATACTTATTCTTGAGTTATTTACTGGGTTATTTTACTATTTATTTATTTTATTTTGTGGATGTTGGAAGATCGAAGTGTGCGCGGGAGATGCCTATTGGTGGCGATGAGGTTCGCAACCCATCACACCACGTCTCCCGCGGGGCGAAAAGAGAAGGATGGAGTGCCGCATCGGTTAAAGTGTGACAGTTCATTCTTTCTGCCTACCCTTTCGGAGAGACGGCGTGATGGTTAGTTAGTTAGTTAGTTATATTATGATTTTGACATGAGAAATGAAGAACATGGAAGACCTGTGTTTGGTGAAATCAGAAGAGTTTGAATTATTATGAGCTGCTAAAAACCTAACGAAACCGTTAATACTGAATGTGCCAACACCAAAAAAATATTTGAATATATTTTTTTGTCATTTTCACACAATAAATATGTATTTTCTATAAAAAAAATCACAGTTTTATACATATTTACGGACCTGGTATATTTGAACTCTGCATCACCAAGAGCCTGAATGCGAGGCAGTTCACATTGTGATCAGTAATGTCTTTTGCCATATGTAGATCTTTCTGCTAGTGTATATTTTATTCTAGGATCGAGATGAAATTGATTGGAAAAACGGCCTACATCCGTGGTTTCTCATTGGCACTGATGGTGTTCATGGAGCGCGTGTCGCTGTACGCTACCATTGTGGCCTTCGTGCTGGATGGAAAAACTTTGCGCGGGGATGTGGTCTTCTCCATCGCTCAGTACTACAACATGCTGCAGCTAACCGTCTCCATCATGTTCCCCTTTGCTCTTTCAACTTACGGGGAAGCCAGGATATCTGTCAAGCGATTGGAGGTGCGATATAAAAATTATCCTCAGTAATATAAAGTCCTAATTTATTTCAAATAATTTCCCACCATTGTGTACAATTACTGATTTTACTTTTCATTATTACCAATAGATGTCACTAAATATTAATGCATTATTACCAATAGATGTCACTAAATAATAATACTTAAATGACATTATTAATTTGAGTATGACAAAATATACATTTAGATACTATCAAGAAATGCTACCACCCATAATTAATTATTTAAAAAAAAGAAAAAAACATTGTTTTGTGTGATTTTGGGTAACACCGTGTGATTTCTCCTTCTCGACTGACGTTTCGGAGATTGTTGCAGTCTCCATCTTCAGGGTAATGTGGTGGTGGTAAGTCGGTCGAGAAGGAGAAATCACACGGTGTTACCCAAAATCACACAGAACATATTGCTGCCAACCTTGAAAATCTACGCTATTAAAAACATTATTGTTCGTGCTTGAAAAAAATAGCATGTGAACTGTCTACTAAAAATGTGTGTTATTGCTTTCTCTCTTGCTTGTTGTCCCTTACGAGCATACAAGCGAGATGCACTATTTATTACACAGAAAGTATTTAAATCAGAGAATTTATAGTTATTGTTGTTAGCATTTCTCTATAATGTATTATTGTGTAACATTCTAAAGGTTAATTACATTTTTTTTTTAAATTAGTAAGTGTAATTCTAAAATAGAACATTTTATTTTAATTTCTTCAGTGGCACTGGTCTAAGAAACCAGTAGAGAAAAAAATGGCACCGTGGAACCAATAATAAAAAGTATTTTTACTTAGTTATAACATAATTTATATCGATAATATGTTTCGTTAGACATGACAATGATTATTTTAATATATGTAACTCCAGGAATTCATGATGCTCGAGGAGAAAGTGACAAAGGCAAAGCTCATCTCGCAAAATGGATCCGAGAAGAAGGAGATGCTTCCGGCTCTCACGGATGTGACTCTGAGCAAGGCCCGCGCTAGCTGGAGTAGCGATGTCATCGTGGACACGCTCAGGGAGATTTCACTCAAGATACGCCCAGGATCCTTCTGCGCTATCGTAGGACCTGTCGGTGCTGGGAAGGTATAAAAAATCACTTAATTAATCTGTGAAATAAAAGGTATTAGTAAGTAACATGGAAATTTGATCTTTTAGACCAGTGGTTCCCAATGGGGGTCCCTGAACAACGTCAGGGGGTCCGCGTATTTTCAACCTTTTTTTTTTAGCTCAAAAATGACTTCCGGTCAGTAGAATTCGGCGGCGACCATATTTTTTATAGCCCCTTTGGGAAAATCAAATTACTCTTTTTCGAACCTACTAAACCAGCGGTCGGGGAACCGGGGTAAATTACCCCAAATGGGGTAAAAATGAATTTTTGTTTGATCCAATTTGAGAAATTTATTTTGTTTGTCTAGTACATACTTACTTTTTTCATGTAACTTTTTTTTATTTTCCGTGTAAATTAATTCAATAAATAATGTTTATTTAAAATATACATTGATTGTCTTCTTTTCAAAATGAGGGAGGGGGTAATATCGACTTACAGAAAAAAAAATTGGGGTAATGGTTAAAAAAAGTTCCCCGACCGCTGTACTAAACGGAAGTCGCTGATGAGCTAAAAAATAAAAACGCCAACGAAAAATATCCACTATAATTTATTACGTAACATCCATAATAATAAAAATGTGTCACAATTTTTTTAGGTGAATTTGTATAAAAAAAAACAATATTACAAAAGTATAGTAAAATAATTCATTATTAACACATTGTTTTCGGGTATTGTTTTATGCTGATTGCAGCCTGGCGCGGGCGATATTTGGGTTCGCGCGCGAGTTTTTTCAACATTATTTTCAAAGTCTATAACTTTTGAAATATCCGTGATAATTGACTGAAACTTTAAATGCATCTTACCTTATTGTGTCTCAATGATGAAATGATGGAAAACAAACACAAAAAAAAAATTGGGCTTCAAAGTAGCACTTTGGAAGTTTTATTTTTATACAAACACAGAATTTTTATCAAATTATAATACTATTTAAAATCAATACAACTATTTAACACTAGATAACACTATTTAAAATTGTCAAAATTACTGTCTAGTATTTTTTTACTGTATGGTACCGTTCAAAACATGTACCTCTGTGAAGAGCCACACCACAGAATTTACACATGTAACAAGTTTCACTCCTTTTTCCTTTAGCAGCACACACTCGACATTTTCTTTGTGCGTATTTTTTTTCCCTTTCCCCTTTATCCTTTCTAATTTATGGACTTAGAGATTCGTAGAAAGTCTGCCTGGAGGATCGCGATTTGGAGTGTGCCGTGTCAAACTTACTGTCGATGTTCCAGGTTCCTCACTTAGTTCGCTTTCAATACTGCTAGTTATCCAATGACGTGCTGTCTCCAATAAAAAAAAATTGTACCTTACTGAGTCTGGATATTTTGCTTTATAAATCACTTGTTTCACTGTCTGCCATCAATAGTCTTTCTGTATCACTAGCACAGGAACAATTAGATAAATTGTCTACACACAATTCATCGTCTGATTTATTCTCATCCGGAAAAAACATTGTGGGTTTTAGGTATAAAAATAATTATATGAACTCAATGACAACGACCGAACGACCGAACATGTATACGTTTACATAAACACTAATGTTTTGTAGAAATATGAACAAAACATTCCTACCATTCATCCCTTCTTAAAGTAGAAAGAACCCTAAAATTTCTCCGTACAAGTTGAAAAGAATTATTGCGCATTGAAGGTAAAAAAAAACAAGCCAGCGGGATCTGCGTCAAGGTTTCTTCGAGCACACAAAAAATGTATATTTTTAGACATTTTTTTTTCATTTTATAATTGAATAATAAATCAAAAGTAAAGCCTAATAAATATAAATTTGCGAGTGAAATTATATTGTGAAGTCAGATATACGATTTAGCAACAAAATCCATTTATTACGCAACACGTTTTATTACGTTACCCGACGACAACCACCAGAGAGTAAAAAACGTATTTTTACGTTTCCCGCATTTGAGCACCAAACTGAAAAAAACGTAGTTTTACGTTTCCCGACAACATTGTGTTAACAACTTAACCCTTTCTGGTCCACAAAAAAAAAAAAGTTCCATCAGGTCCACAATAGATTTACAGAATTACGGTAACTATATTTATGTTAATTTTATTTATTTATTTTGAATGTACGGAATAATGCTCTAATTATTACATTTTATACACAAATAGTTCAAATTCACTGTTCACCTCCTTCATATATTCTTCATCACTACTTTCATACTCGTTGTCAACACGTTTTTTTGTAATTCTAGGCATTTTGAGGGGTTCGAATTTTTAGAATAATAGTAAGTTAATAATATCAAGTTATTTGATAATTATTGTAACTGATGCCGGCGGCCGGGCAATCGAGTGATACGTACCGAGCCAGCCCCTAAAACAAAACTTGTATCATTCTCAGGTAGAAAGTAAAAAATATGTTTGCTTGTATTTTGAAACTAAACTGATGAAGAAGAAAAATGTCGAATGACTTTCGACATAGGACTCACTGGAATAAAGTCGATGTCGAATGTCATTCGACATAGGACCGGAAAGGGTTAATGTTCATTTTTTTACATAAATAGAACCAAAAATATCACGTGATTTTATTTTTTATTTAAAGAATTCATATAAATTAAAAGTTGTCCAGATCAAAAAACTAACAAACTCAGTTTATTAGTTTACCTTATGTAACACAAACAAGCCGAGAAGCGCGAGCAATGCTCGGGTTGGCGCATACGATACATGCGCTGCGCGCGAACACTGCTCGTTCAAAAGCATTAAGTGGTTAAATATATGCAAGTATTATTTAATTCTTACAATGAGTCACCGACTCCTAGACTGCTTGAAAACTCTTCAAATGCTGTTGAGCCCACTATTCCTCCCCTCCAGAAGTCTTCAGCGCCCACTATGATCTCTACTTGAATCTCCTGTTATATTTTTTTTCCTTTAGAGTTCCCTCCTCCAAGTGCTGTTGGGGGAATTGCCCCTGAGCGAGGGCACCATGGATCTGGGAGGGGCAACACTGGCCTACAGCTCCCAGGAGCCCTGGCTCTTTGTGGCTACCGTCAGGAATAACATTCTCTTTGGCCAGCCTTTTGACAAGGATCGCTACAGAAAGGTGATAACAAGCAACTTTTGCTTTTATTTGAAATTTTGAAATTTCGCTTAGATGCAATGGGATAATATCTGACAGAATGAGAGTTCGCAACTAATAGAGTGGAGAAGAGTCGTCGCTGCATGCCAGGGGACAGAGAGGAGTTGGTCCAGTCCCGAGGCAGAACATCCATGTCTGGAATGTGATGTGTGAGTCTGTCTCTCCACAATATAACTGTAAAGCCACACCAGGTGCTACAGAATGCAGAATTCTAATTCATTTTGTGCTCTTTATGGTAGTACTCATGGGCGATGAGAATTATTGAAATTTAAAATATTAATCTGAGTTATCACATGCTTTTAGAGTTAATTTGGGTTAACACGTTTTTTTTGGATTTACAAATTATTATTATTTAGTTGAATCGCTCTTTACATCATCAGCTATCGTAGTGATTCTCATGACTATATAAGTAGCCAATCTATCGCCATTTTATTGTCACGTGAAATCTACACCAAACCAAAGACAGTGTAACAATCACACTACCCTCGCCGGGAATCGAACCCGGAACCTTCGGGGTGGCAGTCAATGCACTTGCCACTCGGCCACGAAGGTCGTCAGAAATGTTTATCACATGCTTTTAGAGTTAATTTGGGTTAACACACCATAAATCTTCACATAATTTCCAATTTTTTTTGGATTTACAAATGTTTATCAGTTTAATTATAGAATGAATTACTGTTAAAATTTAAAGCACTCTTATAATATCATAATTTCCTTTTATTCACTGAGAGTGTTACGACAGCTGTTTCGTCAACCGATGTTGGCATCATCAGGTGTTACAATAAACTGTTTATTGTAACACTATTAACTGTAACGTCTATTGTAACACCTGATGATGCCAACATCGGTTGGCGAAACACCTGTTGCGACACTCGGTGAATAAAAAGAAATTGTGATATTAAAACAGTGTTTTAAATTTTAACAGTAATAATGTTGAAGTATCATAGTGTTTCGGCTAAAACAATGGACTATTTATAATATGAATGCTTCAATCCCATAGGTGGTGAAGGCTTGCTCCCTTGAAAAAGACTTTGACCAATTCCCTCGCGGAGACCAAACCATGGTGGGAGAAAGGGGTGTCTCACTGTCCGGGGGGCAGAGGGCTCGCATCAACCTCGCTCGTGCTGTCTACAGAGAGGTTAGACCTTTAATACCCGTCTGACAATGTTTACTACAACTAACATTTCATTTTTAGCTAATTTAAAAAGGAAATATTTGAAACGTGTCAAAATATATGGGATATTTGTTTTTTGTTCGAATACACAGATTGCTTATTTTCTGAGAGAGAGAAAACTTCAAAAATGGAATAAAATACTTGAAGTATTTTAAGAAATACTTTTGGGGTTTTTCTCTTGTCTCTTCATTATTTTTAAAAATGTATCAAGCCACATCAATTACCTTAAATACCTTATTCTGCTCCATTAGATCAAGTGTATAAACTGCTACAAAGATAATGGCTTTTGTCCGCTATACATCGTAGTACTTCATCTCATTGATAGAGAGTTTGGTTCGAAACATGTCACTCTCATAAGATATAATAAAGCTCCTAGAAAACAGACTTATCAACATTATAATATGAACACAATGTTTGCAGCGGTTGATGTCAGTGTGTGTTGTTTTGCAGGCTGATCTGTACATGATGGACGATCCACTCTCGGCCGTAGACTCCCACGTGGGACGGCACCTGGTAAACGAGTGTCTGTTGGGTTTCCTGGCCAACAAGACCCGCATCCTCGTCACACATCAGCTGCACCACCTCAAGAACGCCGACCTCATTGTCATACTCAGGAATGTGAGTGCACTAGTTGCCGTATTCACTCCATGCAAAAGGAAAGAAAATCTTCCCTTGCCGTGTGGCTAGTACACATTGCTTCTAATAACTTTAATATCTCTACACATTTAGAGGTATACAATACATATTCAAAATGAAAAAAAAAACAAATTAAAATAATAATAATGTCTATGATATTGGCTTTTTTTAATAGATAATTTTATGCCATTATTGTTTAAATATGATTTCGGGCATATGAGCGCGCATATCGAATGAAGCGCAATCGTGAAGTCCAATTGTCGTCTTTGTGGATGCGTATTATCCACTAGAGTGTACTTGGTGCGAAAACGATCCACGGTCTTCCGAATAACTTGCTCGGATGGATGATTATGTTGACCGTAAAATGGCGAATCGAACCATGATTTTCAATATAAATTTGCACAATTTGCAAGCGCTGTTCTGACGTCAGTCTATTAATGGTGAAATGGCAAAACGTACCGACTACAAATCAACTGTCAACTGTCAAATTGACAGTCTGTAGAAACAATGTTACCAGTTTGAAAACCTAACCTTTAAAAAAAACACTATATTATTAAATAGCTCTTTACATCATTACAGCGCGAGCTAAATCGATGTAAAGGTTAGAGCTATTATATTGATTCTCATGACATGTGATAGGTAGCTAATATCTTCTTCTTTTTGTCCTGTCACACCACCGTGGTGCATAGGGCCTCAAGGAACCTTCTCCTAGTAGATAGCTAATATATTGCCATTTTATTGTCACGTGAATTCTACACCAGATCAAAGACAGTGTAAGAATCACACTGTCATCGCCGGGAAATGAACCTGGGATGTTAGGTGTGACAGTCATAGCTGTTGTCACTCTGCCACGAAGGTCGTCGATATAAAAAAATATGGAGTTAATTTTTTTTGTATTTCTCAAATTTACGTATTGATTGAACTAATTCATTCATGGCCGAGTGGTAAGTGCATTGACTGCCACCCCGAAGGTTCGATTTCTGGCAAGGGCAGTGTGATTGTCACAATATATTTCACGTGAAAATTAAATGGCGATAGATTAGCTACCTATCACATGTCACGAGAATCACTATGATAGCTATAATACCCTTTACATCGATTTGGCCCATACTGTCATGATGTAAAGAGCGATTCAACAAAATAATAATGAATAAATCGATTCCATTTTTCAGTTTATGTTTATTGAAATATTTCAAAAATATTACATTTTATCATCGATTATGTTGATGATGAAGGTATTATTTATTCTGAACATGATTTTTTTTTAAAATAGACTAAACATTTGAAAAAAAAAATTTAATCGCTATAATTTAGAATTAAGGGTTGACGACTAAATTTATTATTTCCAGGGCAAAATAGAAATCCAAGGAACATACGATGACGTCTACAAGAATCCCCTCTTTTCGGAGCTCATGGCTGACGAGGAGGAAGAACAAGACCCGGAGAAGGTTCTCAAGAAGCAGAAGTCCCTCCTAGAAGTAAGCATTCGACACTAATTTATTAAGTGTCACGGTGTATGAATGTAGAAGAACCGCAAAAGTTATGCCAGGATAAAACAGTGTGGCGATCCATCCTCTCTACCTACAACTTTGGGAAAACGGCGTGATGGTTAGGTTAGGTTAGTTTTAGGCAATGTTTGTTTAATTTTTTTTTACTTGTACAGTAAAAGTCCGTTAATTCGAACAACGATAATTCGTAATTCGAAATTTTCACAATTTGCTCGGTCCGAAAATTAACTTTTCATAGTAAATTCTACCGTTAATTCGAAATATCGAATGGTACAGTCACAGTGAACGTATCACGTACGTTCAAATACATAGGGTGGTTAAAAAATTGCTTAGTATGTTAATTTTTTTTTTGTTTAGACGAAGCACCCTGCTGATGGAGCTGATTTAATTCCTAAAGAAGACGATGACGATGAAGAGGAAATAGACGAGAACAAAGAATTGATGGAAAAAGGTATGTAACGCTCAATTTATACTTTTAAAATGGGTCCTGGAATATATATTCTTGTTACGTAATTTTTTTTTAAATATTAATCTTTTCTGATTCTCCTCTTCCACATATATAGGGGAGCACGGGTAGGAGTGAACCACTTTTTTTTAAAACCGTTGTTCTGGGGAAAGGAAACAAGATAAACCAGCAGAGTAAGCTCCCTATGTTAGCTACGTTTATTGTTTATGTGATGGTTATAAAACAAATTTCATAATATGTTTAAGTTCTTTATTATTTGAGTAAATACAGCAAGACACCTACTGGCTCACTCCTACCCGTGTACGGGTAGGATTGAACCAAGTTGTGGGTTGAGTTGAACTGGTTGGTTGAGTTGTGGTATTATTAAAATAAAACCAGCTAAAAGTATAACAATGTTTAGCCTAAATATTTATTTCACTCAAGGTAATATAAAAATAATGGAATCAAAGTAAAAATGAAGAGAAATAAGTATTTAAATATTATAACAAATTAATGAAGGTAATAAAAAAAAGACAAAAAATCAACAACGTTAATACAATCAAATAGAACTGGAAATTTGTAATGGCAGTGTTGTCTTTTCGCTGTGCCTGAATACCTTGGCTAGGGAAGTGTCAATCTAACATCATTTAGAGCTACCGTAGAAATATCAGGAATGTCTGGCATCATAAAAAATACCCTTTTTACGCAGAAAACTAATGCTAATCTCTTGTGTTACATTATCAAAACTTAATACCTTCCCAACATAATACATATCAGATTTTTTAGCAAAAGTAAATTTAACTAAGACGAAGCTCCCTTCACCAGGATCTCCATTGAAATCATTATGTAAATCGTCCTCTTGAATAATGAAGTCATCAAATTCACAATCTGAATCTGATGAATCCTGTAATATTGGTTCTTCTTCTGATTCATCTTCGCTGATCATCAAGTCTTGATGAATATTTCTGGGTTTTTTAGCCAGCTTTTCATTACATGACCTGTTCATAATTTCCTCCTTTTCAGGAGTATCCGTAGCAATCATTGATCGACCTTTTTTCCTTCCCTTTCTAATGTCACTCCTTTTTCCTGCCTTTGAAATTCTGAGGGCTAACAAATATACCAGATGATGACGGCTGATCAGCTATGATAACAATGTCGTTTTGTCCGACAGCTTGAGAAGACGAAATGATGTGATGAGTTGCGGAAGAGTTGGACTCTTCTATTTGCATAGCTCTGTCTGTAACAGTTCACAAGAAATCTGCTTCTGTAAACTCTTTCCTGCCTTTATTAAATTCAGTGCATTTTTCATTTCAGTTTCGGTAGTCCTTGCATTTTCTGTTTTTCTTTTATGTATTCGAGGCATTGTTGTTACCTGCACACAAAGGAGAAATAATAAAATAAATATTTTAGATTAAAGTGACTGCGGGGTAGGAATGAACCATGGTTCAATCCTCCCCAATCGAAGTTGGTTCAGTCCTCCCCAAGCACCCAAAATAAGTTAAATAATTTTCAAAAAATATATATGTGTAATATGCACCACAAACACACAGTTCTAGGTACTATATAATTTAGTACTTACTTTTGAGTCACTTTCCGTTGTTTAGAACTAAACAGCAAGGTGTCAAACCCTTCATAAAAAGTTCGTAAATTTTACTTTAGCGTCGAAAAGCGCGAGCGATACTGTCAGCAGGTGAACCCGTGATAAGATTCAGGCGGCAACTGGATGTGTTGGACGAGCACGAGTATGCGACACGTTGGTCAAGTTTGAACATGTTTCGAATTGTGTTTCACAGTAATATGGTAAATGGTTCACTCCTCCCCGTGGCTCACTTCTACCCGTTCTCCCCTATTCACTTTATTTATTTGTATAGTTTTATTACTGAAGTATTTTCCTGTTAATCCTTCTTTGCCAGCTCCAAAGGCTTCCATACATAAGTATATGGGTATCCTAACAATATTAAAGTAATAATATTTTCATTACTGCTTTGTTTGTGGAAATATTATTATTTAGTTAGTTAGAAAGTTTCAATCCTGGGATTGGTTTGCAGCAATTTCTTCTATTCTTCTTCCATTCTTCCCCGTCTTGTGCGGCTCTTTTGAAATCTGCATATGATGAGCAGCGCATCGCCCACCAACAGGTCCCTCCAGCAGGTACTCTCGGCGGGCGCCCCCTCCCCGGTCATACCCTCCATATGGCATGCAAGAGGCCCTCCTGACGTATTACATGGGCGATTCATCTTGCACGCCTTTCGGACAAGGTCCCGAGCAGGTGCCTTCCTCCTTTGATTCTTTGAAGAACCTCCTCATTCGTGATGTGGTCTCTCCAGGAAATTCCCAATAATCTTCTATAGGACCACATCTCAAAAGTTATTTAAATGGTTTTATATAGATATTTTTTTCAAATATTTACCAGATGATTGTTAATCGCGAGTTTTACGTAGGTATCTAACATGTATCCAACATGTATCTTATAAAATTTGTTATTTTTATAAATGTTTTCACAGGAAACCTCTCCAAGTCGGTGTACTTGAAGTATTTGAGATCTGGCGGTGGAATATTCCTGCTGTCTCTCACCCTCTTCATGATCTTACTGGCCCAGACTATCACTTCTATGGGAGACCTCTATCTTACAGCTTGGTGAGAAAACAAAATATTTTATTAATTGGTTATTTTAATAAATGGTCAAATTGATGTTTCCGCGATACTGCAATGTTTATAATTTGTCATTGAAATAATGAAATTATTGTCTGGAATTAAAACCAAGTTACAAATAACTATTATCATCAAATGTTACAAATAACTAAAGATTCAACAAAAAAGACTTTATTTATACAAGGAACGAAACTCATTAGTGTCATTAATATGGATGAAGACTAGAGTGAGATGTTTCACCCTTCTAAGGCATTATCAAAGACATTTGATAATGCCAATAGAAGGGCAAAATATGTCATTCCATCTAAAATATAATAGAACTCCTAGAAGACAGACGTTCTCATTCATATTAATTATTTAATATGGAGTTTTACATCATTGTTCAAGAAACAACAAATGTATTCTTTGTATTTCTTATATTTTGAAGATAATTTTGGTTAGTTTATATCATTCTCCCGATGATAAAGGTGTGAAACATGTCAGAAAAATAAACTCTAAGGGGAAAACATTGTTTTAATTCATTAATGTTCATCAATGTCGAATTGTCATGGAATTCCACAGTGTTACACCTTAAGTTCATCAAAAATCATAATCTGCCTTATTTGCAGGTCCAATAACGAGGAATATACAGGTGAAGACTTCCTCCCTAGTCCGAATGGCTCAGATAGTTTTGACTCGTCCAATTTGACAGACGTGACCACTCCTGCCAATATTTTGTCCGTCCAGATGAAGACGCTCACCACAGCTCTGGAGTTGGATCCCAATCGCACTTTCAGCAACATCGTTGACGCCTCGTTTGAAGATACAAACACTGCTATATATGTATATACTGCCCTCATCATAGGATGCATCATATTCACCACTATAAGGTTTGTGTGTGTGTTTGAGGCGAGCCCCTTAAATTGAAAAATAAAATAAAAAGTTAGTGAATTTTTATTGAATCATCTTTTCCGTAATAGACAAAAATGTCTATTTTAAATTTAGATGATCTTTTGACAAGATGGTGTCCGTAGGCAGTTGTCATTTGAATTTGATTACAAAAAAATTTCTACATTTTAGCTATTGTTTTAGTACTTTTCTGAATTTGAGATGGTATAAAAAAGTATGCGCGTCATTGTGGGTGGTTTATTGTTTTTATGATGCTTGAATATGGAAGATATATCACACAATGTTTGTTCTAATATCCAAGTTGTACTTCACTCTGCACGCCTTCCCGCCAACCAGCTAAAATACCTACCTCAGCGTAAATAGGCTCTTGGCAGTTCCCGACCATTGCACTCACTGCCCTTTCTGCCATTGCTACCATCCTTCTGACCCGCTGCCTCTAACTGTTTTATATTATTCAACATTTAATTCAAGATATCACAGTTTTTATAATAATCCATTGTTTTGGCGGAAACACTTTGATATTTCAACATTATTAACTGTTTAAATAAAAAACTTTGTTATAAATATCACAATTGGTCAACTTGTTGATTGTAAGACCTGACGATGCTAACAACGGTTAGCGAAACTGCTGTCACGACAAAATATAATCAATTGTGATATTTATAACAATTTTTATTTATTTAAACAGTTAACAATTTTTATAGCTAATTACAATAATTAACGTTGTAGCCTTGGCCTAGGATGAATTTAGCAATTTAAAGTGAATGTTAAGACAACTGGGTACTTTTGAGAGAAGGGTGCTGCGCAGAATTCTGGGACCTGTGAATGACGGTGAAGGCTGGAGAGTGCGGCATAATGACGAGCTGTACCATATTTACAAAGCTCCCAGTCTCTCCACACAGGTCAGATAGAATAGACTGAGATGGGCCGGTCGCGTGCAGAGGATGCCGTCATCGCGAACCCCAAAAAGATTGCTGGAGTGGCACCCAGGTGGTAGAAGACCAATTGGACGACCAAGGCTGCGATGGGATAATGAAGTTGGGAGAGATGGGGTGAAATTGTTACGAGTGTCAGATTGGAGGATCGAAGCGGAGGACAGGAGGAGTTGGAGGCGAAGAATACTGGAGGCTAAGGCTCGATATGGGCTGTAGGGCCATCGAAGTAGAAGAAGAATGTGAAATAACCTTTATTTTACATCAAAATTTTGATGTAAAATAAACAGGAGGAGTTGGAGGCGAAAAATACTGGAAGCTAAAAGGAGGAGAAGAAAAAAGTGAATGTTAAGAACTATTTGTCCCTGCTGTAAAAATACGCAATTTGTAGAATAGAGATTTAAATCTTTCGACTGTATTGAATGTGCTTTTTTCAGTTGAACCATTTAAAGAGACATTTAATTTTCCTATGCAGATCCATCATGTTCTTCTGGGTGAGCGTGCGGGCTTCCATCAATCTGCACGACACCATGTTCGGGAACATCCTGCAGGCCACAATGCGCTTTTTCGATACCAATCCCTCCGGCCGTATTCTTAACCGCTTCTCCAAGGACATGGGCGCCGTTGATGAGACTCTACCTAAGTTTTTCCTGGAGGCCATACAGGTATTTATTTTTTTACTTGAGTTGTGTTTTCTGAATTGAGGGTATTATTTGTAAACCTGGCAAACTCCACCAACAATCCGAAGTGAGATATGAATTGGGTCTTATTCATAATACATTTGCACACAATTTTTATTGATTTTCAGTTTCAAATTCGGCTTCATTCTGAAGAATTTTGGTATTAAAATATAGGGTTTGTTGCAAACATCGCAACCTTCACTTGAGTGTCGCAAAGCTGGCAAACTCCAAAATGAAATTCATTATTTTACTTTAATTACTACATAATGATGATTATTCATGGCTGATTACTTTTAAAATACTAACTGGTTGAGATGAAAAAAATAAATATCGCAAAAAAGCGCATTTTATTAGCGTATCAGTTTTTTTGCGATTTACTCAAAACATCGAATGATGGAGTTTGCCAGGTTTGCAACTAATACCCTCAATTATACCTTGATTTTTAATTCTTCAAGGTGGTGTGATAATTAACAGTGAGTCTGTGTGCGATTTAAACTAAGTGTTTTTAAGAGCGCCTGCCTTGTGGGTCTATGGGCTATCTAAATAGCATCCCAACATTTGCCTTACGACTGAGGAAACCATGGAAAACCTCAGCTGAGACGCGGTGTACCTGTGGAAGAATACCATTGAGAACATAGCTGCCGAAAAACAATACATTTGAGATTAACATTATTTGTTGGCCACCCGCAACCGATCCACCACCGTGGTTGTGAAGTCAACGAAGATGTTAAGTGTTTTTGTGTTGCGAAGGATGGCTGGAAAGTCACTCATAATTATGCTCCTTCTCTGGCATTCCTTTTCCAGTCTCCATCTCTCTCGTGTGTAGAAAGGGCAGTGGATGATGACATGTTCAATTGTATGTTTGTGAGTCGCAGGGACAGTGAGGTGAATATTTAATCTTGAATCTGTGTAGATACGAGAGTGTGGCACCATGCCCAGTGAGAACTTGCGAGAGTTGGAACGAAGGTGATATTCTCTTCCTCAGTTCTTTTGTGTCTCTTACGGAGGGGAGAAAATTGTTGGTGGCGCTGTTCTCGTATTCTTCTTCCCACAGCTGATTCATGTGGTCTCGAATCGTGCGTTTTGCATAGCTGAGAGGAAACTCGGAGTAGAGCTTGGCAGTTTTGACCCTAAGGGCGGCCGCTTTAGCCAGCTCATCTGCTCTTTCGTTGTAACCTAATCCACAAGAAGGTGCACTCTGTTCCTTGGTCTCTAAGGATTTTGCCATACACATATTATCTAACCTAACCTTCCAGCAATGCGAATTAATTAATGAATTATTTTTCTAAATAAACTATCATCGTCTCCTTTCACATGGGTCAAATTTTTTTCTTATTTTGAATTGTTACAAATATCAAATTACTATCGGAAATAATCGAAGTATTCCTCTCTTGCTCTCATGCATTGAAAATTCAATTCTCTTATTATTTCTTTGACGACAACCTTATGGGTTTTTGCCTATCTATATTATGATTGTATTTCAGCTAAGAGGTAGCTGTGGTTATTAGCATGCAAATATACCCCCAGGCAAAGTGTTTAATAACCTAATATAAATTGTTGTTTGTCTTATGCAGGTCTTTATGGTTGGATTGGGAATCCTGGTGATGGTGGCAATCAAGAGCCCCTACATGCTCATCCCCATGGTGGTGCTAGGGTTAGTCTTCTACAAGATGACCACAATTTACCTGGCTACAGCTCAGGATGTCAAGAGGTAACTAAAACCTGCTAAAAGTGGCAGTACTTCCATACAAGCCGAAAAGCTGGGCTTGCCTTAAAAAATCTATAATAAAACAATATTTTTTGCGCGTTTGAGCCGTGTACGAATAAACTAATATTTTACATTTTCGCGCGAGTTAAAACATACATACATTTGAAAAGACATAATTTATATAGAAATTATTAGGTGTATAACTTTGCTTCCGCCGTTTTGCAATAGATGGCAGTAGCGGTAAGTGGTAGTTGGAATAAATAGATCATAGATGTCATACAATAAGCTTATGTATTTGTATACATAACGCCATCGAAATATTAGTCGATTTGTGTCTGCATCATAAAGTTATTCCCGATTAAACATGTCAGCTTACGAGCCAAATTCTCATCATTTGCGGGAGGTTTTAATTTTATGCTTTAATATGAAAAAATCTGCGGCTGAGGCTCATCGAATGCTTTCAAATACCTATGATGAGGCCGCTATTAGTGAAAGAACGTGCCGAGAGTGGTTTCAACGCTTCAAGAACGGTGGTTTTAACGTCGAAGACCAGCATGGCGGTGGAAGAGAGAAGGTTTTCGAAGATGCAGAATTGGAGGCATTACTTGATCAAGACTCGTGTCAAACGCAACAAGAATTGGCAGGATCATTGGGAGTGACGCAACCAGCCATTTCAAAACGCCTGAAAGTCATGGGAATGATTCAGAAACAAGGAAATTGGGTGCCGTACGAGTTGAAGCCGAGAGATGTTGAACGGCGTTTGTGTGTTTGTGAACAGCTGCTTGCAAGGCAAAGACGGAAGGGATTTCTGCATCGCATTGTGACTGGGGACGAGAAATGGGTTCATTACGATAATCCCAAGCGCAGAAAATCATGGGGATATCCCGGCCATGCTTCCACGTCGACGGCCAAACCAATATTCACGGTTCCAAGGTTATGCTCAGTATTTGGTGGGACCAGCTCGGCGTAGTGTATTATGAGTTGTTAAAACCGACTGAAACAATCACAGGCGTTCGTTATGGAACGCAATTAATGCGTTTGAGCCGAGCATTGAAAGACAAACGGCCGCAATACAACGAGAGACATGATAAAGTGATTTTACAGCATGACAATGCTCGACCCCATGTTGCGAAAGTGGTCAAGACATACTTGGAAACTTTGAAATGGGAAGTCCTACCCCACCCGCCGTATTCTCCAGACGTTGCTCCCTCGGACTATCACTTGTTTCGATCAATGGCACACGGCCTAGCTGACCAGCACTTCCGGTCTTATGAAGAAGTAAAAAATTGGATTGATTCGTGGATCGCTTCAAAAGATGACCAGTTTTTTCAACGCGGGATTCGTATGCTGCCCGAAAGATGGGAGAAAGTAGTGGCCAGCGATGGACAATACTTTGAATCATAAATGTATAACCAGTTTTTTACGAAAAAGCCTCGAATTTCGGAAAAAAAACGGTGGAAGCAAAGTTATACACCTAATAATAGATGATTAATTTGCATTTGATTGGGAATGGGAGCTTGGGAGATTAAATGTAGACAGAGTTTTTAAGGAGAAAGGAGTAAAAGGAAGAATCTGACAGACTTGAGGATTTCTAAATTTTCAAGTTTGTTTAATTTTTCTAAATTACAATTTTATATGTTTAATATTATCATCATGTATCATTATTGTTTAATATTATTTATTAGTTCTTACTGATAAAAAATAATTATAAGTTCTTATAACAAATAACCCAGGTTAATTTTAAAATTAAAATTATTGTATCGAATTTTAAACGTGTTTTTTATATTAGTCTTTCTTTGTTTAGTTTTTATTATATTTTTACACCTGAAGATGGAGGTATCCTCCGAAACATGTTGTGTTTTTTAATATTGTGTGGATTAAACAAAGTTATTTTCAATTTCCTTAGTATATAATTATATTACTATGGAATTCCACAGTGTTAATGCCTTAGCGTTCAATAAGTTGAAATATATGTATACATTATTAAGTACATATACTTGATTTACTTCTCAATTTTATCTCAACATTTTCATAATTTGTTGTTCACTTTACAAAAAGTTTTCCCAAGTCCTAAGTCCTTTTAAAAATAAATAAAAACATGAAAATATACAAGGGGTTGGTGGCAGCACTCTATAGTCTGACACTGCCTTGAAACGTTTGTCGGATTACCACGGTCAAATAAATATGTCTTTGTATGTATGAATGGATGTGACGTGTGTATTACGTTCCAGACTGGAGGGAGTCACACGCAGTCCCGTGTTTTCCCACCTGGCGGCCACGCTGTCCGGACTCAGCACCGTGCGCTCTTGCGGCGCCCAGCAGATGCTCCAGAAGGAATTTGACCGTCATCAGGACGTTCACAGCGGGGCCTGGTAAGTACACTATCCGCCAAACTTATACAGGATAGGGTAAAATGATTTAAATGATTGTCAAAGATGTAATGTAACAGAATTATTGCGTCCCTGGTGGCATGTCTGCAAGCATTAAAGTCACAATTGTGGATGGTTTCACACAGTCAACTGCAAACAATTTTCCAATATTGAGTAGCAATTATTGGTACCTGCTAAACTGGATTCATTTTAAAATAAAAAGTATCTTTTTTTGTGAATGTATACTTATTCTTGTATACGAATACTGGATTTTAAGATTTCTGCTTAATGCTTAATAAACATAAATCTCCATAGATGGCGTTAGTATGTAGATTATATATAGAGTAATCTTAAAAAGATTAACATATGTCATCAAAATCTTCATAGATGGCACATTGAAACTGATATGTGAAATCTGGCATAGGACTTTAACATATATACAACTTCCAAAAATTTGTCATACATGGTCATAAAGAAAGGTGGAATGGGGAATGTTGTAATTACATAAAGCGTGCGCTTAACCCAACCAATGACAGGTCATAAGTCCTGTAAACACCTTGATCAACCATATTCAGTTTCCAATTTGCATCTTCGTCTCTATTGAGATTCAATTAAATCATAAAAAGTATATTTTCGGATGTTATACCACACCAAATAGCATACTTAAGTGGATGTAATTGTTGTTGGATGTAATTGTTGTTGGCTTTTATGTGATGCAGTTTAACCGCAGCCTGTGCAGAATGCATGAAAAAAAAATTATGAGCCAAACGTTAATTTGTGGATATTTTCCGCTATTTATTTTCTTAACTATTATTTATTACATGAATGCATTTCTCTTCAATAGGTATATCAGTATTGCTGCCAATACGGCCTTTGGATTGTGGCTGAGTAACTTCTGCTGCCTGTTCGTTGCCATCGTAACCTTCACCTTTCTCATCGTGGGGAAAGGTCAGTAAAGCTAATTAGTAACTTTCTATTACTAAAGGATATTGAAAGAAGGGATATTGGAAGAAGGATCGGGGCAGGCAACAAACTAAATGGTGCACTTAAAGTTGTCAACGCAAACAAAAACCTATCCAAAAAATCTAAAATGGCAGTGCACAATGGTGTTCTTGTATGGACCCTTATATATGGAAGCGAAGCATGGAACTGGCGAAAGAAGGATGAAAGTAGAATAAATGCAGTAGAATTGAGATCTCTTAGACGAATGTGTGGATACTGCGTGTATGATAGTGTCGAATGAAAATATAAGAAGTGAATGCGGTGCGAATGATGGTGTTATGAACAAAATAATGAAAGGATCATTAAGATGGTTTGGACATATGGAAAGAATGAATGAAGAAAGAATGTTAAAAAAAGTATATGTTAACAATGTAAAAGGAACTAGAATTAGAGGAAGACCGAGAAAAACGTGGCACGATCAAATAAATCAAATATTGAATGTCGGCCACGTGAGGAGTCAGAGAAATCGACGCCCGTGCATGACACGATGTATGAATGTTGAGAAAGCGAGGAAAGAAAACTGTGGCAGTCCATTATTTCTTTTTTCCACCCCTTCGGAGAGACGGCGTGATGGTTAGTTAGTTAGTTAGTTAGTAACTTTCTAATGTGCCATAGAGTGTGAAATTTTATAAAAAAATTGTGGAGCTTTAACAGAAAATAAAATCTTTTGTGAATAATACTTAGCTGTGAATATGAATATTCAGGGTCCTATTAATTACTTTTTTATGGTTATTACAGATAACGTGAAAGCTGGAGACGTGGGCCTCGCGATCAGCCAGTCCCTGATTATGACGGGCATGTTGCAGCACGGCATCAAGCAGGCCACGCAGGTGGTTACGCAGATGACCAGCGTGGAGCGCGTGCTGCAGTACACCAAGCTGCCCAAGGAGCCGGGCCTGCAGGGTCCACCGGCTCCGGCTGGGTGGCCCCCCAAGGGACGTCTTCAGTTCAAGAATGCCTACCTCCGCTACTGGGAGGGTGCGGATCCCGTGTTGAAGGATTTAAATGCAACAGTGGAAAGTGGATGGAAGGTTGGTTAATTATTATTTTTTTAAATTTCAAATAAAGAATACTCGTACAAACTAGTTAACAATATCCTGACTGTTAAAATTTAAAACACTGTTATAATATCACAATTTCTTTACTCACTGAGAGTGTCGCGACAACTGTTTCGCCAACCGATGTTGGCATCATCAGGTGTTACAATAAACTAAAGTTACAAATGAAAAGAATTACTATTTATTTATGGGGCAAAAAACGCATTAGTGTGGTTAGTCATAGTTAAAATTAAATATGCGAAATCTGTTGACAATTTTACAAACAAATATAAAAAAGGTGAGAAAAAACAGTGATTAGAAGGGACAATTATACATACAAGAAATAAAAGCGTATTGTCACAGTTAAAATTATTTATAATAACATTATTAGCTTCTTCACCTAATTAATTTCATGATGTATGTATGACTATTTCTAAAACATCAAAATCATGTAACCTGACTGTAGAGAACCAACCCATAGAACGGGTCAGAAACTTCAGATATCTAGGCAGAGACTAGGTGTCACGCAGAGGTCCGAAATATACGATAGCGCTCTCTGGTGTCGAGTCTGTCAAACACAATTGGTATTTGTGTGCTAATGTGTTCTGTATGTTTAGGTGGGCATAGTGGGTCGCACAGGGGCTGGTAAATCCTCACTGATCTCGGCGCTATTCCGCCTGGCAATCGTGGATGGTGAAATTCTCATCGATGGCAAAGACACCAAGGACATCAAGTTACAGGTGATGACATTCTAAATTTCTTCGTGTTTTTGTTTTTAACTAATTTCAAATAATGGAACGGACATTAACACAAAGGTGTTCTTGTGCCAACCCTTATGTATGGTATAAAATAATGGAACTGGATGAAAATATAATAAATGCAGTAGAAATAAAATATACCATAGATGAATGTGTGTAAATCTATATATGATAGTGTCAAATGCAAATATAAGAAGTAAATGCAGTGTGAATTATAGTCTTGTGAACAAAATAATGAAAGGGTCATTAAGATAGTTTGGATGCATGGAAAGAATGGATGAAGAAAAAATGATAAAGAATGTGTACGGTAACATTGTAAATGGAACAAGAAATAAAGGAACAACTAGGAAAACGTATCAAGAGCAAACAAATCATATATTAATTGTCAGTCACGTGAGGAGTCAGAGAAATCGACATGCATGCATGACACGATGTACAAATGTTGATGGAGCGAGAGAAGTATGTCAAGAAAGAACAGTTTGGCAGTCTATTCTTTCTGCCTACCTCTTCAGTGAGGCGGCGTGATGATTATTTTTTTCAAATATAAATGAAAATGGTCGTAATAAATTCACATATTTTGTATTTAAAATACATTTGGAAGATCACTACAGTCAAATTGTATTGCTATGTCTTTGAAGGTGTAGTGTGGTTATTATTATTATCTGTTTTTATCTTATTATTCTTCTTCTACGATGGCCCTACAGCCCATATCAAGCCTTAGCCTCCATTATTCCTCCCCTCCAACTCCTCCTGTCCTCCGCTTCAACCCTCCAATCTGACACTCGTAACAATTTCGCCCCATCTCTCCCAACTTCATCCTCCCATCGCAGCCTTGGTCTTCCAATTGATCTTCTACCACCTGGGTGCCACTCCAGCAATCTTTTTGGAGTTCGCGATGACGGCATCCTCTGCACGTGACCGGCCCATCTCAGTCTATTCAGTCTGACCTGTGTGGAGAGACTAGGAGCTTTGTAAATATGGTACAGCTCGTCATTATGCCGCACTCTCCAGCCTTCACCGTCATTCACAGGTCCTAGAATTCTGCGCAGCACCCTTCTCTCAAAAGTATCCAGTCGCTCTGCGGATTTCGCTGTCATTGTCCACGCCTCATACGCATAGGTCACTACTGTTCGGATGATTGTTTTATACAGGATGATTTTGGTTTTCCAGTGTACGTTTCTTGATTTGAGCACTGCTAGTAGAGAGAAGAATGTTTTGTTGCCAATTGTGATTCTTCTTTCGATTTCCTTGTGATCTTCGTTTTCTTTTGTTATAGACGAACCCAGGTAAGCAAAGTCCTCCACCATCTTAAAGTTATGTCTATTTTATTATTCTAAAAGTATAATTGTTTATTTTTCTGGTATTCAGGAGCTTCGCAACAAGATCTCCATCATCCCCCAGGAGCCCATGCTGTTCTCCGCAACATTGCGCCACAACCTCGACCCATTCTCGCAGCAGTCGGATGCCTCATTGTGGGAAGCTCTGGAGGATGTAAGATATTTATCAGCTACTTAAAAACCAACTTTTAGGCAACTGCTAGTAACTTAAATTTCCCTAATTTGAGATGTTCTTAGTTAAACATTTACCATGAGCAGTATAACTATAATTGAAGTCTTCTTCTTGCATAGAAGAGTAGCCTTAGATGAAAATATGTAGATAACTCTACTTTTACAACATACCTAATTATAAAAATCCCAAACTGCTTATTCTTCAAACTAAACAATTGTTCAGTTAGTTTGAGGATTGCACAAAACATGATAATAATACTGATTCAAGATTTTTTTTATTACAGGAATTAAACTGAGGATAATCTTATGTATAAACATAACTTTTGGGGTGAATTATTATTATTATTTTGTTGAATCACTCTTTCCATCATGAGCCAAATCGATGATAAGGATATTATAGCTATCATAGTGATTCTGGTAACATGTGATAGGTAGCTAATCTATCGCCATTTTATTGTCACGTGAATTCTACACCAGACCAAAGACAGTGTGACAATCACACTACCCTCGCCGGGAATCGAACCTAGAACCTTCGGGGTGGCAGTCAGTGCACTTACCACTCGGCCACGGAGGTCGTCTTATTACTACATTAATAAATCGTATCATAATTTCAGGTGGAGTTGAAAGAGGCCGTGGGCTCGCTGTCGCAGCTTGTAAGCGAGGGGGGCAGCAACTTCTCCGCAGGCCAGCGACAGCTTCTTTGCCTGGCGCGAGCCATCGTGAAGAACAATAACTTGCTGGTGCTAGACGAGGCCACCGCCAACGTTGACCCTAAGTTAGTACCTACTCATTTATTTTAATTTAATAACAAATCTTCGTTTATTACTTCATATGGCTGTATAATTTTTAAAGAGTTTTAGCCTCCTTGATGATTTTATTCCAAGATCCAGCGCATTTTGCTCCAAGCGGTCTGTTTTGCCTAACTTAGTCAGAAATAAAATCAGAAGTAAATATTATATAAAGCACACCTTAAATTAGTAAAAAAAAAAAAAAAAACACATTAAAATGATATAAAACACACATTAATTCACGATACACAATAGGACAAATATATAACAAACTAAACTTTAAAACAAGAAGAAGATGGTGTATGAGAGAGGCGGGAAGATGTTAAGTAAGAATGAATAAATTGGGATGGGATGGATGGAGGACAGGTTTTAGAAAGAGCAGAAATTAATTAAAAAAAAAACAGTATTTATAAAAGACACATTATAAAGAGAAAAGTAGATCAGAACACTCCCACCAAGGGGCAGTGTAGACTTCCGGTCAAAACAAAACCAATGAACAGGAGCCAGTGGCAACATCCATGAGCAGCAACTCAGGGGCGCAGAAACAGAAAACAAAACTAAAATGCACAAAACTATTGTAGCAATCATAGCGAACATACTATTCATAATTATCACAATAATTATAATAGCAATAATACCATAATAATAACATAACCAAAGACAAAGATAATAATAATCATTTATTTATAACTATCAAAGTAATCATAATAGCAATAATAACACAACCAAAAACAATGACAATTTTAACAAATAATGCCAAATAATTTATAGAAACAACAACATGGCACGAGAAGACATAGGGGAGTAAATAAATTACACATCCATTTCACTAAAAAGTTTTGTCCACGCACGAATAAAAGTACGAAGGCAACTGAAATTTTTATCGCTACTTGTTAAGTCACTATTCCAAATTGGTCGATGATCCACTGTCACATTCTCAATCATGATATCTCTATCACTCTGCAAGAGACAGCACTCCCAGAGGATATGGTGGGCCGTCTGGGGCCCCCCGCCGCACACACACGGGAGATATATAAGGTTAAAAGAATAGATTAAATGTGGTCTGTCACCCTTTTGATTGATGACAAGAAAAGGCTAAATTAAATTAACGTAAGTCCCGGATGGACAAGGAACGGGCCTAGATAGTGCAGCGAGACTGACGAAAGGGCGTCGCTGCGTCCTATAACAGTCTCGGGTGGTGGTGGGAACCTTATATAACTTAGTCAGAACAACTGCCAACTTTATCCTTATATTAGGCACTGTCTAGGCTTTCCTAGCCCTTTAAGGCCGGCTGGCTACGATAGCAGTCCGCATATATTCTCAGTGTTTAACGTGTAATATCCTGTAAATTTACTACTACGGATCAAAAGTAAAAATGTGTATTATATACACTCGTGTATTCTCTGTGATTTAGAGTTAAACTTTCATCCTTTTTGTACAAAGATTTAAATCAAATTAAAAAAAAATTGTAATGCGTGTCCCATATGGATCACGGCTCGCGGCCAATCATCACACACAAACAGTTGCATACCCGCAGAGCTACGAAGTGTTGGTTTCTCGTACTGTGTCGGAATCTTTGATTTTGAGTGTGTGTTTACTTAGGATGACTCTTATATCGTAATTAATTATCAACGTGCAATGTCTTGGTTTCATTTATAAACAACATTTTCAATGTAATATATTTTTATTTGTTTTTTTAAACTCAACATGAAACAAAAAAAGTCTGATTATTTTTATAACAT
The DNA here is from genome assembly GCA_022606425.2 of Lepidostoma basale. Classification (NCBI taxonomy): domain Eukaryota; kingdom Metazoa; phylum Arthropoda; class Insecta; order Trichoptera; family Lepidostomatidae; genus Lepidostoma; species Lepidostoma basale. The sequence continues at coordinate 1,100,255 of JAHDVF020000551.1, read as the reverse complement.
AAAAAATGTATAACATTTGACTGCAAAATACAATTTATTTGATATTTTTATGTATTTTGTGTGAAGAGTAATTTAATTGTTTACAAGTGCGTTCCGATGTTTAAAATTCTTAGCCGGGCTTTAAGGGCTAGAGGTCTTACTCTGGCTGGTCTTAGCAAATCGGCTGATGTTTAAAAGACTTTATTATTTATATATTTTTGCGAATGATGGTGTCATGAACAAAATAATGAAAGGATCATTAAGATGGTTTGGACATATGGAAAGAATGAATGAAGAAAGAATGGTAAAAAAATTATATGTTAATGATGTAAATGGTACCAGAAATAGAGGAAGACCGAGGAAAACGTGGCACGATCAAATAAATCAAATATTGAATGTCGGCCATGTGAGGAGTCAGAGAAATCGACGCGCGTGCATGACACGATTTATGAATGTTGAGGAAGCGAGAGAAATATGTCAGGAAAGAAAGGTGTGGCAGTCCATTCTTTCTGTCTACCCCTTCGGGGAGACGGCGTGATGGTTAGTTAGTTATATTTTTTTTATGTATCAACGCATTGTCTGGAAGAAGGGTATTAATATCTGTTTATTGGACTTGTTGATACAGGATAGAAGAAAATAAATACCATTTTTACAAACTTTGCGTAAACTGTTACAAGTGTATTTTTAGTGTCAATTTTGTATCACATGCTACAAACACCACGCGTTATAATTAGCGCGTGAATCTACTCACAGACGAAGCGCTAACAATTTATTTTTCTTGTTCTGTCACACACCTAGCCTTGAAGATCCCTTTCCACCCGAATTAAAACAATATTTGAATCAAATCTTATTACACTAACTAACTAACCATCACGCCGTCTCTCCGAAGGGGTAGGTAGAAAGAATGGACTGCGACATTTTTCTTTCCTGACATATTTCTCTCGCTTCCTTAACATTTGTACATCGTGTCATGCACGCGCGTCGATTTCTGTGACTCCTCACATGGCCAACTTTCAATATTTGATTTATTTGATCGTGCCACGTTTTCCTCGGTCTTCCTCTATTTCTGGTTCCATTTACATCACTAACATATAATTTTTTTACCATTCTTTCTTCATTCATTTTTCCATATGTCCAAACCATCTGATCAACAATGATCGTCTCATTATTTTGTTCATAACACCATCATTCGCACCGCATTCACTTCTTATATTTTCATTAGACACTCTATCGTACACAGAGTATCCACACATTCATCTAAGATACCTCATTTCTACTGCATTTATTCTACTTTCATCCTTATTTTGCCAGTTCCATGCTTCGCTTCCATACATAAGGGTCGGTAGAAGAACACCATCTTATTACACAGACATGCTAAAATAATTTTAATTTGATTTCAAAGAGTTTGCATTAATTTCCCTACACTTTACTTCAATTTCTCTTTCAGAACGGACTCCCTAATTCAGAAGACGATCCGTCATAAGTTCCAGCACTGCACCGTGCTGACTATTGCTCACCGTCTCAATACCGTGATGGACTCTGACCGCGTACTGGTCATGGACCGCGGCCAAATGAAAGAGTTCGACCACCCATACAAGCTCCTCCTGAACCCTGACTCCATGCTCTCGCAGATGGTCGCGCAGCTGGGAAAGGCCGCGGAGAAAAACCTTCGCGATGTGGCGAAAGACGCCTACGAAAAGCACATCAAATTCATCGAGGAACCTGCAGACTGAGTATTTACATCCAGGTTAATTTTATCAATGCGCTTCCGGTGATCAGGTGACATCTGTTGAAAATTTTTTTCAACTACACGTCTTTAATCTTTATATTTGATTATTTACATATTTCTAATGCAGATGAATGCTGTTATTGAAAGTAACTATTTATGTATACTTCACGATATTCTGGAATTAAGGGCACTTAATTACAAAAATATAATTTTAATATTAAAATATTATGCCTTATATTACCATTTTTTGCAATTGTGAAAAATATATATTTTCTGTTGCAGCTTTTTCTTAATTCACTGCAAAAAATACAACATTATAACAATTAAATTTTGTTTCTTAGTATTATTATGAAGAAGAAAAAAAACTAACATGTTTGTTCAGTATTTTAATTTCAGAATGTCATGTTCTTTTTTTAAAGTTGGCCTTGTATCTTGCATAACATGACGTATGCAATGTTTATCACATGGAAATCGATTTACACCGTCGAATGTTACTACGGATTGTCGCATGCCTGACCGGTAGCCGGTGTCGTGCTTTCGATGTTTTCATGTTTTTACAGCGTTAAGTGTGGGTTCCATTTTAATTTAATCGAATCTGCATTATGACAAGGGAGATTGTTTGTGTCTTGCTAATGTTTACAAGCTTTATATGCTGGTATGGTATTTATAACCAGTGAGTATATTTGTATTAAGAATAGATGTATGTTATTATAAAGGAAATAGCCGATAGCAAATATTTAAAACTGATATAAAAGTACTTATTAACAATGTATCATTTAAAACATGTTTTTTTCATTTGAAATATTTTTAATTGTCTGTTGATATTAAAACAATGTTTACCCCTTTCCGTGGCTCTTTTGTGGTTATGTATTTCATGAGAGAATAGAGTTTATAAAAAAAATATTTACATACATCTATTAATATTGGACCAATATCACAGAATTCCGCTTCTGATATGGTAATTTCTGTTTTATTTTTTTTACACAGGAATAAGAATAGACAGTATAATGAAAATTGGAACCTCATACTATAGCCAATTTTTTCAAATATTCTCAAAGACTTATTTAAGTTCTTTTACTATAGAAATGCTTATAATACAATTAAGTACTTACTTTATTGATAAAAATCGGGGTAAATTGGAATTATTTCTAAACATTCTACAAGATTGATTTAATTTGTGACATTAGAATGTTGAGTACTTCCAGTATAATGTTCCAAATACTTAAAATATTAACAAGTACCTGTTCAACTGATGAAAGTTAGGCGAATGATATAAATATCTTTTTTATTTACTAATAGTTATGCATTAAAGGAGCCACGTTAAGTTAAATTAAAGTCTCATTTGATATTGCTATTGCGAGTGTGACATTCTAAGATTACTTAGATAAATATATTCTTCCACCGTTTCAAATATATTTTTTTAACTAAATCACAAAATTGTGATATACGTGTGTCTTTTAAAATAATATAAGTGTATTTTTTTATATGTCGAAATGTAATTCGAATAGCTTTTGTATTGCTAAAAATATTTATCATGCCGTTATACAGCAGAACTATTTACTATGCGAAATGATTTTTTAAAAGTAAATACATATACATATATTGCAAAACAGGGTACTTAATTGCACGAATCGTTAATTTTGTCATTTTTTAATCGTGATTTCTCTGAAGTTGCCTTTAAAATTTCCACAACTTAAAGTGTACTTAAAAAATAAAAAAAATTTATGCAATGTTTTTTTTACACCCTAAGTTATGTTATTTGGTCAAGTACTTTACTGAACATTTACAAGGCTTGGGAAAAGTTAGGGATCATAATAGATCGACAAATTTTAGAATTCTAGTTAATAAGTATTATGGGTACCAAAAAATAATGGTGATTTTTAAATGAAATATTTAAATGGTAACAATTTTTAAAAAGTATTTCTGTTTTGAATCAAAATAGTCACTTAGATTGTTATTAACATCATCACAATGTGCATTATTTTTATTATTTTAAAAGTGTTGCATGAATCTGATAAACAGATGGTAATTGAACAGTGCTCAATCTGGAGACTACGGGGGGTGACAAATTGTCTTCCATCTTAGGTCATCAATTTTTTTCTAGTGTTTTTGCGGGCGTACAATTATATCATACTGCATAAATGTGTAAAGGTTTTTTGGTATCCCTAATATGTATAGCAAAAATATGAATACAATAATCAATGGTGCCTGAATTGATTTTTTACAGTGAAATCCCAAATAATTTTTATAACATATACAATCTGAAGAGTGCATATTTGAGGTTTTACTGTAATTAGTATTGCTACAAATCTCTATCCTTCCCAGATTCGTACTTTGATAATACATGTATTTAATGTTTGTGCAGTGTTTCATGTACTTAGATAATAAGTGAAAACATAGATTTATGTCTTATGTAAAAGAAACTATCCTAATATATCTTCTTCTTCTTGTCCTGTCACACCTCCGTGGTGCATAGGGCCTCAAGGAACCTTCTCCACCCGACTCTATCGCATGCCTGATGCTTAACATCATCCCAAGTGAGACCTGCCGCCTTAACCTCGTCCTGCAGGGTTCTTCTCCAGGTGGCTCTAGGTCTGCCTCGCTTTCTCTTTCCCCCCATAGACCAGTCTAGTGCACCCTGAGCGATGCAGACTGGGTTCCGTCTCAGAGTGTGACCGATCCACTGCCATTTGCGTCTAGCGACTTGTTCTCTAATTGGCTTTTCGCCTGCCATGGTCCAGGGAACGGCATTTGACACTGTTTGGCCAATAGATTTTGAATATTGAGCGAAGCCACCTATTTATAAACACCTGGAGTTTACCAATAACGACTTTCAAGTCTCACATCCGTACAGCAGTACGCTTTTAACGCTACTGCTGAATACTTGGAGCTTGAGCTTTCTCGAAATGATACTGGAGCGCCATACAGGGCGAAGCATAGCGAAAGCTCCCCATGCCTTGTTAAGTCTGCTGCTAAACCCTAATATATAATAGATATTTAAACATGTGTATTTATTTAATTGTCACTTCGTTATCGGAATAATATATATTTTAAACATAATATACTTGGCTTAAAAACCTGTATGCTACACCAACCATAGATATTTTTATTATCTTTTAAAAATAATAATCGAAAATATATTGAAAACTAAACGTAAAAAAAAACTCTTTGATTAAAACGGTGATTAGGATTTTATTTTAAAAATAGCCAAAACATAAAATTACTTAAGGAAGGTCTCACAAAATTTGTTATTTTATTGACCCTATAAAATAAGTATTTTTTGTTAATAAGTTTATCTTTTGTTAATTGTGTGGAGAATTATTTGTGCATATTTCTCATTATTTCAAAAACGGATCCGAAAAAATATATTAGGTAAGTTTAAAATTTAAGTTTTATTTTTAAATAAATTATTTTGATATAGTGTCACCACAATCTACTACAAAAAATAAATTATATTATTATGGTTTTATAGCACGGGTCATTACTTTTAAAACCAATTCTATTTATTTTCATAATTTTTGATGAATCATCACACCCAAATATACTCAACTATCTTTGGGATGGAAACTGAAGTAATTTCTATAATGTCATTTGTGGAATTAGAACTAAAATAGACTTGTATTTTTTATTGTAAAATCATTAGAACACACCAGTGGTTGAACATGAAAATAAAAACTGGGTTACCACTTAATAAAAAATGTACTTATCTAATTGGACCTACCAATGGAATTACAAACTATTACATAAAATGAGAAAATAATTATGTTCAGTTGATCCAATTATTTATAAATATGTATTATTTTTATTTATGATTGCAAAACAGAAATTATTTTCATTAATTTATAAATATTCTGTAAGTTTTAAAATGAATAAGAAAAAACTTCTGTTTATAATTTGTAAAATTCACCCAATCTAATTTATATCACAAATTTCAAGAGGAGATTAACTCGTTGACTGCCGACATATTCCACAACCGTTCAACGTGAACACCATTGAAATACTGCTGGATACGCAATTTACTACATCGACAACCCCGATCGAGGTTACAGGCAGCCGACGAGTTAAGTGATTGGTTTAATTGATTTTTAGTGCGCACTTCACATGTTTTAATTATAATTAAATTAATTTTTAAATTCTATGTGTGAATGAATGGATTGATTTTATGTGAATTTATGTTTGATTAATTTAGATATATCAAACTTGTTGTCAAAGACATTTATACATAGTTTTATTTACAAATGTACAATTATTATAAAGTGTTTTGTACTTAAAGCATTTATTAATAATATATATTTTTAATGATTTTGATGTTTTATTTCCTTTTAATATGTGCTACCATTCACATCAGGCGATGGTTATTATTAAAGAGATCCTTAAGACCCTTAACCCTTTCATTACGGCTCGGTCAAATACGAATCATACCGTCAAATACGGCGCGAATATTTCTAAAGATTTTTTTGTTGAAATCTTATATTTGAATGATAAATGTACTTACCAGGCCTATTTTTGCATATTATATTTGTTCGGTTATCCTTTAGCTATCAGATTATGAATAAAAAAGTACTTTAAATATTAACACACATTCATAATTCACTATTTGTTTTCTGTACCACACAAAAATAATAGAAATTGATAAAAAATATTCAGAGTAGAATTTATCACACTTTATAATAAATAACAGATAATAATACAACAAAATGTCGAAAGCGAAATGCGCGCGCGACGCAGGACAAACGAATATAGTATAAATGCGGCCGATGGGATACTTCACGGATGTGATTTACCGACAGCGCGCATGTAAACCGTAATTATGACGAAGTAAAACACACTTAATTATCTTTACAGGTTTCTGTAAAGGATAGATGTAGTTAAGTATTGTAGTAATTTGTGCGATTTACGAGTACTGCAAAGTCGCAAACGATATATCACGGCTACCAATGTTAACGGTTAGGAAATCTTACACGTGATATGTGACCGATGCAAATGGGTTAATGTGTAACAGTGTTAAGTTATTTGGAAAGGCATCAATCAAATTTTTCTATATCTTTAAGATACAAAACTAAAAAGCAACATCATATATTGGGTACAGTTTCAACCGACAATAAATTAATCCATATACGCTTTACATCCATTATGATTTACCGATTATTGAAATGTCAAACGCAAAAATGATATTGGGTGTGTAAAACAAAAACCGTTAAGATATGGTGAACTAAACATATAATCATAATAATAATAATTAGGCTAATTTGTATAGCGCCGTTTTCGTAAATAGCTCACCTCAAGGGCCCTTTGACAATGTTTTTAGTCATGAGAACTGCATGTGACACCAGCAATCAGATAACTGTCGTTTATATTTTATGCGATATTTTGAAAAGGTGGGTTTTTAGGTGAGATTTAAAATCTGTCTGAGGCGTGCAGGAAGCATATTCCAGGCGGACGGGCCTGCCACTGCGAAAGCCCGATTTCTGAAATTTGTCCGGGGGTTGCGCTTTGGCTCAACTAATCTGCCCATTGCCGAGGAGTTTGCTGATCGAAGCGATAAAGATTGCCGCAAGTTAGGGCTATCAGCAACACAAAGTTCAAGAAACAATAAATAAGTATTAAATCATTGTTTTTTTTTTTTTTTTTTCAAATCAAATCAAATCAAATCAAATCAAATCAGTTTATTAACTCAAAAGACATTACAAACAGGAAAATGTTTAAGGCATCTATTGAGTACAGGAAAAATATTATAAAAATACAACAAAGTACCAGGAACGCATTAGAGATGGTAAGACATTAGGAAGACAACATACTTTCTAAAGTCAAGAGTATTTGTCCCCTGAACGTACCTTCACTAATATAAAAGACGTCGATCTCCGAGGAGACCGCGTTCAGCAGACTAATTGCTCTTCCCACCGGTGTCACCAGAGGCAGATTGGTTCTGGTGGCCGGTTGGTAAAACAATCTGTGCTGTCGCTGTCGGAGAAATCTATCAGGGACAAAAAGACCAACACCCTCTAGCACGGCCGAGTTCTCGAAATATTCCCTGATTAATTTAAAGAAATGGGTTATGAGATGCCCATCTCTTCGAAGCTGTAAAGAATTGGTTCCGAGCATTCCTAAAAGAAATGCCGTGGGATAGAGCCACGGATAACTACCATACTCCCTCATGTAGAGATACCTCAGAAATTTTTTCTGAACTCTCTCCAGCATAACGGAATATCTCGCCTCGTGAGGACTCCATATCACAGAACCACTTTCGAGTCTGCTCCGAACCAACGCGTTGTATAGGACTCTGAGCACATTGGGATTTCTGAAAACTCTTCCGGTCCGAATGATGAAGCCTAACATCTTCAGTGCAATGTCACAAATCCTCTCGATATGCGCACGAAAAGTCAGCCTACTCTCATAAATGATCCCAAGATCCTTCATCGTAGATACGTGTGTTAGTTGCTGGTTGTTCATTGTGTATCTATAATACACAGTTCTCAATGCTCTAGTAAACGATAGCATAGCGCACTTAGAGACATTGAAGTACATTTTATTACTGTGACTCCAGTTAACAATATTATCAATGTCAGACTGGAGGCGAAGACAGTCGTCGGGATTGTTAATTTCTAGGAATAATTTCAGATCATCGGCAAATAAAAGAAATCGCGAGAAGTTTATCACCTTCGCAATATCATTTATGAAGATGGTGAAGAGGAGTGGCCCTAGGTTTGAACCTTGTGGTACCCCTGAATTGACAAGAAAAGGTTCCGATTGAAAAATTCCGTATGAGACGAATTGTTTTCTCCCCTCGAGGTAACTAATAAAAAACATAATCAACTGAGAAGAGAATCCAATTTGAGATAGTTTTGCTATCAGAATGTCGTGGTTCACAGTGTCAAAGGCCTTTGAGAAATCATTATATGAACAGTCAACTTGGTGACCATTATCCAAGGCCCTTGTTATGTATTCTGTGAATACCATGAGATTAGTTTCAGGGGAGCGCCCCTTCCTGAATCCATGTTGTTCTGTTATAATATGAGGGTCGACTTTGGGAGATATAAATTTGTGCAAAATAGATTCAAATAGCTTGGCTGGAGCCGACAGAATCGCTATAGGTCTGTAGTTTTCGACTGACTCTTTTGCGCCGCTCTTGAAAATAGGACTGATCCTGGAAATTTTCCAGAGATCAGGAAAAGTATTTGTACTTAACGACAGGTTAAATAGAAAATACAGCGGAGATAATAGGAGCTCAGAGCAGCCTTTTAAGAAGTAGATGGGAAGAAAATCAGGACCAACCGAGTGCGAATTTTTCATAGCTTTGATGGACGATTTAATATCATTCGCATCTATGTGTGATATTGCAAAGCTATGACCACAGCAATTGGCACTAAAATTAGTCGCTGAATTGAAATTAAGCCGCGGGGGAACATTGCTATAGACAGATTGAAAGTGCTTAGCGAATGCGTTCGCTATATCTACACCCTCAACCTCTCTATCCCCATGCATCATAGTGTTAAGGATGCCACCATCCTTTCGTAAACTTTTCACATAGTTCCAGAAGGATCCGGGGTCATCCATAAGATTTCCCTCAATGGTGCTCACATATGCTCGAAAGGCTGATCGAACATTGCGTTTCACGACCGAGCGGTACAGACTGAAAAACTCGTACTCACTCCGAGAGCCAGTAGCCTTCCACTTCACATGATGTGCATGTTTGGTCTTAATGTCCGCGATGACTTCCCTGGAAAACCACCTCGGATATCTCCGCCCACCATTGCTTATGCGTTTTCTGGGAAAGCACAAGTCAAACAAATCATAAATAATACTATAAAAATGTTGCAGGGCATCATTTACGGTGGTCAAGCTGTACAGGTCGCTCCAGTCAAGTTGACTCATTAGCTGGTATAGCTTCAGAAAATCACCTTGGCTGAAGTTCCATCCTCTGAAGATGTCTTTTTTATGGCGCGGTACTCTGGTAATACCAGGATTATCTTTACCAGAGTACTCAAACTCTAGCGCGGGATGGTGATTAAAGTCTTATTTTAAAGTCTTTTACAGGTTTTTAACCCAATTATACATAATCTGTTGTCATTTTATTGTCACGTGAATTCTACACCATACCAAAGACAGATTTTTTCTCTCACACTGTCTAAATGCTTATTAAAACAATATCTTAATAAATATGAACCACAAATGATACAATGAAAAAAAAAACATCAAATGTTACATAGTAACAATAACAATTCCAGAGAAATAATTAATATTGATTTCGCGGGATACTCAGTACCCTCCTTGGTATTTACTGAAAAGAGATTGTTGCATAAACCTTAAGAAAATTCAAGGCCGCTAAGACAGGAGCATGCGGGGCTTCCCTCTGACGCGCATCGCCCACTTTCTCGGCAGATATAAAGTTACACGACTTAGGGAGAATTAAGAACTTGCAAATTCCTCGGGAATTAGTTCCGTACGCTGATTTGACCTTAAAATATGTTCTAGACACACATACAAGGACCTACATACCAAGAGAACCACAATACAACTAATTGGTTAGAGTAAACATTATTTATTAGAATATATGGGGCACTTAATAATAATTATAATATGGTGCACTTAATAATAATAATAATATGGTGCACTTAATAATAATAATATGATGCACTTAATAACAGTAATAATATTGTGCACTTAAAGTTTTCATCGCTTACAAAAAAATATTAAATAAAGCTAAGATGGCAGAGCACAGTGGTGTTCTTGTACCAATCCTTATGCATGGATCTGACAAAAGAATAATGTTAGTATAATTACAGTAGAAATGAGATCTCTTAGACGAAAATAATGAAAGTGTCATTAAGAATTGATTTATACACGTGAAAATAATGAATGATGTATAAAGTGTATGTAAATAATGTAAACAGGCAAAGGGCGGCAAAAAACAGGCAAAAATATAATATATAATACCAGGAACGCATGATGGATGGATCGACTTCAGGAATACAAGACACTTTCTAAAGTCAAGAGTATTTGTCTTCTGAACGTACTTTCACTAATATGAAAGAAGTCGATCTCCGAAGCGATCATGTTCAGCAGTTTGATTGAACCTCTCTCCCCACCGGCACCACCAGAGGCAGGTTGGTTCTGAATACTGTGAGATAAAACAGTCTGTGCTGATGCTGTCGAAGATAACCATCCGGAACATAAAGATAGATAGCCTCCAAGATGACAGAGTTCTCAAAGAATCCCCTGATAAGTCTGAAGAAATATACAGCCATCCCTCCTTATCTGCAAACTATTGGTCCCCAGCATGCCCAAGAGGAATGCAGTGGGATAAAGCCACGGATAGCTACCAAACTCCCTCATGTAGAGATATCTCACAAATCTTTTCTGAACCCTCTCTAACATGAGCGAGTATCTCGGCTCGTTGATTACCACATAATCAACGGGATTTTGGAACAGTAAAAAAAAAACAGATGGTTGAAACTAAATGCATTCATATTAAAATATCTAATACTAACCAATCTACTAATCTGTGCCTTTTTAATTTGCTTTAAAAAAGTCCAGTAATGCATTGTCACCCTTAAAATCCCTTTGTGATTAAACATGAATCTAAATATGTTATCACGGTGATACAACTTTGCAATCAACTGTTTATATTATAGGATGACCACATCCTATAAAAAATATATATTTTACAAAAAAATCAATTCCTTTTTTATATATACTTACAGTGTTTGCATTAACGTGCTGTTTTAAAAAACTGTATTATAGGTTAGACAATTAAAAGGGTTATATTTGAAGCCAATAAAAATAAAACAAATGAAATGATATAAAAAATATATTTTTATCGAATTTAGAACACAAATGAAAAAAAAAAATCACACGTCTGCGAAGGTTTAATTTAATATTTCTTTCTCGCATTTGTATGTGCATGTGTGCGAGAAAAAAACTAACTAACTAACCATCACACCGTTTCTCTGGAGGGGTAGGCAGAGAAGATGGACTGCCGCTGTTCTATCCTGACATAAATCTCGCGCCTCTTCTACATTCACATACCGTGACTATACCATAATCATCGATTGATCTGACTTAGAAAATGCCCGTTATTTAGTAATTGATTAATTTGGTCATGTCATGTCTTCCTCGACTTGTTTTTCCATCCACACTATTTGTATATATTTTAAAAACTAACTACCCATCACGCCGTCCCCCCGAATGGGTAGGCAGAAAGAATAGACTGCCACACTTTTCTTTCCTGACATATTTCTCTCGCTATCTCAACATTCAATTTGATTTCTCTGACTCCTCACGTGGCCGACATTCAATATTTGATCGTGCCACGTTTTCCTCTATTTATAATTCCATTAACATTGTTAACATATACTTTTTTTACCATTCTTTCTTCATTCATTCTTTCCATGTGTCCAAACCATCATAATGATCCTTTCATTATTTTGTTCAAAACACCATCATTCGCACCGCATTCAATTCTTATATTTTCATTCGACACTATCATACAAAGAGTATCCTCACATTCGTCTAAGAGATCTCATTTCTACTGCATTTATTCTACTTTCATCCTTATTTTGCCAGTTCCATTCTTCGCTTCTATACATAAGGGTCAGTACAAGAACACCATTGTGCACTGCCATTTTAGCCTTTTTGGATAGGTTTTACACTATATATTTAAATATTTACATATATTGTGTAAGAGACACCAAATATAAATACATTATGAATTTGCTGAACCCTAAACGCATTCACTCTTGATAAAACCAGAATTATCTTTTAATAATTAATTTGATCGATACACATTGGAAATAATATTAATGAATAAGGCCTCAGGAAAACACGGAAGAGATAATTATTTTAATTTAAGACGCAACAAACAGGACTCAAAGCCATCTCTTTGAGTCCTACTGATAGTATCAAAGACAACAATGAACAACCAAATCAGTAGCGGTACTTCCATAGAAGCCCTGAAGCCCGGCTTGCGTAAGAAACTTAGAATCAAAACCTCTTCAGGCTTACAAAGGTTCAGCTCTTGTGGCTATTCCTCTTACGTCTGATGGGAACATTGTTGGAAGGTGATTTGGTGGGTTGTTGATTTATGCGGGGGCACGATTACTTAAGATTTGAGGAATTTGATTCAAAATTTCTTACGCAAGCCGGGCTTCTGGGCTTCTATGGGAGAACCACCACTGAATCAAATTGCCAACACGGCAGGCTTATATTTGGAAAAGCAAGTAATATCAAAGCTAGTATTATGCATTTTTAACCCTTTTCCGTCCTATGTCGAATGACATTCGACATCGACTTTATTCCAGTGAGTCGTCCAATTTGACATTTTTCTTCTTCATCAGTTTAGTGTCAAAATACAAGCAAACATATTTTTTTCTCGCTTGTATTTAGGGTATCGTTATACTGGGATGAGGATTCAATGTTTTTATGAACATTGTAATGTGTAACTTTCTACCTGAGAATGTTACAAAAGTTTTGTTTTAGGGGCTGGCTCGGTACGTGTCACTCGGATGCCCGGCCGCTGGCTTATCAATTACACTCGACCCGTGCGCATGCAAACAATTTGATAATTATTATTACCGATACTTACTATTATTCTAAAAATTCGAACCCCTCAAAATGCCTAGAATTGCAAAAAAATGCTTTGACAACGAGTTTGAAAGTAGTGACGAAGAATATTTGAAGGAAGTGAACAGTGAATTCAAACTATTTGTGTATAAAATGTAATAATTAGAGCATTATTCCATACATTCAAAATAAATAAAATATTTTAACATAAATATAGTTTTATTAAAAAAAACTTGGATGTATTTTTTACCATAATTCTGTAAATCTATTGTGGACCTGATGGAACTTTTTTTTTTTGTGGACCGGAAAGGGTTAATGCCTGACCAATTATTTTTATTCTGTGTTGATGTGCCTGGCCAACGTGTATTCATATATCCGTAATAAGTTTTTTTAACTCTTAGAACCGCCAAGTAAAAATTAATCTGTCATCACTCCGTGCCATATTAATAACGAACCACATCATTATAGCAATTGATTATATCAATATCTTCCTCAAATACCAAAGAATCAATAAATACATACTCCAGATTCTGATGCACACAACTTATTAATCTGACTAAAGTCAGTTGTACCAAGCAAAGCCAAGTTAACCCTTTAATATTAGAGAATAAGTGTATGAGTAGGAAGAGTAAAGATCCACCGAGAGAATATGATCGCTTCAGGAGAACATTATATTAGTTGAATTTTTCCTGATTTTACTAAGTCGGCTACGGCTTTGTACTGCAGAATGTGTTGAGAGCCTTCTACAAAAAAAAAATAATAATTACAAATCGAAAATTAAATCAGTTCTAAAGATTAATTTATTGCTATAAGCGACTAATCACCAACAATGAGGTGTTACCAATGGCAGTACTATCATAGAAGCCCAGAAGCCCGGCTTGCGTAAGAAATTTTGAATCAAAATCTCTTCTGGCTTACTGAGGTTCAGCTCTTGTGGCTATTCCTCTTATGTCTGATGGGAACATTGTTAGAAGATTATTTGGTGGGTTTTTGGTTTATGCGGGTGGTGGTCTAGGGGATAGAACGCTTGACTCCTGATCAAGGGGACTCGGGTTCGAGCCTGGAAACGACCAGATTCCTTCTTCATAATAATGAGCTATTTTCTGCTCACATTGAAGAAGAGGGTAGGCATGATGTGGTAAGACCCCAGATGTCCTGGCTGGAAGACATCAAATGTTGACTGGAATTCGAAGGATGGGGGAGTTGTTCCAGCTAGCACAGGACAAAGAGGCCTGACTTGCACTTTGAGAAGAAAAAGTGCTTTTAATGTATTTCCATACTGCTCTATCGCATACGTGTTATGCTAGCGCAAAAGGGATGGGTAGAAAATGAATGTAATGAAAAAGATTTCCATTATTATATTATGATTGATTAGGCCATTTATACTGAACTAATCATTCAAAATAATATAGAATGTGCGCTATCTCTTTCTCGTGTTTCTTCTTATGAGAAAGATGCACAATTTATTGCACAGAAATTATTTTAATTAATGAGATGAATTCAGATTGAGAGATAGATTATGATAGAGATCCAGGAAAGGTTAAGTGGAAAGTAATTTATATTTCAATTTTATTTTTCTATTTACTGAAAGCATAATTACCTTCTAGATCTATTTCTTCATTATTATCTAAATCCAGTCCTTCAAGGACGACATTGTTTACAGTTTCATTCGCCTTCAGGAAGACATGGCTCTGAAGATTCGGAATATTCGCCATTTTATTAGAATCGAAATTTTGCATGTTGCCTGGCATCTGGCTTAGCGCTGTGGTGGTGAGATGGGATTTAACCCCGTTTAAATAATTTTGCGCATATTCATACTCCGCTGGTGTTAGGTAGTTACTATCAGTCTCCATTTTTTGTCGTTCGTCATTCAAAATTTGAATTGTAAATTGTTCTATTTTCCGCAGGCGCGTTCTGAGGTAACTACAAATCATGAATTTAATCCTATTCAATTCCATTTTGTGGACGCATAATCTTATATCCGATTTAGGTAACTTGTTTATATTTAATTCCATGTGTTGAATCTGGCCAAGCATACACTCAACCATATCGTTTTGATGGGGTAAGATTTCAGGTGCGAATTTTTCATTCAACCACGCCGATTCTAAAGTTTTTAAAACTGCCTCGGCCGTAATATGCTCTTCCCCATCACTCAATTCTATATCTAAATCATCGTCCATTATATTGATATTTATGAACTATCTACAAGACAAATATAGTTAACTTAAAAACATGCAAAGTTTTATAATTTCACATAAAAACAAACTTTTCGACCACTGACAGGTCCAGCTGTCCCGCGTAAAGTTTTAACCATAGATAAAACTGATTTTGACAATCAAACTTCACAACTTTTTAAATGTTTACCGCTCTTTCAAATAGTTATACTAAATCGTTTGTTATTCACATAAATTTGAATATAATCATATTAGGGTAACATCGTCGTGATAGCTAATGGAATTAATGAAAAGTGAAAAAATAATTTTAAAACATATACATACAACTTTCCGATTGGATCGCAAACAGGAGTCACTCATGTAAGAAATCAGCTCAGCTGACATGCGTGCATGACACACTTTGTGGATATGACACTATTTAGAAACGTTATATTGTTAGAGTTACCAGAAAAATCTAAATAGTTAACCACCTAACTTCAAATAGGTAATCGTTTATAAAATCCTCCAGGATCCGTACAAATCGAATTTAAAATAAGAATGCCGGATATTAGATCAAATTAAAATATTTCAAATACATACAGTACCTGTTTGATAGAAATGTGTAGTCATCCCAGAGTAGGTATTAATACGGTTGGGTAGCTACACAGATCTACTCACATTCGCCTAACATTAGAAAAACATATTTTTGATAATCTTATTACCCGCCTTGCCCTTGTTTCAATGAACGTGGAGATATAATACTGAAGGTAATGGTATTATAAACTAAGAATGCCTTCTTAAGTGTCAGGGGTGTATTATACTGATGTGTTATGAAAAATAAGTTGAATGGGGGGGGGGGAGGGGATTAAATAAATAATAATTACAAACTCACTCACACTTCATAATGTAACTAAGAGTGTGAAAATGTTCTTAGTATTAAGATTATGATGCTAAATAATGTAAAGATATTGTGATAACCGGAAAAAATAGTTCTTACATAATTTATCAGAAATAAATGGAGTACCATCAATAAAACGGCTCCATTCTTAGATGCCACAATCTCTCTCAGTACATATTATTTAATTTCCCGGCATGCAGAATCAATCTGCCACTGGTGATATCTGAAAGGAAAGCAATCGAGTTGTAATTAAGGGATCAACATTATGTTAATGAAACAAATTGTCAATAATACGGGTTTGCCTAAATAAATCATATACAAAACAAATACACACAAATAAAAATAAAATTAAAATTAGAGTATGCATTCTTGGAAAATGAGAACATTCTTTTGCAACGATAATCTTAACTTGAAACTCCGACAAAGAATGATTAAAGGTTATACTCGTATATGCTCTGTTCTACTATATGGCTGCGAAACCTGGACCCTGAAAGTGCATCTAATGAACCGGTTGGAAGCGTTAGAGATGTGGATATACCGCAGAATGCTCTGTATACCGTGGACCGATAGGGTCAGTAATGCAGATGTCCTACAGAGAGCCAGAGCCAATAGAGAGCTGTTGTCGAGTGTGAAAATTAGAAAGGTCTCATATTTGGGTCATGTGCTAAGGGGAGAAAAATACCACCTCCTTCGACTGATATTAATGAGTAAAGTGGAAGGACGTCGGGGAGTTGGTAGAAGACAGCTGTCCTGGCTGCGGAACATCAAAGAGTGGACAGGAATAACAAGAGTTCAGAACCTGTTCCAAGTGGCGCAGGATATAGATGCCTTTGCTGCAGTGATCGCCAACGTTGGGGGGGACCTGACACGGTACCTAAAGAAGAAGAAGATTCTTGGACAGTGACATTTCATGTATTGTCCCAAAGAGAAGCCTAAAACGTCTATTTGAAGATTGAAGATTGCGGACAGATAGATTTTGTTGTTTATAGAAAAAATACTACCTGACTGATTATTAAATTAAATGTTGCTACGTTGTCATGACATTTGTTTTAATACTATAGGTACAATATATTTATGTACAGTCCAGGAATACTGAGAAAACAAAATCTGTGTTTTCTCTATTGCTAAGGGTCCTAAACGTGAAATGTGATCCTCAATATTCACACATCGTATCATGCACGCACGTCGATTTCTCTGATTTCTCACGTAGCCGACATTCAATATTTGATTGTGTTACATTTCCTCCCTCGGCCACGCGAGGAGTCAGAGAAGTCGACGCGCGTGCATGACACGATGTATGAATGTTGAGGAAGCGAGAGAAATATGTCAGGAAAGAAAAGTGTGACAGTCCATTATTTCTGCCTACCTCTTCGGAGAGACGGCGTGATGGTGAGTTAGTTAGTTAGTTAGTTAAATAAATATAAAAATAATTAATAAATTCGATAATATATTATTTATTTAATTTATTAGCTTGTAGTTGAATATAAATTAATCAGTTTAAAATATGATAAATATATGCTATTATTATTTTATTAGCACCCAAAACATGTAACCTGGTTATAGAAAATCTAGGTTGAAAACCTGGTTATAAATTCAAGTATCTAGGCATAGACCTGATGGGGGGAGCTGATCTGCGGGAAGAAATATAATCCCAAGTAAACAAGGCAGCTGCAATCTCTGGGGCTCTAAAATCAACAATATGGAAAAATAAAGACATGGCCATTCAGAGTAAGATGAGAATCTATAAATCATGCGTAAGATCAATAATAACATATGGCGGACAGCAATAAGCAAGGGCAGACACAGTAAGGACTAAACAAGTTTTGAGGACTTCCGAAATGAAGACACTGAGGACGATAGCAGGCAAGACACTGAGAGGAACACCAGAATAATATAGATATGTGAGGTTGAGGATATTATAAGATGGAGCAGACAGCGAAAAAGGGACTGGTACGGTCATGTTCAAAGAATGGACACCACCAGACTCCCCTATATTGCATTGCATAATCAAATCAAATCAGTTTATTTTCTCAAAAGACATTACAAACATTTTTTATAGTTTAAGGCATCTATTGAGAACAGGTAAAACATAAGGAATATATAATACCAGGAACGCATGAGAGATGGTTCGACATTAGGAATACAAAATACTCTCCAAAGTCAAGAGTATTTGTCTTCTGAATGTACTTTCACGAATATGAAAGACATCGATCTCCGAAGCGATCATGTTCAGCAGTTTGATTGCTCTCCCCACCGGCATCACCAGAGGCAGGTTGGTTCTGCATGCTGGGAGATAAAACAGTCTGTGCTGACGCTGTCGAAGATAGCCATCCGGAACATAAAGATGGATAGCCTCCAAGATGACGGAAGTTCTCAAAGAATCCCCTGATAAGTCTGAAGAAATGGGTAAGTGTGCACCCATCCCTTCTTATCTGTAAACTATTGGTCCCCAGCATGCCCAAGAGGAATGCAGTGGGATAAAGCCACGGATAGCTACCAAACTCCCTCATGTAGAGATATCTCAGAAATCTTTTCTGAACCCTCTCTAACATGAGCGAGTATCTCGCCTCGTGGGGACTCCATATCACCGAGCCATAATCAGCCTCATGGGACTCGTCCTCGTGGAAGAATACCTAAAAGATGGAAGGACAGCTGGGAATCTACCTCACAGGAGGAGCAACACTCTGGAGAACAGACCACATAGGTCTACAATAAGGAAGAAGTCATTTTATTTGTTTAATACTAAATGAACTAATTTACTTACTTCTTCAGATGGCCATACAATCCATGTAGAGATCTTGACGCGTACAAGGACTTGATCTCTAATGAAGGAATGATATACAAAATACAAGTAAAACAATCTGTTTGCCGCGGAGACTCGGAAAATAATTTTGTTCGTCTTTTGACATTATAATAATTCTGTGACGTCTTAATCCTACCCTGCCTTCAAGACGCTAGTATCTTATTCAATTATAAGGGGTATCGATCGGTGTCCCAGGGGTATATAAGGCCCGGAAAACTGATCATAAATCGAGTAGCCTGTAGACGCATCGTCTACCATCAGCTAGGCCGAGCAGTCCGACTGGAGTAGTTCGATCTTCGATTTTCTTCAGTGCTCGAGCATCTAGTTTAACCTCTTTCATCTCAGGTAACCACCCCTTTCAATTACATTCATAATCTAAACAAGTACTACATATCTAGATATAAATAAAGATATTGAACAACATCTAATTGTACCTTTTCTGGGTTAATTACCTCTAACTCAATGCAGATAGAAACGGGAATCTACCACATTAAAAAGGCCCAAGTGACATCAAAAGAACCAGTAAAGATTTTAATAAACTTTTGATTGAATGTAATATTATTATTTATAACCTTTATCACGACTCTAATAAAGTCACCAATAAGAACATAATTATCACTACTAAACAACGATAAACCGTTGTTAGCAAAACCCTTGAGAAATACTTAGAACGATCATCGTTGCTTAATAGATGATTCATAAATGCTAGAATTTTAATATTTTCTTTGTGATAAATAGTGCATCTCGCTCGCACGATCATACGAACAAACAAGCTACAGCGCATATCCGGTAGGCTTATCACGCACGAATGATAATAAAAAATTAACAACATAGTAACTAAAGAGTTAAACAGATTTTTTCATACATAAAAAATACTTCTTAGTTTAGTAATTATTACCTAAGAGTTGGATAATATAAACCACCCCCGTAAGGCAAAATAAACGAGTCCCCCGATGTTAGCATCCAATGTAACGAATTGCCTTCTCCGTGAAATTTTCTAAAGGGGTTACCTTCTCTTAGCTGGTGGGTCTCAGTTTTGTGACACCGAAGATTCGAATAATGTTCTATACTGATATTTAAAAATGTTTTATTCTACTTATGTATGCACGAACCCTTGTAATTGTTCTATTACAATTTGATATTACCGATGTGTAGAAGGGAAAAGTTTCGTTCCAGGTTTTGCAGTGGTTCGTACAACATGGCGACCGCGGCAGGATACAGCGCGCTACAGGCGTGGGGAGCTCAGGCTGCAGCCTACGGTGCTTCCAACCTCACCGTCGTGGACAAGGTGCCCCCCAACATGCTCCACATGGTTGATCCTCACTGGTGAGAAACACTACTCACTCAACAGCCATCAAACCCAAACATATATCTATGGTTATTGGTACTTGCCTAAAAATAAGTAAATTGTAGAAGTCTTCTTCTTCTAATTGTCCTGTCACACCTCCGTGGTGCATAGGGCCTCAAGGAACCTTCTCCATCCGACTCTATCGCATGCCTGATGCCTAACATCATCCCAAGTGAGGCCTGCTGCTTTAACCTCGTCCTGCAGGGCTCTTCTCCAAGTGGTTCTAGGTCTGCCTCGCTTCCTCTTTCCCCCCATGGAGGACCAGTCTAGTGCGCCCTGAGCGATGCAGGCTGGGTTCCGTCTCAGAGTTTGACCAATCCACTGCCATTTGCGTCAGGCGACTTGTTCTCTAATTGGCTTTTCGCCTGCCATGGTCTAGAGAACGGCATTTAACACTGTTTGGGGCCAAAAGATCTTGAATATTGTCCGAAGCGATATTGTAGAGATATGCATCCCTAAATACTAAATATTTTATTTCTCATTTAAAATCAGTAATTCCTGGAGGTGTCCTTAAGATCCATTATTTTTATACTAGAACATACTGTTACGGTTAAATAAAAAATGTCTGAGGATTGGTTTAAAGGATTAATTACACATTATTACTTAAGAATTCTGAAAGATGCGATATCTATAAAGAATCTAAATTATCAATATTTAAAAAAATTAGGAGACCAACAAAGAATTTATGCCTTAAACATTTTTAGCAATTACCCTTTTCTTGTTTGATGAAGAAAAAATATATAAATAATATCATTACTTGTTAGAAGAATAAGATATGTCTCACGAAAAGTTTTATTTGTCATGTTTATTCTTTAAAATGACTTATTAATGAGTTATGAAAGTTTTAATTTCTATAAATTCAGATTCCGATCGCTCCCAAGCATGCCTGAGAGGAATGTATTGGGATTATATACTAGCTACGGCCACTTCCTTGCTTAGAGATATGTTATATTTTTGCTGGATTTTCGTGTTTATCTTGTATCATGGAGATTTCTTTTACTGATCCAGGCTCGTGTCGTTTCATGTATTTTATTTTTCTTCTTCAGGTATCAATTCCCTCCCATGAACCCCCTCTGGCACGGACTTCTCGGCTTCACAATCTTTGTTCTCGGCGTTGTTTCAGTCATCGGTAACGGAATGGTCATTTACATCTTCTCGGGACAAAAGGTAACCCACAATCATGCCATAATAATATAATAAATATCTCGAAATAATCGAACAGCTGTATACACTATTTATTTGTAGAATAGTAAAAAAATAATACCGTAGAATCTACAATCATTTCTGAGCATACAATGGGACCTTTTAGAATAAGATTCCTCCGATACAAATATCTCATCACAAACAAATTTCAAATATTTAAATATCGAAAATTTAGAACCCTTTTTAAATAATACTTTAAAAAGCTCAATGAAAATGTTTAGAATATAGTGTTATATTTTAATACTTTTTGTATGCACAGAAAACTGAAACTGTATGATTTAGAAAATATAATATACATACGAGTAAATATACAAATAATGTTGGTACCTATATCAAATTTAGAGCTTGTAAACGACATTAATTTGCTTTGATATCTAAAATTATTCTACTCAGGCATTGAAAAAATGACAAACAGATCTAGATAAATCGAGTGTATGCTTTTTCTTATTTTTGATTTCGTTTTACAGTCACTCAAGACACCCTCAAATCTTTTGGTTGTGAACTTGGCTTTCTCTGACTTCTTCATGATGTTCACGATGTTCCCGCCCATGGTTATCAACTGCTACCACGAGACATGGGTCCTAGGTAAGCTACGTTAAACCATTATAAAAAATATATAATCCTTTTGAATTTTTGCATTCCAAGTTCAAATGTGCTCAAAATCCCGCCGTTTAGGGTTTTGTATATCCAGAGATTTCAGCAATTGTTTCAAATAAGAAATAATCAATCATTATTTTTATAAATATCTATAACTTTCATTCTTATACACTTGAAGATTTTTATGATGAAACATCTTTTGTGGCCTTTAATTTTTTTTTTCTGATTCTACAATAAACTTTGTAACATTGCCTACAAATAACAAAAGCAACAAAACTAGCGGAAGTCGACTCGTAGACATTACCGTGAAAGGCACTTGTAGATGTTTTTGCTAAAGTAAGGCCGTTACCAACTGAGTCGTGAGGCCATAAATGTCAATAGAGATAGGGATGTGAAAGTTATCGGTAAACGGCTACCTGCTCACGTGGTGTCGATGAGTCACTGTAATGATTTTATAATGATCTGTACGTTATGATATGTACGATGAGTCACTAATGATTGTTCTTTACCAAATTCAATTGCAGTGCGTGTTTTTTTTTTGCTATAAATGTGTTTACTGCAATTAAATAAATACATTCGTGTGTCACCACTCGTTGCGCACAATGGATACTTTATTAGTGGAAAGCTTTGCTTCTTCTGATATTATAGCAGAGTGCATGTAGCATCTTACTTGGGAATTATCAATTGCCACCGCGTTTGTCAAATCTTTTACTATTTACTATTTCTTCTTTAGCCTTTTTCCCTCCACTGCTGGATATAAGCCTCTTCCGTTTTTCTCTACTCGTTCCCGTTTTGTCCTTTTCGCAACCATGTCTTCAAATCGTTTATCAAATCATATTAATATTACGGTATTAGTTTATGAACAATAGATCATATCAAGAATGAAAACTTATGATTATAGAAGCATTTGTATATTTGATCAGACCACAGTTTGTATAATGTTTTACAATCAATTTTGTATCCTGTAGTGAATGCTCACACATGTTTTCTGTTTCTCAGGTCCATTCATGTGCGAACTGTACGGAATGTTTGGCTCCCTGTTCGGATCTGTGTCCATCTGGACCATGACGATGATCGCCTTCGACCGCTACAACGTCATCGTGAAAGGCCTTGCTGCCAAACCCCTGACCAACAACGGCGCCATGTTGAGGATTCTAGCTGTGTGGTCTCTTTCTCTCGGCTGGACCATGGCTCCATTCTTCGGGTGGAACAGGTAAAAAACACTACAAATTCGACATCAAAAATACGTAATTTGTATTCATTACATACTATACGAAATCAAAATGAGAAATGTTGTTATTTTGTCGGCTGAATTAAACTTTCAATCATCTTAAAGTTTAGGAAATGATAGTAGAACTTCAAAATTAAAAACTTTTAAAAATGAGGAGGTTCTCTAAAGAATCGAAGGAGGAAGACACCTGCTCAGAACCTTGTCCGAAAGGCGTGCAAGATGGATCGGCCATGTAATACGACAAGAAGGCCTCTTGCATGCCATAATGGAGGGTATGACCGAGGGGACAAACTCTAGGGGACGCCCACGCCGAGAGTACCTGGAGGACCTGTTGGTGGACGTGCGCTGCTCATCATATGCGGATTTCAAAAGAGCCGCACAAGACAGGGAAGAATGGAACAGAAGAATAGAGGAAATTGCTGCAAACCAATCCCAGGATTGAAACCAGAGAGAGAGAGTAGAACTTTCCTTCATGTGTATATATTAAGTTCATGCTCATCGATAAATCCGACTGCAAACATTAGTATAATTCAAGAAATGATTTAAAAATATTATCATGTTTTCATTTTCATTTATTTAACATCCTATTTTTTTTAAATTTAAAGGAATTGTTACATTTACACATTTATCTTAACAAATCAGTATAATTAAAATCTTTTGCTGCATTCTTTTACATTAGACACAATTTACACTATATTAAACGTAATTATTTATTATTCATAATGTTTATCTAAATGAGTTGTTATTTTGTTAAAGGTATGTGCCAGAAGGAAACATGACCGCCTGCGGAACTGACTACTTGAACAAGGACTGGTTCTCCCGCTCTTACATCCTGGTTTATGCCGTCTTCGTCTACTTCTCGCCTCTTCTCCTGATCATCTACTCTTACTTCTTCATCGTCCAGGTAATTTTTTACCACTGAAATAATTCTTACATATCCATAATTAAAATTTTGCTTGTGACAAAAGCTTTAAAATTAATTGACTGACATTAAGGAATGAAAACAAAACTCCTATTAATTTCTTTATATCTTGTCTAATTTTTATCATTTCCAAAAGCGAGTATTTGATTTACAATAAAATGCCATTGAATTATTTTAATAAAATCGAAATATTTTTTACATTACAATAACTTTAAGTAAATGTGAGAAATATTAAAAGGTTTTTACAGAAAAAATATTTAAAAAATAGGTTTATTTTTACGTAAATACTGATGTTTTTTTTATTCAATATTTTATATACATAAAAAACGCATATTGTTACATTTAATTTTTTTTTTTAAATAATGAAATATCTCATATTTAAAAAAAAATCGTATTGTCGTCATTCTTTTAAATTATCCTGATTACTAAACGTTTTTCTGGATACTAAATATTTAAAAATATTGTTTTGAATCATCTCAAGTGACAATGAATGAGGACAGTTAATCACAAAACCGGGTGGTGGTCTAGGGAACAGAACCCTTGGCTCCTAATCTAGGTGACTTGGGTTCAAGCCCGGACACGGTCCAATTCCTTTTTCATAATAATGAGCTTATTTCTGCTTATATTGGAAATTACATAATAAATTCTAAAACAATAGCATTATTTCCTTGCCAGGCTGTCGCTGCCCATGAGAAGTCAATGAGGGAACAGGCCAAGAAGATGAACGTGGCTTCTCTGAGGTCTTCCGAACAGTCCAACACTAGCGCCGAATGCAAGCTGGCTAAGGTATGAATCTAAATGTTATCATTGTCCCTAAAAAAATTCATTGCAAACTAAATTTATTGTCTTAAATTTAATATCAAACACATTTCATAATTGGTTGTGTAAATGATGCAATTTTATACAACCAAATTTATTTATACAACAAGCTCTATATTATTACTATTAAAAAATAACAGAAATATAATTGCCCCTTTAAGGCTTTGGAATACCTACCTTTTATAATTCACACGGATTCTAACTAGTTTATTTGTCTATGTACGAGAAGGTAGCGCTGATGACCATCTCCCTGTGGTTCCTGGCGTGGACCCCCTACCTGGTGATCAACTTCACCGGAGTGTTCGAGGCGGCTCCCATTAGCCCACTGGCCACCATCTGGGGCTCACTGTTCGCCAAGGCCAACGCTGTCTACAATCCCATTGTCTATGGCATCAGGTACATATACTTTCAAATTTGAATGACTTATTTCGAACGAATTTCAAACATCAAAAAGTTGTTGCACAAACGAATGTCTTTCAATCAATAATTAACAAATTAATTGTGTTATACTAATTTCGTGTAACGAGGCGCACATTTCAGACATAATATGTATATTTTTCTGCTTGTTCCAGCCATCCAAAATACCGAGCGGCCCTTTACAAGAAATTCCCCTCTCTATCTTGCCAGGCCGCGCCCGAGGAAACCGGCTCCGTGGCTTCAGGAGTTACCAACGTCTCAGACGAGAAGCCAGCTGCGTAGACAGCTGCTCCTTCTCGCTCGCCATCTTGCCTAGCCTCTCTTACTGAACATTTTCCGCGTTTTATCATTTTAACATCGTAACTTTTAATCATGATGGACGCCGGAGAGTAGAGGTCTAGGCAAAACACCATCTTCCCTGCGACTGATTTTAAAACAATGGAATGCGATTTGAACAGTTGTCAAAATATTTTTTACCTCAAGACAGAACACATTTTTATTGTTTTGAATTACATTGTGCTTTTGTAAATTTTACTGAAGATTAACGTGAAATTGTGTTGTTTTTCCGAATGGTCAAGCTTCTAATTGGATCAGAGGATAATCTACTTTTGTATATAGCGAACAAAGTTACTTTTGAAGTTATAATACTCAAGTGATTTCTGATCACAGCTTGACGCTCCATCTTAAAATCTTCGTAAAACATTGTTCTAACTTAATGGAGATATTTAAAAAGAATTAAAGGAGGAACGCGCCTCTTCACCGCTCTTCAGAATATTTTAAAAGCCGACATTCGCAGCGACTCAAGCAAATGGTTTTCTCGAAACGTGATCTCTGTATAATAGTAAATATTAATTAAACAAAAAAAAACGGTTCGATAGATCGTGTTTTAGTACAAAATACTCATCACGGCGCACCTTGGCGGGATTTTTTAGTTTATTCTAAGGTAACAGACTCAACGCCCGTGCGATCACAAAGACGCAAGGGTTTTGACAACTTTTTTATTATTATTTTCCCGCGGGTGACATGCGTATTTTGAAAACACGATTAGTTGTTCCGTTTAAATTGCACACGCTTCCCAGGCTCACCGGGGAAGGGCCGCCCATAAGTAATAATTCTAGAATAAGTTAGCGACTTGTGATGGGTCGCCATTTTTTTACTCTCTTCCACTCGTGGTTTTTGGACTCCCGCAGTTCGAACCCCACGCGATGGAGCGTAATAGAGTGACATGTTAACATTCATTTATTATTACGTAATGGCTGATGTCAATGGCAAATTGTTTTCTAAATGTATTTAAATTGATATATAAATAAATAATCCCAGCATGCAAGGAAAACAATTATATTTTATTTTGAACCAAAACCCTAGCACACCTCGATAAAAAAAATAATTCACTTTCTATCAATCCTTTTCATAATCTGTACAGTTGATTTTAAAACAAAACAAATCCAACAAAATGAAAATGGTTTTACAGTTATGCATACATGCACAAAATTTATAAACATGTGTTAATTTTATCCACATTTTTAACAAACTTTTATCAATCGCACATTATTTTCTAATACATTTAAACTTCTTAATGTGATCTCGATAAACTTGATAATTTATCTCATTGAGTCTGCAACTACTTAATAATACATTTACCTACTTATGGAAATATAATATACTTTCAAACGCTTATTCAATTGATCAGTTCTTTTTTCGTGAGCCATTATACGGCACAATTAAATATAAGAACATTGTGCCCACACAGACACATGACCTAATCTACTTAAAAAAATTAACAGAAAATCAATAACTTCAAGATTAGTTCATGAATTTTCAAGATTGTATTCACGCAAATTCAAGTGTCCTAGTTTCCAAGTTTAAAAAATATTTTCAGCAGTATAATTGCCATTTCACAAAAACATATTTTCCGCAATTTGTAAAATATTTTATAGATTGCCTTCCCGAATTCATAGCAATGATATATTTATTTATGAATTTCTTAGGAGCTTGTTGTTGTCACGGGAATGAAAGATGAATTTAATCGAAATTCACTCCCGATCTCAAACACTTCCCAACGTTTGCCTATGTTATTCGCCAATGTTAATATTATGTTATTTGAGCTATGCTCCAGGATGTATTATGATATGAGATTGAAACAAATATTTACTATTTAAAATTACATTTATTAACGAAATGCACACAAAAGAAAAAGAAAAATTACTTAAGAACTAAAAATGGACTTACATGCTATTCGCTGGCCAAACGAATTAAAACTAACGAAGTCAACAAATTAGAACTAACGAAGGCGGTGATCTGCGGCGAGGACCGACGCTGACGGAAGGCGGCGAGTTGACCGGCACGAGGACTGCCAGAGGCTGCACAACACAGAAGGCTCACGCGGATGATGGACCGTGGAGGGCACGGATCTCCTTTGCAGCGGCAGCGGTGGCCGAATCTGAGGCAGTCAGCACCTGGCTGCTAATGGCGCCTGCACCACGAGGGACGTGCGAGACGGACGATGGGGAAGAGCGCGGAAGCGAAAGGCGATCTGGTCTCCGGTCCTTCAGAAACGTGGTCTCGCCCGGCAAAATGGTGGGAATGCCCTTGGCCGGCGCAAGCGCCGGCGACCAGCGGGGCGCCGGGGAGCCGCACGTCCGCCTCCTCGGGAGTCTGATTTTCAAGTCCCGGTGGTCCGACTCTCGGTCGGTTTCGTTCTTCAATTTCCGTTGTCAAAAAAAACATGGCCGCGCGTGTTGTCGCTCGCCATATCCGGTCGGCAGTACTTAAACTTAATGGCAATATCGGGGAAGAAAGCTATTTTTGTCACTTTGAAATTGTCACTTACACTATTATTGTTTTTTATACACTATTATTGTTTTTCATACACTCTCTTATCACTAAATAAAATTAACTTAACTAAGATTAAACAAACCTCCAGAGAGAAAACGTATTTTCTGCCATGTAAAAATTGTTTAGTGCAATCTCACCGAGTATGCCATAAAACATGGCTATATCAAATTGGTGTATTTTATCTATTTAGAATACTAATTAATTTACTGTGCTAATTGATCTGTATGGTTTAATTGTTTTAGAAAATAATAACTTTGCTTCATATGGAAAATTAGTTTCTCGCTCTGGCAACTGACAGTCTGGGATATCTGGCAATGGAATAATTGCTTGTGGCGGGGGCGCTATTCTTAAATATTCTCAAGTAATACAAAACGCAAAGAAGTCTAGTGGCTATTATACATATATAGATTCTAGTCTCAGAAAATGTTTAGTTCCATTTTTGGCCGTAAGCAAATACTTCGTGGTTGATTGTAAACAAAACGTCCCGCCAATCCCTCGTTCGTCTCTTGTCAGTTCAAAATTTATCGTGTGGTAGGTAGAAAATTATTGTCGCGGCTAATAATTTTGAAATAGTTTAAAAAATTCAAGGCGATGATCAAAATTTTGTAAACCAAGGGCATGTCAGAATAATCTTTAGTTATTAACGCATAAATTTGCCGAGAAACCTTTGGGGAGGCGCAATAAATTTTTAATTTCGCTCTTCGGCCGACACGCACCATTAGGCTGACTTCGTTCCCATTTAAAGGTAAGTCAACACATTCCTTACACACGAGTATGACTTCACGCTTCATATAAAATTCTTCATTTAGTTAATACGTATTTCAAATTGAAACCAGATATATTTCACATAAGGTATTCAAAATCCTATTTTTTTTTAACGTGCGGATCTCAAACTCATTTCATACATCGTATTTCCCGTGTTTTAATCAAACCAATGCATGAATATACAGTTAAACTCTGTAGTGATATGAATAAATGCCGTTACATCAACGTTAACTTTTTAATTTGAAGTATATGAATGCAGGAAATAATTCATTTATATGTCTTGTTTCGCCCCTCTGTTACTATGCTACATTATTTGCGCACAAGCTCAACTATCTTTGAAATCTTTTCATCATTTTATTCAAGTGCACAAAGAATTAGAATCCTAACAAGATTTTACAGCCAGCACGAAAAGTTAATTCAAGCTTATTTTGTTTATTTTTGGAAATGAAATCCTGGAATTCATCCATAGAATCAATTGACAACAATACTTGTTATTGTTGTAATTATTTTTGATAACTTCTGTATGGAAGTGAGGCTTGGAGTTGACAGAAGGAGAATGAAAGTAGGATAAATGCAGTTGAAATGAGAGAATGTGTGGAAAAACAAAAACTAACTAACCATCACGCCATTTCTCCGGGGGGGTAGGCAGAGAGGATGGATCGCCACAATGCTCTGTCCTGGCATACCTCTCGGGCTTCCTCTACATTCATACATCGTACCATGCACGCACGTCGATTATTCAGACTTCGAATGTGGCCGCCTTTTAGTAATTGATTAATTTGGTCAAGCCATGTTTTCCTCGGTCGTCCTTGGCTTTTTTTCCCACTCATGCTGCTTGTGTACAACTTTTTAACCATTCTATTCTCATCCATTCGTTCCATATATCCAAACCATCTCAGGGATCCTTTTTTAATTTTATCCATGATGCAGTCATCTGCCTTACATTTGTTTCTTATTTCATCATTCGGTATTCTATCATACAACGTTTTCCCGCACATTCTTCTCAGTAATCTAATTTTTACGGCGTTTATCCTGCTTTCATCCTTCTTTTGCCATGAGGGTTGGCACTAGAGAGAGTAGAATGGTTAAAAAGTTGTACACAAGCAGCGTGAGTGGAAAAAGAAGCCGACGACGACCGAGGAAAACATGGCGTGACCAAATTAATCAATTACTAAAAGGCGGCCACATTCGAAGTCGGAATAATCGATGTGCGTGCATGGTACGATGTATGAATGTAGAGGTATGCCAGGACAGAGCATTGTGGGGATCCATCCTCTCTGCCTACTTCTCCGGAGAAATGGTGTGATGGTTAGTTATTTATATATGCTCTTTAACTATGATTTCACCATCTCGTTATTAACTGAAATTGATTTGCATATTGACAAAATCAATTTATAAATTTGTAGATATCGCACAGTGAGTGTAAAACCGAAACAAGTGCAAATATACAGTTTGGAGATATGGGAGTTTAAAGACTTCATATTGCTTGGAAAAACTGTTTTTTTTTAATAAACCAATGATTTTCAGTTTAAAGTAATATACCTATAAACCGAAAATCATTGGTTTATTAAAAAAAAAACAGTTTTTCGAAATAATATGAAATCTTTAAACTCCCATATCTCCAAACTGTATATTTGCACTTGTTTCGGTTTTACACTCACGGTGCAATATGTAACCTAGAAATGTATAAGAATATTGCGGGGTAACTAACTAGCCATCACGCCGTCTCTCCGAAAGGGTAGGCAGAAAGAATGGACTGCCACATTTTAATCCATGTGGCACTCCATCCTTCTCTTTTCATCCCCGCGAGAGACGCAGTGTGATGGGTTGCGAACCTCATCACCACCAACAGGCATCTCCCGCGCACACTTCGACCGTCAAAAGTCCACAAAATAAATCTAAAACAAATTATTATTTTTTTTTTTTAAAATATTTTTATTGTATGTATTTTACATACAAAAATAACACAGACATACATGTTAAAATAAAACACATATATCAGCAATTGTGGTATGTACCTATATAATCCTTAAAGGATGCATAGGTCATTTGGAGAATGTCCACATCGACTGACACCTCATTCAAGAGCACCATACCCCGGGTCATTGTTTGCTGCGCCATGACCTTTGTTCTGCTATGCGGTATGCACAACATATCGTGTCTTCTAGCGCGAGCATACCTGTCCGGTGCATTGAGGCCATAACACTCCAAGAGGTATGGGCTATCAATGAGGTTACGGAGTATTTTAAATCCTAAGATCATCAATGTACCTTTTCTTCTTGATTCGAGACTGCGGTACTCTGTGTTAATCAATAGATCATTGTGGTGCATAAACCTCGGATATACCCCATTCATTCGCACGTAGAGGTATCTCAGATTTTTTTTCTGGATTTGTTCTAATATCTCCACATACTTGTGCTGGTATGGAGACCATACAGCACTCGCGTATTCTAATTTTGATCTAACGATGCCGTTAAACATTGATGTCATCGCTTCGGGATTTCGGAACTGTTTGCAAGTTCTTGAGACAAAACCCAGAAGTTTATGGCCACTCGATGCCAACATTAAAATAAAAATTATATAAAAAACAATGATATAAAATCAATTGTTTTGGTCAATTTGATTGTTCCCACACTTTGTAATAGTTTTTTCGTTTATATTAAGAACTAGCTGACCCGGTAACGCTTCGCTATTGCTAATTTCGAGTATATAAATAAATCCAATATATATTCAACAAATACAATTGAAATTCAATATCAATTAGTTTATTTATTGGATTAAATGACATGTGTACGGATATTGTGAGGTAGTCGTGACATAAACATTTTGTATTGAAAACATTTTCTTTTGTTTTAGAATCTTTACCAAAATGTCCGCCAGCACTTACAAGTCTGTGATCGAGGATATGGAGTCGGTGGAGAAGGAAATCAAAGAGTTGGTGTTGCATTACAAATCTAAAAAATGTACAGTGTTTGAACCGTGCAATGAAGAGAACCTCCCCAAATACTTGAAGTCCATCGAGGACGAGCTCTCCGTGGTGGGTGTGAAATACATGTTCAACCCGTACGAGGACCTGGACCCCGACAAGGTGGGCAAGAGTCTGCTGCGACTGGCCAACGGGACCTGGGGGCTGCTGCTGCACCACAAGGAGGTGGCCGCAAATGGGGCCCGTCTCAAGGAGAGGAACTACTCTCTTCAACAGAACAACTTCTACCTCAATGTGAGTTCCATCCTCTTCATACTCGATGAGTATATAATTAGGTTTATCCTCCCATATGATTTGTGGTATTTTGTGACGGAAAGTTAAAAAAATAGATTAGCAATAGATTAGCAACCTATCACACGTCATGAGAATCAATAGCTTAAAAAACATATATACAGTAATTGGGTTCAAATAACCTACTGTATACAAATGTGGAAAGCTATGGGAAACTACCATATTAAAGGTATGAGTGACATGACTTGGATTTATGAAACGCTTGGATTAAGAAAGTATACATCAACAATGTGGGGAGAGCAATCAAACTGCTGAACATGATCGCTTCGGAGATCAACGTCTTTCATATTAGTGAAAGTACGTTCAGAAATACTCTTGACTTTGGAGAGTATCTTGAATTCCTAAAGTCGAACTATCTCTCATGCGTTCCTGGTATTATATATTATAATTAATTGTTGTTTGTAATATCTTTTGAGAAAATAAACTAATTTGTTTTGAATGGGTGGAGGATAGGAAATGCACACTAATGCTTCATTTCTTCCAGTAAAAACACAAATTTTCCAAAAACTGAGAACTTCACTTGGACCCCAGATATTTGAAATAGTTAAATTCACATATAAATAACTAATTCTTATGAATTATAACGTTGTACAGTATCATTATTTAACATCTTCTTCGTATCAATGGCAATCTAATTTTGATATATCTTGTTACTGAAATGGAACGTTTAACCGATTTTGTGTGGTTTCCAGGGATGCCAGGTGTTATAGTTTTAGTAACACCACACGTGGAGGCAACTTCCTTGCCCCCCTTGTTTTAACATTCAGGGATACAATTGCAGAACCTGGTGGACCGTCAGAAGAAGGACTTGGAGGAGCGCGAGAGCCTGCTGCGCCAGGCCACGGAGGAGTCTCGCCAGCTGCGCACGCGGCTGGAGGAGGAGCAGCGCGAGGGGGCGCGTGCCCGCGCAGAGGCCCGCCGCTCGTCCGGCGTGCTGGCTACGCGCGAACACGAACAGGCCGTGCGTCTGCGCCGCGTGGAGGCCGATCACAACCGCCTCAAGGAGAGGTACGCCAGCGGTAAGTTGGATCCATCATCTCTGATTAAACAGAAAACAAAACACAAAAATATTTTACACAATTAATTATAGCTACCAACCAATTTTGCTCTGACTATTGGCTTTTTCAAAGTAATAAAAGTGAAACTGGCTGGTACTTAAAAAAAACACATAATGTGAATGAAGCGTGAAATTGCATAATGCCGTGAAGGAAACATTGGAATTTTAAATGTCCACCATGTGAGGAGTCTAAAAAATATATGTGTGTGCATGAACGGCATAATAGATTGTTAACCGTCGCGTTGCCATGTGGTCAATTGAGTTTCCACTGCCAATTTAAAGTTGATTTTCTTAAAACCTATGGACCCTAATATTATAAAAAAAATTGTAATCCTCCATTGAAGTGTTCTCAATATTTCGTAATAAAAAAAAAGCAAAAAATTACTTCCTTCATCCCAAAAAAAAATATTTTCTAAGACTGCCCTCACCTTCATTCGTGTTAAGGTAGAATTTGTTTTGCTAATATTTACAACTTTATCAAAAGTGACAAATACTTACTCGCTGTTTTGAACGTATTATAAATTATATCTTTGACCTTTTCAATAGGTACGTAATAATATCGACTGTAGATGGAAACGCAGCACGCAATTTAATAATATCAGAACTGTGAAAATATTAACACTTTACCAAAAGGGACAAATATTAATACGTACTCGTTGTCTTGAACGTACTATACATTTTGCCTAGGTGCCTTTATCATACGTAAAATCTCGTAAAGTCTCGCCCCGCCGGCCGCGGCGCGAGACAAGTTTATACTTGGGTGTCCAGTTGCTCGTATGCTGTGACGCATTCCATATCAGAAATCGCATGGTTCCAGAAAAAAATTAATAATGATATGTTTTTCAAATAATCCATGTATGTTATAGATATCGATCTATTCCTAATGAAATTCCCTACAAGATGACATAAATTAAATTTTGATTCATCGAGTCATATGCTTGATATTTAGATAAAGTTAGCGGTAAACTGAATTTAACACATGGGAGCGAGCGTTTTGTTTTGAACACGGTACGTTAAGGGTTAATTAGAAAAAATATGTGCATAGATTGAGACGGTATAAGGCTGTCTCAAGGAGACCATCCTTCCTTCCTTCCTCCTAGCCTTCCCTCCACTGCTGGGTGTAGGCCTCTTCCATCTGTCTCCATTTTTCTCTATCCTGTGCCGCTTCAATCCAATTTTTCCCGGCGACCACAACAATATCGTCGGCCCATCTCTTTTGTGGCCGACTTTGAATTTGAATCTCTCCAGAATCCTACACGAAGTTGAATCTCTCCAGAATCCTACACGTTGTGGCACATCAGATTCCTGTTGACTACCGTCCCACTTTAAGACCGTCAAAGAGATGGAGGGCTAGCTGGGAGTCAACTTCCCAAGAGAGGTCAGCCTGACTACAGGAACAGACCAAAGGTCTAAAAGGAGAAGAAGATAGGCAGATAAAAATATAAATCTTTGATTCCAAAATGATTCCAGTGGTGAGGAAACTTAATGTAAGTTATTAAATGTCGGCCACGTGTATGAATGTTGAGGGGAGAGAGAAGTGTGTCAGAAAGAAATTCTTTCTGCTTACCCCTTCCGGGAGATGGTGTGATGGTTAGTTAGTTTTTTTTTACAACATCAAACCATCACACTGTTTCTCCATAACTGTAAGCAAAGAGAATGCTCCACATTCATACAGCAAGAGTATTTTTTAAACTATGAAAATAATACATCAGTGTATATTTTAGGTCTGTTTGTCTCCAAGAATGAATTGAAAGAGAACTATATGGATGAGTGCCGTGCCAAGGAGAAGAAATACCAGGAGACCATAGCCAAGCTGCAGGAGAACAACCGTCAGCTAGTACAGGAGGTCCTCAGCCTAAAGGAAGACCTCATTCCTCCGGACATGTAAGAACACGCGCATGAACATCCGCGATACTGTCACGTCGGACAGTAGTTTTGTTTTTAACAATTTTCCACATTAACCAATAAATATTCGCTTAAATTCACATTACATTATAACTAAAGTAAACGTAAAATGTATGCAATGACGGTTATATCATTTTTTGTTCTTGGGTATGATTGGTGTTTGAGTATTTCAGTTAAGATTATTGTCGCAGTCCACCTGAAAATTGTTACCCAAAGAGATCATAGATCAATCAATCTCAAGAATCAAAAAGTAATATTTGCAATGTTCTGAAGTTTAGCAGTATTTGAGATATGAGATTCAGAATTGGATATTAAAAATACATTCTTATACAGTCAATGGTGTCCATTGCTGGACATAGGCCTCCCCCATTCTTCTCCACACACTTCTATCTTCCTTTCTATTATCCAGTCATCAGCAATTCTCCTTATTTCATCAGACCATCGGACTCTTCCATCTTCACGAGGTATCCATTCCACTACGCTTCTAGCCCATCTATATTTTCCCAATCTGGTGACATGTCCTGCAAATGACAATTTGAGCTTAGTTACCCTTTCAACGACATTCATTACTCCCGATCTATGTATTTTAGTAATTTTTTCATCCGATCGTAGAGTTTTAGTACCAAATTATATTTTCATTAAATTTATTTTATTCTCAAGAAGCTTTCATGTAGGAATCTTCATTTTATATAGTGTATTTTTATTATTCATCTTTTAAAAAATTAATTAATTTTAATTTCCTTAAAGTATTTTTTTTTTTTAATATTTTTTATAAATAGAAAAACATTATGTTATGAATCAAGTTATACAAAATCACCTCCTTTTTGAGATTTACTGCTAACTTCAGATCTATACCGTATTTGCATTTTATCAGTTTGAACACTTTTACATTTTAGAATAATTATTTATTAAAAATATTTTATACAAATATTTTAAAAAATCACAATTTTATTTTACCTTATTTATCTAGTTTAAGACAAACAAAAATGGAACATAAATAAACAGGGAATTCACGCAGGGAACATTTGAGACTTTATATATTTCATTGTGATTAATCACAACGTTCCTAAACAAATTTCTGATTTGGGGTACTTTTAATAATGTTGATATTATAATTAAATAAGATTGCCAGTTAATAAAACAATGGTAAGAAGCAGAACCTAAATTTAAAAGTTCCGAATTTGATTCACAGCTTGCGATTTTTTTTACTCATGTCTGGTATTGAAATTAACGATTACTCATGTCTGGTATTGAAATTAATGATTACTCATGTCTGGTATTGAAATTAATGATAACTCATGTCTGGTATTGAAATTAATGATTACTCATGTCTGGTATTGAAATGAATGATTATGAGTAATTGATTACTCATGCATGGTATTGAAATTAATGATTACTCATGTCTGGTATTGAAATGAATGATTATGAGTAATTGATTACTCATGCATGGTATTGAAATTAATAATTACTCATGTCTGGTATTGAAATTAATGATTATGAGTAATTGATTACTCATGCATGGTATTGAAATTAATGATTACTCATGTCTGGTATTGAAATTGACGATTATGAGTAATTGCTCTTGCATGGTATTGAAATTAATAATTACTCATGTCTGCTATTGAAATGAATGAATACTCATATCTGGTATTGAAATTAACGATTATGAGTAATCAATTACTCATGCATGGTATTGAAATTAATAATTACTCATGTCTGGTATTGAATTTAACGATTACTCATGTCTGGTATT
The DNA here is from genome assembly GCA_022606425.2 of Lepidostoma basale. NCBI lineage: Eukaryota > Metazoa > Arthropoda > Insecta > Trichoptera > Lepidostomatidae > Lepidostoma > Lepidostoma basale. The sequence continues at coordinate 1,063,005 of JAHDVF020000551.1, read as the reverse complement.
GAAATTAAGGATTACTCATGTCTGGTACTGAAATTAACGATTACTCATGTCTGGTATTGAAATGAATGGTTCAACATTACTCAGTTACACGTATATTGAGTCCGTCTTGTCTGTTTTATATTACAAGAGTATAAATTTATGTGAAGAGAGAATTTTTTTAGGTTGTTTTTTATAAATTGTATCACATTGTACCCCTTTTCGACAAAAGTAAACAATTTTAGGTAACCGTTTGTTAAATTATAGAAAACATTGTTTATAAAATTTCTATAAATCTTTGGACTTTTTTTACAAATTGACAAAATCTTTGCTAAATTAGTGTTACTTGTATTGTCTGTCTCGTCATTTATAAAATTGTAGATCTCAAAACCTATTCAGCCCTGAGGCCATGTCGAATTAAATTTAAATTATTTAAATATACATAATTAATATGTTCATTGTTTCTTGAATAATTATTTAAATATCCATATTATTATTTAAAAATTTTAAATATGTTTTGTTTTGAAGAGGGTTTATAATGAAAATAAAATTTTCTTTATAAATATATGTTTAGTTTTGTTCCACTTGTTGTTAGTTTTGACTAGTTTCGGCACCCTGTTGCCATCTTCTGGTGAAGAAGGTGAATGTTGTCACGGCTTCTGGTGAAGAAGGTTAATTTTGTCACCGGCTTCTGGTGAAGAAGGTGAATATTTCGCCGGCTTCTGGTGAAGAAGGTGAATGTTGTCACCGGTTTCTGGTGAAGAAGGTGAATGTTGTCACCGGCTTCTGGTGAAGAAGGTGAATGTTGTCACCAGCATCTGGTGAAGAAGGTGAATGTTTCGCCGGCTTCTGGTGAAGAAGGTTAATTTTGTCACCGGCTTCTGGTGAAGAAGGTGAATATTTCGCCGGCTTCTGGTGAAGAAGGTGAATGTTGTCACCGGTTTCTGGTGAAGAAGGTGAATGTTGTCACCGGCTTCTGGTGAAGAAGGTGAATGTTGTCACCAGCATCTGGTGAAGAAGGTGAATGTTTCGCCGGCTTCTGGTGAAGAAGGTTAATTTTGTCACCGGCTTCTGGTGAAGAAGGTGAATGTTTCGCCGGCTTCTGGTGAAGAAGGTGAATGTTGTCACCGGCTTCTGGTGAAGAAGGTGAATGTTGTCACCGGCTTCTGGTGAAGAAGGTGAATGTTGTCACCGGCTTCTGGTGAAGAAGGTGAATGTTGTCGCCAGCTTCTGGTGAAGAAGGTGAATGTTGTCACCGGCTTCTGGTGAAGAAGGTGAATGTTTCGCCGGCTTCTGGTGAAGAAGGTGAATGTTGTCACCGGCTTCTGGTGAAGAAGGTGAATGTTGTCACCGGCTTCTGGTGAAGAAGGTGAATGTTGTCACCGGCTTCTGGTGAAGAAGGTGAATGTTTCGCCGGCTTCTGGTGAAGAAGGTGAATGTTGCCAACTTCTGTTTAAAAGGTGCCAGAAGATGGCAGCGAGTTACTGAAACTAGTTGAAATTAAAACAACAATAGAAATAAAACTAAATATATATTATAAAGAATTTTTCATTATTTAAAATGAACTTCTACCAAGAAATTTCATTTAACAACCTTATTGTGTCTAGAAGTTTTATTATTTTATATGGTAGTGGCATGTTTTACCATATTAGAGCACATTTGATAATGCCCTATCAAGGCGAAAAATATCACTCTCCTAAAATAAAATAAAACCTCTGCATAACAGACATTGGCATCGATATTTATACATTTAAGTTTTTTTATTTAATTCGACGATATTAAAATAAGTGTACTTGCTGAATAATGAAATGAATAATAGTGTGAAATAGGTTGTGTATTGATATTTATGTAAACAAAAGGTTAAAAAAAACTTTTTTACGACATGCCCTATTCAAAATTTTTCTTCACTGCACAGTTCTTGAACGATAGCGATGTCAAATTTGTCTGTATTTACGTTCCCGATGAACGAAAAGGTGGCGGTCTCGCATCTTTGGAGATTTGCTTCAGCGACCCTGTATTCTCGACATGGCACAGAGTCATTGTCCATAGTCTACCTTGGCCATGTATCCGGCGGCGTGCCTGTAATAGTGGGGGTACTCCTAGCTAATCTTATCGGCCATGTTGGCGCACTCGCATACAACTATAAGCCGCACCCGCTACCTTTTTGGAGCTGGCTGCCATGTGGTCGTCCAACGTCAACGCCAACAACCTCCTTGCTCCCGCAGTGGGTAGAGTGTGTTGTAGGACAAGCACTTCTGGCAGATCAGTAATACTAGGTACTACAGGCCCTCGCGTGGCCCACATTTATTTTGAGGTCCTTCGCGATGGAGAGAATGGCAAACTTCTTGTCTTTGTCTCAAGTGAGACAAATATTCTTGTTTACGTTCAAACCATAGTTTATCTAGTCCAGTGTCTTAAACATGTCTTCCAAGACACTGGTAAACAGTTTTGGAGACAGAGTGTCTCCCTGTTTGACACCTTTTTGGATTTGTACACATTCTTGGGAATTCTTAATTGTATGTGTGAGTGGGAATAGGTTATTTACATTAGCAGATTTACTGAGAAGTACGGCTAATTGAAATGTTGGGGAATTACAACAAGAAATAACCGACCTATTTGGGTGTTTTATTTTATGAATTTTAAGTAACGCACAATAACTGATTTTTGGAAAAGGAATTGATCTTCTTCCTAGCCTTCCCTCCACTGCTGGATGTAGGCCTCGTCCATCTGTCTCCATTTTTCTCTATCCTGTGCCGCTTCAATCCATTTTATTCAGGCGACCACAACAATTTCGTCGGCCCATCTCTTCTGTGGCCGACCGACACCCCTTTTGTTTTCCCATGGCCTCCACTGTAAGACTTTGGGAGTCCATCTTGAACTTGGCTGTCTGGCTACGTGTCCTACCCATTGCCATTTCAATTTTGCGATCCGATCCATGATATCGGCGAAAGGAATTGATAATGGTTTGTAATTATTAGAATTTTGATAGCTGTTTTTACCTCATCTTGAAATTTAGGAGTTGGATCCTTTTTTAATATTTCCAAATTCGGGAAATTTAGAAAGTTTTCAACTTTGGAGATATAATCTATTTTATGTAAAACTATTTGCCTTTGTCAGCCTTTGCAATAATTAGATCTTTTTCTTTCAAAACTTTTAAAAATATTATTGAGGTGGGCTAATTCGCTATTATTTTTAATATTATTATAATTTTTTACTTTTAATGATGTCGTTTTTAAAGGTTTCGGCACACTTGTATTGAAATATATTTTGTTTTTAATAAGAGCCGATTCTACGTCTACTGCAAGGTTTTCTTTTCCAGCGGGAATATGTTTTGTTAATAACAACATGCAATTTACCCTGCTGCTAAATTTAATTTCCCCCTCTCCACTTTTTCACTCGTCATTTAGTATGTAAAAGATGACTCTCTTTCATTTGATTGTTAAAATTAATTTATTCATACACTGAAGAAGAAAAGTCAGCCTACTTTCATAAACAATACCAAGATCCTTTATCATTACGCGCTTAAGTTGCTGGTTATCCATTGTGTATCTGTAATAAACAGTACACAATGCTCTCGTAAAAGATAAAATTACGCACTTAGAGACATTGAAATCAATTTGATTCGTTTTACTCCAGTTTACGATATTATTCACTATATTTGGCACCTCTAACCTCTCTATCACCATGCATCGTGGTATTTATCATACCACCATCTTTGCGCAAGCTTTTGAACTTGTTCCAAAAAGAACGAATAGGATCATCCATGAGATTTCCCCCGATGATTCGAAAGACTATTCGGACACTGCAAACCTCCCTCGAGTGGTAGAGAATGAATTGTTCATACTCAGCACAAGAACCAGTAACCTTCTACTTCTAATGATGAGCATGTTTTACCTCTTTATGTTTCATATGATATCCTCAATAAACCACCTCGGATATCTCCGTCCACCATTTCTCATGTGTTTCCTGGGAAGGACATACCAAAAATATTATATATAATACGATAGAAGTATTGTAAAGTTTCCTTTACGGTACTTAAGTCGTACAAACTACTCCATCAACCCGAGTCATTAAATGATAAAGAGTGTCAAAGTCTCCCTGACCGAAGTACCAACAGCGAATGGTGTTAGTATTAGGTGTGGAAACTCTAGTGACCACTGAAAAAATCCTACCACCACACACAAACTCTAATGATGAATGGTAACTAACTTCATGTTGCTCAGAATCAAGTTTAGAACTCGAAGATCAGAGCTCAGAATATCATTCCACTGGGTGAGCCCAAACACCGCGCATAAGAACTCCAGGTCTTGGTGTACATTTTCGCACCCACGCGCGGAATGAAGATTGAAATCACCCATCACAACGACATTCCGATCCCTATCAGACTGTGGTTCATATCCATTGCATCAAAAAAGCGTTTGTAAACATCTCAAGCAGACTCTAGTGATATTTCATCATCATCGGCTGTCCCTCGTGTCCGAGGAAGACTGTCTTTCACGGGTGTGGGTCCGCAAGTAACTGAAGACTCCAATCTTGGACCCATACATTCTAAAGTGTCTGGGGTAGGGGAAGGCGCTGATAGTAGTACCGTCACCGTCTCCCGATGGTCTCATTTCTTCTTCTCCTCTTCTCTGCGGAGTCGTTTCTGCGCTATGCTTCAAAGTTCTGCGTGCCTTCTGCAGTCTTTTCCCAGCAATTACAATCGATGTTAGTCTTTTGGAGGTTTGCTTTTAGGGAGTCCTTGAAGCGTTTCCTCTGACAACCGTGTGAACGTTTCCCTTGGGTCAGATGAGAGTAGATAATTTTCCTTGGGGATCCGGTCTCAGGCATTCTGATGAAGTGACCAGAAAAATATATATATATTTTTTTGTATAACAACACTTTTATTATGAGACACAACTACTATTAGTTTCGAACACTAAGTGTTCTTCTTCAGGGTAGTTTATGTACTGAAGTTATAAACACAGATTAAAGTTAAGGAACAAGAGAGGCAATGGAGAGGGGGAAAGAGAAAGTTAACAGGTAGATGTCTTCTCCTTAATTGGGAAAGGCCAGTTTAGTGGGAATATATTTAGTATAGGGTTACCAAATGTTTTTTGCTTATTAATTAAATTATTTGGGTCAATTTTATCATTTTTTCTTATTTCTAATATTTCTAAGTTGTTAATACGTGAAGGTGTACAATTTGAATGTAAAAATTTTAAACCTAAATTTGGGGAAAAAGTATGATTGTTTTTTAATAGATGATGGCAGACTTAATACTAGTCATTGACCTTAGTAAGTATGCTGTCATTTGTCCGTTGCCATTTCACATTTAGGATCCTTCGTAGTCAGCGGTGGTATCGCTCTAGGGCTTTTTTTGTGTATCTTCTGTGTGTCTTCTGTGTGGGGTCCAGGTTTCTGAGCCTCCTATAGAGTTTTGGTAGGACAACCGACTTGTAGACAAGCACCTTGATGTCCTTTCTGAAGTCATGGTTGTCAAATATCCTTTATCTCATGCGCCAGAAGGCAGCGCTGGCCGTCTTTATGCGGTTTTAGATCTTTTCGTCAATGTATATCTTTTGTGATATATGGCTACCCAGATATTGGTAGTGAGACAGCCGTGAGTGGGGTGTTCTTCACATATATTAGTGGTTCTTTTTGATATAGGTCTTTCCAATATTGACCTTTAGTCCCATCATCTCATACGCCTCCACAAACACGTTGACGATATCCTGAAGATGCTCCTCAGTGTTGGAACATACAACAGTGTCATCTGCATACTGTAGTTCAGTTATGAACAAGTGTTCCTTTTGGTTTGGATCCTGGACATGATCTTTCCTGCTGAGCTTAGCAGTGATATACCTCTGTAGTTGCCGCAGTCAGATTTCCATTGCATCAAATATGCGTTTGTAGCCAACCTGATTATGGCCACTGTCGTTATCTCTGTCTCTCTTAAAAACAAGGAATGACTCTGCATCAAAAAGTTCATAGGAGAAGACACTCGGATTAAGCCATGTTTCAGTGAGTGCTATTGTGTTTGCGTCACTCGCCAACACACTAATGTAAAACATTGAGCATTTTGTCTTTAATCCTCGAACATTCTGATACAAAATACTTAGATTATCAAGTCAGCTGACCATCGGAAGTTGAGGAGCCGCCACTATTTAATAAAAGACTGTCGCGACCAGTTTTTTGGCTTTAATACCTCCGACACGGCCAATGTTGGAACGTCAATTTTGAAGGGTGCATATGAACCATCTTTGTTTCTTCTGGGAACCACGGACAGCGAGCAGACGCCTTCCCGGTGCAATACTCCAGCCTCCCGGAACACTGAGCTGGGAAGCAAGATCCCTAGGGACTGCATCATTCTCCATGATAGGCATCGACTGGTGCAGCTCCTGAAACGTCGGTTGTCGACTCCTTTGACTTTTTAGCAGCCGATATTTCTGATACAAGGTGTTTCCCGTACCAGACCAAAGACTTTAGATCTCCTTCATCTAATTCAGAAATGTCTCGCACGGCCTCTTTCAATAAGTGAAAGGGGGCGTTTTTGACATTGCTTAATTACAGCACTCTCTTCAACTACCCGTGATGCCTGAGCAGCGTATGAAGTTGAAGATATAACGGGAGAACTAGGAACATTATTTCTTCCTCCCGCGAGGTGGAAATGGTCACAATTACAGTGACGGCTAAAATTATGATGACTTTGAGGTAATTCTGTGATATATATGTGAGAACTCGAGTCTTGAGTCTCTTAACATATGAACCTTCTGAATCACTATTCATTGAAACTAGTTGCAACCTGTGAAATATTTACTGAAGTAAAGATATTTTACCCCTTATAAACTTGATTCACTGTACAATCATAATCAGTAATAAGTTTTAAGTTTTAATGTAAATATTTTTTTAACACACATGTTAAAATTTTCACAATTAACAACACCAAATTGTTCTCCTTTTAATCGAAGTATGATTAAGTGTATAAAATTCCATAACGATTAAACGATTAAAATAATAAAAAGTTGTTTAAAAATAGAAGAACTAAAAATTCTATAAATGATATGAAATATTCATGACACGTGTTTCGTCTTATGAGGACATCTTCGAGTGTCTTATGAGGACATCTTCGAGTGTTTCTCTATCCTGGACGCCGCAAAACTCCTTCCAGCTTCGTATTTTTGCAGATCGAATGGCTTCTTTGTATTTGAGCTTTATTTCCAGGTAGGCGGGCAGCGTGACGGTGAACCGCGGAGGAATTGGCCAGTTTTCTTTTGGCCCGGACGACCTCCCTCTTCATATCGTCCAAGTCGGAGTTCCACCAGGGATTCTTCCCCTGCGCTCCGGAAGCTTGACGGTCGGTATCGCTTCTAGACAGGCGTCCGCGATCGCCTCGACGTAGTCTCCCGCCTGCCTGTTGAGCGCGCCGTGCATTTGGTTCGATTCGATGTTCTCCACTGTGAGTTTTCTATTTGCGAAGTTAGTTTTGAGCGTCTTTTCGAATTTCTTTCGGTGCTCGTCTTGTACAGGAATGTCGACTCTTTTTTATTCCCTCGATCGGGACTCTTGCTCAGCGACACGGTGAAGGTGATGGCGTTGTGATCGGATAGGAGAACTATGTCTCTATCTACCCTCCAGGGCTGCATACGGTGACGACGATGATGCTGCTGAGGAGAATGTCGCCCCGCATTGTCTCGAAAGTGGGAACGGTGCCCTCGTATAACACGTGAAGCTGGTTGTGGGAAACAAACAGATCGACCTTGTCGCCTCTCTTGTCGGTCTTTTTCAGACCTTCGGAAAAGATCTCCACAATGTTTTGGTTTTTTTTAACTTCAGTTGAATCTGTTGTTTGATGCCCTGCATTTTTTTTGTCAGGGCGGTGTGGACTTGTTTAATTTGCAGTTCTGCGAAGTAATATAGCTTTAGGGTGGCAGAGATTGCCAAAAAGAAGTTAGAAAGGTGAGAGGGGTGAAAAGAAAGAGAAATAAGAAATGAAACTAATTGAAGTGGAGTTCCTATATATGGGATTCCATGGACTAGCTAATAAGCATCCCGACATTTGCCTTACAACTGAGGGATCCATGGAAAACCTCAGTCGGGACGCGACGTACCTGTAAAAAAAAAAACACATGTTGGTTAATTATTTGCTTATCTCACAATGGTTGCAGGCGTACCTCTTTTCTCCGCTGTGTATCCGCTTGTGCCTCTCCTATGTACACGTATTTAATAATACAGTGCTTCTGAGATGAAAGTATTACAACAATATCTATCCTTTCTATAAAATGAAATAACTTTTTTTCCCCTTTTTTTAATGTGAATGAGTCAAAGCACACTCTACAAATGTAGGGCCGCTCATCCGTATGGACCCGTTTGTACCTCTTCAGAGCATGAAGGGCTACGAAGCGCTGCTCACAATGGTTTTTTCTTCTTTTTTAAATGGGAGTTGCATTATTATTTACCTTGCTTATTATGTACAAGGTTTATATTTCAACAAGTGGATGTTCTGCTTTGATTTAACTTAAGGTTCTATCTAGCTAGCTACTGAAGTCGGGATCTGGAAGGAATAATCGATGGTGGACCAAAAGGAACTTCTCAGCATTTGCTCTTGTGGAGAGGAAACTACCTAAAACTCTCCAGGAGAAGCCGGCCGGTTGACTGTTGTCATCAGGCCTTCCGTTCCACTAGAAGAGTGGAACGGCGTTTTGTTCCCTAGCTTGGTTTATGATACCAATGTCCTGTTAATCATAAATGACACAATCTCTCGTGCCAACTCTTTGTGAATCATCACCGAAGGGATGTCAAATAAATCCATACCCACACTTCTGCAGCGCGCTTCCAGTTGATGTCTCTGACGGCTGAAAAGGGGGCAAAGCATAAACAAGTGATAGACATCTTGAGGAGTCCTATCGTTGCATGGGCAACTGTCTATCTCCGAAAGCTTAACTCGAAAAAGGTAGCTCATGAGCCTACCGTGACCAGTGAGCATCTGAGTGAGCTCGAAACCGATATTCTGTATTTTTCGAAACTCTGGCATGGTATATTGCAGGGAAAAACATTTTACTCACTCTTCCGTTGGTTTCCCTCAAATACCGTTCATTCCAAAGGTGAAGAATCCTGCCTCTAATTTTCCTTTTAGCAAAGCTAAGTGGGAAATTGGCGAAATCGGGGACTGTCTTTTTAAGCGTAGCCTCCCGAGCCTTTTCTTCTACCCTTTCGTTACCTATTATACCGCAATGTCCCCTTATCCACCCGATATACACATCTTGGTGTCTATTTCGCAATACCTGGACATCCGATCTGATGCCCATTACGATCGGTTTACCGAATTGCGGTCTGAAATCGCGTGAACGCCAGACTTACAGTCTGTAAAAATCAATATCTTTTTCCACCGATTGGGTGGCTTCTTTTGAACATAGGTCACGGCTTCCTTAATTGCAAAGATTTCCGCCTGGAACACGGAGCAGAAATCGTCTAGCTTTATCTTTCTCGCCAGCAGCTTTCTGAAATCATCGTAAGGTAGGAAAGCTGCCCCTACTCTTCCGTCCAGAAGACTACCGTCTGTATAAATTCTCAACTCATCCGGCGCTATACCAGGTACAACCTGGTTGTCATACCCGTGATTTATCGGATGACGCTCCGCCGGATGAGGAAGTGAAAAATAATCTACTATACCCTGATACAATCTATCCTGAGGCAAGTCCTGCAAGGTGAGGTTTTTCTTCACCTCATATGCCTCTGCGAGTTCCCTAATTCTCAGATCGAGTGGCATAAATCCACTTAGGACTTGCGCCGAAACCAGGGAGATAGTTCTGTATCCCCTGCATGATCTAATGGCTATTTGCCGTTGGACTGAGTCCAATTTTTTACGATTGACTCTTCCTGACCGCCCTGCCCACACACTCGAAGCATACGTGATCAAGGGCTCTACTGCGCCCACGTTAATCTGCCGCATAACCTCCGGGGACGCACCCCATTTAGGTTTAGCGGCTCTCGCTAGTTTATTTGTAATGCCAGCGCCCTTTTTACAAATAATGGCAATATATTGCGAGACCTAAAACTTTGAAGTGGTCAACGAAATTCAATCGGACGCCATTCGTGTGAATGATTGGCTGGTGGTCCTTCCTTCTCTTTAGAAATATCCCGTTAGTTTTATCTTCTGCGAATTGCAGTTTGACTTTAGAACCCCATGACGTGACAATCTCCAGCGCATTGTCAGTTATTCTTCCGAATTCAGTCGTGTCGTCGACTCTGCGATAACAACAAGTATCTGGTATATAAACAAATACTATGAAAGAAACTTGTGGGCTACCACCAACCAGTATAGGCAATACTGTCTGAACACACGAGAAGCATTGCAGAATACATCACTTTATTTATTTTGTCCCCACCAGAGCTTCGTCAGAGTTACAGAAACTTTCTAATTGATAGTCAAAAACTGTGTTCAACCGGACATTTTGGCAGTTTTATTTTGATAACATACATTCAATCATATCAGCTTGATACCCGTTATTAACTGTTATTTGTTATGTAGTTAGCAACTCTTCTTCTTTTCGTAGACGTCACGTGGAAAATACTAAAAAATTGCAGGTTTTATGTATCTCTTTGTTAGGGATTTTATCTCTACCTAAGGTGGCAATGTTTTCATTACTGCAATTCTACGATGTTTCTTTCTGACGGCGTTAATGCTTGCTTCGATTCCGTAAGTCATTATGGATCTGATGCATGTTTTGTAAATCCTCACTTTACTTTCCACTAACATATGCTATATACCTGTACGTATATGAAAGCTGTCGATTGTACTATATATTTTTTCTTTCTTGTGGTCAGCAGTTAACTATTGATATCCATAGATACATTTTGAATAGGCTATGGTTCTCATTTTGAATAGGGCATGTTCTAATTTTGAATAGGGCATGGTTATAATTTTGAATAGGCCATGGTTCTAATTTTGAATAGGCCATGGTTGTAATTTTGAATAGGGCATGGTTCTAATTTTGAATAGGGCATGTTCTAATTTTGAATAGAGCATGGTTCAAATTTTGAATAGGGCATGGTTCAATTTTGAATAGGCCATGAGTTCTAATTTTGAATAGGCCATGGTTCTAATTTTGAATAGGCCATGGTTCTAATTTTGAATAGAGCATGGTTCTAATTTTAAATAGGGCATGGTTCTAATTTTGAATAGGCCCTGGTTCTAATTTTGAATAGAGCATGGTTCTAATTTTGAATAGGCCCTGGTTCTAGTTTTGAATAGAGCATGGTTCTAATTTTGAATAGGCCAAGGTTCTAATTTTGAATAGGCCATGGTTCTCATTTTGAATATGGCATGGTTCTAATTTTGAATTGGGAATGGTTCTAATTTTGAATAGGGCATGTTTCGTCAATGATATGTTCTTGTGATAATAATATGTAAGAGTAGTGTTAAGAATTGTGTTATAGTCGTGAAGATATAATATTTATAACAAAAGACTAATGTAAGCTCTGAATTAAATAAGTAACTAAGAATTAACCCTTCATTGCATGGTGTATCAAATTTGCAACAAACCGAAAAACCTACTAATATTTATATATAATATTCAAATTTCATACATGTTCTTGTTGTACCCTATACTCTACATTCCCATCTACCTATTAAGGTACACAAGCCGTCGCTAGTGGCGCTAGTTTACAAAAAAAAACTATTTTACTTTGATAATTGGTTGATGGTAGACCTGTTTCGATTACTGCCAATTTTGGCACATTTTGAATTTAAAAAAATGATTTTTTTTTTTAATAAATAAAAACTACATTGTCAAATGAGTATTTATATCATGTTCAATAATTTATTATGTGTAATAATGTAATGTATTATGAAATATTATCAAATTTAGCTCTCTAGTAAAATTCCTGCAAACACATTTTTACCGATATGAAAATAACCAAAGCTATTTTTTATATTATATTTCACAATAGATAACTAAAAATATTGTTTTTGTTATAATTTAAAAAAAAATCATGCAATGAAGGATTAATATTTCTTAATGCTGTCAAATGTCAAATATTTAAAAAATAATGTTGCCATTTGATTTCCTTTTAAATTCACCCTACTGAGAGTTATTATTATAAAAAATCATTAAGCCATAAAGGAAACCATAAAGTCTTAACAGATTTTTGAAAGCCGTAAAGTCTTAACTGACTTTTGAGACCCATAAAGACTTAACAGATTTTTTTAGAGCCATAAAGTCTTAACTGATTTTTTTAGAGCCATAAAGTCTTAACTGATTTTTGAGAGCCATAAAGTCTTAACTGATTTTTTAGAGCCATAAAGTCTTAACTGAAATGAGTTTTCAAATATTATATGTTATGTGGTCATCAACATAGTTAATTGTATAGTATGTTATATCTAGTACACGGTATAATAAGAAAATAAAAACAGTATGGACACACTATTGCCCTGGGTGGAATTTTAACACAATGAAAATATGACAAGACCATCACAACTCATTTCGGACAAAAATTACATAAGACTTTATGGCTCTCAGGTACAGACTTGGTTATAACTTTGATAAAAATTCAGTTACAATATTGATATGTGTAATAAAAGTACCATATATTTAATTAAAAGAAAATGTAATTTATGTAGTTAAGATTTTCATTGATGTGATAGAAGTGTCATATTTGTTTATAATTTTGATAGAAATAATGTGCCATATTTAGTTATTGTTTTAACGTGTTATTAACTAAATAGTCTCATTAAATAATATGTATTGTGTATGCAAGTTACTAATATAATTGTTTAAACCAACATTGGTGTTACTGTGTCTGTGATCAAAATAAATATATTTGTTAGTAAAGATTTGTTTTATTTTTAATGGAGGGTGCTCATTTTGTAGTGCTTCCCGAACAGGTTTGATTTTCAACATATTCTAAGCAATTTAGGTCAATGTAGTCGACAGTTATGCTGCACAGAATGCATACAAAAGAAAATTAAATAAAAAAGGCTAACTAACCATCACGCCGTCTCCCTGAAAGGATAGGCAGAAATAATGGACTGCCACACTTTAATTGATGTAGCATTCCATCCTTCTCTTTTCGCCCCGCGGGAGACGTGGTGTGATGGATTGCGAACCTCATCGCCACCAATAGGAATCTCCCGCGCTTCCTTCGATCGTAAAACATCCACAAAATAAATCTAACACAAAAAATATAAAATAAAAAAATAAAAAATTGCATATTATAAAAAAAACTAAACTAACCTTACCACCACGCCGTCTCTCCAGAGGGGTAGGCAGAAAGAATGGACCGCCTCACCGTTCTGTCCTGACATACTTCTCTCGCTTCCTCTACATTCATATTGTCATGCACGCACGTCGATTTCTCCGACTCCTCCATGACTGACATTTAATATTTCATTGATTTGATAGTGCCACGTTTTCCTCGGCCTTCCTCTATTTCTAGCTCTGTTCATGTCGTTCACATATACCTTCTTCACCATTCTGTCTTGACTCATTCTTTCCATGTGTCCAAACCATCTTAACGATCCTTTCATTATTTTGCTCATAACACTATCATTTGCACCGCATTCACTTATTATACTTGCATTTGTCACTCTATCATATACAGATTTGTCACACATTCGTCTTAGAGATCTCATTTTTACTGCATTTATTCTACTTTCATCCTTCTATTGCCAGTTCCTTTTGGTTGTGAAATCACCGTCGGAATACCTTTGATGACTTTTTTTGTGACTAAAGGTCGTTTCAGTCGGATGGATATTAAAAGTGTAATAAAAATATTGGAGTTTACTTGTAGCAAACCATACCGTCAAAATAGAATAAGGAAAATGTGAAAATATTTAAAAGCGGCAACCCCATTTTCTCAGTAAGTTTTTAAAACAAACAAACCATCACGCCGTTTTCCCGTGTGGGTAGGCAGAGATAATGGACCGCCACACTACTCTATCCCGACACACCTCTAGCTTCCTCCACATTCATACAGCGAGTCATACACGCAAGTCGATTCTTCCGACTTCTAACATGACCAACCTTTAAAAATTGATTAATTTGGTCATGCCATGTTTTCCTCGGTGTGCCTCGACTCCGTACTCAATTCACATCATTAACGTATACTTTCTTAACCATTCTTTCTCCATCCATGCGCTCCATATGTCCGAACCAATAATAAATTTTAATACCTTTGAAACATTTTATAACCTCGATTCCCGGACTATTTCATCTGTTGAGGCACAACATCTATTATGAAAAGAAAAATAGACTTTAATCTTTTTTAATGCATAAATCACAACATTTGGAAATTTGAACAAAAACTTTGCTTATTATATGCTTATAAACCATAAAATAAACTTAAAACTGTAAATGAAAACGCCACTCGAAAGCGGAAAAAATAAGTAAAAGCGATTTGATGTGAACCAGTCGGCTTGCCATTCTTAGGACTAATCCTCTCCACCTTCTTCCTCGTCGAATTCCCCCTCCTCCTCGGCGCTGGCCTCCTGGTACTGCTGGTACTCCGACACCAGATCGTTCATATTGCTCTCGGCCTCCGTGAACTCCATCTCGTCCATGCCCTCGCCCGTGTACCAATGAAGAAAGGCCTTTCTTCTAAACATGGCGGTGAACTGCTCAGAAACTCTTTTAAACAGCTCCTGGATGGCCGTGGAGTTGCCGATGAAGGTAGCAGACATCTTGAGCCCGCGTGGCGGTATGTCGCACACCGCTGTCTTCACGTTGTTCGGGATCCACTCAGCGAAATACGAAGAATTTTTATTTTGAATGTTGAGCATCTGTTCGTCCACTTCTTTCATGGACATGCGGCCTCTGAAGATGGCAGCCACGGTGAGGTATCTCCCATGGCGCGGATCGCAGGCAGCCATCATGTTCTTAGCGTCAAACATCTGTTGGGTCAACTCTGGCACCGTGAGCGCTCTGTACTGCTGGCTGCCGCGAGAAGTCAAGGGTACGAAGCCAGGGATAAAGAAATGGAGACGAGGGAATGGCACCATGTTCACCGCTAGCTTCCTCAAGTCCGCGTTGAGTTGTCCAGGGAAGCGTAGACAAGTCGTCACTCCTGACATTGTAGCTGAAACTAAATGGTTTAAATCTCCGTACGTGGGTGTAGCTAGCTTTAGGGTTCTAAAGCAAATATCGTAAAGGGCTTCGTTGTCTATACAGAAGCATTCGTCCGTATTCTCCACCAACTGGTGCACTGAGAGAGTCGCATTGTATGGCTCAACAACTGTATCCGAAACTTTGGGCGATGGCACAACGCTAAACGTGTTCATGATCCTATCGGGGTATTCTTCTCGAATCTTTGAAATGAGTAGTGTTCCTAGTCCAGCGCCTGTCCCGCCGCCAAGCGAGTGCGTCATCTGGAACCCTTGAAGGCAGTCGCAGCCCTCTGCTTCCTTGCGGACCACATCCAGCACGGAGTCCACCAGCTCCGCTCCCTCTGTGTAGTGGCCCTTGGCCCAGTTGTTGCCGGCTCCCGACTGGCCGAAGACGAAGTTGTCCGGGCGGAAGATCTGGCCGAAGGGGCCGGAGCGCACGGAGTCCATAGTGCCCGGCTCCAGGTCGACCAGAACGGCGCGGGGCACGTACTTGCCGGCGATGGCTTCATTGTAGTACACGTTGATCCGCTCCAGCTGAAGATCAGAGTCCCCGCTGTACGTGCCGGTTGGCTCTATGCCATGCTCGTCGGAAATCACCTCCCAAAACTGTTGGTTAAAATAGTATTTTTTTAATAAATAAGAAATGTTAATGCAATCGGGTTTGATCAGTGCCGGATTAGCCATATAGCAGAAGTAGCGAGTGCTACGAGCTGCCTATTTCTGGAGGCTTCGTGCCCATACATCTTAAAACTATTGTAGTTACTGTTATTACCAACGAAAAGCATGAGGTTCTTGAAAAAACTTTTGGAATCACCCAACAATAAGGGATTATATAAAATCATTCAACTTCAACTCCCACCTTATGGTGCTCAAATCATTAAATAAAATCATTAAACTTCAACTACCACTAATAATTAATGTTTTTAATAAAAAAAATTGTAGAAGTTCATTTTAAATAATGAAAATAAAAAAATAATTTACACAAAATTTCTTTATTATTATGTATGTAGTGTGCTTCCACTTGTGTTTATGTTTGACCGGTTTCGGCAGCTTGCTGCCATCTTCTGGTACCTACATCAAAATTTATTTGGTTTATATAACAAATGATAGTGGTGGAGGTTAAACATTTGCATGACATGGCATGACCAAATTAATCAAATTTTAAAGGTTGGTCATGTTAGAAGTCGGAGGAATCGACGTGTGTGTATGACTCGTTGTATGAATGTGAAGGAAGCTAGAGAGGTTTGCCAGGATAGAGTAGTGTGGCGGTCCATTTTCTTTTCTATGTATATAAATAATTTTTGCGTAATATACTATTTTTAATACGCAGAATTTGAAAAAATTCTAACATTAGAAATGCTATGTAATATTTTCTTACCTTGGCCCCAATCTGATTCCCGCACTGCCCGGCTTGGATGTGAACAATTTCCCTCATTTTGATGAAAAACGCGTCACAAAAATACTATTTTTCGTAGGCTGATGTGGTTTTAAGTTATTTTTGCAATTTTTATTTCGGAACACGAAAGACAAACCCGAAAGTTCCAATGATTTTATACTATTGAAAAAATAAACAAGAGATTTTGAATGCAACTATTTTTTTCTTGCGTTTTAAATAAAAGAACGCCTTTCGAAGGTTTCGACATATTTAAATCAAATATTATTACACGTTTAAAACTGTATGGGTAAGTACTGCAACTGTTTACCTGGCCAAAATGAAACTAATTAATTATAACCATTAAACTGATTGGGCCGAGATAACCAAACCGCAGACCTAAAAAGAATAATTGGACTAAGCTGGGCAGCTTTCGGAAACACGAGTTACATCCTTAAAAACCGGAAAATACCGATCAACCTGACACAAAAAGTCTATGAAGCCTGCGTTCTGCCAGTTGGTACTTATGTCTTGAAACTGTTACATTATTCAAACAAAGTGCCGAGAAACTACGAGTGACCCAAAGAGCCATGGAAAGAACCATGTTAGGAATAAGCCTAAGAGACAGAGTCAGAAACGATACGGTGAGAGAAAAAACAAAGGTCACTGACATCATCCACCGGGTGGCGACTCTAAAGTGGTAATGGGCAGGTCACGTAGCCAGAAGCTCAGATGAAAAGTGGACAAGAAGACTGTTGACTTGGAGACCGTGGACGGCGAAGAGAAGTGCAGGGCGACCGCAACTACGGTGGAAGGATGACCTGAACAGACACGTCGGAATAACCTGGATGCAGTCTGCACAAGACAGAGTGACATGGAAGCGAATGGAGGAGGCCTATGTCCAGGAGTGGACGGGAATAGGCTGAGGAAGAAGAAGAAGAAGGAATTCGCTTAAGTCGTTTTATTTCCTATGCACATTTCAAACTTGAAAGCACAACGAACACAGCTGTAATTAAACTAAACTAATCAAACAAAAAATGGGTGTTACATATTTAAAAACTAACTAACTAACTAACCATCACGCCGTCTCCCCGAAGGGGTAGGCAGCAAGAATGGACTGCCACACTTTTTTTCCTGACATATTTCTCTCGATTCCTCAACATTCATACATCGTGTCATGCACGCGCGTCGATTTCTTTGACTCCTCACATGGCCGACATTCAATATTTTATCGATTTGATCGTGCCACGTTTTCCTCGGTCTTCCTCTATTTCTGGTTCCATTTAAATCGTTAACATATATTTTTTTACCATTCTTTCTCCATTCATTCTTTCCATATGTCCAAACTATCAAAATGATCCTTTTATTATTTTGTTCATAACACCATCATTCGCACCGCATTCACTTCTTATATTTTCATTCGACACTCTATCATACACAGAGAATCCCCACATTCGTCTAAGAGATCTCATTTCTTCTGCATTTATTCTACTTTCATCCTTCTTTTGCCGTTTCCATGCTTCTTTTCCATACATAAGGGTCGGTAGAAGAACACCATTGTGCACTGCCCATTTTAGCTTTTTTGGATAGGTTTTTGTTTGAGATGACAACTTTAAGTGCACCATTCACTTTGTTGCCTGCCCCAACATTTCTTTCAATATCCCTCTCCACTTGCCCTTTTGTAAACATACTACTTAAATACACGAACTCATCTACTTCCTCCAATTTTTCACCATTCACGCTTATGTTGCAGACTGTCATGATTTCTTATTTTTCAAAAATCATCTCGGACTTATTCACATTCATCATCAGATCATTTCGCATGCATACCTCATACATATTATTCACCAGGACTTATAGTTCATGCTCGTTGTCTGCAAGTAAGATAGCGTCATCCGCATACAAGAGACAGCTTACTGAGACTTCGCTCATTTTGGCACCTACATCCGACCCTTTCAGCTCTTTCATACGAAAGTATATGTAAACAATACATGGTATACGGAACAAGAAAGAGAAGAAAACGTGACACGATCAAATCAATCAAATATTAGAGGAGCAGGATATACAAAACATGCATTCTATTCCCTCTTTTAGTTAGTTAGAAAGTTTCAATCCTGGGATTGGTTTGCAGCAATTTCTTCTATTCTTCTCTTCCATTCTTCCTTGTCTTGTGCGGCTCTTTTGAAATCTGCATATGATGAGCAGCGCACGTCCACCAACAGGTCTTCCAGGTACTCTCGGCGTGGGCGTCCCCTAGAGTTTGTCCCCTCGGTCATACCCTCCATTATGGCATGCAAGAGGCCTTCTTGTCGTATTACATGGCCGATCCATCTTGCACGCCTTTCGGACAAGGTCCTGAGCAGGTTCCTTCCTCCTTCGATTCTTTGGTGAACGAGATGTGGTCTCTCCAGGAAATTCCTAATAGTATTCTATAGGACTACATCTCAAAAGCCTCAAGTCTGCGTTTATCTCTTTCGGATAGGCACCATGTCTCGCAGCCGTACATCAAGATACTCCATACATAGGTCTCGATGAGGAGTATTCTCAGTTTTAGGTCTATATTATTTGATTATATTATTTTCTTCAGCCTTTTATTCCCGTCATGTTTGTTCATGTCTTACCAAGGCGAAACATGTCACTCACATAAAATATAATAAAACGGACGTTTTCGTCAATATTTTAACACATGTACGAGTATTGAACACGTACACATTTTGTAGTTTAAATAAAACCAATGCTGTCGTCCACGGTATATTTGCATTAAAATATTCACTGGAAAAAATGCAAGTGCGTCACATTATCAGCGATACGTTATCTGCCACACCACCGTGCACTTCCTTAAAAGAGTTTCCCAGAATTTGAAGACAGGGTCGGCATCAGGCTATTGTATGCCATTAAGGAAAAATCATGACCGCCTCGAGACGTTTTCATCAAAAGTTCAAATTCTCAACACGATCTCGAATTTATTGTTGTTTAATTTAAAATTCTTCTTACAACATTTTGAATGTATACTAATACTTGTAGACGAATACTGGACTTTACCCATTGCGGGTTATCAATTCAAGTTGTTCCTTGCTCCGTCATGCAGAACCCGCCTGTCTTTGTTGACGCCAGTAGGAAGAGTAATTCGGACGTTGAATCTAATCGTCTCAGATTTGGACATTTTTAGTGTCAGTGAGGTGATTAAAAATATACTCGTATTACAAATTCTGGAATGAGTACTGCCTCACTAACGTTGACATATTTGGGATCCTTCTGCTATTTTTTAGTTTCGTATCGTTATTTTATTTTTGTTACACCATTTCGTGTCCAAATGTTTTTCGTTTGTTGTCTGATTTGTGTATAATATAGGTATGTTAAATAAATAAAATAAATAAAAACAATATTCCCCAATACAGACATATGCGGTTTAGATTGTTTAAACAATACACATGTTTTCAATTACAATAATAGTAATAAAAATCATCACAATCATCAACAGTTAGAGATATATAATACAAATTATCATAGTATTAATTTGTACAATTTTGCTCTCACTACGAAAAACATTCAAAAATTTTAGAAATGGAACCCAATCATCTGAAATAGAAGCAAGTAGTTCTAACCTATTAGCATATAAATAGAACTAACACTCTATAATCAAAAGCCAAGTGCGCGTTTCACCGGAATGGGCGAAATATATTTAATTAAATGATTATTTAAAAAATCTATTTCTGCACTCAATACGGGCCTGAGTAATTTGACATTCAACAAACGTCAAACAAAAGAGTTCTATCATCACTCGGTCGCGATTGTTTGCGGGCGCGTCGCGGGATTCGAATATGGAACAATATTCAATTTGTTATTCATTCAAAAAGTGAAATGAAATTAAATTCTCAGACAGTATATTATTACACGAGTTTGTTTATGTTTAGCGGACGTCGGCGAATTGTTGCGTTTGAAAAGTGAAGAGTGTGCACTTTTGATGTTTTGTATTATTGTAATAGAACGTTTGGAAAATATTTGACAAATCTTGAAAAGGTACGTTCCGTTATTATTATTAATATTTTTTAATTTACTTTTAAATAACACATATTTTTAAATATGTTTTTACACATGCGGTGTTTTAAAATTAATTGTGTTTAACTTCATACATAAACCGTCTTATATGTAAACTAAGGGAATTTAAAATATGTTTTAATATGTTTACTGGATGGTGATTTAAAAAATAATGCTTTACTACTGATTTAGGAATCTTAGGTTCAAACCTAAGATCGACCCGGATTCATCCTCACGATAATAACTCACTATTTCACAATGGAGTTCTAGTCCCATCCCTAATGTATGGAAGCGAAGCATGGAACTGGCAGAAGAAGGATGAAAGCAGAATAAATGCAGTAAAGATGAGGTCCCTAAGACGTATACGTTGTAGAACAATATACGACAGAATCTCAAATGCTGATATAAGAAAGGAATGTAGAGCGGAAGAAGGTATTATGAACAAAATTATGAAAGGATCGCTGCGATGGTTCGGACATATGGAACGCATGGATGGAGAAAGAATGGTTAAGAAAGTATACGTTAATGATGTAAATGGAGTACGGAGTCGAGGCAGACCAAGAAAACATGGCATGACCAAATTAATCAAATTTTAAAGGTTGGTCATGTTAGAAGTCGGAGGAATCGACGTGCGTGTATGACTCGTTGTATGAATGTGGAGGAAGCTAGAGAGGTGTGCCAGGATAGAGTAGTGTGGGAATTCATTCTCTCTGCCTACCCCTGCGGTGAAACGGCGTGATGGTTTGTTTGTTTGTATTTCAGTTCAAAATTTTGGATTTTATTTTTTTAGCGCGTGAAATAAAACGATGTATTTTTTTATTAAAAGTAATTTATTTTGAAATATAATGATTATCATCGAAATTATCAAAGGGTTGTTAATTCTAGTCTCATCAGGTAGATTTTTTAAATTGATCTAACAACTTATAACTGATATTGTATATTTACATTGATGAAAATAATTATACCTATTGGTTTCAATAGCGAGAGAATTTTTTTTGGGCATGGGTTCGAGCCTGGACACGACTCAATTACTTCTTCGTGATAATGAAGCTATTTTCTGCTCAAATTCTAATACATATCATTAATTTAAATCCTTAGAACTAGTCTTTTTTTAAAATAAGATATCATAATATATGCCTTGTGAAAAAACATATTAAATTGCAATCTATTTTATATATTACAAACAAACCATCACGCCGTTTCTCCGCAGGGGTAGGCAGAGAGAATGGACCGCCACACTACTCTATCCTGGCACACCTCTCTAGCTTCCTCCACATTTATACAACTAGTCATATACACACGTCGATTCTTCCGACTTCTAACATGACCAACCTTAAAAATTCTGTTTGATGTGTTTTTGGGTAACACCGTGTGATAACTCCTTCTCGACCGACGTTTCGGAGATCGTTGCAGTCTCCATCTTCAGGAAGACGGAGACTGCACCGATCTCCGAAACGTCGGTCGAGAAGGAGTTATCACACGGTGTTACCCAAAAACACATCAAACATATTGCTGCCAACCGTGAAAATCTACGCAATCATTTAAAATTCTGGCTTACTTCTTGTGGCTATTCCTCTTACGTCTGATGAGATGGAATGGTGATTTGGTGGGTTGTTGGTAGGTTGCACTTGATATCGCGCCCGGAGTGTTTCTCTGAAGGAGGATCGATTATGAGCGCTTGAGGCGGCTGGAGGTGTTTGACTCGTAATTTGAGAGGTCTTTGGATGAATGAGTTGCTTTTTAATTACATGCGATATGTTTAATGAGGTAGACAAAATTGAGCAAGTCAGAGAGTTCACTTATCTCGGTACGGTCATGACGGAAGCCAACGATATGCACGCGCAGTTGGAACACACAGTTCAAAAAAGCCTACGAGCTGCAGCCTCCTTGCGAACGTTCCTAAAGTCCAAGCTTCTATCCAGAAACACCAAGCTGCGTATTTATAACACCATCATCAAGCCAGTGGTGACATATGGTTCCGACTCTAAAAGAACAATAAATAATCTACTGGTTTGAGAATAGGATACTTAGAATGATCCTAGGACCCAGACCCGGTGTTGCAGCGGAAACTTGGAGGCATAGGACCAACCAAGAGATGCGTACGATGACCCAGCAGCCCCTTATAACAAGCACCGTGAGAGCCGGTCACCTAGCATGGATTGGGCACGTATGCCGAGCCGAAGAGACCAGAGCAATCAAGACCCTGTACGCGTCTAGACCGACTGGAGTAAGACCTGTAGGAAGGCCTGGACAGCGCCTAGTTCTGGCTGACTTGGCTAGGTTGGGCGAATCGGACTGCTGGGAGCAAAAAGCGCAGGATCGAGGAGCTTGGAGAAAAATCATCAAGGAGGTTAAAACTCTTCAAGAATTGTATGGCCATAGAAAGTAAGTAAGTGTGTTCAAAAATATGAGACATATATTATTTTATGTAGGTAACTAATAGAGCTTAACAAGCCGAAATAATGCACAAACAAATTTCCGCAGAACGACAAAATGTCCCTGTTTAATTAGCACGCGTCAGCGCTGTGAAAATTAGTGGAGTTTTAATTGCGACAGAGGATGTGCCGACCAATAATTTATATAGTTTTAAGCACCAATTAATCCCACTAGACTCCATTAGTACAAAATTCTTAATTACGTCAGATCTCTGTCTTTACTCGTATATTCTAAAAGCTTCCCTTACACGATTGTAGACCTATGTGGTCTGTTCTCCGGAGTGTTGCTCCTCCTGTGAGGTAGATTACCAGATGTCCTTCCATCTTT
Source organism: Lepidostoma basale (assembly GCA_022606425.2). NCBI lineage: Eukaryota > Metazoa > Arthropoda > Insecta > Trichoptera > Lepidostomatidae > Lepidostoma > Lepidostoma basale. The sequence continues at coordinate 1,039,774 of JAHDVF020000551.1, read as the reverse complement.
TAGGAGGTCTTCCACGAGGACGAGTCCCATGAGGCTGATTATGCAATGCAATATAGGGGAGTCTGGTGGTGTCCATTCTGTGAACATGCCCGTACCAGTCCCTTTTTCGCTGTCTGCTCCATCTTACAATATCCTCAACTTCACATATTTCTCTTATTCTGGTGTTCCTCACGCGATCTCTCAGTGTCTTGCCTGCTATAGTCCTCAGTGTCTTCATTTCGGAAGTCCTCAAAACTTGTTTGATCCTTACTGTGTCTGCCCTTGCTTCGACGTCATATGTTATTATTGGTCTTACGCATACTTTATAGATTTTCATCTTACTCTTAATGGCCATGTCATTATTTTCCCATATTGTGGATTTTAGAGCCCCAGAGATTGCAGCTGCCTTGTTTATTTGGGCTTGTAGGTATTTCTTTGATGTAACTCATGTTTCCGAAAGCTGCCCAGTATAGTCCAATTCTTCATTTTAGCTCTGCGGTTTGGTTATCTCCGCCCAATCGAATATTCTGTCCCAGGTAACTATTTCACTATTGCAACTGTATCATGGAAAACAATGTTATGATCTAATTATCTGCATGAAGATCCCGAGTGATGAGTCGCACGTAAGACAATAGATACTCTGTATAATTGAAGAGATTACCCTTTGAGATAAGACTACTCCTTCTGATGATGTCATCACATTTGATCTCGTGATGATAGTATCGTACACAGATGCAGTGTCCTCGCTAGATGCTCTAATTAATGGTCCGGAGGATGAATGAAACTTTATTAGTGTAGGCGTGACTGTGACACGCGATCAGCGCTGGGTACCTACCGACACTGTTCTAAAATATAACATACAGCAATTGGCGCCAAAGATTTGAAATGAAATAAAATAAATTACAGTACTTGACTAGAAGCAATACATATAACACGGTTAAACCTTCTCAAATAAAGTCGTGTCCGCGTCACGAGCCATTGGTGCTCTCCTTCCCATGTTAGGAAAAAACAGCTCTCTAAACACTGAAAATAAACTCTAACTAGCTAACTAACTAACCATCACGCCGTCTCCCCGAAGGGGTAGGCAGAAAGAATGGACTTGTGCTTGCAATGAATGCTTGAATTGTGCATTCATTGCAAGCACAAGTCTGGGAATGGGGTCTCTTTCTATCGAATACCATCTTCAATCAGAGGAGAATCCATCTCTATACTTGGGAAAGAGGATTTGAAAGGTCCATTATAGATTACGTCATTGTAGACTCTAGATTACGCACTGTTGATTCAAGGGTCTTCAGGGGAGCCGAATTGGAAACGGATCATTTTGTAGTAGTGATATTATTCCGGGGATGACGAACCAGAAAAAGCAAAACAGTAGCCGCACCAACTAGAGTCAAAGTCGAAAAACTGCAAAATAATGACGTAAGAGATAATTTCGTAAGAAAAGTGAACGATAGATTGAAAATAAACTCCTGATTTATAAATCTATAATAGACCTATGCAGCCCCCATCTGGGGTCACGCAGCTCAGAGTCACACACGTAAAACTTCAAATCCTACAAAACAAGGTCTTCCGGATTGCGCTGGGTGCTCCCTTTTGGACCAGGATTACACAACTCCACATAACGGCGGGTCTCCCCACTCTAGACGAACACATACACGCACTGGCCGAGCGTTTCTTTCAGGGGGTCGCCACACACCTAAACCCCTCTATACAAGAAACCTCTAACTACACCTCCGACATTCACTACCGTCACAAGCGCCCAAAACACATTCTCCTTCAGAGATACACCACGGGCCCACACCTCACAGTCACTTCCCTCTTTCCCACCAGAACCCCTCCCAACCATCACCCCCCCAGATCCACCTTAGACGTGTAAAAAAAAGTATAAATAATGTACTATAACTATTTAATGTCCTCCTAATCCTTCCCTCACTACCCCATCCTACATAACAAATCCTCATTCCCAACAAAGTCACTTCCAACAGGTAGGGGCGCAATAGCCTTCGGACTGATACTCCCGAAATACAAGGTCCTACTGTTAATCCATCATAAGAATGCCCTGAAAACCTTCAAGAATGTTCAGTTGCAGCACAGCATCCCTGTTTAGAGCTGCTGCATCAAATAAAATAGCCATGATGTCGTCCAACCTCCGATAGAAGAGAAACATGAAGAAGTCAATCTCCAAGAAATTAATTATTCTTACGTGCTTAATGACATAATATTGCAATATATCACAGAAATGTTATGTACGTAGAAAGTGTTACGTACATAATATTATATGCCATTTGCAACGTCATACTTGAATTAAGCAATACTCGAATTCGTTACTAAAACAATTGGTATTTCGTAAGAAAATTCTAATTACATTACAAGATTTAAATATTTTTAATTTATTCTAAAAGAGATATAATATATTCTAGAGATTTTTTCGTGTAATTTCCTTATGTCTCGATGAAGTTGCGGATGCAAAGGTTTTGAGGAAAATTTGAAATATTTCCTGGTTTTCATAACACCAAAAGCCAAAAGTCAGAAAGGCAATGCAATTCTCAACGCGTTTAATAGCATATTTGGGACACATTCTCCGCAAAGAGAAATACGATCTGCTGCACCTCATCATGAAACGGAAGATCGATGTTAGGTGCGGTGTGGGAAGACCCCATAAGTCCTGGCTCGATATTATATAGGAGTGGACCGGAATTCGGAGGGTGATGGAGTTGTTCCGTCTGACACAGGACAGAGAGACCTATGCCAGGGTGATAACCGACGTCGGGAGGACCTGACATGGCACTCGAAGAAGAATAATAAAGACATAAAATAAAAACCTCATTTTTTGACGCCAACCGGTTTCGTTTGTACCCCAATCTTGTTATTTTATCCTTAAAACTTATTTATACTGCTCTGATTTAGCTTGGGTACGAGCGAAACCGATTGCCGTCCATTATAATTATAATTCATTGGTACATACAACGGATTGACTACAGTGGGTCAGTAGTGCATTTCAACGGCCGTAACGTTGAAAGGGTGGAAACATTTAAATACCTCGGCAGCATACTAACGCAATCTCTTGACCCAGATGTAGAGATAAAACGCAGAATTGAGGCAGCAAGAGCTACGTTTAATAAAATGAAATGGTAACGGTAGGACACAAATGTCTTGGCTGCGAAACGTGAGGGAGTGGACCGGCATCCGAAGTGTGGAGGAGCTGTTCCGAGCGGCGCAGGACAGGGACAGGTTCGCCGAGGTGATCGCCAACGTTGTGGGGACCCGACAGGGCACTTGAAGAAGAAGAAGAAGGTACATACAAAAGGCTGATTTTATATATGTATATTTTCAATTTGTGGGGGAGCAATAGCCTCCGGGCTGGTACTCCCGAAAATACAATAAACACTTCATATTGAGAAAATTGGACTAAGCTGGGCAGCTTTCGGAAACATGGGTTACATCCTTAAAAACCGTAAAATACCGATCAACCTGAAACGAAAGGTCTATGAAGCCTGCGTTCTGCCAGTTGATACTTATGGTCTTGAAACTGTAACATTGTTCAAACAAAGTGCCGAGATACTACGAGTGACACAAAGAGCCATGGAAAGAGCCATGTTAGGAATAAGCCTAAGAGACAGCCTGAGAGATAAAACAAAGGTCACTGACATCATCCACCGGGTGGCGACTCTAAAATGGCAATGGGCAGGTCACGTAGCCAGAAGCTCAGATGAAAAGTGGACAAGAAGAAGGCAAGGAGAAGTGCAAGGCTACCGCAACCACGGTGGAAGGATGATCTAAACAGACAGATCGAAATAACCTGGATGCAGTCTGCACAAGACAGAGTGACATGGAAGCGAATGGAGGAGGCCTTGGTCCAGGAGTGGACGGGAATAGGCTGAGGAAGAAGATTGAGAAGTTAATGCGAATGAAAACATCTGATTTCTAGAAGTTTTATTTTATTTTATGGTAATGACATGGTTCGCTTTGCTAATCTATTAACACGTATCACGCCGTGACAGTCATACGTGCCAACGGTTGAATTAAAGTAAAGGTCCTCAAGCGCTGTCACATGTTAACCCCTTACCGCATACTGGCTCATATATGATCCAAAATAATCTTTCGCCATAAAAAACATCAAAATAATAAAATATGTCTTGCTTCTAGCAATAATACTAAAGTTATATCTATGATACGCGTTACTAGTTGTCAAACTTCTTGCTAGATGTCTCTGGTTGTACTAGATGTGCGTTCGACTGTTTCCAACTGTCGGTTTATGATTTTCTGTACAAACGTGATATTCAAAAGTGTTATTTTTTTAGTTTTTTGTTTGTAAAACGCTATAAATAATTATATTACATTGGTTTACAATTATTTTCATTAGGTAAGTAATAAAATGATCACTTTTATATAAAATTATGGATAATATTTTGGAAAACCTAGAAATATTTTTTGTATTTTATATAGGAAAAAATAATTTATTTGAAAAATAAAAAAATACGTGTCTTTTTTTTTCATCATTTACACATCATATATTTTTTTTACAAATTTTAAAAAAATCATGCAGTAAGGGGTTAACGGAGTTTTAATAATATAATATAGTTAAGTTAAAATGGCTTTTTACACCGGAATCCTGAAAACTACCGTGGCAGTCAATAAATGTCACATTTTTCGTTCGTTAATACAAAAACGAATATTCGTATTTCGGACTGACGTTACAATGTTATCATATATATATTTTTTAATTGTTTGTCTATAGGTTTGGTGTTTTTTAGAGATATTAACTCGCTGGCAGCAAGGATATTCAGATACATGTAATCTCATCAAAACTAACTGCTTCCGGCTACACCTGATAACGCCTCTCCGTCACATACAATACAATCATACGTACTTTCTGCCAAGCAGGGCCGTCTTACAAAATTCGGCCCCAAGTTTTACCATTCTGTCATTAAAAATTATTGGTTACATATAATAACAGGTACTCTTAATGGCCATGACTTTGTTTTTCCACAATATAGAAACAAAAAAAAACAAACATACTGCCGGTGATGATGTATGGGATGGAAACTGTGACCCTCACCAAGAGAAATGTAGAAAGATTGAGAGTCACGCAGCGTTCCATGGAAAGACATATGCTCGGCGTCAGTCTCCGAGATAGAATCAGAAATGAGGATATTAGACGCCGAACAAAAATAACGGACATCATGGAACGACTAGCGAGACTGAAGTGGCAATGGGCGGGTCATGTGGCGAGATAGAGTGAGGATAGATGGACCCAGAAAATAATAAGGTGGAGACCATGGGAGAATAGGAGAAACGTCGGCAGGCCGCAAAAAAGGTGGGCCGACGACATTGCTGCCGTGGGGGGGAAAATGTGGCTACGACTGGCAGGAGATAGAGACGAGTGGAAGGGAAGGGAGGAGGCCTATGTCCAGTTCTGACGAAGAAGAAGAAGAAGATAAAAAAACAAGGACATGGCCACTAAGTATAAGATGAGAATTTATAAAGCATTCGTAAGACCAATAATAACACCCCTATTTCTTAAGTAGGTAACTTTTCCAAAAAAAAAATTGCATTTTTATCGATAATTTTTTGTCTAATATTCGCACATTTCAAGTGTCGAAAATACACATTGTATAATGCCCGAGCCATAGAGGGCTCCCTTCGCTTACCAGAAGCTGTTATAAGCGCAGCGGCGCCTTTCGTCAGCTTCGCTCATGTAAAGTAAAAAGTGGAATTATAATATATGCATGCTTTTTTAAATATTTATAAAACGTAATTTCAATAAACAAAAATTATACTGGCAGCCGGATCTGTGCTACATTACGATTATATGATAAATTATCGGAATACTGACCGCGAATCAGTTTTTCAACCGAATGAAATTTCTAAACCAGAACAGCAAAATGACACGCCAACATGACTCAATATATAATTTTAAACATTAAACATATAACGTAATTATGTTTAAATAATTGTATCATCAAGGATTATGACACTGTCACAATTAAAACTCTCATTCGAACCAGCGAAAAAAACACTCAAATCATTGCTGGTACCTTTGTGACAGAATATAAAACGAACATCCAAAAGTTATGAAAAATCGAGGATATTGTAAAATGGCGACGGTAGAGAAGAAGGTTCTGGACTAGATTGCCATGGAATTGAAGCATGGAACTGGAAAAAGAAGGATGAAACTAGAATAAATATAGTAGGAACAATATATTTTATACTTATGACCACCACTTCTGACAAGTTTTTGGAACTTGTATATATGCTAGAATCCCGGAAATGCGGAATGGGGAATGTTGTTAAACAGAAAGGTGGAATGGGGAATGTTGTTAAACACAAAGCGATCGCTCAACCCAACCAATGGCAGGTCATAAGTTCTGTAAGCGCCTCGGCCACCATATTCTGTTCCCAAAAAACAATTTACATCTTCGTCTCTATTGAGATACAATTAATCCGTATAAAATAATAATTTATCCGCAATGGGTAAAATCCAGTATTTGTCTACAAGAATTTGTATACATTCAAAATGTTGTCAAAATATTTAGCATTTTATTAGTTATCATTTATTATCAATAAATCTACATTATTTCTTCTGCGAGAAAGATATATCTTCTTCTTCTTCTCCTTATAGACCTTCGGTCTGTTCCTGAAATCAGGCTGGCCTCTCTTGGGAGGTTGACTCCCAACTATCTCTCCATCTCTTCGGCGGTCTTCGGGATCTGATGCGCCACAGTGTGCGGGATTCTGGTTGGATCCATCCTCCGCACGTTCGCATTCCAGTATCTTCTGCGTTGTCTGCCCCATCTCATGACATCCTCCACCTTGCAGATCTCGCGGATAGCCGTGTTCTTCTCGAATAGTCCTTCCTGCTATCATTCTCAGCGTCCTCATCTCTGCCACCCGTAATTTAGCATTCGTTCTTGTGGTATCCGCTCTGGTCTCAATGGTATATGTCAGTATAGGCCTTACGCAGGTTTTATATATTCTGACCTTACTGTCAGTTCTCATATAGGTAGGTACTTGATTTTCCATATTATATTCTTGAGACAACCTGATACCGCCGAAGCCTTGTTGACTTGTCCTATTATTTCACTGACAAGATCATTTTGACTGAGCAAATCCACTCCCAGATATCTAAACTTTGCAATCTATATATTAAATATATATTAAAATTGTCAGAATAGAACTTCTGTGCGCTAGAACATTCATGTTCCAAGTCCTAGTTTAAATTACGTCGGAACACTTACAAAGAAAAACGATAGATGGCATTAGTTTACGTAACAATAGTTAGGGTTCAACAATGCCATCTATAATCGTTTTCCGCAAGTAATCCGCCGGGAGCTAACTTTGACTTCCTTATAGTCAGATATCCTAATCTACACATGCATAAATATTTTGATACACACACCATAGCGCTGCTGATAAGGTGATCGGCGCGATAGTACCAGCGTTGATAAGGCTCGCGTTAGTCCACTCCAGATAACAGGTGTGCCTCCATTGAGTGAAAACTCTCCGAAACCCGAAAATTAACTATAAAAAGTAAGTTTTACACTATTTAAAAATTAGTAAAACACACTAAGCTTTGAATTTAAACGATTTCAAACGTTTTAAATTGTGTTTTATCTAAAATCCACTCGATTTAAGATTAAAATTGCATTGGTTTTAGACGTGTGACATCATTTTTCTTTGCACTTCATTTTAATTACGTGAATATGTTCGTAACCATTTTGATATACCTGTATTTTCGGTTCGCGTTAAAAAATATATTACTTTTATATAATAATCTAAATAATTTATATTTTGGAAAATATAATTTATATAAAAAACGGTGGATTCGTGGAACATAAATTAAATAGACAAATGTGCACCATCTAAAAATAACATTTTGTATTAAATTATTTTTATTTTGTTATTTTATTTTATATCATTGTATTTTATATTATTTGTTTTAGATTTATTTTGTGGGTGTTGGACGATCGAAGTGTGCGCGGGAGATGCCTATTGGTGGCGATGAGGTTCGCAACCCATCACACCGCGTCTCCCGCGGGGCGAAAAGAGAAGGATGGAGTGCCGCATCAGTAAAAGTGTGACAGTCCATTCTTTCTGCCTACCCTTTCGGGGAGACGGCGTGATGCTTAGTTAGTTAGTTAATTTATATTTTTATATCAGTATCATAGTTTTTATTTATTTTTTTTTTATTATTTTTTTTTCTCCTTGTATACAACAGGTCGCTTGAACCCAATTACTGTATACAATTTATTTTAGCTATTAAATTGATTCTCATGACATGTGATAGGTAGCCAATCTATCGCCACTTTATTGTCACGTGAATTCTACACCAGACCAATGACATTGTGACAATCACACTGCCATTGCCGGGAATCGAACCCAGGACCTTGAGAATGAAAGTCGGAGCTCTTACCACTCAGCCACGAAGGTCGAGTTGAGAGTAATTATACACGATAATATAATGCCGTATGCAAAACTCGGATGTCCTGAGTGATGTAGGTTTATTTGTCCCCGATCTTTCCCTGATGTCCCTGATGTCCCTGACCTTCGTCAAAGATAGCACAGATTGTTTTATTTGCCGCGCTGCAGAACCAACCTGCCAATGGTTATGCCTGTGGGTAGGGCAATCTTATTGCTTAATCGGGTCGCCTCGGAGGTCGACATATTTCGTGATAGTGTGAGTTGCCTCAGGGATGCAATATCAATGTTATGATTATTTCTAATTCTTAAGCTTATTTTTTTATGCTTCTCTTTTGAATTTTCATAATGTAATTGCAAACGATCTGGGAATATGTCTGTAATGTTTGTAATTTTTATTAAAATAAATTAAATGAAATGAAATAAGTTTGGCATATAGATAGGAGTGACATCTCCAGGCGGCTTCTAACAATGCGCTAATGGCGGGGTAGCCTTTCACATTTTGTTAAAAAGATGTTCTGCTTAATGCCTAATAAACATAAATCTCCATAGATGGCGTTAGAATGTCTTAGAGATTAACATATATAACCAAATCTTCATAGATGGCGCATTGAAACTGACATGTGAATTCTGGTGTTGGACTTCAACATATATACAACTTCCAAAAATTTGTCAGACATCGTCATAAGAAAGGTGGAATGGGGAATGTTGTAATTACATAAAGCGTGCGCTTAACCCAACCAATGACAGGTCATAAGTCCTGTAAACACCTTGATCAACCATATTCAGTTTCCAATTTGCATCTTCGTCTCTATTGAGATACAATTAAATCATGAAATTAAATAAGGATAACATGTCATGTAGAATTCAACACCTCGCGTCTCAGATTAATGTGATTATTTTCGGTGCAATAACTAGTTGAAATTTACAAGACTTTTATAACATGACAGATGTGTACTTAAATCTCATCGCCAACTCGTCAAACGATAAGAAATTCTAATCTCCAAATTAATGTAATACAAAATTTTACGAATTATATATATTAATTGTAAGAATGAACGAGTCGTCATCATATTCCAAGAAACAATCAGTACTATATTGTTCTAAAAATATCACAAATAATTTCGGATCGAGAATCAAATTTTAATTTGTTTATTCGTCACTGAGACTAAAGCTCCAAAGAAGTAATTCGCTTTGTGCTAAGCTAGAAGCCACGCTAGTCTATTTTACTATTAGTGATATCCGTAAATAATGGCAAATGAAATACAAAATAATTCTTCTTAACTGATTAACCATCACGCCGTCTCCCCGAAGGGGTAGGCAGAAGAATAGACTGCCGCACTTTCTTTCCTGGCGTATTTTCTCGCTTCCTCAACATTTATACTCGTACATCGTGTCATGCACGCGCGTAGATTTCTCCGACTCCTCGCGTGGTCGACATTCAATATTTGATTTATTTGATCGTGCCACGTTTTCCTCGGTCTTCCTCTATTTCTAGTTCCATTTACATCGTTAACATATACTATTTTAACATTCAAGAATTAATTGTATCTCAATAGAGACGAAGATGCAAATTGGAAACAGAATATGGTTGATCGAGGTGTTTACAGGACTTATGACCTGTCATTGGTTGGGTTAAGCGCACGCTTTATGTTATACAACATTCCCCATTCCACCTTATTTTAACATTTTTTTTAAGTTCATTCTTTCCATGTTTCCAAACCATCTTAATGATCCTTACACTATTTTGTTCTATCATGCACAGAATTTCACACATTCGTCTAAGAGATCTCATTTCTTCTGCAATTATTCCACTTCCATTCTCTCCACTCGCCCGTCTTTTGTAAACATACTATCCATATATACAAACTCATCTTGAAGAATCATTCTTGAACTTTATTTAACTTTTCTTACACAAAATAATTTCCTACCTTGTCTACTACCTTTTTCTACCTTTCTTTAAAATCATCCATGCCCTTCTATCATTATAAAATCCAGTAGATTTTAACTGAAAATAGTTTCAAATGGCGGTTTTCAGCCCTTACCTATATAGAACTGAAATTCTTCTTCTTCCTTTCTGTAGACCTATGTGGTCTCTTCTCCAGATGGTTGCTCCTCCTGTGAGGTGGATTCCCAGCTGTCCTTCCATCTTTTAGGAGGTCTTCCACGAGGACGAGTCCCATGAGGCTGATTATGTAGCGCAATATAGGAAAGTCTGGTGGGGTCCATTCATTGGACATGACCGTACTAATCCCTCCTTCGCTATCTACTCCATCTTATAATATCCTCAGTATTCAATATCTCTCTTATTCTGGCGTTTCTCACGCGATTTCTCAGTCTCTTGTCTGCTATCATCCTCAGTGGCTTTATCTCGGAAGTCCTCAAAACTTGTTTGGTCCTGACTGTGCCTACCCTTGGTCTTACGCATGCTCTATAAATTCATCATACGCTTAATGACCATGTCGTTGTTTTTCCATATTGTAGATTTTAGAGCACCAGAGATTGCAGCTGCCTTATATCAAAGACGCTGACGAATCTGGTCATAAAAATAATATTCTTATTGAAGAAATCTCAAATGTTTCTATATTGTATTATATTATTTAAAGATGGAATGCTTCCGCGAGCTTTCTAAAAAAAATACATCATATATTTTAAATCAAAACAGATTCGAATCAGAATCTTATAAGATTCCATATAACTCGTTTTGATTGTCCTTAAATTAGGACAAACCAAAGTAGACTTCTTGGATCTTGGATATTGTCTTTTCGGAAGTACCAGCCCGAAGGCTATTGTTCCTTCACATGTTGGAAATTTCTTTCTTGGAGATGAAGTTGGATATTGTTGGATGGTGAGGGGAGGGTTACTTGGAGGATGTAGTGGGTTGTGTCCGACATTTGGATCTGACTACCCGGGTAGGGAGGAGTGTGGAGGGGTTGGGGATGACCTTGGAAAGGGGCTGAGGTCTTGGGTGGAGACCGAGGGACGGTGACAGGGAGTGGCCTTGGGTGGGGGCCGGTTGGTCCTGGATATCAACCAGGATAGGAACCAAGTGGGACAAGAGTGGTATTGGGCGTGGGCCAGTGGCCTTGGGTGGGGACCGATATGGCAATGGGGTTGAGATACAGGATGGGATAAGGATGGTGGAAAGGAAAGGTTTAGGCATGAAGCGTTGGAGTAAACAGCAGGTCGGCAGCGATGGTGGCGGCGGGGCAGGAGGAGGCGGCGTCGACGGCGGTAGGAGAAGCAAGGGATGGAGGCGTTCGAGGAACGCCAGCAGGTCAGAAAGATGATAGCAATGGCAAAATGGGAGTGAGCGATTACGATGGTCAGGAACTGTGGCGACAGCACCGGAGGTAAAAGCCTATCCAGGCAGAGGTTGTCACCTTAATTGGCTGACTGATAGGAAGGCGTACAGAGCGATGTACAATTTGACTATGAGAGTGTGCACCAATCTCTTCTTCTTTTTGTCCTGTCACACCTCCATGGTGCATAGGGCCTCAAGGAACCTTCTCCACCCGACCGTGCACCAATAAAAAACAATAAACCATTCATGATGATGCATATACTTGTATATCGAGCTGTTTTTAATCTTAAAGGATTACCAAAATGCAGAATTTTTTTTTTTGTAAGAGGCTTCAAATGACAGCCGCCCATGGGCGCCATTTTGAAACAACCCTTGTGCACCCCTATCCAAAGTAGATTTGTAATTTAATTCGTAATATGACAATGCAATTCATTATTTGAAAAGTGTCAATTTTAATTACAGATTAGCCCTGCGATGCCATCTCTCGGCGACGCCTGATACTAAACGGTGATGTAAACAGCTCTAAGATGTCTCACGGCATGCGGCCCCTAAAGGTGACCACGGTAGGAGACGGCCTGGTGGGAAAGACCTGCATGTTGATCGTCTACACCAGAAACGAATTCCCGCGCGATTATGTGCCTACTGTGTAAGACTTTTCAAACAAATACTTTTAGTAAACCATAGAAAAACAGTATAAATATTTGAAAGATTCCAACGAGTCTTTTATTTTAATTAAAACCCTTATCATCATCATCGTCAGCTGTCCCTCGTATCCGAAGAAGACTGTCCTAAGCCGTTGTGGGTCCTCGTGTGGCTAAAAAGCCCAACTCAATACAAAAACAATGGACTCACTCACTTTAGGGCTTCTAGAGAGAGGAAAATGTTGGCAATGGAGCTCCCACGTCTCCCAATGGTTTCTCCTTTCTTCTCTTGCTTCTCTCTGAGGTGTCATCTCTGCACTGTGTTTCAACCTCCTGCGTGCATTTATGTATTGTTATTCTCCACCTAGGTCTGTCTTCTGCAGTCTTTCCCCAGCATTCACTATTGATGTTAGTCTTTTGGAAGTTCGCTTTGAGGTAGTCCTTGAAGCGTTTTGTCTGACCTTCTTATCTTATCTTTTCCTTAGGTGCCTTCTTAGGGCATTCTAATGACATGGCCAACCCAGCACAGTTGTCTCTAAATGATGGCAGCCTCATGTCTCATCATATTGACCTCAGCAAGTATGCTGTCATTTGTCCGTTTGTTCTGCCATTTCACATTTAGGATCTTTTGTAGACAGTGTTGGTGGTATCAGTATCACCCTAGGGCTTATATTTTATAAGGTTGACATGTTTCGCCTAGCTAAGGCATTTGATAATGCCTTAGCTAGGCGAAACAGCTAATTCCCACAAAATATAATAAAACTTCTAGAAAACAGGCGTTTTCATTCATATTAATTATTTAATAATAAGACGTTATCTCTTTTGATATGCTGCAACATATTAGAAGCACATTTTAAAAGGTTAATATTTAAAATATTCATCTAGACGTATCATATACAGTAGAGTCTCGGTTATCCGACCTTCGGTTATCCGACCTTCCGAGTTATCCGACCTACCGGGGCAACGCCCCTTTCCTTTACCCGACTGCACGCATTATATTCGCGCGCCAGGCGACAGTCCTCAGTGCTTACGTAGCTCTTTCGCATGTTTTACTACTTTGCCGTAAGCGCATTTTGATGTTTTAGTTCTTTTCATTCAGATATGTTACATGTACATATTTGAAAAGTTTTCGATGTGCAAATAAAATTAACACATTTTCAATGTCGTTTTTATAATTTTCCGTGTTATCCGACCTTGCCGCGGCCGGTTTAGAGACTCTACTGTATTTAAATAATCACAGTTTTAGTGTGCAATATTGGGTATGCGATTTTTATGTTTCAACTTAATTTTCAGGTTTGACAATTATGCAATGAATATGACGGTTGATGGAGACCATTATAACGTAACCCTGTGGGATACTGCTGGACAAGAGGACTACGAACGACTGAGGCCCCTTTCATATCCTAATGTAAGTTTCATATACATAATCCATAGAAAATTGCAGTAATTTCAAGACAGCTTTCATTTGACCGGTAGCGAGTTTTTTTAAATCATCAAAATAAAAATAAATCAATGCCAAATCATAGAAAACGAATTAACAATACATTTTTACTTAGGAACTACTGCAAAAAAATCAATATTTAGCTATTTTTAGGGAAAAAATAAACACTTATTCATAACATTTTGAACGTATACAAATTCTTGTAGACAAATACTGGATTTTACCCATTACGGATTTTTTATATTTTTTATAAGGATTAATTGTATCTCAATAGAGACGAATATGTAAATTGTTTAAAAAAATGTATTGATAAGCGTGGGATTCTAGCATATATACAAGTTCCAAAACATTGTCAGATGTGGTGGTCATAAGAAGGGCGGAATGGGGAATGTTGTTTAACATAAAGCGATCGCTCAACCCAACCAATGACAGGTCAATGACAAGTCCTGTAAGCGCCTCGGCCACCACATTCTGTTTCCAGAAAAACAATTAACATCTTCGTCTCTATTGAGATACAATTAATACTTATTCATAAATATTCAACCATTGAGCTTATGTAAAGATAAATTTGAAGCATCACATTTTCTTATCTTTTCACATAAAATTATGTAACTTAATTTTTATTGTTAAATTACACACAAACCGCAGCCTGACATTAAAAGGATGACAAGCAACAAGAGAATTATGACGTCACGGAATATTTAAAATGTGAATTACTCCGTCGGTATTATAGCTACATTTCTGTAAACGTGGAACAATTGTGACTAATGGTTCACAGATGGCAGTATTGTTCGATATTCGGGAAAAATAGTAATAAATTATTTGTAGGCGCAACCGTACAATAATAATAGTAAAACATTTCTGGCAGCAGAGTGAATTTTTGAAAAGATTTCTGAAATATATTTTTATTGATGTTTTAATTTATTTTATAATCAATATAAAAATGACTTTATCCCCTTGATCAGGGATGGCGAACCTTTTTCCCAAGTGTGGGTCAAATTTATAAAAATAAAAAAAGCGCTGGCTAGGGAGAATCGTGGCACATTTTTAATTAGAAGGAAGTCGATGGCGACCTTTTTTTTCTTTAGCTCATCAGCGACTTCCGGTCAGTAGAATTCGGCAGCTACCAATTCGATTTTCCGGACTAAAAAAAAAGGTCACGGACGAAAAATATCTGTGAAAACGACCCAGAATTCGGTATCGACCTTTTTTTTGCTCGTTTCGAAATCGACCGTCCAATTCACACTATAGGGGTTAATAATTTAGTATTATGAAAACCACATTCATTTATAAACGTGCTGACCGGTTTTGTGTTTGTTTTCAGACCAATTGCTTCATAATTTGCTACTCCATATCGAGCAGGGCTTCATTCCAAAATATAGAATTAAAATGGTTTCCCGAGGTGAAACACTTTTCACCGACCATACCAATAGTTTTAGTAGGTAAGTAATAGTTCATTTCATATTTGGATTTATCCCCTTCTTATATAATATTATACATAACTTTTTTTTACCAAATGATTACGTTACGTTGATACGTTATGTAAGAACGAATTTAAATGTAAAAACTCAAAACTGACTATGAAACAAAAGATCAAGAATTTAAAAACTACCAACATAGGTAGTCATCGACTTATGGCATTTGCGACTTATGACCTTTGCGACATACGACCTTTGCGACTTACAACTTTTCAACTTGACCACCAAAATCCATGATGCACTGAGTCTATGATTGCATATTCTGTATTTTTCATATATTTTATTATGAATGTTGTATGAATGTGGAGGAACCTAGAGAGGCGTGTCAGGATAGAGTAGTGTGGTGGTCCATTCTCTCTGCCTACCTCGGGGGGGAAACGGCGTGATAGTTTTTTGTTTTAATTTTATTAATAAATTTTACTAAATTCATTGTTGCATTATTTTTCTTATTAACCGCCCTACCTCCAGGTAACTTTCCGGGAAACATGATAAAAAAATTCACATTTTTTTATTTATTAAATTTAATGACTGCACACTTCGCCTGCCCCTTGTAAAACTATCATACTTGTTAAAACTTGTACTCGAGTGTTGTTGGCACACTCGCGTATCCCATGTACATTTTAGGTACAACTTTTTCTCAAGCGCGTACATGATACGGGATAGCCCAGAATGGTAAGTCAAAGTGTGCGTATCACGTACGTTCATATGCACAGGGCGGTTAAACTTAACGAAGATAAAATTTAAATACAAAGAATATCATGAATTCTTAATATAAAGACAACCATGACAAAATTAATAATAAAATAAATTACAGAGAAACCTGATAAATGAAAGTAATGACCCTTTTATTAATTTGTTCATAACACTTTCATTCGCACTGCAATCACTTCTTATATTTTGTATTTTGTATCATAGTGAATTTGAGTTGGTGATTGAATTTGTGTATTTAGGTAGCAAGTTCACAGCGGATGGCCGAACGGATAGTGACGTCGAAAGAAGGGTTGGTGCGGGTAACAAAGTTATCGGAGCTTTAAAAATAGTTATTGGAAACAAGAATTTATCAATGAAACCAAAAATGGCCATTCACTATGGAGTCCTGATTCCAACCCTTATGTTGCAAGCATGAAACTGGCAGAAGAAGGATGAGAGCAGAATAAATGCGGTAGAGATGGGGTCCCTAACGATATACGACAGAATCTCAAATACTGATATAAGAAAGGAATGTAGAGCGGAAGAAGGTATTATGAACACAATAATGAAAGGATCGCTGCGTTGGTTCGGACATATGGAGCGCATGGATGGAGAAATAATGGTTAAGAAAGTATACGTTAACAATGTAAATGGAGTACGGAGTCAAGGCAGACCGAGGAAAACATGGCATGACCAAATTAATCAAATTTTAAAGGTTGAATCGACGTGCGTGTATGACTCGCTATATGAATGTGGAGGAAGCTAGAGAGGTGTGTCAGGATAGAGTAGTGTGGCAGTCCATTCTCTCTGCCTACCCCTGCGGAGAAACGGCTTGATGATTTGTTTGTTTGTTTTATCATATACAAATTAACCTCACATTAGTCTAAGAGAATTCATTTCTGCTGTGTTTATTCTACTTTCATCCCTGTTTTGCCAGTTCCATGGGTCATTCCAAGGGTCAGCAAAAGAACACCATTAGTTTAGTTATGTAATCAATAATCACCGACAAATGTTTTAATTTTAACTTGTAATAATCATAAAATTATGATTTTGCAAGTTTGCCATAGTAGTAATGTATAATTTGACACCAATTTTGATTATTTTATATAAATATAACTAACTAACTAACTAACCATCACGCCGTCTCCCCGAAAGGGTAGGCAGAAAGAATGGACTGTCACACTTTTACTGATGCGGCACTCCATCCTTCTCTTTTCGCCCCGCGGGAGACGCGGTGTGATGGGTTGCGAACCTCATCGCCACCAATTTTCCATGTTTTTAAAATAATTACTTTTCTTTTCAGCAACTAAGATAGATTTACGGCAAAGTAAAGAGCATAGTAAAGATGAAGTGGAACACCTCATCACAACTGCAGAAGGCAAAAAGCTGAAGAAAAAAATCAAGTGAGAATTTTATACACTATTGAATTATTTATTAGTACATACATATTATTGGACACTGAACATTATATTTTACTAACCACAATCTAGACAGTTAAGAGTATTTGCCTTCTGAACGTACTTTCACTAATATGAAAGATGTCGATCTCCGAGAAGACCGCGTTCAGCAGATTAATTGCTCTTCCCACCGGTGTCACCAGAGGCAGGTTGGTTCCGGCGGCCGGCAGGTAAAACAATCTATGCTGTCTCTGTCGGAGATATCTATCAGGAACAAAAAGCCGAACACCCTCCAGCACGGCCGGGTTCTAGAAACATCTCCTGAGTAATCTAAAGGAATGGATTATGAGATGCCCATCTCTTCGAAGCTGAGTTGATCCCAAGCATTCCCAAAAGAAATGCCATGGGATAGAGCCACGGATATCTACCATACCCTCTCATGAAGAGATACCTAAGAATTTTTTTCTGAACCCTCTCCAGCATAATAGAATATCTCGCCTCATGAGGACTCCATATCACAGAACCACTTTCGAGTCTGTTCCAAACCAATGCGTTGTATTGGACTCTGAGCACATAATATCACATGTCATTAGAATCAATATAATAACTATACCCTATACCAGTGGCGTGCCTAGGGTCAACCAGTAAGGCAAGCCCGTCCGACTTTTTTGTATTATAATATTAGTAGAGGGTCACGATAATGTATTTTGACACATCGAATAGTAACACACTTCAGAGTGATAAAGCCCAGCTTCAAATCCATACAAAAATTGTAGATATCTTCTGGTATATATGCACCTAGCTACATGATTACAAGCCAAAAATACATAAGTGCGACAAAGACCCTTTTACATTTTTCAAGTCCAATACGAAGCCCATTGAAAAAAGTGAAACAAAACATGTGGATGTAGGCGATTTTGTGGGTATCTCACCTACCTACGGTACATAAAAAACCGGGGCGTATGAGTGGAACAAAACAGACACTTAGGTCATTTATGTGCATGTCAGCGGTATTATTTTATTCGCAGACGGCTCAAACGCGCAAAAAACATAGTTTTATTATGGATTTTTTAAGGCATGCCCGGTTTTTCGGCTTGTATGGAAGTACCACCACTATACATCTATTTGGCTCGCGCTGTAATGATGTAAAGAATTATTCAACAAAATAATAATAACTTCAGGCAAAAATTACTTAAGACTTTATGGCTCTCAAGTACAGATCTTAAAAACTATCTAATTTCTGAGTAAAAAATGAACATCTGGTATGATTGTTTTTCAGAGCTTCGGCCTTCGTTGAGTGCTCATCCCTGACAAAGGAGAACCTTCGGGCAGTGTTTGAAGAAGCCGTCCGCTCGGCAGTCAAGAAAAGGCCGGTTCGCAGTAAATCATGCCAGTTCTTATAGGCGAACACTCACCAGCGGTCCGATTGTGTCACGGAATCTGGATGTGAACATATTATCATTATATAAAAAAGACATTTTATGTTACTCGCAAAAAATAAACCAATTTACAGTAAAGTTTAAATTCCATGCGCAAATATATTGTAAAAGCATAAAACATTTAAACTGACATCCAGGCACAAGCGAATAGTAAAAATTTAAGTTTGCATTCGATGTGAAATTTTTGATAAACTTAAAGCATAATCACTGTGGAATTCCACAATGATAATTTTTTTTTATAAATTAAAACACTTATTGAACGCTAAGGCGATTGTGGCGATCTAACACACTGGAATTCCATGGTAATATACTTAGGAAATTGAAAATAACTTTGTTTAATACACTAATTTCCTAATTTACACCTGAAGATGGAGGTATCCTCCGAAACACGTCATGTTTTTTAATAATTGTGGATTAAACAAGTTATTTTCAATTTTCTAAGTAAATTGAAACACTTTTTTTCCACTTTTGAGTTCATTTTTCTCGATATGTTTCAAAGATTTTACACCTTCATCATTGAGAGAACGATATAACCTAAATTATGTGGAATTAATGATACTTTCCAAATACAGGCAATATGTAAAGTAATTCACACATTGTCATACTAAATCTTTATAATGTGAGCCCATTTTAAGTATTTATGGTGAGATATTAAGCATATCGAATAATTTTACTGACATCTCTTGATAGAAGTTCATTTTAAATTATAATGAAATAAAACAATGTTTTTTAACTACTTCTGCTTTTGTCTTCATTTCGACAGCGACCGGTTTCGCCAGTTTTCATTGTATTTAATTATTACATTAAGTAAAATTGAATAAAACTACACGTGTAAACATTTTCATACCAGAATTATGGTTTTTAAGATGAAAATATCGCACGCTTAACAGAACATGGGTCGATAGTCTGACATGGGTCGGTGTTTTAACAGAAACAGTCGAAAAACACGTACAAATAAAATAGACCGATATAGTGTAATGGAGGTCAATTAGCGGAATTTTGACTTAATTTTAACGCGAAACGATGGATAGCGTTAACACAAGCCTCTGTCTAATGTTAACTCAATTATGACCTAAACCATAATTGGTCAGTTTACTATTAAGCGTGCGATATATCTGACACATGCAATCTATGTATTTATTAAAAAAACTTTGGCATGATTTTTTTAAAACAAGCATTGTTTATTTATGTCTTTATCAATTCTTATTCCTTATCCTAGATCTCTCCACTGCTGGATATAGGTCTCTTCCAAACATTTCCACTCCTTTCTGTCAATCGCCTTTCTCACCTACTGTTTACCAGCTATTGAGACTACATCATCGGCCCATCTCTTCTCTGGCCTTCCGACATCTCTTTTGTTTTCCCATGGTCTACGATCTACGATCCACAATGTCGACAACTCTGGTTGGAGGGGATACAATGCTTGGCTCCGAATCCAAGGGACTTGAGTTCAAGCCTGGACAAGACCAGATTGCTTCTTCATAATAATGAGCTATTTTCTGCTTACATTGAGGATTGCAATGGAATGGTATTAGTCTTTTTTTTAATAATAAAACATTTAGGTAGTTCCAAATATTTTTTGATCTTGAATTCCAAGCTCAAAAAGTGTGTATAATAAAAACTCTATTTAAATTAATTAACCCACCTCTACCTATATTTATTATATTGGATTTTAGAATTAAAATTTTGTGTCAAAGTATCAATAAAATTTATGTTTTAATACTATATGACATGCATACATTTTTAAAACAAATATTATTTTGAATAGATATATGAATGATGTTTCAATGAAAAGAAAACAAATTTTGCAATTAAATATGAAAAAATTGTGTCTTTATGTGAATTTCCTTTGAAAATACAGTATGTTTTATACCTGCATTATTTTGACTTAAATATGCTTATGATAAGGTATTGTCAACTATACAACCAAAGAACATTTAAAGTGCCAAATACGTATTATACTTTAGATATTTACTAACTAAATAATATGTGAAACTATTGTGTTCAAAACATTTGTAATATTTATGTAATGTAAACAATATAAAATAATATATTAAGAAAATTGCGTGATCAATCAACTGTAGAAACCATTCAAAATGGATGCTCTGGACTAGTGCATAATTTCAACTAAAATAACAATAAAATATGAAGTGGAAACTCTATTTTTGAATTTGAGTTTTATTATTCATGGTAGAATTCAGGTGTACCAACTAATAGTTATGTTAAAGTTATGCTCTATGGCAAAGAAGGAATTTCCGTACTCTTTTTTATGCTTTAATCCATATTGCTATGTTTTGTAAGATATTATTAAAATAAATAAATACACTTTTCACAGATGGTGCATTGATTTCATTGTTCAAACTTGTATTTATTTACTATTTTTATGGTAAAAATGGGAAAAAAAACCATGAGATTAAAATGAATCAACAAACTGCATATACTCACGTGTGTAATGATATGAAATCGCATTGTAATTGTTAGGAGCAGTAAGTTGGTGTCAGGGGGTGAAAAAATGAATTTATCGAAATTCTTCACTCCCGATCTCGAACAACTTTCCAACATTTGCCCATGTGATTCGCCAATGTTAACATTATATTATATGAGATATGCTCCGGGATGTATTATGATATGAGATTGAAACCAATATTTACTATTTACAAATTACATTTATTAAGAACAAAATTACATACAAAAAAAGATAACTTAAGATCTAAAGAGGACTTACATGCTAATCGCTGGCCAACGAATTAAAACTTACGTAAGTAACGAAGGCGGTGATCTGCGGCGAGGACCGACGCTAACGGAAGCCGGCGTGGCGGCGAGTTAGCCAGCACGAGGACTGCCAGAGGCTGCACGGCACAGAAGGCTGCCCGGCGTCCACTTCTATCTCCCGGGCTGCAAGCATCATGCGGATAATGGACCGCGGGGGGGCACGGGTCTCCTTCACAGCGACAGCGGTGGCCAGCATCAGGCCCCAATGGTGATAATGGCCCTTCATGGGCCCTGTACGAGGTTGTTTGTCAGCTGGCGCCATGCGGCACGTATATCGCGATTTCCTCCTCGTTCAGATTATCTCCCCGACCTTCGACCATCTGTCGAGCCGGGAAGATGTTACGCCACCGGGGTCCGGGGTATAAGAGAGCTCCCTCGCTCCTCGAACCTCACAGTTCCAAAAGCCCGCAGGGTGGGGGTTGAGATCACGCCCCCAAAGTGTTGTCGCTCCCAAAGTTGTCACTTAAAACTATCATTGTTTTTCACTCATCTTGAATTGTTATCATTAAATTAAATATAAACTAAAATTAAACTTAACTAAAATTAAACCAGCCTCCAGAGAGAAAACGTAATTTCTGCCATGTAAAATTTGTTTACTGCAATCTCACCGAGTCTGCCATAAAGCATGGCTACAGCAAAATATCCTGAATACAAAAAAACCTAACCTGGTCCTGTGAAACCGGTCCTAGCCTAATGCTCACAAATTATCTTTGTAGGTTTTGTAGAATACCTTAAATAATTATTTTATAAAAAGTCAAAATGTATCTTCTTCTTCAAGTGCTCTGTCGGGTTCCCCCAACGTTGGTGATCACCTCGGCGAACCTGTTCCTGTCCTGCGCCGCTCGGAACAACTCCTCCACACTTCGGATGCCGGTCCACTCCCTCACGTTCCGCAGCCAGGACATTTGTCTCCTTCCAGGCCCTCGGCATCCCCCAATTTTTCCCTCCAATATCAGTTGGATAAGGTGGTACTTTTCCCCACGCAGTATATGACCCCAGATGTGAGATCTTTCGAACCTTGATAGTTGATAACAATTCCCTGTCAACTCTAGCTCGCCTCAGGACTTCGGTATTGATAACCATGTCTGTCCCGGGAACTCTGAGCATTCGGCGATGGAGCCACATTTCAAATGCTCCCAGTCTGTTCATTGGGTTAACTTTCAGGGTCCAAGTTTCACACCCGTACAATAAAACAGACCACACATAGCATTTGATCATTCTCTGTCGGAGTTTCAAGTTTACGTTATCATTGCAGAAGAGTGATTTCATTTTATTAAACGCAGCTCTTGCTGCCTCAATTCTGCATTTTATCTCTACATCTGGGTCAAGAGATTGCGTTAGTATGCTGCCGAGGTATTTAAACTTTTCCACCCTTTCAATGTTACGGCCGTTTTAAATCGACCAAAATTTATAATCGTCCTCATACATTGAGTTTATGGTTTTTCTATGGTTTTGTCTATATTTTCAAAAAGACAAGTTTACATACAAATATTACCTACACTAGACTTCTATAAAATCCGTACGGGTGAATGTCATTTTTCATGTTTGTTTGTGGTCACTTAGAAATGTCAAATCAATTGTCAAACTTCAAATGTCAGTAGGTGTAGGCAGTTCGTGTTTCATAATGGAATAGAATTACATATTATATCTAATTATTATTTTTATCTCATAAATAACTGATTCGATTGTAAAATGGGCCCACCGCCAGTAGTGACCGGCTTGTCTCCGAAGGAGGGTCCACCCGGTACCAGGGTGACTATTCGCGGGGAGTTTTTGGGTCAAAATGCAAATGATTTAATCGGTCAGACCTACTATTTAACTATTACATTTTGCAGATACGATTATGGATTTGAGATGATAGCTAATGATATTATTTATGTAGGTTTAACAATATGTGGATGTGATTGTCTCTTGTCTGCGGAATGGAAAAGTAAAAACAAAATCGTGGCTCGATCAGGACCAGGGAAGGGCAGAGGAGACATCATAGTCACCACGAGGAACGGGGGCGAAGGAACGTGCACTGTTCAGTTCAGAGGTAACATATAAGACAGCGAAACAAAATTATTTTTGTAATGTGAATTGAATGAATTTAAAAAAATCACTTTCATCGCCAGTTATTTTTATGTAATGACTTTCAATTGTTTTTTGTTGTTGTTTTTTTTGTAGAATATTTTATTTTATTGCATTGTTAAGGAGACTATTATTAAGAAGACAAATACTCTCAAATATCTCTCATGCGTTCCTGGTATTATGTTTGTATATATTATATTTTACCTGTACTCAATTGCCTTAAAATTTAATATTGTTTGTAATGTCTGTTGAGGTAATAAACTAATCTGATTATTTGTATGAAACTTCTGTTTTATAAAAAAAAATATTTTATGGTAGTGACATGTTTCGCCTTGCCAGGGCATTATCAAATATTTACATAAAACAATTGACACGCGTAGTACATATGTAACAAAACAGTGGACCAAATGTGATGAAATGATATTAGACTCATTCGAAAGGAAAATCGTCTGCAGAATCCTCGGACCCATTAAGCCCATCAGGACCCATTAATAGCCTAAATGATGAACCATAATTTCTTGAATCAAAATACATTCTGTGCGATAAATATCGCTCGTACAAACAAGAAATAGAGTTAGAGATAGCACACATAATTAATACAAATGATAACATCTGTTTTCTAGAAGTTTTATTATGTTTTATGGGAATGACATGTTTCGCCTTTCTAAGGCACTATCAAATATATATCTTCTTCTTCTTCTTCAGCCTGTATTGACTGTCCACTCCTGGACGTAGGCCTCCTCTCGCATTTTCCATTCTCTTCTATCCTGAGCGATCCACATCCAGGCACTTCTCCGGACATCGTCGCGCCAACGCAACTGTGGACGCCCAACTCCACACTTTGCCATCCTTGGCCACCAGCACAGCAGTCGCCTTGTCCCTTTTCATCTGGATCGCGAGCGACATATCCCGCCCATCGCCACTTGAAGGTGGCAAATATATATGCATTATCACATTTGATAATGTCTTAGAAAGGCCAAACATGTCATTCCCATTAAATATAATAAAACTTTAAAAAAACTGACGGATGTATTCATATTAATTATTTAACCATTTGTGTGCTGGGCCGTGCTAGGCGTTTTTTCATAATATGTACTAAAATTGCGTGTTAAAAACAGGGAAAAAATAAAAAATTGGGATGCTAAATAAAAAATCATAACTAGCGGACGCAGCGCACCATCCGAATACCAGAGATATAATGCGCGTCATATCGACGACACGCAATTTATGATAGATATTCGTTCATCAAAATATCGAGGATACGAATTCAAATGGTTAATATAAAGTGTTATATATTTGTTCAAGAAACAATCCATAGATAACACAGACATCATGCACTATCTCTTTCACACACAAACAATGAAATATTTCATTTGTTTTTTTCTTCTTTTGTATTTTAAAAACCAGCCAAATGGTTGTATATTTTAAATGAAAGAACACCTCCTCAGGTTACCATGAGTCGTACGGCCCCATGAAAGAGAGTGCAGTCTGGGTGGAGGAGGGCGGAGTTCCGCTATCCTGGGGGCGGCGGCCTCTATCCCCCGCCTCGTATGCACCTCCAGATCCACTTGGTCTTTCCACCGAAGGAGATGAGAACAAGTTCCCCGAAGACCATCTCCACGAGCTATTTCCTGACTGGTATAATCTTCATTATTACATAGATTTTAACGGTTGGTTATAAATGTGTGGTGGGTGATGTATGCTTAACTATTTTTATGATGTGCCGTGTCGCCGGGAGTGTGAGAGTGAGAAGGAAACATCCACGATAGTTAGTTGATACTCTTCTCATAGATAATATGTTAATACATACAATTTGAATTTTGTGTTTGTCCTCATGAAATTGTGGTCTGTATCAAAGCCGAGAAGGAAAGTATATATTTATATAAATTTAAAAGAATATATAAAAGTTATATTATTTTAGTTCCGGAGATCTCTCGGCAGAGAACTTCCACCCGGGATGGTTTTTACTAGAGCACCATCATGCCACAACTTTTGAAGATCTCAAGGCGGGAACATTGTTTTTGAAACGAAAGGTATTTGTTCTTGCTATATTAAAGTTGAAGAATCTATAAGAAAGTCATTATTCTTCCATCCACTGCTGGACAGGCCTCCCCAATCAGTGGCGGTACGTCCGTACAAGCCGAGAAGCCGGGCTTGCCTTAAAAAATCTATAATGAAACAATATTTTTTGCGCGTTTGTGAGATGCCCGCGAAATCGCTTATTTCTACATGTTTTCGATTGGCTTCATATTGGGCTTGCAAAATGTTTACGTTATGTGCAGAAATGTTATGAAAAGAATGATTATGTAATTTTTTTACAAACATTTATTTATATTTCGTGTTTCGGTGTTAACAAATTTATTATTATTCTCTATTTTCAGCTTATTTCTTATAAATTATATTTCTTCTTGTATACTCGTGTTTAAACAAATTATTATATTAGGTATACAAGAAAATGAGTTTGGTGACCCAGAAAAAAAAATTGTATTGATTTAAAATGCGCCTAAAATGGGATCTAAAATTAATTAATTCACGAAATTAATATAGAAAAATAAAATCTTTCAATCCGGAAAGACACTTTATTGTGACCCTCTAATAACATTATAACACAAAAAAGTCGGACATGCTTGCCTTACTGGTTGACCCTAGGCACGCCACTGTCCCCAATATATCCCCCCTTACATTATTAAACCACCATGTGGAAAGTCTCCCTCCGTCACTACCCTTTTAATTCATCTTTGGTCTTTTAGTCTGGCAACATGCCCTCAAATGACCATTTCAGCTTAGCCACCATTTCGATGATATCCGTTACTCCCGATCTTCTATGTATCTCAGTGTTTCTTACCCAGTCTGAGAGTTTTATATGTAGCGTGGCTCTTTCATGTTTTCACTGTGCTACACAGAGCTTCCTTATAGTCGATTTGGTGAATGTAAAGAGTTATAAGAGAAGAAAATTTCTATTAAGGCATTGATGTTTTAATGTTAAAACTTGGTACTAATGGTGGCTATAATTTGTTTCAGGTTGACGTACAAAAGGAAGGACAGCTTAGTTTCTTGAAAGCGAACACCGGGAGTGTGATGGACCAGCTGGATGCTTTGATCCTATTGAAAGATCGGTTCGAGATTGATGCTCGGGAAGGTGGTAACGAACCACTAAAGAAGCTAGAGAATGCCATAGAAGGTAGTGTATTAAATCACACAAAAATACATTTCTAAAACAAAATTTTAACCCATTATGCTCTTGTTGTTTTTCTGTTCCTGGTACTTTGTATAATTTTAATTTGCACATATGGCACATTGGTTCTTGTATTCTGTTTTAAATATTTTTGGTCTTCCTCCCTGTGATAAAGGTTGTGAAAACAAAAAGGTTGTTACATGTTGTGAAAATTAAACTCAAATGTGTTTTAATTAATAAAAAAATTGTCATAGAATTCCAGTGTGGATATCTTGAGTTTATCAAATTATTAATGTTATACAAACTCTTGAACCTTTTCATATCCATATTTAATTAAATTCCTTAAAAGATGTTATCATATAAAAAAAATACTTATTTTCAACCCCTCAACACATTATGTATTCGAAAATAAAGTAATGATTTTTATGACGCTTAATTATACATGAAATAATACAAAATTTCTTCAGCTTTGACTGAATCCTTTTGTCAAAGTCCAACTTAATTTAAATACCCTTTCCTTCATTATCAATATAATTGTATTCATAATTTGTAGGAATTAAAGATCTTCCCATGTTTTTTTTATTAGTAATGAAATTTGAATATGTATATTAAGCTATCTCTATTCTCTTGTAAAACCTCAATATTCATGACTTACCTACTTATCCTATTGCTTAATTTAGTAGATACTTTTCGATTTTTTTATATCCCAGTCTTTTGCAGAATCTATGGTGGAAGCTAATAAGCTGTTTGATGAAGTACTGGCTAGGAAGGACAAGGCTGACACCACCCGGGCTACTTTGACAATTCTGACACGTCACAAATTTCTTTTTCAACTGCCCGGAAACATCGATAAGAATATTGAGAAAGGAGATTACGATCTGGTCATTAATGATTATGCAAGAGCCAAGAATTTATTTGGAAAAACTGAAGTTCCCGTAAGTGTTTTGTCTAAGTGATATTACTAAATCAAAGGTCATATTGAAATGATTTGGTGTCAAATGTTATTCTTTAGGATTCAACCCTTTATAATATCTGCTTGATTTTAATTTTCAATACAATTATTATAATAGTTATGGATGAAAGTATTGTATTATATAATAGTAAAAATATACATTAATAGCCTTGAAAATTATTACAGGAGAAGATTCATAAAACCAAATATATTTTGAGTAGTAAATACATTTTCTGAAGATGACGGTATAATACCTTTGAAACATGTTGGAATAATATCGGGTGGTGGTCTAGGGGACAGAACACTTGCCTACTGATGCAGGGAACTTGGGTTCAAAGCATGGACATGATTCGATTCCTTCTTCATAATATCAAGCTGTTTCTGCTCAATTTGGAGATTGTATAATAAATTCGAATACATTTGATTTAAATCATTAGTAGTTAGTATTTAAAAAAAATTAAATAATGAACTTAAAAGTAAAAATAAAACAGTATTATAAGAAAACAGCTGTTTTCATAAATATTAATTATTTAATATTGAGTCATACTTGCAGACAACGAGCATGAACTACAAGTCCTAGTGAATAGTATGTATGTATGAGGTATTCATGTGAAATGATCTGATGATGAATGTGAATAAGTCCAAGGTAATGATTTTTGAACGATAAGAAATCATGACAGTCTGCAACATTAGTGTGAATGGTGAAAATTTTCTAGCAAGTAGATGAGTTTGTACATTTGGGTAGTATGTTTACAAAAGATGAGCGAGTGGAGAGGGATATTGAAAGAAGGGTTGGGGCAGGCAACAAAGTGAATGGCGCACTTAAAGTTGTCATCGCAAACAAAAACCTATAAAAAAAAAAGTTAAAATGGCAGTGCACGATGGTGTTCTTATACCGACCCTTATAAATGGAAGCGAAGCATGGAACTGGCAAAAGAAGGATGAAAATAGAATAATGCAGTAGAAATGAGATCTCTTAGACAAATGTGTGATACTCTGTGTATGATAGAGTGTCAAATGAAAATATAAGAAGTGAATGCGGTGCGAATGATGGTGTTATGAACAAAATAATGAAAGGATCATTAAGATGGTTTGGACACATGGATAGAATGAATGGAGAAAGAATGGTAAAAAAATATATGTTAACGATTTAAATGGAACCAGAAATAGAGGAAGACCGAGGAAAACGTGGCACGATCAAATAAATTAAATATTGAATGTCGGCCACGTGAGGAGTCAGAGAAATCGACGCGCGTGCATGACACGATGTACGAATGTTGAGGAAGCGATAGAAATATGTCGGGAAAGAAAAGTGTGGCAGTGCAATCTTTCTGCCTACCCCTTCGGAGAGACGGCGTGATGGTTAGTCAGTTACATAGTTAGTTAGTTAGTTTAATTATTTAATGTGGAGTTTTACATCATTGTAATAAAAGTTAAATCAGTGTAAATTACCTTTAACATTTATTTGTGCAGATCTTCAAGAAAGTACTGGCAGAAGTGGAGAGCAGAATAGAGAACCTACGGATTCTACTGCACACGAGAGTGCAGAAGATGCCCATTTCTGTGGATGAGCAGAAATTCCTGATTCGGTCCCTAATGAACTTGGAGTGGGGGGGAGACGCCGCGTGGAGTGGCATCACCAGCCGCTGCGATTTCATCTCCAAGGAAATCACTCGAACCAGGGACTCACACATACAACTGGAGGTCTCGGAAGATGACCAAGGTTTGTAAATCAAATAGTACCTAATGCAATTTTCGTTTAATTCTGTAGTAGATTTTTTTTTACCTAGTTTCATTAACAATACTACAATCTACTAGTGTCTATATATATTTTATAAAAATATTTTATAGAATTAGCGATTGAAATGTTTTTTTTTTTTCTTTTAATGAATGTATTACTTATTAAGAATTTCTTATATATTATTTCTAGAGGTGGTACCTCAAATATTTTAAATAGAGCATCTGTTGGAAAAGTAAGAGGTTTTTTCAATATCACTTTAATAATAAATTTTTGAACAATTTTTAATGATTTTAAAGTATTATTATTATAGGCTCACCTCCCCATCCAAGAATACCATATTGTAATAATGAATAGTTAGTTAGTTTAAAATGTGACATATGTACAGAAGATACATAAGATTTTAACGAATCATTTAAATATTTTTTGTGTACCAAGCCATTAAACGTATCCTACTCCTCAGGTAAAGTGCACAAGTCTCCGAAGGGTGGGGCAAGCGAGCGCCCTCCACGCGTGCTGTTATGCGGGGCTTTGTGCCCCTTGCTCTCCGAGGACATGCCGGATCTTTGGAGGCTCGGACAGAGCTATTTCTGCGGGGAGCTGAGGGGTGACCGCCAGCCTGACAAGCATGAAAAGTTTAAGGTATACATGATCTAGTTCTTCTATTGTTGATCCATCATAAGATTACCCTGTGAGAAGACGAAATTTGGTTCCTACTGCGCATTCCTCTCCCCCCTCTACGATCCCTCATCCCCTCGCCCTACCAGCTAGCGGAGCTGTCTTCAGTATCTATCTGACTGTCTTGTTGTGTGCCTAAATATATTAACTTATTCAGTCTCTATATTAAAATGGATGCAATATACATATTTATTAACAAAAGATTATCATAAGTTTCAAAATAATACATTTTTATCTTCAGGTACTAATTATTATTATTAGTAATACAGTACAAGTGAACATAACATTTGCATTTTTTTTTAAATACAGTTTTCTGAAATACTACAAAAGAAGTTGTAAATTGTATTATATTAAGTGCCAAGTCGGAACTTACTAATTTAGCAAATCTTAGGTTTTTTACATGCAATTTCATTTGAACAATAAAAAAATCTCTCCAGCATTGCTCCTCAACAACACCTTCTTACATAAATATTGAAACCACTGCTATAGTGATCCAAACAAAAAATGCTGATACTCTCCACCTCAAAGACGATTCACTCCAATAGAACTGGACGATGTTTTCTTCGAAAACATTCCCAAATCCTAGCTGGAGACCTTAATTCCAAACATGGGGCCTGGCACAGTTTCAAAGATAATAAGAAAGGCAAAGATCTTTTCGACTATTTCCAAAATCGACCAGACATATTCATCACAGCTCCCGATACTCCGACAATTTTCAATAAAAATCGATCCTCCTTCAGAGGAACACTCCGGGCCACACAAATCATGCCCCCGCATAAACTAACAACCCACCAAGTCACCTTCCAACAATGTTCCCATCAGACGTAAGAGGAATAGCCACATGAGCTGAACCTTTGTAAGCCAGAAGATCCAATCCAATCCATTTATATTTGTGTGTACATTTTTAATGTTGACGGTAAAACACCAATTAGGTACTTAGGGTTATAAAATTAATCCGGCCCCTGAGCCAGCGGTGACAGTCTTTTATGTAAGCCGCCCGTTAAGAGACTACACACACCACGACTACCGTCAATCGTTCCTTTCACGATGAGCTACAGAAAACCATATTTTTTGGTGCGGAGAATGTGTCACAAATATGCAATTTTCATAATCTTTGTATTGGACAACAATTCTTTTTCTGGCTTATAATATAGATCCCAAAAAATAAGTGAGGTGCAGAATAGAGATTGCAAAATATATACATTCGTTCCTGAGAATGGGTTTTATTATGTATATATTATTATTTGTGTATTTGTTTTCCTCATGAAATTCATTGAAATTCCATTCTTCTCTGTGAAATGAGATCACTATGAAGAAGATGTGGGAAAACAATATATGATAGAATACCGAATGACAAAATAAGGAAGAAATGTAAGGCAGATGATTGCATCATAAGTAAAATTAAAAAAGAATCACTGAGATGGTTTGGACATATGAACCGAATGGATGACAGAAGATTGGTTAAAATGTAGAGTAAGCAGTGTGAGTAGAAAGAGAAACCGTGGAAGACCAAGGAATGCATGACAAAATTAATAATTTTTTGAAAGACAGCTACATTTGAAGTCAGAAAAATTGACAAGCTTGCATGTTACGATGATCGAATATAGAAGAAGCTCGAGAGTATGTGCGGTCCATCCTCTCTACCTACCCCTCCGGGGAAACGATTAGTGGATTAGTTAGTTAGTTTTCCTCTTCAAATAATGCGTACAATAAATGAATCAAATGATTTTATTACAGAGAATGATTCTGACAACGATTGAGCTGTTCAGCCGCACCCTCCGCACCGCCCTTCTCCCGCAGACCCTTGACCGGTCATCCTCCGCCGAGAGGCTGGTGTGGGGACAGGGACCCCCGCCCGCAGCGCTCTGCAGCTGGCTCGCTCACTGCCTGAGGGACGTCCGCGGGACCTACTCAACTCTTATGCGCCTCGACCTGCCCTCGGAAGCCCTCGATATAGTAGCCAGCTTAGTGTTTGACCTGAGGCTACATTGCATGATCGGGCTGCTCAAACAGGTCATAGACAAAATCAAAGGCTTCCACAAATTGGAGACGTGGAAAGTGGAGTTTGATCCGCAACATGGAGGCATAACAGAACTAGTAAGTTTATACAAAAAGCAATCATGTCCATAAATGTTTTATTGTATTGTCTGTTTTAATTATAAATAATTTTTTATTCAACTGATGAGTTTTTTTTATCGAGTAATAAAATATTGTTAATATTTTCTCTTTTTATCACCATATTCCACAGTGAAATGTTTGTAACGTTTTTAAAAAAAATTTATACAGTTTCTATTCTGACAAATTTTTATGAATTAAAACACTGTTTTTTCCACTTTTGAGTTTATTTTTCTCGACATGTTTCGAAGATTTCACACCTTCATCATCGGGAGAACGATATAAGTTAATATCGTTCTCCCGATGATAAAGGTGTAAGCCTTTGAAACATGTCGACAAAAATAAACTCAAAAGTGGAAAAAACAGTGTTTTGCAAAAATTCGTCATTATGGAATTCCACAGTGTTAACTCCTTAAGTTTATCTAAAGTTTCTAGTTTGTAGTAAAAAAGGAATGTAAGGCGGATGAATGCATCCTAAATAAAATTAAGACAGGGTCACTAAGATGGTTTGTTTATATATAATGAATGGATGAGGGCGGAATGATAAAAATGATATATGTAAGTAGTGTGAATGGAAAAAGAAGTCGCGTAAGGCTCAGGAAGACATGGCATGATCAAATTAATCAATTAGCGCGTGTGCGTATCACGGTGTGTGAATGTGAAGAAGCACGAGAGTTATGTCAGGAAAGAACAGTGTGGTCCATCCTCTCTGCTTACCCCTTAAGAGAAATGGTGTGATGTTTAGTTATAGTTTCTAGATGTTTTGTTACAGGAGTGACATGAATATTGACATTTACATGGACATTTATTACTTGAGTTTTACTTAATTGTTTAAAAAACAATTGATACATATTTAAATATGTTTTTATTATATTTCGTAGCCTGGATTATTGGAAAAAACAATTTATGATGTGATGAACATTGTCAAGGAGTCTGTTCTGGTATCATGTCCTCGAGAGAAGCCACTCTTGGACACGGGCTCCGCAGCCTGCCACCATCTCAGCTCACATATTCAAGACATGCTCCTGGCGTTCACCAAGTGCTTGGAGACTCTGGCCTTCAGTCACGATGATCAGGTAAGACTTTTTAACCTTCATAATAAGATGCAGATTCTTAATTTTAGATCTTCTATGTAAAATGTTATTATCATTACAGTAGACGCTCTCTCAACCGGCGCCACTTTAACCGTCCCACCGCTTTAACCGGCCTCTTCTAGGAAGTCTAGGAGACAAGTAGCAACTTGAACGTCTGGTGGCGCCGCGACTGCGAGTCAGTCACTTTGTGTCTGCTCTGTGATTAGCATCGCAAATTTTGCAGTAGTGTTTTAATGTTCTAAAGTGTTTTTTTTTAAAGAGAATGAGTGGAGTTAAGAGGAAGCGTGTTGTTGTGTATGGAGCAGAAGTTACAAGCTATCGAACGACTTGAAAAGGGTAAATCGGTACAACAAATTAGTGAAGAATTAAATGTTGGAAAGAGTGTGGACGAAGGAAAAGAGGCTCTACAGATGGCGGCGATGTACATTCAGCAGCAGAAGGATTCTACTGCAGTAGATGTAATGTTCATAAAGAAATGGCGTGACTACGCTTTTAAAAAGTCAATTCAACACAAGAAGCAGCAGAAAATAACAGAATTTTTTAATTCATTGTAGGTTTCTTTTTAAAAAAAAATTGGAGTGATGTGTGGATTTTTCCTGTACATATTTTTTACAATTTGTGAAATGGTAATTTTTAATGTGTGAGTTTCTAATACAGAATAAAAGTTCTGTTTTCTTAGTGTTTTGAAAAAATTGTGTATTTTTTCTTCCTTGCGAAAGTGTTTTTTTAAATGTATTTAAAAATGTATATGTAAAAATTTAAAAATTTATTTTTCACTACCTTTTCTTTAACCGGCTTTTTCGTTATCCAGCCCTGGGTCCGTCCCGTCAAGGCCGGCTAAGAGAGCGTCTGCTGTAATTACATTATTTTTTCACTTTTAGGATAGTGGGCAGTCACCCCTTTCAGTAGTGCTTGGGGCTCCAGAGCTCATGGTACGTGGGCGAGCGAGTGATATGGATGGAAACGAATCTTCTGGTTCCCCACTCTGGCAACACCGGCTTCTCATTACACTGTCCAACTGTCACTATACCATGCAATGTGTTCTACCACGGATCATTAGCTTCTTTGAAAAGTATGTTTATATAATTGTTACTTTAGTTCTTTTATTGTTTATTATATGTGTTATTTGCATCTTTATTTTATTCATGGAATGAAAAACATATTTTTTAATTGATTTTCCTCCATGGAATTCCATAGAAAATTTAAATTGATGCAGCCATAAAACAAATAGAAAAAAATCTTGTAATAGTAGGTACCTAACAGAATGAAATAAGTATATTTATCATTCATTACATATTATTACAATCAACTTCTACCAATAAAACCCCACTATAAGCGATAATTAATTAACTAAGACTATTGTGTCATAGATGGCGGACTATTTAAATTTTTTGAATAAGTATTTCTATAAAATTCAATAACAGATATTCCAGCCTGTTAAATTGACATTGTTAGACAATTACTGATAAGATTTTTACTTTAAATTAAACTTTGATCCTTGTAAGATTATTAAAATTCTTTTCACCGCGTTTTTTCAACTAACTAATGTAAATAAAGATGGGCGTATATTAATTCTCAGTTTAAATTCATTATGTTAATTAAACTTTTATTTTAGAAATAGCTACCCCAAGCCTATTTTACCAGTGGAAGCAGCGAAGGCATCCCTAAGAACTCTAGACCGTTCTATAATGGAGGCATACCTGGAACAGAAGAGTGACCCCCTTGTGGGAACAATTGAGCCCTCAATGTACATTGGGAAGTTCGAGTGGGACATGAAGTATAAACCCTCGGACATACGCCCTTACGCCAAGGAATGCATTAATAATCTTATTGCTGTCCATGCTGAGGTAATTCACAATTAGAGTCATATATCCCGATAATGTTACCCCATTTTTGGCTATAGTTATATTCTAGTCTTTGGTCTTACGAGATGCTTTTCACGTTCTATTCATCAGTTGGACACCTGGAGAACATTATCTTTGTAAAAAATAATCATGGGGGAGTTATGTATTGTTTTTGGAACAAGTTGTATAACTACCTGTTGATTATCTAATATTACATATGTTTTATAGAAGTTTTATTATCTCGTATTCTATGGAAATGTGAAATTGTTTTATTATATTTTATGTTTTGCCTTGCTAAAGCATTATCAAATCTAGCGAGAATGAATAAAAAATATATATTTTACACCCTCCAAATTAGGGGTATCCCATTCTAGAGAGGCATTTTTTAGCAAGTAAACAATTACAATATAATATAACAAATTGGAAATAAACCATAGATTAACTCTTATTACTTATAAATTAATATGTCAATACTATTTTTATTTCTAAGCACTTCTTTTTTAATTGTTTAATAATCATGTCAACTATTTGTATTACCTCTAAAGTAATTTGCTTATCTAATTCAAGGTACACAGTATATCTCCTAGCCTTGTACGCGCTGTTCTATCCCAGATCATAGAAACTGTGGGCGAGGAGATATCGCGCCTTATGTCATGTTGTGGGGAGTCTTTCTCCCCCAACGGGGCCTTGCAAGCCCGAGTGGACATCACGGTGCTCAAGGCTGTCACTTCCCCTCTCCTGACCCAGAGGGCAAAGTAAGAACCTAATATTTTTTTATATTTATTTCTCACTCAAAATAAACTAATTATCTACTATATTATATTATATATTTTAATCATTTGTAGGAACTATTTTGATGAGGCCTTAGAATACATTCCAGAAATAAGTACCAGTGAAGATAAAAAGTAAGTAACATTAAAAAAAAAATTATCATAATACGATACAATTTAATAAAACATTAATACGGATATTTTTCTTTTGTTTCAGTTTAATGGAGAATATTATCACAGATTTCCACAATAGAACCAAACTTCAAACAATGTGCTTTAAGATTTGTTAAGCTTAGTTTTAAATATAGTCTCTAAAATTACGATTATTAAGCATTATCTGTTATGCAAATCGTTTATTATTTATTATTATTGAATCAATAAAACTTTTTCATATTATTATTTGTTATTATTATTCATATATATTTTTTTTATCATATTAAATTGTTCTTACCCTGATATTATTTAAAATACCCGCCCTTGGCACTAGTTAACTTCGAAAAATGTTGCCAGTCGTCAACGCACAAACGTCTCTAAAGTTTTTTTTACAGTGGCAATATTTTTTAGAGAAAAGTCATAGATGAAACGAAGTCAATGTTTGTTGTTTGAATTTCAAAGCAAACGTAAAACTAAAGTTTTTGACAGCCGTGACATGAAGTTTCGCAGAAATTTCTATGTGATGGTTATTTAAAGTTTTCAGACGTATTTATTGACTAATGAAGGAATAAATGAATTTACTAGGACACTTTTCGATCTCATAAAATTCATTAAAATTACTACTAAGATGATTTCCGACGCCGAAACTCTCAAAGCTAATGAATACGTTAGAAGACGAATTCTTAGACTTCAGCAGGTATTTATGTGATTTAATTATTCTTACA
Source organism: Lepidostoma basale (assembly GCA_022606425.2). NCBI lineage: Eukaryota > Metazoa > Arthropoda > Insecta > Trichoptera > Lepidostomatidae > Lepidostoma > Lepidostoma basale. Next base: position 1,002,901 of record JAHDVF020000551.1, on the reverse strand, counting down.
ACAACTAAATTACCGTGTTCGTGTTAAATTAGTATTGTTACACGTATTTACTAACTTTTGATGTTTACCATTTTTAATATTCAGGTACGCGAGCAGTCAAAGAACATAGCTAAGAAAATTAGATCTAGAGTCAAAGACGAAAAAACTCGTCAAATAGCAAACATCGACGCGTTAAAGAAACAAGATTTGGAAAAGTTTAAAAAGAAAACCATCGATCATCTGAAGTCTGATTTCGATATTTGTTTGTCTAATATCGGAACCGGTCATGCATCTGCAATCGAAGAAGATCTCGCCAAACAAGGTGCGAAATTACAAATTAATTTTATAAAACTGATGCCCTTTGATATTAAGAATGTGTGCCTAGTTTAAATAATCAACTTGCATGTGTCATTATTTTGTTTTATTTTTCAAGAATGGAACATCCAGAAACAGTTGAATCAAAGTGTAGCCTCAGCAAGAGGTTCCCGGGCCGCTTCTATTTTGGAAAGAGAAAAATTTGAAAAAAATTCCAAAAGAACTCTACCGAAAAAGCAATCAGAAAGGTACTCGCTGTTGTTCTTTTGTTTTATTTACAAACACTGTGCTCTATTTATTAGCCTCTAGTTCTTAAACATGGGGCAAGTGAATTCCATTTATAAAAGTTATTTGCATACAGATAACCCTAAACACATCGACGCATATCAATTTCTCAGACTCATCACTTGACCAATATTTAATGTTTGATTTTGTCATGTTTTCCTCAATTTCTTGTTCCGTTTACATCATTAATATATACTTTCATCATTCTTTCTTTAAAATTGACCAGAAGATGGGAGCAAGCTGCCGAAACCGGTCGTTATTCTTTCTTCATTCATTCTTTCCATGTGTCGAAACCATCTTAATGACCCTTTCATTATTTTGCATTCGACACTATCATATACAGATTAACACACATTCACCTTAGAGATCTCATTTCTGCTGCATTTATTCTACATTTATCCTTCTTTTGCCAGTTCCATGCTTCACTTCCATAAATGTGTGTATGTTTATGTAAAATAATACAAGATATATATTTGCTTTTAAATTTGTGAACCCTCAATTGAAAAATGGCTTAAATATGTATAATTTTTTATGGTTACATATATAAATAACTAACTAACTAACTAACCATCACCCCATTTCTCCGTAGGGGTAGGCAGAGAGGATGGATCGCCACAATGCTCTTTCCTGGCATACCTCTCGGGCTTCCTCTACATTCATACATCGTACCATGCACGCACGTCGATTATTCCGACTTCGACTTGATTAATTTGGCCATGCCATGTTTTCCTTAGTCGTCCTCGGCTTCTTTTTCCACTCACGCTACGTGTGTACAACTTTTTAACCATTCTACTCTCATCCATTCGTTCCATATGTCCAAACCATCTCAGGGATCCTTTTTTAATTTTATCCATGATGCAGTCATCTGCCTTACATTTCTTTCTTATTTCATCATTCGGTATTCTATCATATAAGGTTTTTCCGCACATTCTTCTTAGTGATCTCATTTCCATCATAAATATCGGTTTCCGCAACTTTCTGATTATGTTAATGCAAACTGTGTTATGATGGTTATTGCAAATTTTTGACCATGCTAGAGCAATACCGTGTTGTTAGATACCCGTGTATATCTCTACTTTTAATAATTATTAATTTATTTTATTTTTAGATATGTGCAGCGCGAATTACCATCAAATTTAAAGAGCAACGTTTCAACAGTCGGTCCGGCCTCCAATAGAATTCAAGAATTTTATTTAGAGACCGGCGAACCTGAAAACGATTGCAGGAACAATAATCGTGACTTTGAAATAGCTTCGGAACGATCGCAGAAACTTCAATCCGTCTCCACAAACTTGGCGAATCAAGGAAGTGCCAAACTAGAAACGGAAAAAAGTGAGACAAACGAAGACAGAACTTCGCGATCTTCTAAAGGAAGGCTGCAAATCAATACGGAACCTTACATTATAGAAGAAAATATTCCAGAATCTTCTAGTAGTGATGATATTACATGCCATGATCCATCTTGCCGTTACTCGAAAGTCAATATTGTTCCACCGGTAAGGCAAATAACACCCGTAATTCGACAATCATCGGAAAAATATACAACCGGCTGCCGTTGTCTGTCACCGGAGATCAAGAATCAAAATATCCCTACTATAAATGAAGAAGAAACAACATTACGCACGGAACAACCTCAGAGCTCGAGAACCCTTCAGACCATGTCAACTGATAATCCGTTCAACGTGATATCGGAGCATATCAGAGGTCGTAACCATCATTTAGATTCGCCGCTTTATAATAATAAATCTAGTCCGAGCGTCAATCAGGAATCCAGCGACGTGAGCACGATCCGCGAACTCATTCAACACGTGAGGTACGCGCCGCAGTCTCAAGCTGTCCCGTGTATTCCAAATCTTCCAGAAAATTATAACAAACAAAGTGAAGCATCCTTAAATTTGCAACAGGCATATCTAGCCAGGAGAAAACATTTAGATTCGATGGCGGCGAAAAGTTATACACCGGAAAAGCGGCCGTGTACAGAGAACTGCAAATGTAAATCTCATTGCCACGGTAACGATAGAAATGCGAAAATTACAGTTAATTTAAAACCCCTAAAAGGAATATTATCCCATTCGAATAGGCAATCGAGCGTTTTAAGTACTAAGAATATCGAATACACTATTGGAAAATCTACAGTTAAATATAAGCCTCTGATATCTAATTCTAAAACATGTCACGCAAGGCCAAAGACAATTGGCAGATTTGAAAGTCCTTCGAAATCAAGAATGAGTCCAATTAAAAAGTGTGAACCAACAGGGTATCGAAGTGGCGGAAGAATCGTTAGAAGCTATGACCAAACTAATAAGTTTGCAAAAAATATCCTAGTGGATGAACATTTAGTTGAAAGAATACCTAAAGAAGGGAAGAACGCTTACGAACTAGCTAAAGAAGAGGAATCTGAGACTGACAGAGCGACATTGGGCTTGAACGAGTATTACAATGAAGAAGCAAGAAGAATCAGGGGCGAAAGAGCCATGGAAAAAGTCTTAGCCGAAAGAGATCTTATTAATAGAGAAAAAGAGTTGGATGCAGAACGAAGACTCAGTGGAAAGAGATTACCAGTAAGCAAAAAATATGCATTATATTCTAATAATGCAATCAATCTGTTGCTAGTTACCAACATATTATTATTACTTGCCATGTGAGAGTTTTTTAAGTGTTAATGTGAATATTTTTAAGAAAAAAAAAACAGTCTGCAACATAAGCATGAATGCTGGAAATATGAAACAAATGGATGAATTTGTAAATTTATAAAGGGACATTTATAATTTATAAAATATGGGCAAGTGGAGAGGGATATTGAAAGGGGGGTTGGGGCAGGCAACAAAGTGAAAGGTGCGCTTAAAGTTGCCATCGCCAAGTTCTTGTACCGACCCTTGTGTATGGAAGTGAAGTATAGAATTGGCAAAAGAAGGATGATTATAAAATAAATGCAGTTAAAAACAAATGTCTGATAAATCTGTATATGAAGAGTGTCAAATGCATATATAAGTGAATACAGTGTGAATGAAAGGGTCATTAATTTAGTTTAGACATATGGAAAGAATTAATGAAGAAAGAATGGCAATGAAAGTATATGTTAACGATGTAAACAGAAAAACAAATGGAGAAATACCGAGTAAAACTTGACACAATCGAATCGATTCAATCGATGTGCGTGAATGGCACGATGTATGATGTTGAGGAAGCAAGAGAAGTGTGTCAGGAAAGAACTTTTGTGAATTTACATAGCACAAGTCAAATAATTGTAATAATCGATTTTAACCTATCAAGAAAAATGAATTCACTTAAAACACAATAGTTTAAAAGCACCCCAAACAATAATAATAATAGTTGGTACCTAATTATATGTTTAGATTATTTATTTACAAAGTTCTTACACATATTGAAAGAGAAAAAAAAACATTCCATATTTTAAATAACATTTTATCTTGCAGCCATGTGCCTACATGTTCGACGACAGGTCAGAAGAGTATGAAGCACATCGCCAGAGAAAGATGGAGAAGGCGTATGAGGACTGTGTTCGCAGCCAACAAGTTCACCATCCCGTGCCCACCATGACATCAGCGGAAAACCCGGCCAGATCTCCTAAGAAAAGAAATATTCCCAAACAACAGACTGAACCTGAAGCCCACTCTTCAAATTTTCAAAATAGAAGAAAGCCAACTGAGAGGTAGGAATTGAATTAAATTGTATTAATATATGTTTCTTTAATAATTGGTTGAATGTAAATTCAATCCAAAACTGTTTTGTATTGATATGTTTAACCCCCATTGTGCTCCCGGCTTCATTTGCAGTAAAATAAATTGTTCTTGAACTGTAGCTAACTACATTTCCAGCACAGACACATAATCCCAGTTCATCATAACATACATTAGTAGAAAGGAATCAAATTAAAAAGGTTTATAAGATACATTAAAATATAAGCTGCAAATGTAGTTGCCGCAGTTCAAAACCTATTTTTTTGGACTGCAAATGTAGCCAGCCTATAGGGGTTATTCGTCTTCTTGGAACAAAATGGAAAAACAGTGTTTTAATTCATAAAAAATTTCTTCATTATGGAATTCCACAGTGTTAACACTTAAGTTTATGCAAAATTATTAAAAATGAATATATTTATATAGTGGTCTATCCAGGGGTTTTGGGTTCAAGTCTGGACATGACCTGATTCCTTCTTTAACATAATGAGCTACTTTAACGTATTTGAGATTTTATAATAAATTCTAATGCAATTGATTTAACAACTTGTTAAAAAAAAGAAGATTTTCCAGTTTTTTAAATAGTACTTAAATAATCTTGTAAATTAATCTTGATCTTTATTATTTAAGTTTTATAGAAGTTTATTTAACATCTCAGATTGCAGATAATATTGCGTGAGTCTTTAAATGCGATTAATTGATTTTTTTTAAATGTTTTAATTTATAATACTTTTCTTATTTTGGTTTCAGAACAGCAGAAAACAAGAGGTCCGTGGTTAATGTCGGCTCCTGGGATGTGGATTCCAATGGGATATGTGATGATCTAGACGAGATTCCAACCCGAGATAGCGACAGTACAGTAAAATCCATCCTTCTCCCGGCTCCCAAGAGTGTAACACGAACTATGAGCATAGACAGAGTACTTAATCTGGTGGAAAAGCAAAAAGACCAGCTCATAAAAGAAGTGGTGAGAATGAAAACCGCTCACAATGTGAAAGAAAAATTGAAACATGCTAAAAGTGAAGCTAAAAAGAGTGAACAGAAGATTCTAGATGATTCCGATGGGGAAAAGTCATGCTCTTCTACTGAAGAGTATCAAAAGAGCAGTAAGAAATTAAAAAGGCGCGTTAAAAGCTTATCGCCGAAGCGTAAACTTCCAGTAGCTAAAAGCTCAGGTGTTGAGAATAATAAAATTCAGAAAGCTTCTTCGCAATCCTCTAAAGGTGCGAGCGCCGCAAGTTCTATTTCATTCCAAGGGTTTAAGATCTACATCGAAGTTAAGAAAGGGAATAAGCAAGGAAACACGCAAAGTAACGATGGAAAAATGGAAACCGCGGATCGTAAACAAGAGTTACATCAGGACTCGTCAACGGAAATGTCCATCACAGCATCGCAGTTCGTTTCTAAGAAGGAAGTGTTCATTAATAATGCAAATAACAATCCCGTTTTGAGGTTTGATACATCGGAATCAACCACATACATGAGCCCTCCAGAAAAGTTTACATCGAAAGCGATCAGAACATTATTTGGACCAGGGGTCACTTCCAAACATTCTGGAACCCAAACTGATGTTAAATCAAAGACTAGAAAGTCAGCCAAGAATGATGAAGTCATCTGCGAGTGGGAGTCTGTTCACCCGAATGCGGTAAAAGAATTGTCGAGAAGGAAAGATATTTCAGAATCGTCCAAGTCCGAAAAATTTTATGAATCTTCTGAAAGCACGGTGAGTCGCGAAATTAGCATTAATAAAATTTCATCGTTTTCGCAAAATGGCGTGTCACACAGGAATTCAGAAGAAAAAGGTGTTCAAGTTAGTTCTTCTCTTCGAATGTCATCCGAGTTCGTAGAGTCTACAACACAAAATATCCTAAAAGAATCTAATCGGAGAAATGTCCCGGAACTTGATCCTAAATTAAAAAAGTATGTCAAGCAATTACTGGAGATGCCTAAAGTAAATCTAAACAAATTGAATGTGGACATTAGTGATATTTCTACCCCGAGCAGTTCCGTTATCAACACAAGCTCTAACTTCCCGAATCAATTGAATCCTAAGTTGTGCGATAAAGTTGAAAAATTAAAAACTTTTATAGACGAGAATTACATTTTACTCGAAGAGTTTGGAAAAGAAAATAATTTTGATCGTAATTATAGATACAAACATCTTCCAGCTAGCAAACCCGTATCTGGAACCACGTCAGAGAATCAAATAACGCCTAAGGATTCTTCTTCCTCCAGGAACGCCGTGGCTACATTGAGGTACTGTGAGCAGGAAACAGAGAAAAGGAACCGAGAAGCTAAGTCGCCCAAGAAGAATATCAAACCGTCTAAAAACATTGGCATCTTGAAGAAGAAAAAGATTAAAAGCTCGCAAGCCTTGCAACAAAAGTCTCCCCCGGTGAAAGATTTAACTGATAAAAATAAACGTGATGCTTCAAAACCTTCGCCTAGATTTGATCTCCGCTTAGAAGAGGTTTGTAACGAGGATCATGGAAATATTAATACTGCGGCTGGTTCCGGTAGAAAAGATTCTCCGAAACACGTTACAAAATCTCCACCTAGGAAAACAAAAACAAGTTTACCAATTCAAGTTGAGAGTGTCAATAAACACAGTGCGAGGGATATCGAGACCAATTCAGATGAGAACCAAAAGTTGACTGAAGATCTTCACAAGAAAAAGCCACCTCAAATAGCAAGCGATCAGTCTACCTCATCGTCTTTGGAACAGCAAAAAAATGTGGAGAAATACGTTCAACTCAGTGAAGAGTGTTCCCAGAGAATTTCCAACCTTTCCAACATGTTGGAACAAATTAGAAAGGATAAGCAAGCCACCTTGTCTTCAAGCAGCAGTCCTCTAAGTGAAGACGCAGCCCTGAGTTCTTCGAAAAAACAAACATCGGATTCACCAAGTGACGGTGGATACGTTCCCTTACTAGCGGACATCCCGAAACACGGCAACATTGAGGAACTGTTTAAATGCACAACTGAACCGACAAGTAGTGAATACACTTCAACGTCGGATGTTTGGGGCTACAATGTCCCGCCACTAGGAATCAAAAGTGTATCTAAAAAAACAGACAGTGAAATTAGTTTAGAAAGTTTTGATAATTCGTTCTGTGAATCACCGGAGAAACGACCGAAACCTCCCTCTGCTTTGATGAGGCATCCTATAATGCGTAACATAAACGTGGATCTCTGTACGCCGCATGAGCTCTCTACCATCGTGGAAGTGGATACTCCCAAAACGGCTCGGAACACAAGTGTACAATCAAGGTACGCAGAAATGTCCCCTTCCTCAGTTAGATCTGCTAAAACTTCTAGCAAAGAGAAAAATCTGCTGCCAATTGTGTTTTATGATCACAATCCAAGAGCGATTATAAAAAACAATGCAAAAAACATGAAATCACAAGACACTAAAGAATTGCCTAAAGTTCACTACGAACACGTTTCAAAGAATGCAACAAACGGAATTAATCATGAGAATATTGCTTCTGATATTTCAGTCAAACCGTTCCTTTCATTCCAAGACTATATCAAGCAGAGCAGCAGCGACGATATCATAGACTTGGGCGACTCTACTCTTAAACCAAATGATGAAATGTGTTCTGTATCTTCAGTGGATACTCTGCCCGATATACATTCCGAGATGATAAAACGAAACCTTGTACCTGCTTCCTCGATATCCCCCGATGCTAATAACTCCTCTTGCCTCTGCAGCGCAGAAAACTCAACTACCAGTTCCACTAATAGTTCTATTCATCAAATTACAATTCCATTTAAAATATCTCCGCTGAAATCGAGACGTCGAAAATCCGAACCGCTACCAAATGATAAAATCTTCCAGTCAATTTCAGGCGTCCACGCTATCGTTGATACTTCTGAGACATCCATCTCAGACAAATCCACATCTGAATTGGAGAAAGCTTTAAGAAGCATGGGAATCGGTTGGGGCGTCTCCACGCTGAAGAAAACCAAAGAATCCATGGCTCTTTCCTCCAGTTCATCTTCGGTACTCAATGACAAACGGCCGCATCCAAAATCTTCAAGTGAAAACGCACAAAAAAACAAAGACATTCTTTCCGATTTAGTCAATATAACAGGCTCAAGTATAGGACTCAGCACTCTGATGGAAGAATTGAATTTATCCGAAGATTTTATTTTTAAAGCAAATTCTTCAGCTAACACATCTAAAGTATCGCTTAACCAAGAATTGAATGCTCTACTCAACAAGATAGAAGCCGTGAGATCTGCAATTATTCCTAAACAGAAAGAAGCCAAATCCAGCGATAAAAAAAAGGTCAAACTTCCTAATGAAAATGAGGCCTTTGAAAATATTGTAGAGAGCACGGGCCGACGATCGTCGAAAGGTGGCAATCCTAGTTTTAAAATTAATCTGTTCTCCGAAGAAGCAAGTCTCAGCGGCTTGCAAGGAAGTCGCGATAAAACACATCACCGCACATCCACTCCGGTAAAAGTTAAGTCTGTATCGCATAGCTCTAGCATCAGCAGTTCTCACCATGCCTCCAATGGTTTATTCAGCATCGAAAGTGATTTGTCATCAGTGAAGAATATGTCCAATACAGATAATTTGTCAGCGTTAGAGAAAGATGCACTTTTTGTGCCTAATATGAGCCTCAAATTCGGCAAAATGTTTGATTCTACAATGAAAAGTGATAAATAATTTACTAATACAAACAAACCATCACGCCGTTTCTCTGCAAGAGTAGGCAGAGAGAATGGACCGCCACACTACTCTATCCTGGCATACCTCACTAGATTCTACCACATGCATACAGCGAGTCATACACGTACGTCGATTCTTCTGACTTCTAACATGACCAACCTTTAATGTTTGATTAATTTGGTCATGCCATGTTTTCCTTGGTCTGCCTCGACTCCGTACTCCATTTACATCTTCAACGTATACTTTCTCCATCCATGCGCTCCATATGTCCGAACCAACGCAGCGATCCTTTCGTAATACCTTCTTACGCTCTCATCTTTACCGCATTTATTCTGCTCTCATCCTTCTTCTGCCAGTTCCATGCTTCGCTTCCATACATTAGGGTTGGGACCAAAACTCCATTGTGAATGGCCGTTTTCATTTTCATTGATAAATTCTTGTTTCCAAAAACTATTTTTAGAGCTCCATTCACTTTGCTACCTGTACCAACCCTTCTTTCGACGTCACTATCCGTTCGGCCATCCGCTGTGAACATGCTACCTAAATACACAAATACACTCACCTGCTCCAAGTTCTCTTCGTTCACACTTATGTTACAAACTGTCATTTGCTCTTCCCTTTCAAAAACCATCACCTTTGACTTTCCGACATTCATCATTAAATCATTTGACTTGCATACCTTATACATTCTCGAATAATTTACTTACTTACATAAACAGCCGATGTCATCCACTGCTGGACATAGGTCTCCCAAACATTTCTCCACACACTTCTATTCTGCATCCAATCACCGGCTATTTTTCTTTTATGATCAGACCATTGTGTGGGGAGGTCTCCCTCTGTTTCTTCTATCTTTACGAGGGTTCCATTCCACTGCCCTTCTGGTCCATCTTTGATCTCCCAGTCTGGCAACACACTCCGGACCTTCTACGTATCTCAGTGTTTCTTATTCGGTCTAAGAGTTTTTTATGTAGCATGGCTCTTTCATGTCTTCTCTGTGCTAATAAGACATAATTTACAGTGGAAAAATTCAAGTATTTATTATTGATTTGGTTGTGGTTATCTATTTTGAGTTCTTTATTCAAGAAATCTGCACTTTTGTGCAGGTATGATAGTGTTTTTATTTATTTTTAAGTGTTTTGAATCAAGTGATTTTAAATAACTTCGCCATGTGCTTGTTGGGTGATATTTCATAAACACAAAAAACTCTAGCTGTGAATGATCAGTCTCGTGAAAGGCCTTAATGTTAATAGGATTCAACTTGTATTAATGAAATGTCCTATTCAAGAAATTTCTTTAAAAATGTATAATAATTTGTGTAAAAGTGTGTAGATAATTAGCAATATTCTTAATTGGATTGGCTGTCAACATTTTTCAATACAAACATTGTAATTATCTTTTCTTAAAACAATCATTATAAACCCAGTATTGAATATTGATGAAAACATCAGTTTTATAAAAGTTTCATAATATTTTTGGGAGTGAAATATTTTGCCTTACTAGGGTACTTATCCAGTCAAACCAATTTTGTGTTTCAAAGTTGTGTTTAAATACTTTGATTTATTTGCATCAATTATTCAATAGATGACAGTTATGTACTTATTTTTAAACTATCCCCAATATATTTATGTATTTTTCCAAAATTTTAATAATCATTTTAGAGAATCTAGTTTGTTTTATATTGACCAATTTTGTAGTTTAGGTGTACAATAAAAACATATTTCTTATTTAAAACTGTAAATATCAATTTTATGAATGAACTTTTTATATTTTATGACATTCCTGTATGATAAGTTGTACTTAATTATATAATTGCGTGATATTTGTTAACTAAATTATTTATGAACATCGAATAAATTGTTAAAAACATAAACTTGAGTTTTAACAATTGTGGAATAATGGAGGGCTGACAAAAGCATTGTGAACTAAATCATTAAAAGAAAAAGCAATGTGTCTTCAAAAATAAAATTCATACAGCTTTACGTCTCTCAAAAAAAGTGACATAATGGTTAGTCAGAAAATTAAAACTAACAAAAACATCTGTTTTCTAGATTCATTCCTATAAAATATAATAAATCTTCTAGAAAACAGATGTTTTCATTTATTTTATATAACTTATCTAATATGAAGTTTTTCAAGAAACAATAAATAGGTAAGTACCCAGTTAACCGGTTAGGTACCTCAAGCAACTTTATTCACTCTGCTGCCCCGCCTATGAGGCTCGCCATAGAAAATTTGCATATTTCTTCTTGGATATTGTCTTTTCGAGAGTACCAGCCCGAAGGCTATTGCTCCCCCACTAGCAGTGGGTCGGGAAGATGGTAGCAAAGGCAAAATGGAGTAGTGGGCGATTACAATGGTTAGAAACTGTGACGGTGACACCAGAGGCAAAAGCCTATTCAGGGAGAGGTTGTCATTTTAGCTGGATCGCTGATGGGAAGGCGTGCAGAGCAATGTAGAATTTGGATGAGAATGTGCACCGTTTGATGTTTTTCCATGGTGAAGAATATTCTTATTATATGAAGCTGTTTGTAATCTTGAAGGATTGCTAAAATTCAGAATTTTTTATTTTTTTGTGAGAACCTACAAATGAGAGCCGCCTATGGACGCGATATTTCTAGTGCTAATTCCAATAATCTGACATATGGAACATATAGAGCCAATCTATTGAGATAATAAATAAAGATTGCAGTTTAAAATTTACCTAAAAGGGTGTCTTTGTCTAGAGTGATAGCATTTTGCAATTACATTATTTACTTTCAGTGCGTGCAATACAGGTATATAAGTTATCATTATTGTGAATAGTGCAAAGAAGTTGCTCTTTATTATGAATAGTGCCAAGAAGTTGCTCTAGTTTTTACTTAAGCTGTTTAACTTGACTTCAACTCTGCCATTTACAGAATTGTTACAAGTGATTTTATAATGAACAGCAGTACAAACGACACTACATGCATATTTCGAAAGTCTTTATAATAACCCATTAAATGAATATACAAGTCTGCGAATAAAAGTCTATAAGCCCCAGACCGGAGGAGATAAATAAAAAAAATTTAAAAAAAACAATCTCATTTTGTTTTATTTTTGCTACATAATATATGGCTCTCAGCAATAATACCTTCCAGCACTTATAAACTCATTTTAATGGATAAATAAGTAAAACGCAAAATGCTATCACTGCGAAAACTGTCAACTCTATTCATAACAGAGAAAACTGACAAAGAAATATGATTTCAATTATTTCCTTCTGTAAGACGTTTTCAAAAGATTCGGTATTTCAATGCACTCTGTGTAAAATGACAGGGGCAAGGGCAAATATTTTTTATCACAGGTCTGGAGTGTTGCCAAGAATTAAGCAAGGAACTTTTCAGTTGACACTTGACATTTTTTAATTCTTGCAATCATAAATAGTGATTATAATAAGTCATTATCTGGTGAATAGATTTAGGAATAAATAAAAAAAACATTTTCCATAAATAATTTATTTGATGTGCCGAGAATTGTTTGTAGTAGGTACTAAAAATTAAACATTACAGAATTAAGATGCAAAAACTAATATTTCAAATAAATTGTTATTTTAATTTACATAAAATAATTACCACGTCAATAATACAAGTCCATATAAATATTTCTTGTTAGCCTTTCATTTCTTTGATTTTCTTTATAATTTTTATAGTTTTTAATAGAATATCATATGACATCACGACCAGCGTGTAATATAATTTAAAATAAGATATTTTTGTTGTAACAGAAAGTGTCATAAATTTTTAGACATACAGCATTGATTTAAAAATATAACACCAACTTGCACTCTGTTCTTCTTTGTTGCATATCCATTACTGGATGTTTGCGAACTATGTTTACATTCTACTTATGTCCATCGAACCGTATATGAGGCTGCGCAGTCATCAATCATATCTCTGATGTTTCTCAACCATGATATTCCTCTGCATTCCACTTCGCATCGATCTTCAATTACTACGTTAGTAAGATAACTATATTGTACTCTGTTCGTCGTAATTATTAACTTAACATTATAATAAGCATGTTTCAAATGGGTACCGATTGATTGCACCGAGAAATTACGATACATCCATGACATTGGCCACTCGAATATGCATCAATTTGATTGAGTTTTTATTTTTTTATTTAATCAACATTCAACTGTTGCCGTTGACAAAAATTATATACAATGGAACTAGAAAAACCAAGGGATACTGGCAATAGATTAGTCTTCGATTTAAGATTGTGAAAATTGTCATATCTTCAAACTGTGGTATTTATGTATCAGCGAAAATGCACTAAGTCATTTCAATCCACTATAATTTAAAAAAAATGTACTGATAGTTCAGTTATTATTTATTAAACCATTAAATAAAATGTAGTTAATAGATCGATACATCATTTTTTCAAATTGGCTTAGTAATGTTCAGTATAAAAAAAAATTGTTATATCCTTACAAACTTTGAACTTCAATTATCTCAGAAGTAGTAATTTTGACTTAGTGCTTTTTCGCAGAATACTGACAATATATTTCCAATATAAAACATTTATTGAGGATGTGTTAACATTGAAATTTTCTCATGGCAAATGAATCTACATAACTTTTTTAATTTCATCACACTGACATTTTATTATACAAATTAATCCAGAAGTATTATGTTAAATTGTGTTTATAACATAAAAATATAAATATCCATGGTCAACAATCTTAAGTATATCGAGATCACCTTATATCTCAAAATAATAAATATCTATAAAAGTGGTGTTGAAGTTCTGTACAAAAAGCCATGTTAACTAATACTTGGCAGAACATAAACAAGAGTTTAAAGCTTGCTTAATATTTATATACGTATATTCATGCCTATGCTTACTTTATACGTTATAAAAATAAACATAATATCAAACAAACAATTAAATCACATTAATTAGTTTATGACTACAACAAAAGTACGACTAACAAAATAAATAAGACATCTACTTATAGATAACATCTTTTCCACCGTACTTTCCTCTGTTCTAATGATTAATTTCCTAACATTTTCTCCTAAGATTCTACAATGAAATAATGTGGACAAAAAGGATAAAATAATAAGTGAATACTTCTAATTAAACACTTCCAATGTGAGGTTATGTTATCAAAATAGGTTGTGTAGTAATTCAAGAAGAAATTCCACAATTAAATTTCAGTTAACCGCCCTAAGAATAGGAACGTACGCACACTTTAACTGTACCATTCTGCTCTTGAAAGAAAAATAATGTACCAACCGTTAGGGATACGCGCATGTGCCAACAACACTTGAGTACAAGTCTTCACAAGTATGATTGTTTTACAAGCGCAGGCAATAATGTGCGGTCGAGTCTTTCTTTGATGTATCGTAGTTTAAAAAAATATAATTAAATTAAATCAACAAATAAGGCAATATTTTTTGCACATTTATCAGAAAGTTACCTGAGGTAAGAGCGGTTAAATAAGTTTTAACTTAAAAATATCTTCTAGATGTTTCGGATTTAATTTCTCAGTTCAAATTCAAATAAAAGAAATATCCACATATCACAAGTCATCCACAATATTGACATTTCTGAATCGTTATATATCAGTCATCCTTGTTCACGTTTTCGATTTTGGGTCGTAAATAATCATTGTACATTTGATAAGATATGCCCCCCATCAGGGCGAGGACCACCATGCCCTGAGCGTAGACTCTGAACCTCATGAGGTATATGCTGGTGCTCATTTTGCCTTTGTTCTTAAACTGGACCGCTCCGTAGCCAACGGCAGCCAGACACCCCGCGATTCCTGGAAGGAACAACAATCAATTTTAAATTCATATTCATAATGTTCAGCAATTAAAATAACAACAACAAACCATCACACCGTTTCTCCTGAAAAGTAGGCAGAGAGAATGGACCACCACATTCATACAGCTAGTCATACATGCATGCCAATTCTTCCAACTTCTAACATACCCGACCTTTAATATTTTATTAATTTGGTCTTGCCATGGTTTTCTCGACTCTGTACTCCATTCATATCGTTAACGTATACTTTCTTAACCATCCCTTCTTTATCTATGCGTTAGGGTGTCCCTTATTTTTCAAAGTTTTAATTTTACAATTATATAAATGTATGTAAAAAATGTATTAAAACAATTATATAAATGTATGTTTTCATCAATATTTATATGGTTTTAATTGATCATCTACAACTATATTTAAAAGACACTTTAAGCAGCTATTTTTTAAAACTTTGAGGCCAAGTCGGCACGGGTTAAAATTAACGTAGGAAGTTGAAATTCTGTATTTGGGTAACTAGTAGACTAATAAACACAATTAGGGGGTATGCGTTTCAATAATCCAAATAAATCAATAAATTGCCCATATAAGGGACACCCTACTATGCATTCTATGTGTCCAAACCAAAGCAAGGATATTTTTATAATTTTATTCATGCTTTCTTCCGCTATATCAATCAGCATCTCAAAGAATTTCTCTGGCTTAAATATCCTTAAATAATTCAGCGTAAAGTCGCCTGAATAGTGTTTGAAGCGCTACATAGAATGGCACCAAGTTATATATCAAATCAGTTTATTTTCTCAAAAGATATTACAAATAATTTAAGTTTAAGGCATCTATTGAGAACAGGTAAAATATAATATATACGAGTAATACCAGGAATGCGTGAGAGATGGTTCGACTTTAGGAAGACAAGATACTCTCTAAAGTCAAGAGAATTTGTCTTCTGAATGTACTTTCACTAATAAGAAAAACTTTGATCTCCGAGGAGATTGTGTTCAGCAGATTGCTCTTCCCACCGGTGTCACCAGAGGCAATGTCTCTGGCGGCGAACTCTGTTCAACTGAGAGCCTAAGGGTAAAAGAAGGGACTGGTAAGGTCATGTCCAAAGAATGGACACCACCAGACTCCCCTATATTGCATTGCATAATCAGCCTCATGGGACTCGTCCTCGTGGAAGACCTCCTAAAAGATGGAAGGACAGCTGGGAATCTACCTCACAGGAGGAGCAACTCTCTGGAGAACAGACCACATAGGTCCACAATAAGGAAGAAGAAGAAGAAGATATAAACAGATTGCATGTATCATATGAAGGGTTCGTTATGGATTTAAAATAGTTTTTAATTCACCTTTGAGGTGATTACATCACGAAAATGGTGATTTAAAAATGTGAATGATATTTGAAATATTTCATTTGTAATCACCAGTTAAAAATAACTTTTAAGATATGTAGGGAGAATAATCTTTGATAATCTTTTTTTTTTCAATCCTAGTGGTTGATTTGCAGCAGTTTATTAAAATCTTTGCTGTTTCTTGTGATGTGCCATTGGGATCTTTTTAATGTGGTAGTTTCCCATTGCTTATACTCTATAAAACATAATATACATGTATGTGTGTGGTATCTTTTGATTCAAAAGTTAAAATATTCATATTTTTTATATAAAAACTCGACATAACTTGAAATCATTTCTCAAGTGTCCTGAAAGAATCCAGTATAAACTATGCTGGACGGTTTTTAAAGCGCTTCACGGAATGGCACCAGCCTATATATCTGAACTTTGAGTTGCTGATAGCCCTAACTTGCGCAATCTACGCTTCGATCAGCAAACTCCTCGGCAATAAGCAGATTAGTTGAGCCAAAGCGCAACCCCCGGACAAATTTTGGAGATCGGGCTTTTGCAGTGGCAGGTCCGTCCGCTTGGAATATGCTTCATGCACGCCTCAGATGCATTGACAATCCGACAGATTTTAAATCTCACCTAAGAACCCATCTTTTCTAAATATCGCATAAAATGTAAACAACGGTTATCTGATTGCTGGTGTCACATGCAGCTCTCATGACTAAAAATACTGTTAAAGCGCCCTTGAGGTGAGCTATTCACGAAAACGGCGCTATACAAATTAGCCTAATTATTGGTATTATTATTAAATAGTTAAATATCTAAAGAAAAAGGAATAAAAATATATTTTGGAGGATTGAAATAACATGTCTTAAAAAGGTTTCTATATGTTGATTCAAGTTCATAGCTAAAAACCATTCTCAAACAAAAGTAGACACGCAAAAGTATATTTAATACCCATGTGATGTGTTGGAATGAGTCCAAAACATTTCAAGTTCAACATTGGTTTCAATTTTAGAATTTACCGTTGCGTTCATGAATGACTGATTGAAGAATTTCATCCGTGGAGAAGGTAACCTATTGGGAAAATAAATTATTGGCATATATGAGACATGTGATAGGTAGGGAATCTATCGTCATTTTATTGTCAAATGAATTCTACATCAGACCATGTGAGAATCACACTGACATCGCCGGTAATCGAACCCGGAACCTTCGGTATGGCAGTCATAACTGTTGCCACTCTGACACGAAATCGATTTCTCTGACTCCTCACGTGACCGACATTCAATATTTGATTTATTTGATTGTACCACGTTTTCCTTGGCCTTCCTCTATTTCTAGCTCCGTTCACATCGTTTACATATACCTTCTTCAACATTCTGTCTTCACTCATTCTTTCCATGTGTCCAAATCATCTTAACGGCCCTTTCATTCTTTTGTTCATAACATTTTTATTCGCACCGCATTCACTTCTTATACTTGCAGTTGACACTATCATATACAGATTTACCACACCTTTGTCTTAGATATCTCATTTCTATTGCATTTATTCTACTTTCATCCTTCTTTTGCCAGTTCCATGAATCACTTCGATATATAAAGGTCGGCACAAGAACACCATTATGCACTGCCATCTTAGCTTTTTTGGATAAGCTTTTGTTTGCGATGACAACTTTAAGTGCACCATTTACTCTGTTGCCTGCCCCAACCATTCTTTCAATATCCTTCTCCACTACCCCATCCTTTGTAAACATACTTCCTAAATAAACAAATTCATCCACATGTTCCAGATTTTCAGCATTCACACTAATGTTACTATTTAGATTATAATTTATTTCCACAAGTAATCGAATATGAGTAAAAAAAAACATTGCTAGCTTATTATATTTAAAATATCCAAAATATATTAGTCATTTAATCACAAAACAATAATACATTTGTTACATATAGTTACGCAATAGACTTACAATGAATTTTTATTTACGGTCGAAACTTTGGTATCTATAGCCAAAGCTGTTGATATTTATCAAAAAAAGGGATTATCACATTTTAGTAATAAGGTTTATAATCTCAAAGAGCTTTGACAATATTGACTATTGATTGCATATTCGATATTAAATATTTTTTATCCTAAATTATCTAACAGGTAACCCAGCATAACGGCTAATTTGCATACTGTAGACCAGTGGTTTTTAACCTCTTTTGATGATACAGAGCAATTTCATAATAAGAAAATTTTGCAGTACACCAAAATCAAACAAAGAAAAATATGCAAACATAACTTTTATAAAAAGAATATAAATTCTTCTTCGTCTTAATGAAGGTCTTGTGGCCTGTTTCTGAGGAGCAGTTGGCCTCTTGCGAAGTCAATTCCTAGCTTAAAAGTATCAGCAAATACTAATTAACCCCTAATATTCGACTGGCTACATTTGTTCTCCAAAAAATTTTGGATTTGAACTGCCGCTAGCTACATTTACAGCTTGTATATGAATGAATCTAATAAACGTTTTAACTTTAGTAGGGTCTCAATTCTTGATCTAAATTCACATTCGATCTTTATCGGCTTTTATAATTTGGCGAAGCACTTTTATAAATATAGAAGTAGCGAGGGTGAGATGTGAAGAGTGTGTGTGAGACCGTGGTAGATTTTGGGTTCTAGAGGGTTCTAGTGTTCTAGGGGGTTCTAGTGCCGACTCTTATGTATGGGAGTGAAGCTTGGAGTTGGAAGAAAGATGAAAGTAGACTATATGTCGTAGAAATGAGATCACTTAAATCACTCGAAAAACAATGTACGATAGAATACCCAATGAAGAAGTTAAAAAGGAATTTAAGGAAGATGAATGCGTCCTAAATAACATTAAAAAAGGCCCACTAAGATGGTTTGAACATATGGAACGAATGGATGAGGGAAGAATGGTTAAAAAGATATATATCCAAGTAGTGTGAATGGAAAAATAAGTTGAGGAAGGCCAAGGAAAACATGGCGGCCATATTCAAAGTAGGAACAATCGATGAGCATGCGTGTCACGGTGTGTGAATGTAGAAGAGGCGCGAGAGTTATGACAGGATAGAACAGTTTGACAGTTCATCCTCTCTGTCTACCCCTCTGGCGAAACGGGGTGACGGTTAGTTAGTTACTTATTCTGTGCCCAAAAAGTATTTTTATGTTATAATAAAATTATTTCACAATGTATAATGGAGAAATCTTAATACAGTACATATTCTATTTATGAGATTTTAAAGTTATTGAAGCAATGTATATTAGCTACACTGCACCGTTGAAGTAAAACTAACCTTAACCCTTACCACTCCAATGTCGAGTGTGACTTGACATAAGAATTTTTACACCAACTCCTATGTCGACCTAGACTCGACATAGTACGAAACATTTTTTTAAATTGAATACTGATAATAATTATAACATCTACACCTTCCTAATATGGCTTTTTGTTGAAAGTCCTTCCTTACGTATTCTTTTGTAAATTAATTAAACAGTTGGTGGCACGTAAAATAATGATTTCGGTTGCAAAGGGTTCCTTTACAAAGCAAATTTTCAAACATAAAATATTCACTAAATTTAAAAAAAAGTTATATTTATAGTTGTGTTAACCTATTCGCATCCGTAGCCATCATATCACGTGTAAGATTTCCTAACCGTTAACATCGGTAGCCGTGATGTATCGTTTTGCAACTTTGAAGTACTCGCAGTGACATATATTGTAAGAATTAGGAGCCACAAATGACTCCAATACTTACCTACATCTATCCTTTACAGAAATTTGTAAAGATAATAAATTAAATGTGTTTTACTTCATGCGCACTGCGGGTAATCACATCTGTGAAGTATCCCATCAGCCGCCATTATACTATATTCGTTTGTCCTGCGTCGCGCGCGCATTTGATTTTCGACGTTTCGTTGTAATATTATCTGTTATTTATTATAAATTGTGATAAATTCTACTCTTTCTTTTGTTTTGTGTGAATTTATTAGAAAACTGTGAATATTTTTTTTATCAATTTTTATTATTTTCGTGTGATACAGAAAACATTATTAGTGTGCACTTTTGGTGATAATCTTAAACAAAATGTGTGTGCATGTGTGCAGTACATTTATCATTCAAATATAAGTTTTTAACTAAAAAATTGGTTAGAAATATTCGCGCAGTATTGACGGTACGATTTGTATTTGACCGAGCCGTTAGGAAAAGGTTAAAGTTATCTAATTATGCTGTGAAAACACCAAATAAGTCAAATCAACTCACCAGCCACCATGAAGGGGGATTCTTTACTCTTTCTAGCGAGCCTCTCCGCCCTTCCCTCGTCATCGTATTTGAATATCTCCTCGGGCATGCTGCAGCTGCAATGGAAAAATGCACTCTTGTTTAGTATAGATTTTGCATGTTTTTATTATATTTTTCATGATTAGATTACATAATTGATGTGATAAGATCCCTGTTCCAATCAAGGGTGGTGATTACTCAAAATGTTATTGTTTTTTTATAAGTAGAAATAAAATATCTTTAGCCATGTGAAGTATGTTTTTTATTTATTTTATATTACTATAAAATTAAAACATACTTCATACAGATAAAAATATTTTGTTTGAATAACCTTTTGAAAACATTGTATTTTCAAAACACTTTTTTACACCTTTCACAAATATGTTTCGGGACACAGACGTCCCTTCTTCTGTGTATGAATTTTACCCTATAAATTTTAAGAAGGGAAGTCTATGTGCCGAAACATGTTTGTGAAAGGTGTAAAAAAGTGTTGCGAAAATACAATGTTTTCAAAAAGTTATTCAAATGTGAATCCATAACACAAAGTGATGGGGAAATTTAATTTTAACAAATAAAAAAAAATATGTTTCAATCCTAGCAATTGGTTTGCACCAAAGTACAACATTTTTGCTGGTTCTTGGGATGCCATTTAATGTGGTAGTTTCCCATTGCTTTCCATATTTTTTTTTATAAAACTTTTCTATGAGAGCAAAGACATTGTGATTTTTTTCACACTGTCATCGCCGGGAATCGAACCCTGGACCTTCGGTGCGGCAGTCATAGCTGTTGCCACTATGCCACGAAGGCCTTCTATATGTATTCAACTAACGAAGGTTTCAATAGACACCATCCTATCCTGTTATATCTCTCAAGCTTTATTTATATCAAAGGTTTCCAAACATTTTTACTCTGTAGACTACACAACAACTTTCATTATTCCTTTGATGCCCTGTCTAACAAATATTTAAATTTACTAAACCTAACTAATTAACGGTAGGCAGAGAGGATGGACCTGACATACCTCTCTAGCTTCCTCTACATTCATACATCGTAACATACAAATCGTAAATTTTTCTGACATCAAATGTGGTCGCCTTTTAGTATTTGATTAATTTGGTCATGTCATGCTTTCCTTAGTCTTCCAGCACATTCTTCTCAGTGATCTCATTCCATAGGCATTTATCCTACTTTCATCTTTCTTTTGCCAGCTAGCTTCACTTCCATATATAAGGGTTAGCACTAGAACTCCATTATGTACTGCCATATCTGCTTCATGGATATATCGCACCGTGAGTGTAAAACCGAAACAAGTGCAAATATACAGTTTGGAGATATGGGAGTTTAAAGACTTCATATTGCTTGGAAAAACTGTTTTTTTTTTAAATAAACCAATGATTTTCGGTTTATAGGTATATTACTTTAAACTGAAAATCATTGGTTTATTAAAAAAAAAACAGTTTTTCCAAGCAATATGAAGTCTTTAAACTCCCATATCTCCAAACTGTATATTTGCACTTGTTTCGGTTTTACACTCACGGTGCGATATAATCTATATTAAAGTAACATGAAAATATCATTGATCAACAAACTGATGTACTGATTAAGCATTGAAATGTGAAGACTTCAGTTTTATAATATTTAAATTAAGAACTGCAGAAAAACAAATACAAAATGCATATAGGGTTACCATGTGTAAAAATATTATATTTTTAATGTGACTTGAATCAATATCTAATCTATTTTAATATCTTTGCTTATTTCATCATGTAAACATACTTCATTAAACAATACAATTTAATTAACAAATTTTATATTCACAGCAATTAAACTAGATATTCATGAAGCATCGTTAAAATTTAAATTGGTATATAAATTTATTAATTTATTAAAGTGAAAATTATATAACAATTTGTGTGACCTTGATATTAGAAATGTATTGGAGTTTTAAATAGAATTTTCCATGGATTGTATTTATAGAATATAATAGATTATAAATCACACACTCTTGTTGAAGAAACACGTTTCATTTTCACCTTACAAGGTTAAAAACGGGGAGAATTAAAATTATTTGTAGGTTGTAAAAATGACGATAGCTGTCAAGATATCCTATCATTTAAGTAAAATAAATTTAATATGTCACGATTCAATCTAATCACTAAACAAGTTCATATTTAATTTACACAAATGTTTCCAGCACATTTTGAAATAGCAATATTTGAATGAAATTCATACGAATTTGCATTAAAATTTTATCAATGTAACGTATAATTAAGTTTTAAATAAACTGGATTAAAATATACTCATTTTCATGCACATACATAACATATGAGTTAATATGCGAGATTATTTAAAAGTTAACAAGTTTTAGTTGTGAAATTATGAAACACGTTGTGCAATAATATAAAATATATATCTCACCGGTAATATCACTAAATCACAGTACGTTGACACTGTTGTGTCAATAATTTTGGTTGAAATGCGTTAAGTAACCCGCATTTAAAAGTTATTCCACGACATTCGTTCGAATTCTGCGAAAAGTGCAAATGACACAGGCGGAAGCAAAAACCATAGATGCAAAGGGCAAAGGTGACATTTGACGAAAGACAGAACACTTGTCTATGAATTAATGTGAATTTATGGTTCGGCTTTAACCCGTGCGGTGGTATGACCGTACCGGTACGGCTACGCCTAAATTTTTTTCCCGAATACCGAACGCATCTGTGAACCATTTGTTAGTAATACTTAACAATTTTAACAATGTACCTGTAATACCGGCGGAATAATTCACATATTAAATATTCCGTGACGTCTTCGATTGTAAACCCTTTAATGTCATGCTGCGATTTATGTCTAATTTGACAATAAAATAAAGTCTGATAATTTCATGTGAAAAGAAAAAGAAAATTTTACATTTCTCATTTATCTTGACATAATCCTAATTGTGTTAAATAAATTAATGATCTGTTCTGACACACCGATCGTTGACTATTTATGAAAAAGTGTTTATTTTTTCACTCCATATCACTTAATATTGATTTTTTGTAGTAGCTCCTAAGTAACAATGTGTTGCAATTTCGTATTCTCTGACGTAGCATTGAATTCTTTTTATTTTGTCGAGTCCGTAAAAACTCACTACCGGACAGGCTTGTTACTTATTTGCACCGCTAATTAAAAAATAAAATGTATAAAATATATTTAATATTGAAATTATGTGTACGACAGCAATTATTCTAAATGCTACTCGTAGATAAAAATTGTTAATAGACTGTATGCATATTTGAAATGTCTATTATCCCCTAAATGCCGAATTTCCGTAATATCAAACTGTACTTACTTCTACTAAACAGCAAATGGTGTATGCTTTAGTAACTGAAATAATATTTTTTTCCTAAAATAAGATATTACTGAATTTAAGTTTTACATGTTTTTTGTATCTGAATAAAATAGTTTTGATTTTAATTATTATGTACAAAACAAGCTTTTTAAATATGCATTACAAATTATATATTAGGATACATTAACAATTTCGTTTTAGAACTACTTTTAACGTAAAAATTAGAATACTTTGCATGAACCATTTTAGAGTGTGACATTAAAAATAGGTTTAAAATATTGTTGTTTATCAACAGAGGTATTTGAGTTGATGCAAATGATATTAGAATGAGCTATGAATTGCATTAAATAAATAAAAACACAACAATATTTATTTAACAAGATTTATGTATACATTTTCTTACATACACAAAGTAATAAAAAAAAAATTAGAGCTTGTATATTCATTTAAGCGTGGTGGAATTTGATAAGATTGTAGTGTACCATTCCATTAAAATGTTTTTAATCATTTTATTTAATAAAATTACTATAAACTGCAACATAATAGTCTATATATAATATAATATATACACACTAAACAACTACTGGCTAGGTAAAAAAAATCATTAAAAATAAAAGTATTCATTTAATTCTAGCCAAAAATAAATGAATTT
The DNA here is from genome assembly GCA_022606425.2 of Lepidostoma basale. Classification (NCBI taxonomy): domain Eukaryota; kingdom Metazoa; phylum Arthropoda; class Insecta; order Trichoptera; family Lepidostomatidae; genus Lepidostoma; species Lepidostoma basale. Next base: position 978,541 of record JAHDVF020000551.1, on the reverse strand, counting down.
AAAAACAAGCTTGTCATTTTTAGAATTAATAATGTAAAACAATAATTATTAATGATTTTGAAATAATTGTTTTAAATTGCTAAGTTATATTGTATTCAGGGGATGAGCTAACTGTATAAAATTATGAAACGATTAAAATCTATAAATCTATGAAAAACTATTCAAAAAATGGAATGGTGCTACCATTCTAAAAAAATTATGTATACTATCCTACTACATAAGGGCAACTATACATGTAAATATGTTGTATAAAACAAAACAAAGTTATATTTTAAAAAATGTACTTATATTTTATGAAATCAGAGCTTGATTTTTTCCACTGTTGAGTTTTATTATTGTCAAGATGTTTCAAAAGTTTCATGCCTTCCTCTTCGGGAGAAAGATATCAACTGTCCAAAAATATTTAAAACATAATACAAAAAGCAAAGGATGCAATATGTGCTAATTAAAATTAGATTTAGCACCTGAGACAAAAAAAAATAACAAATCAAAAAAGGGATAATATTGTTGATTTAGCAATTTTTTTTTAAATATTTTAAGACACCAAGTAAATGGTTATTTAACCCATCTACATTGTTAACACCTTAAGTTTATCAAAAATTTCTATAAAGTTAGTTCAACAAGGTTCTTTTGTTATGAGGAGTTTAAAAGAACATATATCATAAACTAAATAACAATAAGAATGGATTAATTGTATCTCAATAGAGACGAAGATGCAAATTGGAAACAGAATATGGTGATCGAGGTGTTTACAGGACTTGTGACATGTCATTGGTTGGATTAAGCGCACGCTTTATGTAATACAACATTCCCCATTCCACCTTTCTTACGACCACCAAGTGTGACAAAATTTTGGAAGTTGTATATATGTTAATACGTAACACCAAACTTCACATGTTAGAATTGAAGCACTGGGTAAAATTGATTGAATTGATAACCCACAATGGGTGAAATCCAGTATTCGTCTACAAGTATTTGTATACATTCAAAATATTGTAAAAACAATAAGAATGTTTATTTTTCAAAAATACAAAACAGTAACAAAAAACTGGCACATTTTTAAATAATGAAATATGTAATAATATTGATAAATTTACTTTGGTATAAAATGTGACCTTAAAATAAAAATAAAGAGGAAATTAGACAAACTTTCAAAAAGCAGATTAAAATTAGTTTGACTTTGAATCTTTTCAATGATTTTTTTTTTCATATCTAAATTTTTCCCACCGTGAAATAATTGGGATTTCATATTGGATCTAGATTCTTCCTATAGGTAACTAGAAGATATTCACATACAGTAAAACATAATTTATCCGGATGTCAGTTAACCGGAACATCAATTATCCGGACAAGCCGAGATTATGAAGCGTTCTGTACAGTGACCTATCTATCATGGTTTAAGGAGCAAGAGGAAAGCAGTTCAACTCAATTTCTTTTATAAAAACAAATCTGCGATTTAGCTGCAAACAAAAAGACGAGAAAATCTTGTTTAAAAAAATCTCTGATTATTTTTTCAGTACTGTAGAGTAATGTAAGCCTTTTTATGTACATGTACTACATACATACTTGTTTTTGGAGTAAAATTTGTAATTTCATAATCAATAAATGAGCTGAGGAAAAAAAATGATATACACCTTATTTTGCTAAAAGAATTAGCGCCTGTTTGATCCAGTCCGGATAAACAACATTCTGGTGTATTTATTTCATAAATCGCACAATTTCATTTGATTTTATATTTAAATTTGATTACATTTTTATTTAACACTATGTCTTTTATATTATACAAATATTTGCATAGCAAAAATAAATTTGTAGCCTAAATATATATTTCTTTATATCACAATTAATTTTTTGACACCGAAATCTTATCATATATAATAATAAGGAATATATTTCATTTCATTGGTCTTTTAACAAATGGTATACAAGGCTAAAGGAATGATTTTATCAAAAGAATTTTCCTTAAACTACTTCAATCAAAAGGCGAAATATAAAAGTATGTGAAACAATAATATATAATATAAAAACAATTGTAAAGTTTTATATAATATAAAAACAATAATAAGAAATTCGATACATATTCACAGATCTGTGATACGTAATGTTCATAAAAGGCAAAACAACTTAAGCGAATAATTATATTTATGAATTATATAAAATAAAAGATCTTTTAATGAATTACGTAACCTGAATACAATTAAATAATAAAAACATTAACTGAGCAGTTATTCCCAAATGTTTAAGGAGTTAGGTAATATACATTTTCTAGATTTTTATTATATTCTAGAGATGTGACATGTTTCGCCTTGCTAGAGTATTATTCGCTATCAAACATATCTTCCTTTACCCATCAGCTTACTCGACATCTGGATCGGGTAACGGCCACGGGACTTTTCAGGATTCCGTGTAAAAAGCCATTTTAACTTAAACATATTATATTATTAAAACTCTGTTGATGCGTGACTGACAGCACTTGCCGACCTTTACTTTAATTCAACCTTTGGCAGTCACATATGAATGCCACGGCGTAATACATGTTAATACAAGGTAATAAATAATGTAAAAAAAAATATGATAAGCTGATGAGTAACAATGAAAGAACTTCTAGAAAACTGTGTATTAAAAAAATTAAAACACTTTTTTCCCTTTGTATTAACCACTTTACTTTGAGTAAGTTGGGCCAACCGGTTTCACTCTGTAGCGAGTTTCTTCAGGGCTATACCTGAAATAACAGTTTGTGTATAGCCCTGAAGAAGCTCGCTACAGAGTGAAACCAGTTGGGCCAACTTACTCAAAACAAATGGGGGGGAAAGTGCCGAACCTTCCCGAGGTCCCCCCTGTGAGTAGAGCTATGGCAAGACTTTAAGAGATATATCAAATGCGCACAAAAAACCTAAAACACAAAAAGAGATTAACAAATGAACAAGTAAATGAAAATGAAATTGCAATACAGCTTTCCAATACCACAAGCTCGAAACCAATCGGCACAAAAACGGCGGCCAAACGTCCCTGGACCTCTTGGCCTTGGCAAGAAAGGCTCCTCTTGGAGGGGCTATGACGAAGGCAGAAAACGCCGGACACAAAAACCTTTTTATAATAAGACGATTCGTGAGAAACCACATCCATGCTTTAAAACAATAAAAATAGCACAACTAAATGTTGAAGGTCTAACTAGAGCTAAAGCAGATATCCTGACAAAACTAGCAAGTGAAGTCGACATATTAACTCTCCAAGAAACACATGTGCCAGAAACCGATACAAGACAACTCATTATTCCCGGCTTCCAACTTATAAATTTTATTGGACACCCTAAACATGTTGTGGCAACATATGTAAAAGACCATCTCATAGATCAAGTGGAGGTGGTCGAAGGGGATGCCAACTCATGTGGGGTGCGAGTCGGAGAATACACTATATTCAATGTGTACAAACCCCCCTCTCGAAATTGGCCCACAAACGTACTACCAATGGCAAGACACCCAGCCATCTTCATTGGTGATTTCAACTCAAGTAGTACACAATGGGGTTACAATAAAGATGATAACGATGGCTCGGCATTATCTGACTGGGCAGCAATCCACAATATGCACCTTCTGTATGATGCCAAACAGGGTGGCACTTTCTTCTCGGGAAGATGGGGAACAAATACGTCTCCAGATTTATGCTTTGTTAGTACAAGTGACAGTGGAGCCCCATTGTCAGCAAAGCGAGATGTCTTACGCAAATTCCCGAAAAGCCAACATGCACTTATTATTGTAAGCATCGGTATTAGCTTACCGAATATTATACAAGCACGCTTGCCAAGATGGAACATGAAGAAGGCAAACTGGACCATATACAAGGAGCACGTTGAAAATGTAATCCCCCGTATACCGCCCACTGAGAGTAATTACACGAGATTTGTTAAACTACTGAAAACAGCAGGAAAAAAGGCGATCCCTCGTGGCCACACTCATAACTACATCCCGGGATGGTCTCCGGAATGTGAAGGCCTACTACAGCAGTACCAGCAAACGGGAGATGAAAACATTGCAACCCAACTGATTGAATCCCTTGATAACGAAAGGAAGACAAGATGGATACAATCAGTGGAGCAGCTGGACTTCACCCACTCCAGTAGGAAAAGCTGGTCATTACTCCGAAAACTGGGAGCTGCACAGCCTACGAAAAAGTGCTCAGATATATCAGTCGAACAAATAGCATCACAGATTTTTAAAACTTCAAACATAAAACCACCAAAAGAACAGAAAATGAAAGTCAAAAACCAAATCAAGGATGTACTCAAGAACTGTGTTGAAAAATCAGCGTTATGTGATGGGGTAACAGTAAATGAGATGACCGCAGCCATTAAGTCCCTAAAAGCTGGAAAAGCTACTGGTGCGGACGGAGTCATGCCCGAGTTCCTAATTCATCTCGGTAAGAAAGCACAAGAATGGCTTGGAAACTTTTTCACTGACATACTCAATAACGGTAGACTCCCAAAGGCTTGGCTAGAGGCTAGGGTAATAGCGATCTTAAAACCTGGAAAACCATCAAATGAACCTAAAAGTTACCGCCCCATCTCTTTACTCTCTGTGAGTAATAGCATGTAGAATAAACCCTATAATCGACAAAATTTTACCCGTTGAACAGGCCGGGTTTAGAGAGGGAAGAAGCACAGGTGAACAGGTTCTGTCACTGACAACACATATCGAAAACGGTTTCCAGACACAACACAAGAGTGGAGTTGTGCTTCTCGATCTGTCAGCGGCGTATGACACTGTGTGGAAGCAAGGACTCCTCCTGAAGTTTGCTAAGTAATTCAGTGCAAGGCAACAACCAAGCTCCTGGAACAAATGCTTTCCAACAGAAAAATCAAAGTCTGCCTGAACGACAAGATAAGCAAACACCGCATCCTACAGAACGGACTACCGCAGGGATCGGTTTTGTCCCCCACTCTTTTCAACCTCTATACCTCGGACATTCCACAAACAAGCTCCCGCAAATTCATCTACGCAGATGACATTGCTCTGGTGACGCAAGACAGATGCTTTGGCAAAATGGAAGGAACGCTCAACGGTGATCTTGAAATACTCTCTGAGTATTTCAAAACATGGCACCTCACCCCGAATCCATCAAAGTCAGCCTCAATTGCGTTTCTCCTCAACAACCGGGAAGCTAAGAGGAACTTGAAGGTTGAAATGTGCGGTCACACTATTCCTCCTAAGCCTGCTCCCAAATATTTGGGCGTTAAGCTGGACCGAGCGCTGACATTTAGAAGCCATATTGAAGCCACAAAAGGAAAGGTAAAAACCCGGAACAATATTATTTCAAAACTAGCCGGTACTACATGGGGTAGTGACGCCAGGACCTTGAGGACTTCGGCAATGGCTCTAGTGTACAGTGCGGCGGAATACTGTGCACCTGTCTGGGCTCGCAGTGACCACTGCGGGAAGCTGGACGTGGAGCTCAACAAATCAATGCGCACCATCACAGGAACCGTTAGGTCTACACCAGTCCAGTGGCTCCCAGTCCTGTCTAATATCACTCCTCCACCTCTGCGTAGATCCCTGGCATCAATCAAGATGGTTGATAGAGTGCGTAGCAACCCGCTTCTTCCTGCTTTCAAGGACATATTCCAACACCCTGATAAGCGTCTCAAGTCTAGGAACCCCATCTGGACGGTTGATGATCGCTGTAGGGATGTTGAGGCAAATTGGAAGTCCATATGGGAGGAGCACGCCGTGAAAAATCACCAACTAGTTGCTGTACCACACCAGGAGGCGCCAGGTTTCAGTCTCTCAAGGGGGCTGTGGACGACCCTAAATAGGATCCGAACAGAGCAGGGACAGTGCGGCTTCCTCATGCATAGATGGGGACTTACTCCATCTCCTGGATGTGACTGCGGGGCGGAGAGCCAGACTATCCGGCACATTGTGGAGGATTGCCCCACCAGAAGATACCCTCCTGGCCTTGATGACCTTCACAGAGCCACGCCAGGAGCAGTGAAGTGGATGGAGGGTCTGGATCTTCGCCTGTGACGCGGCCCAATGGCCCAGAAAAAAAAAAAAAAAATTTTGCCGCCATACGCAAAGTAAAGTAAAGTAAGTACTCAAAACAAAGTGGTTAAACAAAGGGAAAAAAGTGTTTAATTTTTTTAATATGTCAAACTACCAAGTAATGGCTTCGCATTAAAGTTTAACTATATTTTTCTCGTTAATAAATACTTAAAATGGTGTTTCTCATCCTTATTCGAGCAGCTTTACTCATCAAGTGTTTTATATTCCAGTCTGTGATGGATTATTTTCTTAGATTGTTATTATTCTAATTTAACTCATGAATAGTATCGTCTGACTTCTGATATAAGAGTCTCGAAGGTGGATTCGTCTATGATGATAAATTGCTTCGCCCTTCTGCTGAAGTAATAAATGTCTCCAGTGTAGATGTCGAACCAGAGGGCGTGAATGTGAAGATTGTGTGCTTCTAATCGCTTCTTTAAGAAACCGTACGATGCAATGTTTTGAAGCTGCTGGAGAGTATTTACCTAGAATGAATTACATACATGTATATAACCTCTATTAAATATAAGTTATTATTGGTTGCCAGCAATTTTGGGGTATTTTTAAATTGTCTTTTAATTCTAAGTATAATTATTTTATTAAAGATATATCCAAATCGTAAATAAGATATACCACTGACTCACTCCCTCACACTCTGTCCAAAATTTATATGATTCTTTTATAAATCATGACTTAGATCTGTCGGATTTGGCATTTCTCACTGGTGTAGCAAAAGCCCATATATCAGGTTTTGGCAACCAAAGAGTTAAAGGTTAAGGTTATACCATAACTGGATCCAGGAAAATTCGGTTACAGATCTACACAGGAATGTGGAAACAACATCAATGTAAAATTATTGTTGTAATTTCTAATATTTTTTAAACATCGGAATCAAAAATGTTGGAATCTGGTGAAATAATAATATTTAAAAACGAAAAATCCTATTTCATAATTTTTTTTTAACTGAAGAATTGCACAAGCATGAATATTATTAAATGTTTTAATATGTATCTCAATCAATATTGTCGCGACAGCTGTTTCGCCAATCTATGTTGGCATCATCAGGTGTTACAAAAAACCAGTTTTTAACACCTGATGATGCCAACATAGGTTGGCAAAACAGCTGTCGTGACAATCTCATATTTTTTTTTGCTGAATAGCTTTTTTCATCATTACAGCATGTACCAAATTGATGATATAGGATTATAGGGTATAGCTATTATATTGATTATCATGACATGTGATAGGTAACTAATATATAGCCATTTCATTATCACTAGAATTCTACAACAGACGAAAAACATTGTAAGAATCACTCTGTCGTCACCGGGAATCGAACCCGGAATCTTCATTGTAACAGTCACAACTGTTGCCATCCTGCCAAGAAAGTTGTCAAAAATTGTGATAAGTATAAAAACAGTGTTTTAAAATTAAAACAATTAATAATAATGTTTCTGCCAAAACAATAAATAATCTCATTAAAATAGTGTTAATCAATTCAAATGAAAATGTCAGTTTTCTAGAAGTTTTATTATATTTTATGGGAATGACAAGTTCAAATCAAATCAAATCAGTTTATTAACTCAAAAGACATTACAAACAGCAAAATGTTTAAGGCATCTATTGAGTATAGGTAATAATACAACATAATACCAGGAACACATTAGAGATGGTTCAACATTAGTAAGACAAGGTACTTTCTAAAGTAAAGAGTATTTGTCCCCTGAACCTACCTTCACTTATATGAAAGACGCCGATCTCCGAGGAGACGGCGTTCAGCAGACTAATTGCTCTTCCAACCGGTATCATGTTTTAGGCATTATCAAATATCAAATGGTAATAAAACTTGTAGAAAAGTGATATTTTCATTGGTATTATTTATTTAATAAGGAGTTTTAAATCATTGTTCAGTTCAAGTAACAATAAATAAAATATATGTTTGTTTAAACACTTTATATCATTCTCCCATCATTCTCAACAATGAATGCATTAAAACCTTGGAAACATGCAGAGAAAAATAACCTAAAAAGCAGAAAAAAACTATGATTTATTTCATAAGAATTTCAATTTATGTAAAGCTATTTGAACGATAATATTAGTGACTACCACCTGTTCCTGTCTATGGCCAACGCGCTTGGGGGTCCAATTTTGGCCTCAATAGTGGCCGGTGAAAATTGGCTGTCCGAGTTTTTTGGAGGGGCATTATGAAGTTGGATTCTCGCTGACAATATCGAACAGAACAACATTGGAACACTTTTTATAAAACATTGAATTAAAGCGAAATTACTTTTTCCCCAACCTAATATTAAATATCATATGAAACATTTCAAACTTAATAAATTTCCCTCAACACAATAAACAAATTTCAATGAAATATGTAATCCTACTATTTGTCATCGCAAACAAAAACCTATCCAAAAAAGCTAGAATGGCAGTGCACAATGGTGTTCTTCTACCGACCCTTATGTATGAAAGCGAAGCATGGAACTGGAAAAAGAAGGATGAAAGTAGAATAAATGCAGTAGAAATGAGATCTCTTAGACGAATGTGTAGATACTCTGTGTATGATAGAGTGTCGAATGAAAATATAAGAAGTGAATGCGGTGCGAATGATGGTGTTATGAACAAAATAATGAAAGGATCATTATGATGGTTTGGACATATGGAAAGAATGAATGAAGAAAGAATGGTAAAAAATATATATGTTAACGATGTAAATGGAACCAGAAATAGAGGAAGACCGAGGAAAACGTGGCACGATCAAATAAATCAAATATTGAATGTCGGCCATGTGAGAGTCAGAGAAATCGACGCGCGTGCATGACACGATGTATGAATGTTGAGGAAGCGAGAGAAATATGTCAGGAAAGAAAAGTGTGGCAGTCCATTCTTTCTGCCTACCCCTTCGGCGAGACGGCGCGATGGTTTGTTAGTTAGTTAGTTACTATTTAGATAAAATTAAGAAAAACAGTTCACAAACCTGGGATAATTTATCTTCAATTGCAAATTTATCATCTGGATCAATATAGGCCACAAACTTTCTCATATCCGTTTCTGCCGTAAAGACCATGGGCTTTTTAAAATCACCATTCATTTCTAGAAACTTATTTAAACTAGAATGGGCGTGTGTGCACAGCCAAGATTTGAGCGGAGAAAGCCTTCTATTTTCCTGCAAATTAAATAAACTGTTACATTAACAAATAAAATAAGAAAAATGTATCGACTTGAAAAATTTTGCCAATAAAATGACAGTAAATAATTTTATGTGTAGGGTGGTTAATGAAGGTATAAATGCCAACTTTCAATCCATTGCGAGAGTTGAGAGACAATGGAGTTCTGGTCCCATCACTAATGTATGGAAGCGAAGCATGGAACTGGCAGAAGAAGTATGAAAGCAGAATAAATGCGGTAGAAATGAGGTCTCTAAGACGTATGTGTGGTAGAACGATATACGACAGAATCTCAAATGCTGATATAAGAAAGGAATGTAGAGCGGAAGAAGGTATTATGAACAAAATTATGAAAGGATCGCTGCGTTGGTTCGGACATATGGAATGCATGGATGGAGAAAGAATAGTTAAGGAAGTATACGTTAATGATGTAAATGGGGTATGGAGTCGAGGCAGACCGAGGAAAACATGGCATGACCAAATTAATCAAATTTTAAAGGTTGGTCATGTTAGATGTCGAAGGAATCGACGTGCGTGTATGACTCGTATGAATGTGGAGGAAGCTAGAGAGGTTTGCCAGGATAGAGTAGTGTGGCGGTCTATTCTCTCTGCCTACCCCTGTGGCGAAACGGCATGATGGTTTGTTTGTTTGTTTTGTATGTTAAATAAATAGTTAGAAATAAAAGTAAGCATTGTATAACAGATAATATCTGTTATGGATATTCACCTGGGATGATTCTTTCTTATCTTTTAAGGTGTACAGTAAGTTCATCGCCTTGCAGTCAGTGTGTCCACAGACGATGATGTGTCTGATGTCATTCACGATGCAACCCAGCTCCAGAGCGGCAGGCTCGCAACTTGTCTGCTCGTCCACAAAATGCTGGGAGTGCGGTATTAAGTTCCCCGCATTACGGACTGCCAACATTAAAACATACTTACTATCATATTATTTTTTTAAGATAATCAAATGATTTCACCCTAATCTCTTGATGGAGGGTTCATTTTAAAAAATAATTAAATAAAACAATGTTTTTTAACTACTTCCACTTTTGTCTTTATTTCGACAGCGACCGGTTTCGCCAGGCTCGCTGGCATCGACAGACTGGTGACACATGATTCTATACAAAATTAATCTTAAAATATTTATGTAAAATTTACTGAATTTAAATATTGGTATTACAGGTATTCAAGAAGATTCATATTCAATACAATGGATTTAAAATTTTATTATAGCTTACATATTCATATACAACGTTTGAATTTTTTTTTTTAAAAGGTAAATTTTTTTTCAAACGTTATATATGAATTTGTAAGCTAAAATAAAATTTAAAATCCATTGTATTGAATTCAGTAAATTTTACATAAATATTTGAAGATTAATTTTGTATAGAATCATGTTTAGCACCCCTATCTGTATGTATATAAAGGACTCAGTTTACAATAGTGTCACCAGTCTGTCGATGCCAGCGAGCCTGGCGAAACAGGTCGCTGTCGAAATAAAGACAAAAGTGGAAGTAGTTAAAAAAAAACATCAGTTTATTTAATTATTATCATATTATTAAAAATACTAGTCCTTGGTGGATACAAATGATTCACTCAAAGTCATCACTACCAATAGAAATACATCAGCTGAAGGCAGTAAAAAATATAGATTGTAGTGAAAGATAGCTGTGGAATTCTCAGGCCAACACTTATGTAGGGAAAATAAGCTTGGAGCTAGCAAAAGAAGAATAAATGACAGAGAAACGAGATCACTAATAAAAATGTATTGTATGAATGCATCCTCAACAAGAAAGTTAAGAAAGGATCACTAATTGTAGGATAGTTTGGACATATGGAACAAATGGAAAAGGAAAGAACGGTTAAAAAGTTGTAAACAATAAATATGAATAGAAAAAGGATTCAAAAATACAGAGGAAAATGTGACATTACTAAATTGAAAAGGGCTAAGTAAAAAAAATCAACAAGTATAGGGTGATTTTTTTAGAGGTTTGGTTTTTAAACTGGCAACATTGTTTCTACAGACTGTCAATTTGACAGTTGACAGTTGATTTGAAGTCAGTATGTTTTGGCATTTCACCATGAATAGACTGGCGTCAGAACAGCGCTTGCAAATTGTGCAAATTTATTTTGAAAATCATGGTTCGGTTCACCAAACTTATCGTGCACTACGTCCATTTTACGGTCAACATAATCGTCCATCCGAGCAAGTTATTCGGAAGACCATGGATCGTTTTCACACCATGTACACTCTAGTGGATAATACGCATCCACAAAGACGACAATTGTCGAAAATTGGACTTTACAATTGCGCTTCATTCGAGCTAGCCGTGGCGCTCATATGCCCGAAATCATATTTAAACAATAATGACATAAAATTATCTATTAAATAAAGCCAATATCATAGACATTAACATTATTTTTATGTGTTTTTCTTCATTTTGAATATGTATTGTATACCTCTTTAAAAAATACCCTATATGTCATGATGTATGAATGTGAAAGTCCATTGTATCTGCTTACCCTTCTGGAGAATCGGTGTGGTGTTAGTTAATCAGTTAGTTAGCATATAAGTTTATTATAAGTGCTAAGTCAAAAGAGCAAGGTCATTATAGAATCTTAACTGTTTGCTTTATTAATGGAATTAGTATTTCTGTCAATAATGATGTTCAAATTAAAATAATGATTAATAAATCAATAAAACTGTAGGAAAAAGATGTTGTTCTATGGAACATTATTATATATTTTAACCATAATTCATTTATTTTTATTTTTATATAATATAAATTAGAAATCTGAATTTTAGGCTTATTTTGTGTATTTGATATGATATAGATTAGATTAACATTACATCTCATATGTTTCACTAGTGTATTCATTGAGGCCAAGGGTGTTTACTTCATTAGATCGTTTAAATAAATTTGTGCATGATTGAAAAAAAATCAAATTCGGAAGCTTGTTGGATTCTGGTTGGAATATGATTTTCAAAAGTGGGAATTGTTGCTAACATGCCCTATTCTATTTTTATTTTTAATGAATATCTATAAATAATAGTAACCTACCATTTTTTTAAGTTTATAAAATAATAACGCTTACCTACAAACATATCACCTACACAAGTTTCCGTAAATCGTGTAGGAATCATTCTACTGTCCATACAAGTGAAGAATACAGCTTTGGGCTAAAATAATAATAAAAATTGAGGTTATTTCATTCATAAATTTATCAGAATGTAAATACAAAAACTGACCCTGAGGTTTTTATTTTAGCATTCAAAGACATATAAAGTAAATAAAACACTTAGGTTAAAAGTATATGGCGATGTAATAAATCGTGAAATGTTGTATACAAATACAAATCTATTTTTACTAAGTGTCTTTATTTTATTAGATGCGTGCTTGGTGCATATCGAAAGCCAAACGTCATTTTGAAATGTCGCTGCAAAACATCACTGACCTGCGGGTTATCCTTAACTTTCTGAAACTGTTTCACCATGACATCTCTGTCCAGGTAGCGGTATCTCATTATTCCTCTCAAAATTCTGTCCATTTTCCCGTGTTTTTAGGTAACGCATGATAATAACCCAACCGTAAACATGCCCGTCGAAGTCAACTTTACCGCGGCAACTGCCTTTTTTCTCTTTTCCGACATGACGTAGCGGCCGATCGTGGCGCATCGTAATCTTTCGTCGCAAACGTAATGTTAGTTTACTTGTATTAGATAAAAATAAAGTGTTGATGGACAAGCAATAAACTAGATAAAATAACCCGATTATGCAATAACATTATCAAAATGAGGGTGCACGATTATTATCGTTTCAACTAAAAATCGGCGAGGTCATGACATATTGTATTTCAATTTTCCCGCGTTTTGTCGGAGGCGCTTGGATTAATTTTTTTATATACTCACAATTTTCTGTTGTACAATTAAATTTTACACTAGGCACCGTAGTAACTTCATTAAATGTCATTAAAATTGGTAAATGTATGTGTTACGCTTAGCAAAAAAGTTGTTTTAAAAAAAATTTGACAACATATTTTTTATGTATCTATATATATATTTTAAATTAAAAACTTTAACAGCCAATGTATTTTTGAATAGTCACTAATCTTCAATGATAGTGCTAATTGTTATTTCTTATTTATTTTACCATCACTGCTTATTTTGTTATTTATTGGATCACCATAATAGCTAATGAACAAATAATTTAATTGTTTTTCAGGCAATGTATTTTCATTATATTTTTAATAATAAAATAGTAAAAAGTATTATAAATTACATTTTATATATATGTAACTGCTATGTACATGTATTTAATCAAATCAGTGTGCATAAGGTTTCATCTTATTTTATTGGTTAACAAAGAATCCTGATAAATGCCTATTTTGGAAGGGGAACAATTGTATTGACAATAATAAAATCATTTTGTATCACTGATTCTGTACTTCTAGTATTCGGTACAATTTGTTTAATATGAACTTGTCACTATATATTTATTCTCTTGTGTACTGGAACTCTAAAAATAATATTAAGCTAGCTAAAATCACATAAAACTAAAGTGAAGGTAGTTAATTTACTTCATTTTATTGGTGTAAACAGGATATTTAAAGTTTGACTGTATAATTATTTTGCAAAATATTCAGCTAGGTTTTTAGTAATCTTTATTAAGCATATTTATATTATAACCTACAAATTATAAAACAAAATCAAATGTAATGTTGGTAGACTGTTTATATATTGCCATGGATACCTACTGATCGCATGTTTATTCATTATGCTCATGTTGTCTTCATTAAATACATTAATCAATGAACCCAATATATATAATCTATTAAATATGAAATGAACTATGTTCTCTATTATCAGATGAAAATTCATTTTAACCTCCTTGTTCTCTTGTGATCCTGGTATTTTTTCTGGGTATAATTAATTAATTAATGAGTGTATTTATAAAGAATAAAAATAATAATGTTCATCTAGCCAATCATACAGTTTTAAGAAATTGAGGAGATAAATAAATTTATATAATAATCTTTGGTTGTATGCGCTCCTGGTATTAAAATTAATTAAAAATGTATAAAATTAATTCATTAAAATGGATAGTTCAGTGTTTTTGTAAACACGCCCAAGTGATTAATTTATGTATTAACATGCTCCTATAATTCATGTACTTCTGGTATTTAATATCAAATTATTAGTTTTACTTTGTTGTAAAACACGTCATTTGTTTTGTTTATCACATCTTCTTTATTTTCTGTGCTCCTGGTATTGGGCTTCAATTTATTAAGGAACTTGTGACGATTTTAATTTGTAATTAGATTCTTAGAAAATATCATGCTTATAACAATGCTCTGTAGTATTTACACACTTTAACTTCTTGTGTTATCTTGTCTTCATTGGTTCATGTGCTCCTGGTATTTGGTGTAAATGTATAAATCGATTTATTGCGATTGAAATAATTGTTATTTATTAGGTTTGTCCCTTTCTCATTTTCTCATATTTACAATAAATAAATAAATTATTGGCTATAGCTAAGTAATTAATTAATTACAAAATTTCTCATTCTGTCTCGGAGTGTTGTTTCCGCAATGTATCGGAGAGTCCACATTTCTGTAGTTGTGTTGTGTCTGCCCTCGCCTCAATTCCATATGCCGTTATAGATTGAATGCAGATTTTGTAGATTTTTACAATTAAATCGGGCAAAAGTCAGACAAAAAAACATAAGTTTCAATCAGTTGATTAAAAAAATTATATTACGATATTGGTTAGACTTCCATTATATTGAAGAATTTATATTTAACCGATACGACTAGATACACTATTGTGACAATATGTTATTTTATAAATTAATAAAAACAAAATTTTAATGTTATATCGTTTATTACATAAAAATAACTATTCTAGTATACCAATATACTGATATATGTTTTTAGATAACAAAAATTGTGTTATGTACATATTTTCTACATACCATCCACTAAAACATGTTTCCCAATCAAAGTAATTATTAAATTAAATTAATTAGACATTTGGTCTAACATGATATAATTTTTTTAATAAACATAAAGATTTAATACCATGATTCCAAATAGTCGGTCCGTTTACCTACTATGAGCGAGATTCTTAAGAAATTCAGATCAAAAACCAGAAACATACCATAAGCCTTGGTAGTTGGATAGGACCAAACGAAAACCAGCATGGTTCGTGATTCTTTATACAAAATAAACAGATGAAAATATACACACAACTGTATATATGTTACATATATTATACCTCATTGTTTTGAAAATTTTAATACCATTAAAGATTACTAACTTAACATAAAAATTATGAAAAAATACTTATTTTTCAAATACACAAAACATATTTTAAATTAGTATGATATTTTCTAAACATATTGAGGAAAAACATTTATTCATCTAGAAACACCGCCCGTTATTAATAATATTAATTTTTTTTAAGATTAAATAATCTCTTTTGGCAGATATCATTTTAAATTTCAGGTAACTAAAATGTTACCGTAAAAATGGTAGCTTTATTAATTTGGTTTATTTTTATATCTAAGAAATAGCGATATAGGTGGTAGGTACACAATATTTGAACTTCAAGTGATATCAGTCTTCATAACATATTTATCTTACAGTTGATTAACAAAGAAAAACAAAATAATAGTTTACATTTCCTAGATAACATTAAGGTAAGAAAAAAAACACACATATCGAGACATTCAACTGAGTAACTATTGATTATACAAGTATATTAAAATCTAAAAATATTATTACCCTAAACCACCGAGTAGTAACATGTCTTTTCAAAATTAAACCTACGCAAATTATTTTATATGACTCATCTGGTTCAAATGTATTATGAATATACAGTGGAACCTGGATAATTGGCATTCCAAGGGAACAGGCCTACGATGGTCAATTAACCAGGTTTTCTAATTATCCAGTTTTTCATGTATCCAGGTTCAGATTGTGCTTTGGTTTTTAAACCAGGTTTTGTAACCATTGGTGCATAAAACAACCAATAAAAGTTTAATAAGTAAATTGTAATTGTGCATATATATACAAACTTTGCAGAATTCTGGGACCTGTGAATGACAGTGAAGGCTGGAGAGTGCGGCATAATGACGAGCTGTACCATATTTACAACGCTCCCAGTCACACAGGTCAGACTGAATAGACTGAGATGGGCCGGTCACGTGCAGAGGATGCCGTCATCGCGAACCCCAAAAAGATTGCTGGAGTGGCACCCAGGTGGTAAAAGACCAATTGGACGACCAAGGCTGCGATGGGAGGATGAAGTTGGGAGAGATGGAGCAAGATTGTTAAGAGTGTCAGATTGGAGGGTCGAAGCGGAGGACAGGAGGAGTTGGAGGCGAAGAATACTGGAGGCTAAGGCTCGATATGGGCTGTAGGGCCATCGAAGAAGAAGAAAGTATATACAAACAATAAATTTAATTATTGTGGCTTGAAAAAATCAGTTATATGGGCTTGTTTCACACGAAAAAAAGGTTGCACAACTCTTCGCGAGATTTACCGGCGTCAAATTGTTGGAATAGTTTTAGTTTCAAGCTCAAATCAAGGCCGTTATATTTACGTTTGTGAAACATTGCGATCTAAAATGGACCACCTTCGATGAGTACAGAACAGATACTGAGGAGTTGTAAGTTTACAGAGATCGAGAAGGCAGTGCTCTCCAATTACAGAGGTCGAGAAGGCAGTGTATTATTTTTGATAAAGAATCAAACACAATACTTGAGCCAATACTAGAGAGCTGTTGTCGAGTGTGAAGGTAAGAAAGATCATATTTGGATCATGTGCTAAGCGGAGAAAATTACCATCTCCTTCAGCTGATAATCGTGAGCAAATTAGAGGGACGGCGGGGAGTTGGCAGAAGGCTTCAGAAGAATTCAGAGTCTGAGAATATTTTGAATACAAGATAGCGAGAGAGGAATACTTCTTTGAATTATGTTCTGATTCTGAATATTTTGAATTTTGTTCTGATTATTGTTGTAAACAAAAGTGTATAAAACAAAAGCAGAACAATTTAGTATTGTTAATGAAATTTTAACGCATGTGAAAAAAAAATATTTACATTAAAAGTTGCAGCTTATTTCTGATAGCGTTTGTACAGTGAACCAAGTTTTTATTAGGTAGAAAATCTTTACTTTTGTGAATATTTCACGTGTTCCAGCTAGTTATCGATATTAGTGTATACTTTCGTATTTGGTGAATGTTGCCAGTAGGTATTTCATTCCGAAGTAAGACTTCTAATTCAAACACATGAACGTTGACTGTTTCAATATTATTGAGCACGCATCAGATACTGGATAACAGAACGGGAACGATAGATATATCTATTTAAACATCTGAAGCAAATGCTCGGTGGTGAGGGATTTGGGTCTTTCGATCGGGAAGCCCAGAGCCCGGGACCAGACCAGCTGGGCAAGTACCCCCAGAGCCCGTGATACTCCAAATAGCACCGTATAATAGTTCATCTCTGTCATTCCGTAATACTGAAAATATAAATAAATAAACAACTTTTAAACGTACGATAAATCAAATTCAAATAATAACATCTAAATTGCATTACATAGTGATGACCTTTGTGGCAGAGTGGCAAGAGCTATGACTGCCAGATCGAAGGTCCCAGGTTCAATTCTCGGCGATGACAGTGTGATTGTCACACTGTCGATTTCCGACTCCTCACATGGCCGACATTCAATATTTGATTTATTTGATCGTGCCACATTTTTATTATTTTTATAGATCTTAATTCAATTAAATAATGTTTTTTAACTACTTCCACTTTTCTCTTTATTTCGACAGCGACCGGTTTCGCCAGACTCGCTGGCATCGACAGACCGGTCGAAATATAGACAAAAGTGGAAGTAGTTAAAAAACATTGTTTTATTTAATTATTATTTAAAATGAACTTCCATCAAGAGATTTCAGTAAAATCGTTTGATTACCTTAATTCATGTCCACAAGATTTAAAAAAAGTATTTTATTCCTTTCTTCTTCATTTTATTATCTAAAAAATTCTAAACAATTTCTTTAAGTTTCAATACTAGGGATTGGTTTGCAGCAAAGTCTATAAACATCTTTACTGTTTCTTGGGGTACCACTTTGGCCTTTTTAATGTGGTAGTTTCCCATGTTTTTATAGAAGAGGTTATTTGAACCCAATTACTATATACAACTTTTTAGCTATTGATTCTCATGACATGTGATAGGTAGCTAGCACCATTTTATTGTAACATGATTATTTTCACACATCATCACCGGGAATCGAACCCGCATGTCATTTGTGCAATGTGATAATAAACTCTGAATTTTAAGAGAGAGAAAGAGAATGGTCTAATTTTCAAGATACAGACCTGCAGGAGAACTCCGGAGTGGGCATCCACATTGGGATAGGGGTTCTGCACCTTTCCCAGACCTTTGAGAATAGGTGGCACTACCTTGTACATTCTGGAGACCAGCTTAAATAGGGAGTCATCCGGTAGATGCTTCAAGGCAAACTCTCGCTGACATGTGTATCTTAAAGCAAAATGGGCAAAAATATATTCAAATATGAGCTCAATATACAATGTTACGAGTTTACTATTATTATTCATTTAAACTTCGCGGGTACAAGGAATATTATTTGAGAGTTGTGTCGTTTATGAACAGACAATTCTTGGTATTTGTACCACGATAATGCATCGTTCCACACTGCATTGATTCTTCGAGAACATTTTGCCAAAAACTCGACCCATATCGTTCCACAACCAACGTATTCACCTGACTTAGCGCCATGTGACTTTTGGCTGTTCGGATTGAGGAAATAAAAGCCAAATCAAACAAAACATTGAAGGCCATCCTGGCAAAAGAGCTCTCTGACTGCTTCAAGGATTGGAAAGGACGTTGGTATAAGTGCTTGACAGTCAGACGGGGAATACTTTGAAGGGGATTAAATTGATTTGCAAGAATCATATTTTATGATTACAGTATAATAACTATCTCTTAGATTCAATTAACCGACTCGTACCTGGGATCGGTTTTCCTCAGCACCGCATGACCATAACCTGGAACCACCTGTCCGGATGCAAGCTGACTTGTTATGAACTTTTCTAGTTCAGAATCTGTGGGATCCGGACCCAACTCCTTCTGTACCTTCATTAACCAAACTAGAACCTGAAAACCAAAGAAGGTATTAAAAAACACATAATTAATTTTGCATAATTCTAACTAACAAACTAATCATCACGTTGTCTCTCCGAAGGGATAGGCACAAAGAACAGACTGCCACACTTTTCTTTCCTGACATATTTCTCTCGCTTCCTAAACATTCATACATCGTGTCATGTACGCACGTCCACTTCTCTGACTCCTCACGTGGCCGACATTCAATATTTGATTTATTTAATCATGCCACGTTTTCCTCGGTCTTCTTTTATTTCGAGCTCCATTTACATCGTAAGAATATACTTTCTTTAATAATTTCTTTATTTAGTTTATAACACTTTCATTCGCACCGCATTCACTTCTTATATTTTCATTCGACACTCTATCGTACACAGATTTTCCACATATTTTTCTCAGTGATCTCATTTCTAGGGCATTTATCCTGCTTTCATCCTTCTTTTGCCAGTTCCATGCTTCGCTTCCATACAAAAGGGTTGGCACTAGAACTTCATTATGATGCAGCTCTCATGACTAAAAAAAATTGTCAAAACACCCTTGAATAAGTTATTCACGAAAACGCCGCTGTACAAATTAATCATTATTATTATTAAAGGCCTAATTATTATTATTATTATTATTATTGAAGTAATGGTTCGCAACCCATCACACCACATGGAGTGCCGCATCGGTTAAAGTGTGGCAGTCCATTTTTCTGCCTACCGTTTCGGGGAGACGGCGTGATGGTTAGTTAGTTAGTTAATTTTATTATAGTAAATTGTAGATTTAGACTCCATACGAATACCTCTTGATTAGCTAGTCCATGCAGAGGTCCAGCGAGGCCATTTAAACCCGCAGCAAAGGACAGGTACGGGTCACTAAGTGCCGATCCGACTAGATGCACGGTGTGAGCCGAGACATTCCCTCCTTCGTGGTCACTGAAATTTAACAATTTATTGTCAATTGAATCCAAAAGGTTAATGCTAATGGAATGACAAATGCTTACTTTTTTTACCAAATAGTCAGTGGCAATAGAAATTTTTTTTGTCTCTAAGAATTGTGTTAGACCATATACGAGGTCCGTCCAATAAATACGCGACTGATTTTTTCAAAAATTATTTTACAAAATTTAGGGTATATCAATCTTATCCCCTTCAAAATGCTCCCCATTTGTATCAATGCACTTGTCCCACCTCCGTTTCCATTGTTCAAAACATTCCTGGAAGTCATCGAGAGTCAGGCTCTTCAGCTGCTTTGTCGTTTCACATTTAATCGTCTACACGCCGTCCCAGTGCCGCCCCGCATGACCTTTTTTATTTCGGGAAAAAAAAGAAGTTGCCAGGAGCTAAATCTGGTGAATAGGGAGGGTGATCAATCACAGATATCACATTACGGGTCAAAAACTGGCAGATAATCAGTGATGAATGTGAAAGCGCATTGTCATGATTTTCTCAACTTCAAATGTTCTGTTAAAATCGTGTGCACAGACAATATTCCTAAATTTAATTCATCAGCAATCATCCGAACAGTTAATCGATGATTGGAAAGCATAACAGACCGAACACCTTCAATGTTTTCATCAACGCAGGAAGTAGACGGTCGTCCTGAACTTGCATCGTGCTTGCAGTCATCTTGGCCCTCGCTAAAACTCTTGATCCACTTAAAAGGGGCAGTTTTCTTCAGTGTCTTAACTCCATAAACAGCCTTTAACATTATATGTTACCTACATGCTACCTATTACAGGTCATGAGAATCAATAATACCTAAAAATAATTTATATACAGTAATTGGGTTCAAACCACCTGTTGTATTAATTTTTTTTTAAATAAATAAAAATATTTATACAAACACAACAACAAACCATCACGTCATTTCACCATAGGGGTAGGCAGAGAGAATGGACCGCCACACTACTCTATCCTGGCACACCTCTCTAGCTTCATCCACATTCATACAGCGAGTCATACACGCCACGTTGATTCTTCCGACTTCTAACATGACCAACCTTTAAAATTTGATTAATTTGGTCACGTCATGTTTTCCTCGTTCTGCCTCGACTCCCTACTCCATTTACATCATTAACGTATACTTTCTTAACCATTCTTATCCATCCATGCGTTCCATATGTCCGAATCTTCTTCCGCTCTACATTCCTTTCTTATATCAGCAATTGAGTTTCTGTCGTATATTGTTCTACCACACATACGTCTTAGGGACCTCATCTCCACCGCATTTATTCTGCTCTCATCCTTCTTCTGCCAGTTCCATGCTTCGCTTCCATACATTAGGAATGGGACCAGAACTCCATTGTGAACAGCCGTTTTCGCTTTCATTGATAGATTCTTGGTTCATTATATGTTATATAAACAATTTCTGTTAATGCTATTCACAATGGAGTTCTGGTTCCAATCCTTATATATGGAAGAAAAGCATGGAACCGGCAGAAGAAACTGGCAATAGATTAGCTACCTATTACATGTCATGAGAATCAATAATAGCTAAAAATAATTTATATACAGTAATTGGGTTCAAACGACCTGTAAAAAAAAAAATTATAAATAAAAATACAAGAATTAATTGTATCTCAATAGAGACGAAGATGCAAATTAGAAACAGAATATGGTTGATCAAGGTGTTTACAGAACTTATGACCTGTCATTGGTTGGGTTAAGCGCACGCTTTATGTAATACAACATTCCCCATTCCACCTTCCTTCTTATGATCACCATGTCTGACAAACTTTTTTGGAAGTTGTATACATGTTAAGTTCCAAGACTACTCTTTACGAGGAAGTTTAGACAATCTACATACTAACGCCATCTATGAAGATTTGTGTTTATTAAGCAGTAAGCAGAACATCTTTGTAAAAATAAAAATAATTATAATAACAAATAATCATTATAAATGCCGGCCAAGTTAGAAGTCGAAAGATACGACATGCGACATGCTGTATGAAAGAGGAGGAAGCCAACTTTTACATGATGGTTTGTTTTATTGTGTTAACATGAATTAATATAAAACAAACCTGTGTATTGTGAGGTAAAGTCTCATCAGCTCGATAAAATCATTTTTCTCATAGCCCAGCATGTGGCAAAAGTTAGCGGACCAATCGCGGCCCAGATCGATGGGGGACACACCCTGGGAGCCCTTGTAGGTGTGGCGATAGATGGTGGCAGCGATCACCGGCAACTTGGCTATCAGGTTCATAGAATCTTCGTACACAAACTAAAAATGAATTCATTCATTGATATATATATATATATATATATATATATTTTTTTTTTTTTAATATAGTCGAACTTGGTAAATAATAATAATAATATGCTAACTTTTATAGCGCCGTTTTTGTGATGTAATCACCTCAAGGGCGCATTAAGACGTGTTTTAAATCTAAAAATCAAAATTTTCGCGATCGGTTAAAAAGTATAGTGGAACAAAGTATTTATAAATTTTAAATTGGGTATGAAATATGAAAAAGATGGGTTTTCAGTTTAGATCTGAAATCTGTCGGATCATTTATGCATCTGAGGTGTGAAGGGAGATTGTTCCAAGCTGATGGACCGGCTACCGCGAACGCTCGATCCCCGAAATTTGTACTGGGGCAACGCTTCGGCTCAACTAATCTTCCTATTGCCGAGGAGTTCGCCGAGCGAAGTGTGGATTTCATTGTATTTAGGCTGTCCGTTATACAGAGTTCAGATATATAACTTGGTGCCATTCCATGTAGCGCTTTGATGACTGTCCAGCAGAGTTTATACTGGATTCTTTCTGGACTTTTAAGCCAGTGAAGTCGAGGAAGACGGGAATGACTAAGTTTGCTCGTTATATCAGAGAATAGATATGTTTAAATGCTTACAAAAATACGCCTCACATGAAGACATGAAGTATCTGTTTCATCGTTACATCAGGGATCTCGCTATTTCCGTGATCGTAATAACCGAGTTTGACTGTATATAAAATATTTGATATATTGTAAATAATATAATCTAAACGAGTGTCCAAAAATGACTCCACCCCAATCTTGCTCCACGGTGTCCCCCTTGTGACCACAACCAGCTTTTGCTACCTCGGTAGTAGGAGGAAGATGTTGCCAGCAGACTCAACAAGGCAAGGGGAGCTTTCACTGTGCTTGTATGGCATTCCAGTATCATTTTGAGAAAGCTCAAGCTCCAGCATACTTTCCCATGAAGTTCTTTCAACAGTTTGAATGGAGTACAGAGTCATGGGAGACCGAGAAAAACATGGCATAAGAAAATCAATTAAATTTTAAAAGTTGGCCATGTTAAAAGTCAGAAGAATCGCCATGCTTGTATGACTCACTGAATGTGGAGGAAGCTAGAGAGGTGTGTCAAGACAAAGTAGTGTGGCAGTTTATTCCCTCTGCCTACCCTTTCAGAGGAGCGGCGTGATGGTTTGTTGTTGTTATAAAAGTGTGTACCTGCCAGTAATCTTGCTTCTTGACTCCCTTGGCATAGGCTTTGGCGAAAACACTCTCACTGCTAAGCGCCGTCACGGCAGAGGAGAACTGGGCCATGGGATGCAGTTCGGGAGGGAAGCTCTTCATAATAGAAGCCACGTGCTGGGGCAGCTCTGCTCTGCAATATTAAGAAGACATTCTAAATCAACTAACGACATTTATCATCATAGAATCAAATAATATAGACCTAAAACTGAGAATACTCCTCAACAAGACCTATGTATGGAGTATCTTGATGTACGGCTGCGAGACATGGTGCCTATCCGAAAGAGATAAACGGAGACTAGAGGCTCTTGAGATGTGGTCCTATAGAAGATTATTAGGAATTTCCTCGAGAGACCACATCACAAATGAGGAGGTTCTCCAAAGAATCGAAGGAGGAAGGCACCTGCTCAGGACCTTGTCCGAAAGGCGTGCAAGATGGATCGGCCATGTAATACGACAAGAAGGCCTCTTGCATGCCATAATGGAGGGTATGACCGAGGGGACAAACTCTAGGGGATGCCCACGCCGAGAGTACCTGGAGGACCTGTTGGTGGACGTGCGCTGCTCATCATATACAGATTTCAAAAGAGCCGCACAAGACAGGGAAGAATGAAAAAGAAGAATAAAGGAAATTGCTGCAAACCAATCCCAGGATTGAAACCAGAGAGAGAGAGAGAATAATACATGTAGGGTGCTTGAGGGACAGAGTCAAGAATGAAGACATACGAGCCAGGACAAAAATCTCCGATGTCATCAAGTTGGCCGCAACCCTTAGGTGGCGTTGGGCGGGACACTAATACTAAACAATATTATTTTGATACATTGAAGAATGATTTCATATTTATTTTATTATGAATTGAGTTAACACAATGTTAATGTTCCAGGGACAAATATTTAAAATCTGAGAACATAATAAGAATAACGTTATTTGATAGCACTTATTTTAAATTGAAAGAACCGACTGATTACCGATTGGCCCAATCTTGGGAGAGCTTGTTCACCTGCGCCCTGGTGGGCACGTCCCCCGTGAGGAGCAGCCAAAATAGTCCTTCGGGCAGTGGCTCGACGCCACCATCTGCAGCCGGCAACACCTGACATTTCAACAAATAGTAACTATATGCGGTTTGTTCAAATTTAACCCTAGAACCCCGCACTGTCCGGCGTATACAGTGTTCCTACACAGGGGTGATGAGGTACCCCAAAACTAAATAGGCCGTTTTAGAAAATTAAACCTTTATTTATATTAATTAACATAGAGATCACAAATCAGCCTTATAATTTTGACAATAAGATAACAATTTGAGCATTTTTGGCATACTTTGACTTAGTGTTCCAAGCAAATTGGAATATCGCATTTAGTGCGCCGGGTCTTACTTTTACGATCCCCGTTTCTTGGGCAGAAACCATAACGCCCCTATGAGTGACGTTCAGACCCAGGAGGATCGACAGGCATAGGTTTTTTGAGAATTGCCGAAATACTTCTTTTATATCCCTCCTCTTGTATGAAGAAAATACTTACGATGTTACTATACTGGGATACCCCAATGACACACATGCACACGTCTATACTGTCCGGGTGTCGCTGCGTCACTGGCTAATCTGTAGTGCGTGACCTCAAGGTAAAATACGCGGGAAGTCAAAGTTAAGCATTATAAACCAGAGAAGTAAATTTAAAAACAAAACCTTCTGGGGTGCCCCAGCACCCCTTGTAGGGTTCTAGGGTTAAGATATCTAATAAAAACACATTTCATAAAATAAAATAAAAATTGTTTTATACAACTGGTTGTTTGAACCTAATTACTGTATACAATTTGTTTTTAGCTATTTATATTGATTCTTATGACATGTGATAGGTAGCTAATCTATCGCCATTTCACTGTCACGTGAATTCTACACCAGACCAATGACAATATGAGAATCACACCGCCATCGCCGGGAGTCGAACCTGGAACCTTTGGTGGGGTAGTCATAACTCTCGACACACAGGGATTATAAAACCTATATTAAAAACCATGTAGAGACATTAAATAACTAACTAACCATCACGCCGTCCCTCCGAAAGGGTAAGCAGAAAGAATGGAATGTCACACTTTAACCGATGCGCCACTCCTTCCTTCTCTTTTCGCCCCGCAGGATAAGGCAAATCACATGCTACCACAAATATAAATTAATAGAATAATTAACAAAGTTCATAACATCCGACAACCTTCGTGACCGAGTGGTAAGTGCTTTGACTGCCACACTGAAGTTTCCGGGATTGATTCACAGTGTTGGCAGTGTGATTGTCACACTGTCTTTGGTCTGGTGAAAAAATTCATGTGACAATAAAATGGCGATAGATTAGCAATCTATCACATTTCACGAGAATCAATATGATAGCTACACCCTTTACATAGATTTTGGCTCGTGCTGTAATGTCGTAAAGAGGGATTTAACAAAATAATAATAATACAAACTAAATATTTTAAAGGGTTAATAATAATTTGTCTTCTTCTTCTTCTTCAAGTGCCCTGTCAGGTCCCCCCAACGTTGGCGATCACCTCGGCGAACCTGTCCCTGTCCTGCGCCGCTTGGAACAGCTCCTCCACACTTCGAATGCCGGTCCACTCCCTCACGTTTCGCAGCCAGGACATTTGTCTCCTACCGGGCCCTTGGTGTCTCTCAACTTTCCCCTCCAATATCAGTTGGAGAAGGTGGTACTTTTCCCAGATGTGAAATTTTCAGAACCTTGATAATTGATAACAGTTCCCTGTCAACTCTAGCTCCCCTCAGAACTTCGGTATTGGTAACCATGTCTGTCTAGGGAATTCTGAGCATTCGGCGATGGAGCTACATTTCAAATTGGTTTCAAGGTCCACGTTTCACATCCATACAATAAAACAGACCACACATAACATTTGATCATTCTCTGGCGGAGTTTCAAGTTTTTTAATAATAATAATAATGGAATAAAAAGTTATGTAACAATATGGTCTCATCTACACCAAAATGTTGCTTCAATCATTTTTTTTTTAATTACGCTCCTACAGATGAAAAATATTGATATTATCAAAATACTTATTACAGTTGTCGTAATTTCGATAATTACGGTATTGAAACATCCAAACCTTTTTACATTCTGGAATGGTGAGGCCCCGAAAGCGAATGCCCTCCTCCGGGTCTAGAGCTGAAGTATCACAAATCAGGGCTTTTATGCCTCGCATGCCTCCGTAAATCTGGAAGAGATTTTTCATTTATTGTTTTTAAGACAAATTATTAGGAAGAGTATTTGATAATACTCGTACATCAGGCAAAAGCAAATTTGACACATCGATAGTATAGTAACATTCTCAGAATCAATACATAATAAATACAGCAAATTGAACACAACATAAATTATATTAATGCATTCATTAGAAAAGTTAATTGCTTTTATCATATCAAGGAATTGACATGTTGCAAACCAATATATTTTCCCTCCATTTCAGTCGAAAGTAAAATTTGAAAATGGAAACGACTTCATTTGTTTCATATCATATGCAATTTTTAATTAATGGCAATAAATAAATTGGGATACATTTTATACTGACTAATCTGACTAAACCGAAATTAAAATACTCCATTACGTATCACGTAAAACTCCACTTCACATTTTTTATATTTAAATTTAAACATTTCTGTTTTCTTTCAACAATTAAAACATGAAATTGTCGTAATATTTTTGATAATCATTTGAAATATATATTTACCATATTTACGTTTACTTCTCCGATCTTTTTGGTTCCGTGGTCCTTCCGTAACTTTTTTATTTTTTCTTGTTCAATTGGTATTTTTTCCGAGAGGAATGATTTTAAATCTGTTGTCGCCGCTCTTAAGCTGGTTGAAGTAGACGTAGTCAGCTTCTAATAAGCCAATAAAATCATTATTATAATGTTTTCGTAATCACAATAATCATTCACACAAAACACATATTTATTATTATAAATATTTCGTACACGAATCCAATTAGAATATTGAAAATCTAGACTAATATTTTTTCCTTCACATTCTTATATCTTGTAATGTTTCGGTACAAGTCACAAAGTATATATTTTAAATTTAATTAATGCTGACTTGCCGGAATACGTTATTCCTGTAAAATTATTAAGAAGATTCGTATAAAAGAGATCGAAAACCAAAATGAGGCTCGATTTTATAGCTGTCATTTAGCTATGTTCAATTTGATGAAAATTTTGTATTTAAGACTTACCAGTGCTGCAGAACACATTACGTATTTACTCGAAAACGCAAACATAATAAATCTAGATTGATTTCTATTAAACACGAATTTTAATTCGAGGATAATTAATTTCAGCAGCCTGGTTGAATCGTGTTAAAATCAATTGACTTCAATCGCTAGAAATCTCCCTTTATATTGAGTCATTCACGGGGATAAATATGTTTATCGAAAAAATAGCCAACATTTATTTAGGAGTTACGCACATCAGGCATTCGCAATTCCGTCTATTTAAAAACAATGCTTTGAAGACAGTACTTTTCGCAGACACTTCAAATTTTTGAACGACGGGGATGCCAGCTAAAATAATTAAAATAAGCCTTCCAAAATTTAACTAACTTCTAAATAAATTTAATAAGTAAGTACCCGCGAAAAATAAAATGAGCAAATCTATATGAATATTTAAAAAAAAATTAATTAACGGCATTTTTTAATACCAATCTTACCTATACTGTACCCGTTAACTAATTTACCTTTTTATTTGTCGTCATAACTGAACACTTAAGTGTTGGCTTCATCAAGAATTCTCCTCCGTCAAACCCTCTCTTACGTTGTTTGCTGCTTCTTTTCCGATTTACTATTAGATAAAAAAAGTTTTTTGATGGTGAGACTTGAGTAATGAAACTTACTTGCACAGTAAATAATTTGTCACCATTTTCTCAATCTTTCTTTATTCAATAATAAAAAATAAAAAAATAAAAATTGTAAGAGTATTTTATTTGTGCAAATAAATATTTACACTACAGTTGGAAAGCGATAGAGTTGAAACAATTTAAATAAGAAAATATTATTTTATTATATTGATTGGCATAATGTACAAAGTTTATTTAAATAAATTAGGATGTAAATGGAACTCTTTTTTTAAATAACGACGCAACAGAAATATCGATTTTTTAAATAGAAGAACAATAATACAAACTTCATTAGCTATTTTTAATTTGTACCTGTTCTTATAAGATAATGCTGGCACTTTCAAACAAATATGCTATAAAATGAGAAAATATTATAGGAAAAAAAAATCCATTTATATCGTAATTCGTACATTTTCTATAAAAATAAAATTAAAATAGAACATATTTAAATAATATATACCACTAGTTATTTATAAAATATATACTTACATGATTTGTAAAAATAAATCTTGAGAAAAGTTATGTTATATTGAAAAATATCTCTTAATTTCATTTCATATAGTACAAATATTTTATACAATAATTGCAAGTTAGCCGTTGGACTTTATCCACAGAAAAAATAATGATAAATGTAACATTGTCTTTTTGATATTATTCAATCGCCTGTTTCTTTTTATGTCTCAATTACATGAATATATCGTTGTTTTAAACTTACAAAATATGACTTGACACATTTTAATATATCTATGACTATAACATTACAAAATAGATCATGTTACAACAATTTAAACTCAAATGAACCTCTAAAGATATTTAAAAATAAATTAAATGTAACAAAATGTTTTACGAATAACAGAATGCAGCGGATATCATTTTTTAAATATTATTTTTAAATATATTTTGCACATCAATGCCATATTCCATATAACAATAATAATTTAACATCAAAGAGGATAATAAAGAACAGGCTCTGTAGCTTGATTTAAACATATTAAACAGTTGGAGCGTATGCTTTTTATTCATTAACAGTAAAAAATGGTAGAGAGTAACTTTAAATATATGATCAAAATAACATTAAGTATAATTTTAACTAGATACATACATAACACTCGACAACTTTACAGCAAAACAAAAGATCACATGACATATTATTAATATGCATTTTAGTTAATGTTACCAGTTGTAAAAATGACAATTCAGAATAATTTATTTGAAATTTTATGTGCAGTGAATTAGCTTTGACATTTTTGCATTTGAAATGAATCATACCTAAAATGCCCTTATGGTAGCACAAAATATAGCTTTATGTACAAAACAAAATTATAACTGGGTTTGATAGAAAAATGTCATGAATATTTTTTCCTTTGCTTATGTTTTATAGATTGAAGAGGATTAAAAAAAATACATATTTGATACATTGTCTTAAAGCAAGATTATACAAATTAAATTTGTTAAAAATTCATTAACAGTGACAGTCGGCCATCTTGGATAGAATATGTACATTGTTGTCACATTACCATAGAAACAAATGTAAATAAAAAAAGATCTCAATCGATTGATTTGATCAGTTAGTACGCATCACATTTTCATTACACCAATTGAAAATAATCTATGATACCCGTGATATTTGAGATGTGATGCCATCAGAACTTTCTACACATTTGATTAGTCCTCATGGAACCATGAACCACTCGTCAGCGGTACTGCGGGGCGTTCGAGGAAACTTTTTCCAATTTTTCAAAATGCTTCCTCGCATTCCGGATGTTTATAAGTGTTGCTTCTGAGGGGATATTGGACTCCGACATGACAACCATAACATAAGTATTGCTTGTGAATCCGTCAATGAATGCGGCAAATGCGCTGTTGCGTACCTGAAAAAATTAAAACAAACTATGTTAGTTATTTTTTATTGTAATATACTTCAGTTTTGGGGACAGGAACCAATGCTGGAAGTTATTCACTACTCATAAATAAATAAATTAAACAATAATAAACCACGGTTATTAATTTAAACAATGTGAATTTGATATTATACGAGTACACATTCTTATTTTAATTCAATAAGATACGTATATTAATAATTGTAAAAAAATACCATAAATATAACAAAATTAATAAACCCAAATGATTTTAGTGAAACTTTCTACTCCTTAACTGAGTAAAACAATATTAAACTGAGTAAAATAATACTTTTATTACTTGTCCTTAAAATGAAGTAAAACAAAAACTTTGTATGAAAAAGCGTTGAATGAGTAGGGAAAATAACAAGAAATAAAAGTTGAGTTATCATTGAAAGAGAAAAAAATAATTGAATTTAAACTATTCATTGATAAATTTTAAATAGATGAAACAACTGAGTGCCATATATTTTGGATATTTTCTTTTCGGGAGTACCAGTGCGTAGGCTATTGCTCCCCACATGTTGGAAATTTCTTTCTTGGATGTTGAGGTTGGATATTGTTGGGAGGTGAGAGGAGGGTTTCTTCAAGGATGTGGTGGGCTGGTCCGACATTTGGACCTGACTGCGAGTGTCAGAGAGTTTACTATTTTGGAAAAAATTATATTATTCTAAGATTTTTTTATTCTTCTTGTCTTTTGGGAGTATCAGCCCGAAGGTTTTGCTGCCCCAGCTGTTAGAAATCATTTTGTTGAGAATGAGGATATAGGGGAATACTAGGGAAGGTTTAGGAAGGCGACATTAAATAGTTACATTATTACACCTTTTTATTTACCCATCTATGGTGGATCTGGTTGGGAGGGGTGATGGCTGGTAAGGGAGAAGTGAATGTGAGGTGTGGCCCATGGTGTATCTTTGAACGATAATGTATTTTGGGTCCTTGTGATGGTAGTGAGTGTCAGGAATATAGCTAGAGGTATCCTGTATACAGTGGCGGTACTCCCATAGAAGCCCAGAAGCCCGGCATGCGTAAGAATTATGAATCAAAACTCCCAAATCTAAGTAATCATGCCCCCGCATAAACCAACAACCCACAAAATCACCTTCTAACAATGTTCCCATCAAACGTAAGAGGAAAAGCCACAATAGCTGAACCTCTGTAAGCCAGAAGAGGTTTTGATTCAAAATTTCTTACGCCAGCCGGAGTACGGAGTACCGCCACTGCCTGTATAGAGGGGTTTGGGTGTGCGGCAACCCCCGGTAAGAAACGCTCGACCAGTGTGTGAATGTGTTTGCCTAAATTCGGGAGACCCGCCGCTAGGTGGAATTATGTGATCCATTTTTTTTTATTATTACCTCCATGCTTTGAAACTGCGCGGCAAGCTTGGAACAGGAGAGCTTGAACTGCTTGATGATATTGGAGACTTTCTCGAAGCGATGGCCGTCCTTGTGCTCCCGTCTCTGGCAATGCGAGATAACCAGGAATGTGGCACGCTCAAACAGTAGGACCTCATCAGCATCAACGATGTTGGCAAACTGCTGCAGGGAGCTCTCCAAGGCCTTCACATTTGGAATCAGCATGTATACTATGCTTGACCAAGCCCTGCCGAATCGGAAGAAATTTCAATGACCAACATTAATTTTACCATTTCGCTGATATCCTATCGGGACTGCTCAGGTTTTCTTCAGTGATCGTGATGATAGAAAATAATGAAAATAAAAACAAATAATTTTTTTAATAAACTTTAAGCGTTAACACTGTGGAAATAGATAATGATGAAATGATTTACGGAAATCTCTTGATGGAAGTTCATTTTAAATAATAATTAAATAAAACATCGTTTTTAACAGTCGGTTAAACCAGTCTGTCGATACCAGCGAGCAGTCTGTCGATGCCAGCGAACCTGGCGAAACCGGCCGCTGTCGAAATAAAGATAAAGATGAATTAAATCATTGTTTTTTTCTATTTCGAGTTTATTTTTTTTGACCATTTTCGAAGGTGACAGTTTATAATGTCCCGGATGGACCCCCGGGGACAGGCCTAAAAAGTGTACGAGCGAGGCTGACGAAAGGGTGCCGCTGCGCCCTATAACAGCCTCGGGTATGTGGTGGGAACCCTTCTGTGTTCCCTTTTATTAAAAAAAGTTTATATTGTTCCCCAGATGACGAAGGTGTAAAACCTTCGAAAAATCAACTTGTATAGTCTTAGGACAAAATAAACTGATTTGATTTGATTACAGCGCTATAATATACAGACATACCATAAAGGGTGAAAAAACAAGAACATCCAAGGAAATATACATAGAGCCATTTGAATAGAAATATGACATTATCTCTTTGCTGCTCTTATCGTAAGGGTATTCACGAATTCACTATAATTGCATCCAAATAGTTTAGATGTAGATTTATACATACTTATACAAGGTTTCGTCCCAAATGCTTGTTCTGAACGCCGTGCAGTCCAGTGGCTTTGATAACTTCTTCAGATCATCTTCTCGCACTTTGAATATGGCATCCCTCTGCTCCTCGGGTATCAGATCCATTTTATGTACAAGACAGAACACACGGGCTTCGGGGGAATTCTGTGAAAAGATGTCAAATTATAGTTTACATTCATGTGTTCTTGTGCCGACACTTGTGTATGGAAGTGAAGCAAGTAACTGGCAAAAGAAGAATGAACTAACTAATTAACCATCACGCCGTCTTTCCGAAGGAGTAGGCAGAAAGAATGGACTGCCACAATAAGGATGAAAGTAGAATAAATGCAGTAGAACTGAGTTATCTTAGACAAATGTAAACGTAAATCTGTATTTGATAGAGTGCCAAATGCAGTGAATGCAATGCGAACGAAAGTGTTATGAACAAAATAATGAAAGAGATTTTAAGATAATCAAACGATTTAACTGAAATCTCTTGATGGAAGTTCATTTTTTTTATAACTACTTCCACATTTGTCTTTATTTTGACAGCGACCGGTTTCGCCAATCTCGCTGGAATCGACAGATTGGTGTCATATTGCCAAAAAAAAACATTGTTTAATTTAATTATTATTTAATGAAATTAAGGTGGTTTGGACACGTGGAAAGAATGAATGAAGACAACACGGTGAAGAAAGTATATGCAGAGGTAAACGGAACTAGACACAGAGGAAGGCCGAGGAAAATGTGACATGATCAAATCAATCAAATATTAAATGTCGGCGACGTAAGGAGTGTGAGAATACAATGTGCGTGCATGACACAGCGTATAAATGTAGACGAAGGGAGAGAAATATGTCAGGACAGAATAATGTGGCAGTCCATTCTTTCTGCCTACCCCTCCGGTAGACGGGTGATGGTTAGCTAGTTTAATTCATTGTTTCTTGAACAATAAATATTTAAAATATATATATATTGCACATTCACAAAATACTTCCCAAGAAGATGACCCCCCTTCAATAATAAATCAGTGATTCCCAAAGTGATCTATATAGACCCCCAGGGGTCCACGACAACTTGCAAGGGATCTACGCCAGTTGCAAAAAAAATTGGGGGTCCACGAGATGGTTCAAGTATACGTTACAAGCCGAATATTGAAACGCAAAACGAATATCGAAATTGTATTTTTTTTATTTTTGCTAATTTGGGGAAAATTGGACGATGGAAATCGTTTCCAACTTCAACTTCCGGCCAGTAGGTAGAGGATTCGGCGGCGACCTTTTTTTTTAGGTTGACAGCGACTTCCGGCCAGTAGAATTATTATTATTATTATTATTATTATTTTGTTGAAAAAACTCCTTACATCATTACAGCGCAAGCCAAATCGGCAGCGACCATTTTTTTAAGCAATCAATTAGGAAAGCAGGGGGTCTAAACGAATTTTTAAAAATTCAGCAAGGGGTCTACGGTATAAAAAATTTTGGGAACCTCCGATCTAGAATGCAGAAGAAGATTTAACCTTCCATCGCCCTCTTTCGGAGAAGCACACAAGCCACACATCTAGCCCCCGCATAAAACAACCACCAAATCATATTTCCAACAGACGTAGACTGAATATCCATTAGAGCTGAACCTCTGTATGCCAGAAGATCCTAATGTAATTTAAAATTAACTTGTCTAAAATATATAACCTTTGGATACATTTTTAAGATTTAATTAATGATTGACAAAGCAATGTATGAAACCAATTTGTGATCACATCAGAAATACATAACAATAGAGATAAGCCTCAAAAAACTCCTTATCATGTATTTTCAGTGCACACACTCTCAGTTATCTGGTGTTGAATGTATGCGTATATTGTTATGAATAACCTACCAAAATAATAGGTAGTGAACTAATGATTATAAATGGTATAAAATAAATTTAAAGTAATGATTCCTAGCTTGCCATATTGTACTGCTTTTCGTCGACTTACGACCGTGATCGGTTCCAGCAAATAGTTATTAAGTCGATCTGGTCGTAAGTTAAATAATGTGTAGGTGATCCACATAAGTGGACTTCGACGCTGAACCAGCATATTTCATGATGAAATATAGTACTCAAAACGCCTGACTCAGGACCTACTTATCAAAACTGCTAAGTCGGGGCCCAGATTTATTCAGTTTGGTCACTAGGGCACTAGAGCAGGGCATCGTGTACAGTGGCAAGCAAAGCATATAAAAGACCACAATATGACCACCCAATACGTCAGTCAGTATTGCGACTTCTAACTGACACGAGTCTACGCCGTCAAGTCTACGTACGAGAAACCTCCGACCTTCCTACCAAGCTACGCAACGAGTCTACACTGCTACGCCACGAAACTTCCGGTGAATCTTCGCTCCAGCCGACCGACGCTACTGCCAAGCGAGCCATCGTCCTCTACTGCTCACCACCCGGACTCCGCCCCGCTACTATCGACATCCAGCCACGCTCCATCACGAGTACATAATACTGTTTACGTATGATTACTTGTGATCTGCAATAAACGCTGAAACCTCCACCGTCTTTCAACTCTCACCACTCCCCCAAAAGTGTAATATTTTTTTTACATTTGTTACAGATAAGTTAATTATACTACAGTAAAAATGATTAAATATTATTAATGTTCTTCTTCGTCTTCTTTTAATAGATCTGACGATCTGTGACACAGAAATCATGTCTCGTCGGATGATGAGGTCCAGCTGTCTTCCATCCAGGTGGTCGGTGTCCGGAGGGGATTTCATAAGCGGCTGTATATGCAAGTTTGCCACTATCCATTCGGGCTACACGGTCCCTCCAGTATCTTCTTCTGGATCTACTCCACTGATCAATACCCTCTATTTCGCAAGTTTTTCTTTTGTCTATGTTGCGGACACGATCTCGGGGAGTTTTTCCATCTTAGGACCTTCATCTTGTTCATTATTATTGTTAAAAAGACAAATTTCAAAACATAGGACAGAATAATTTGATTGTGTGTAACCAAAACAAGGAGAAAACTAAAGAGACAGTTCACTATACTCACATTAAGTATGGCCTCTAAACAAGATTGGTAATAATGAATATCCTTTTGAAGATCTTGGCTTTCCACGTCAAACACGTAAATCAGCACCTCCACATTCCGGAAGATGTTGTCTCGCTGTGAAGCAAAATAGTTCTCCATGAAGGCTTCCTGACCCCCACAATCCCACAGATTGAGGACGAGATTGCCCAGGAAACGGACGTGTGAATGTTCCACATCGACTAGAAATGAAAAAAACGAAAAATCCGTAACCAATCGTTGACCTCTCTGCGCGTACCGCCCCAATGGGGCCATTGAATACATTGTCATATAGCGTCCATTTATAGTTTCTCCAATATTCCCAGATTATAACAAAATTTGGACTCCCAGTGACATCTATTGGTGTACACAAAATTAAATAATTTATCGGCTAGTTACATTTTTACAAACTGGAAAAATTATGTTTCGTAAATGTCCCTAATATATTACTACTGTGAGTGGTTAAACTAACAATTCTTTACAACTTTACACCTAGAGGTGGGCATCTCATTACCCATTTCTTTAAATTAATCAGGGGATATTTCGAGAACTCGGCCGTGCTAGGGGGTGTAGGTCTTTTTGTACCTGATAGATTTCTCCGACAGCGACAGCACAGATTGTTTTACCTACCGGCCACCAGAACCAATCTGCCTCTGGTGACACCGGTGGGAAGAGCAATTAGTCTGCTGAACGCGATCTCCTCGGAGATCGAAGTCTTTCATATTAGTGAAGGTACGTTCAGAGGACAAATACTCTTGACTTTAGAAAGTATCTTGTCCTCCTAATGTCGAACCATCTCTAATGCGTTCCTGGTATTATGTTGTATTTTTATAATATTTTACCTGTACTCAATAGATGCCTTAAACATTTTGCTGTTTGTAATGTCTTTTGAGTTATTAACTGATTTGATTTGATTTGAACATTCAAACTATATAAATGTATTGATCATTTGCAAAGTACATGGTTTTCATTTCTCCCGAACGGAGCAATTCGTTCTAGGGAGGCTTTTGAAATTTGGTGCTACAGATACATGATGAGGATCCATTATTCGGATCACATCCAAAACAGCAAGGCATTGAGTAGGACCAGAGAAACAACTCAAATCCTTAAAAAGATTGCCCAACAACAATCATACTGCATAGGTAATTAACAACAACAAACCATCACGCAATTTTGCCAAAAGGGTGGGCAGAATGAACCGCCACACTACCTATCCTGACACACCTCTCGAGCTTCCTCCACATTCATACACGCAGGTCGATTCATCTGACTTGATCTTGATCTTTAAAATTTAATTGATTCGGTCAAGTCAAGAATATTTGTCTTCTGAACTTACTTTCACTATCCACAACTGCACCTAGAATCGGAAATCCCGATGATAGATGAATTCATTCTGAAACTTGCCGAACGTTTTTACAGAGGACTCGCTTCACATTCTAACCCCACAATAAAAGGCCTCTCAAATTACGACCCAAACATCTCCAGCCGCCACAAGCGCCCAAAATCGATCCTCCTTCAGAGGAACACTCCGGGCCACACAAATCATACCCCCGCATAAACCAACAACCCACCAAATCACCTTCCAACAATGTTTTCTTTTTATTTTTTTATTTTTTATTGTATACGACAGGTCTTTAGAACCCTATTACAGTATGAATTTTACATTATATTAGCAATTGTGGTATGTACCTATATGTTCCTTAAAGGACGTATAGGTCATTTGGAGAATGTCCACATCGACTGACACCTCATTCAAGAGCACCATACCCCGGGTCATTGTATGGTGCGCCATGACATTTGTCCTGCTATGCGGTATGCACAACAGATCGTTTCTTCTAGCGCGAGCATACCTGTCCGGTGCATTGAGGCCATAACACTCTAAGAGGTATGGGCTATCAATGAGGTTACGGAGTATTTTAAATCCTGAGATCATCAATGTACCATTTCTTCTTGATTCGAGACTGCGGTACTCTGTGTTAATCAATAGATCATTGTGGTGCATAAACCTCGGATATACCCCATTCATCCGCATGTAGAGGTATCTCAGAATTTTTTTCTGGATTTGTTCTAATACCTCCACATACTTCTGCTGGTATGGAGACCATACACCACTCGCGTATTCTAATTTTGATCTAACGATGCCATCAGACGTAAGAGGAATAGCCACATGAGCTGAACCTCTGTAAGCCAGAAGATCCAAGTCCAAGTAATATGAATAAGGTCAATTTCCGAGTTGATCATGTTCAACAGACTGATTGCTCTTCCCACCGGCATCACCAGAGACAGGGTTGGTTCTTGCGGCAGATTCAAATTTGTATTCAGTAGAAATAAATTGGGTACTTAAATTTTTGTTCT
Source organism: Lepidostoma basale (assembly GCA_022606425.2). Classification (NCBI taxonomy): domain Eukaryota; kingdom Metazoa; phylum Arthropoda; class Insecta; order Trichoptera; family Lepidostomatidae; genus Lepidostoma; species Lepidostoma basale. Next base: position 940,083 of record JAHDVF020000551.1, on the reverse strand, counting down.
AATTTTTGAATATACAAAATTGGAATATACAATGTTCTTAGTTTTCATCTATGGTGTTTATTTATTAGGTACTAAGTGTAATAACTAACTAACTAACTAACCATCACGCCGTCTCCCCGAAGGGGTAGGCAGAAAGAATGGACAGCCACACTTTTCTTTCCTGACATATTTCTCTCGCTTCCTCAACATTCATACATCGTGTCATGCACGCGCATCGATTTCTCTGACTCCTCACATGGCCGACATTCAATATTTGATTTATTTGATTTATTTGATCGTGCCACGTTTTCCTCGGTCTTCCCCTATTTTTGGTTCCATTTATATCATTAACATATAATTTTTTTACCATTCTTTTTATTCATCCATTATTTCCATATGTCCAAACCATCTTAATGATCCTTTCATTATTTTGTTCATGACACCATCATTCGCACCGCATTCACTTCTTATATTTTCATTTGACACTCTATCATACAGAGTATCCACACATTCGTCTAAGAGATCTCATTTCTACTGCATTACTTTCATCCTTCTTTACTTTATATTTAATGATTAAATAAATGATAATTATAATGGGTAGAATTATAAACCTAATTGTTTACATCGTACGATGGAAAGATCTAGAAGATTAAACATTGATGTCGAATGACTTACTTGTGGCCCCTAATCTCCTCGTGTCGCGTGCTATGTAGTTGGCAAAGATGATGGATCTCATACTCGTCTTTCCTGACCCACTCTTTCCCATCAATAAAACCTGTTAAAAACAATAGTATTTTTAAAAAAACGCATCATTCGATTCTAAAAACAAACCACTGATTATAATTGTTAAATTCAAATACTTTTATTGGAAATAACAAAGCCCACAATTTACAAATAAACAAATTGATAGATTCACAAAAACACACCTATAAAATATCGCGCGCAATAGTACAAAGAGATGGATATAAATGACTATTAAATATTATTTTACACAAGTAAATACCTTTTTCTTCATTTTGGCGTCGGTGATGTAAACTATATCACATAAGCAATATGTAACAATTTATTTTATCCAACTGGGTTCCCAAGATGACAAGTCCCCTGTATAGAACTAACGAGGAATAAACGTCAAAATAGTACGAATACGTCACATAATGTTGCCATTGTATTTGACAAATTATTAATTTATTTTTGTTCCAGACAGATCAATAACGGAGTCGAGTATTTTGTGTTTCAAACATAAAACTTTAAAAAAAGAATCACTGGTGGGATTAAATTTATACAAAATACTAAATTTATTCTTTGTAATGTCGAAAACTTGCGTTTAATACTGGATCTTCTTCTTCTTCAAGTGCCCTGTCGGGTCCCCCCGTTGGCGATCACCTCGGCGAACCTGTCCCTGTCCTGCGCCGCTCGGAACAGCTCCTCAACACTTCGGATGCCGGTCCACTCCCTCACGTTTCGCAGCCAGGACATTTGTCTCCTTCCGGGCCCTCGGCGTCCCTCAATTTTCCCCTCCAATATCAGTTGGAGAAGGTGGTACTTTTCTCCACGCAGTATATGACCCAGATATGAGATCTTTCGAACCTTGATAGTTGATAACAATTCCCTGTCAATTCTAGCTCGCCTCAGGACTTCGGTATTGGTAACCATGTCTATCCAGGGAACTCTGAGCATTCGGCGATGGAGCCACATTTCAAATATTTCCAGTCTGTTCATTGAGTTAACTTTCAGGGTCCAAATTTCACACCCGTACAATAAAACAGACCACACATAGCATTTGATCATTCTCTGGCGGAGTTTCAAGTTTACGTTATCATTGCAGAAGAGTGATTTCATTTTATTAAACGTAGCTCTTGCTGCCTCAATTCTGCATTTTATCTCTACATCTGGGTCATGAGATTGCGTTAGTATGCTGCCGAGGTATTTAAATTTTTCCACCCTTCCAATGTTACGGCCGTTCAAATGCAATACCAATCCACTGTAGTCAAGCCGTCCGATTGTTATCCATTTGGTTTTGCTGACATTTATTGTTAGCCCCAATCTTTCACCGGACTGGTCAACAAGATTACGAATTACGATTATTAAATTTACTGGATAAAAGCATTAAATCATTCTTGGTTTGCGTGAAATATACTGTTGCCATATGCATTTCACGTCTATGGTTTTTACCATATCTATGCTAAAATCTCGATATTTTGACAGATGTTTCGTGAGCGACGTGTGAGCTCGTGAGTTACGAAGTTTCTGTTTTCATGAAGCAAACTGAAAAAGAAACTATAAAATGTGTTTCCATTCGGTAACCTGACTCGGTTTATATGTCAAGAAGTTTATTAATAATTAATTTATAACTCTGAATAGTTCACACACTAAAATAAAATGTCTCGCCACAGGAATGTGCGTTCCATGAACTATTCCGATGAGTATGACGGCTACGACGATGTCTACGGACATTCTGTCGAGGATGATAACTACATCTCTCCCAGCGATGCCGCCCAGTTCATGTACGACAGAGACCGTTCGCAAGTCATGTCGAGCTACTTTGATCATCACAAGGACATCGAGGAAGAAGATGAGAATGACGATGAAGCCCGAGGGGACGCCGGCCCCCGACGGGACTCAGAGGACATGAGGAGCCTGCAGCTGACTGAACTAGAAGAGGGCAAACTGATGTCGTGTTTGGACGAAATTCGCGACGTCCTAGGCGACACGGTTCCTGAACACAAAATAATGAAAACCGTGATAGCGCACAACTACGATATTTCTAAATCACTAGATGCTCTCTTAGCTTCAGATAAGGACAAAGAAATTGCCACAAACAGTAAGAAAGCAATTGAAAAGCCTAAAATTGTGGTTAGTGATAGATATTTCCCCGTTGAAACAACGAAAACCAAAGCCTTTCCAGTCAATACTCAGCAGTTTGGAGAGACGACAGTCAAAGTTATAGCCACGACAGTAGACTCCAAAGTGCCGAATGTAGTAAAAGGATTCAAAGTTGATGAAAGCAACCGAGTCAGCAATCCCTGCACTCCTCGGTCCCAGTCACCTGCCTCCGGGAGGGGCACGCCCAACAAGGCCTTCGAGCCACCTGATGAGCGGTTGTCCAAGCACAAAGAAAGCAAGGTAGACGCAGCCTCCTTGTATAATGCAGAGAGAGGTTCCGGTAAAGAACAGCTTTACGTTGTTGTAATCGGACACGTCGATGCAGGAAAATCCACTCTCATGGGTAGGCTGCTTTGCGATCTCGGGGAAGTCAGCCAACGCACGCTGCACAAATACGAACAAGAGAGTAAGAAAATCGGCAAACAGAGCTTCATGTACGCTTGGGTCTTAGACGAGACAGGGGAAGAGCGCGTCAGAGGCATAACCATGGATGTTGGCCGGGTTCAGTTTTCGACTAAATCTAAACAAATCACCGTTTTAGACGCTCCTGGACACGCTGATTTCATTCCAAACATGATATCGGGTGCCGGACAAGCCGATGTCGCTTTGCTTGTTGTGGATGCTACTCGCGGGGAGTTTGAGTCTGGCTTTGATCTCGGAGGACAGACTCGGGAGCACGCTTTATTAGCAAGATCCCTCGGCATCAATCAGCTTGCGGTGGCAGTCAATAAACTGGACACAACAGGATGGTCTTTAGAGCGATTTGAAGAGATATGCGGGAAGTTGAAAGTATTCCTTAAGCAGGCGGGCTTTAAAGAAAGCGACGTCACATTTGTACCCTGCTCCGGATTGACAGGGGAGAATCTAATATCTCCGCCATCTGAAAACGAGCTTTCAAAATGGTACAAAGGGCCCACTCTCATTGATGTAATTGACAACTTCAAGTCCCCAGAAAGACCCGTGACCAAACCTTTTAGAATGTCGGTAAATGATATTTTTAAAGGCACAGGGTCCGGGTTTTGTGTTTCAGGTCGTATCGAAACAGGAGTTCTTCATTCTGGTGATAAAATTATCGTCTGTCCTTCGAAAGAAGTCGCAATCGCCAAGTCAGTAATGATAAATGAGATTCCGCACACAATGGCTTTTGCAGGAGATCAAGTCAGTGTAAATATTTCAGGGATGGATATTCAAAATGTATCCGTGGGCTACATCCTCTGTGATCCTGCGAACCCAGCTCCCGTAGTTACGAGATTCGAGGCTCGAATAGTCGTTTTTAATGTGAAGGTGCCTATCACAAAAGGTTTTCCCGTTTTGCTGCATCACCAATCGCTCATCGAATCGGCAAATATTGTTAAACTCACGGCACTAATGAATAAGAGCACAGGAGAAGTGATCAAGAAGAAGCCCCGGTGTTTGGGAAATAACTCCGTTGCCTTGGTGGAGATTGAAGTTTGCAGGCCCATCTGCATGGAGACGTACAAAGATTTTAAGGAGCTCGGGCGAGTCATGTTGCGTGTGTCCGGGGTGACAGTGGCAGCTGGTCTGGTTACTTCTATTATGAAATAAGAAAAATATATAATCTCAGAACGTTGACTTATCTCATGGCATGCAGTCATGCTTGAATGGTTGTTTGCAGATTCGTAAAGAAGTTATAACAGTTCTGTTAATCGCCTTGTTTAATCACAGCGTTAAAGAGTGCCTTGTTACTCGACTTTTTGACGTCTTTTTTGTATGTAAAACAGATGTGAATATTTATTATAATGTATAATAATTCTTATACAAAAAACAAAATGTATCGATCGATTATTATCTGCTGAAAATACTTGTATATTTTTTAATGTAACAAATATATTGGCAATTAAAATGTTCTTTGATTAAAACTGTTGTTTTTATTATTACAGTAGTATTAGGGTACAGCCAGTGGCGGTACTCCCATAGAAGCCCAGAAGCCCGGCTTGCGTAAGAAATTTTGAATCAAAACCCCCAAATTTAAGTAATCATGACCCCGCATAAACCAACAATCCACCAAATCACCTTCAAACAATGTTCCCATCAGACGTAAGAGTAATAGTCACTAGAGCTGAACCTCTGTAAACCAGAAAAGGTTTTGATTCAAAAAAATTTACGCAAGCCGGGCTTCTGGGCTTCTATGGGAGTACCGCCACTGGGTACAGCCACAATAGAGTGCCATCGTAGGAGTCAAGATGAACATCTGGCGTACTATAGGACCGGCCACACTATACGCTTCGCGCCAAGCGCTTGATCACAAGCCACCTGTGGTAAATGCTCGGCCATTTTTCGGCGATTGTAACGATGGTGATCTTTTATGGTACCAACCACAATTAGACGGAACTAATGACGAAGTTCTTAGTTCCTATTATAAATATTATTATCCCCAAATGTCAACAAATTGATGAAACTTTTTATATTAACTTTATTATATCAATTGAAGCAAAGGGTACTAATGATTAGTGACCACTAAATTAAAAGTCATAAATTTATAAACTCGCATTTATTCTCAAATTCAATATTTCTTTATTGTGGTTAGTACCATAAAAGATCACCGCAGCGCTACAATCGCCGAAATCTCCAAGCGTTTACAGTGCGACAGGTCAGATTAAGACTCCCACCTGGCCTCCTACCCTGACACTCCGGTGTGGCCGTACCCTTAGTTGTATTTGTAGTACTCATATTTCAAAGTCATAAAAATCACTTAACATGCTAATGATGTGACATGAACGTGGCGTCCTTCATGGGAAGTGGCAAGATCTTTGACTGCCACACCGAAGGTCCCAGGTTCAATTCCCGGCGATGGCAGTGTAGTTGTCACACAGTCTTTGGTCTGGTGTAGAATTCATGTGACAATGAAATGGCAATAGATTAGCTGCCTATCATGAGAATCATGAGAATCAATTATTATTATACGATTTTATTTTGGGAGTATCGTGAGAGGACTCTCATTACTGATACCCCACTATTTATGACATGACTTTTTAATACATTATTATAAACAGGAAATATACTTATTGTAAAAAATTATACATAGAATTACTTAAAACTAACTAAACTAAATAATCGAGCAAATACAAATTACGGCAAGTCAAAATTACAATTAAATTTAAGTTTTTTAAAAGTTAAATATAAATTACTATGATAATACATCTATAATATTTACTACACAGATAATAAATGGAGAGTGAAATGAAGAAATATATAAATTCTCGGCTTGAAACAGAAAATCAGGGAGAGTTTTGAAAATATCACGAAATAATTTATACAAAGAAAAGATAGAATATGAGTTAGAAAATTAATATAATTTTAAATAAATTGCGGTAACATAAGAGTATTCCAAAGTAAACAGTTTAATCACTATATTAAGTTAAAAATCATTATTTTCTAAAATCTGGTTAAGGAAATATAATTTAAGTGGATTATTTTTTGTTTCATCTTTAAGGTGTTCCGGAAGTCTATTAAGTGCAGAAAAAGCTATGAATTTAAGTGATTTTATTCCGTATTTAGTAGTGGATACTTTGGGGATATACAGGTTGTTTGCTTGTCTAGTGTTATGGTCATGTATGCCATTGTTGAGATTAAAGGTTGTATTAAAATGTAATGATTTTTGAATCAATTGCTTGATTGTACAAGTTATTTCGTATAGCGGCAGTATTTTTATTGGAAGGATTTTTGTTTTTTTGTAGATATCTTTAGTGGGGGTGTCAACTGGGAGTTTAAGTATGTTTTTTATTGCCCTGTTCTGTAGTACCTGTAGTTGGTTGATATATTTTTTTGTTGTAAAACCCCAGATACAGGACAGGTATGATAGGTGCGAGTGCACGAATGCATAGTAGATAGAAAGCAGAGTATTGGTTTTTATCAATTTTTGGAATCTATAGAGAATACCTATTACTGGAGTTATTTTGTTAATAATTTTTTCTATGTGCATATTCCAATTTAGTTTGTCATCGATTATTAATCCCAGATATTTCGTAGAGTTTTGTTTATGTAATAGGTGACCATTTAATTGTATGCTTATATCATAGTGAGGTCTGTTATTAAAAAGTAGGTAGTGCGTTTTTTTTTCATTAACTGTTAGTTTGTTCAGTCTCAGCCACTCCGCGAGTTCCACAAGATCCGATTGAATATTCTTTTCTAATTGCTTTAAATTTTCATGTTGATAGAAGATCACTGTGTCGTCTGCATAGAGTTGCAATGTACCGTGTAGTTGTAGATCTGTTATGTCATTGATGTATATTAGAAAGAGCAGTGGGCCCAGGATAGATCCTTGGGGTACTCCACATGTAACCCTTTCAATGGTGCTCTGATAACTGTCTATTTCAACTATTTGTAACCTGTTTGTTAGGTAGCTTCTGAAGAGATCTAAGTATTTGTGCGTAACTCCAATATATTGAAGCTTTTCGAGCAATATCTTATGGTCCACAGTGTCAAACGCTTTCTTTAAATCGATAAAAATAGCAGATGTGTACTTTTTGCTGTCAATGTGATTTTGAAGTGAGGCTATTATGTCAAATGTTGCACTTTTGTGGTTGACTTTTTTGTAAAACCGTATTGGTTGGGTGAAAGAAATTTAATTTTATCAAGATAATTTGTTAGTCTGTTCTTCATGAGAGTTTCAAATATTTTTGATATGATTGGAAGAATAGAAATCGGGCGATAATTATTAACATGTTTTGTGGAATCGCCTTTATGAATTGGGACTACTTTAGCTATTTTCAGTTTATTTGGAAAAATACCAGAGGAGATGGTTTTATTTATTAGTTTGACTAAATCATTCGCCAGTTCATCGCTGCAGGCCTTTAACATTTTGGGTAATATGATAGCTATACCCTTTACACCTATTTGGCTCATGCTGTAATGATGTAAAGAGCGATTGAACAAAAATGATACTATTATATAGGAATATAGAAGGAACTCTAGAGGTTTCTCAGGATAGAAGGGTGTGATGGTCCATGCTTTCTGCCTAACCTAAGAAATGCTTTTAAAGTTGGTAAGTTTCATTTTGAATATAATTGAAAGTAGATGCCTCATGAACTAATGATATTAGTGAAAGTACGTTCAGAAGGCAAATACTCAATTCTGGAGAGTATCCTGTCTTTCTAATGTTGAACCATCTCTCATGCGTTTCTGGTATACTATACACAATATATTATTTTACCTGTTCTCAATAGATGCATTAAAAATTAATTTTGTAATGTCTGTTGATGAAATAAACTGATTTGATTTGATTTGTTAGATAAATACTGTTTGGCTTATAAGACAAAAAATTCACAAATAAAACAATTGTTATTGAGTAAATGGGAGTGGAGGGGTATTTAAAAAAAAAAACAATGTTATAAAAAAGGCTGCAATATTTATTACACCATCAACAACTTGAAGGAGGTTTATATAGGTAGAAAAAAAAATCAGCTCTAAATTGACATTATTTGTAATATATAATAATAAACTTACAGTAAAAGTCACAGAAATAGAATTACAATGTCCTTCTATTTTGAGAAATAAATAAAATGGTTTAAAAAGCTTATTACATCAGCTAAAATGAATGAAAAAATATGTTTCCAGTCTGAATACATGCAAACATAGATATTACACTTGATAATACTAAATTTAAGTTCTTATAAATTATTTCTTGCAAAATAAATTATTTCAAATCAAAACTAGCACATAAATGTTCATTTATTCAGAATACAAACATTTAAATCATATGATTGAGCAGTATGGATTTTTAAGTCTCATTCTATTTTCTAGTCAAAATTACATATACATATAGCAAGCCTGTGCCATAGATAATTTTGTTTACACATTTAGTGTATTTTTAATGGGAGTGAAGAATTCGTTGGTAGCTCACAGGAATACTATTTGAAATGTGTACATCCATTCTTGTAAACAAAAATAATAATATAATAGTTTTGAAAAAATAATGAGATACAAAGATGGAAGCCAAATATCATAAAAACTTCAAAACAAATGATGTAATATTATATCCTTTTAAATGGGAAATGTTTAGATATAATTATACACAAGACTAGTTAATTTTAGCTTTTATATTTATGCTGCTGACTAACATTTATTTTCTCCGACAAAGCATTTTTTTAAATATGTTTTTTATACATTTATTGCTTTTCAAAGATATTAAAAATGTTATTTTGTGCAACAAATCTTAAAAATCAACAATATTTATAAGCAAAATAAGGGAATAATATTAGTTGGGTTAGGGATAAAAGCTTTTATTCTTAAAATCTTCCTAGAGCTCTCTATACAATGGCTCCAAATTATTTTTAAATGATACTTACTCTATTATATATCCAATAATATGTTATTTAATCATCTTAGGGCTACCTATAATATACTGTACAAGTAATAAGTTATCTAATAAATGCCCCTCGCATACATAATACACGGAATTCTGAAACTAGTGATGCGCTCTTCTACTCAGAATGATTCACTAATTTTGAATGTCCATGCAAATCCATTAATGTGGTTACGTTGAATAATTTGAACAATTTAAAAAGACGTAATTTTGCTTAACATAAGCCAATAATTATAATTAAAGCCAAATATATTTTACATCAATTCAATTTACAATTAACCCTTTTGGTTGCAGGCATTTTAACAGTTATGAATTTCAGAACCAATTTCTTAAGATAGAATGCGTATCAATCAATTCACTATTGACAATCAATTTAATGAACTTGTTAATAAATTCCTTGTAACTAAAATATATTGACATTGAGAAAAAATATAACAATGCATTCATGACAGGAGAAAACTGTTATGTTTAAAAAAATACTGTCATATTGTCTATGATCATTTAAATTCAACAAATTACAAATGTGTCTCCTTACATTTGCGGGTTATAAATGAAATGTAACCTCCACAATCTATTTTAAAAATAAATATGCAACATTCTTTATCAATATAGTGTTAAATATGATTTTAATTATTTTTTTATTGCTGTACATAAAGTGAATGTTTTACAGTTGTAAAAAAGACACACAGAACAAAACTGTCTAAAATATGGCTAGTGGGTTATACAATCCCACAAAATCAATTACAACTAAACAATGAAACAATCATAACCATTCACAAAATAATAACAAATTACATACATACACTTCTTTCATTTTATTTTTATTCAGTAATATTATTCAGAAATAAATTGTTGGAAAATTTATTTACATGTAAATTTGTCGCTCAACAAAACATGGAAGTCATTTTGACATGTGGTTTTATCCTTTATAACTTAACACGTTCCGCTGCGGCATTCATTTATTATTTTGATGCGATTCCAAAAAGATGGATGGATGGATGTCTTACATTTCTCATGCCAAAATCATATCTAAAACAAATGATACATCGAAACACCGGTGGGTCGCTTACACTCGGTGGTAATGAATCATAACGACCCACTGGTAAGTCACCCACGTGAACGTGTTGAGTTCTGCTTAATCTTAATGCTATCCACGTTGGCAACACTGCTATCGAAAAAGATATACTAAAAATATGCAACTGTCTATGGCACAACAGTTTTCCTTTTTTGAAATACATATACGCATTTTATAATGGCCATTAATGACAGCAATGCACATATATTTGTAAGATATTATTATATAAACTCATGATTAATTCCGTTGTGCATAATATGCTTATTAATTTTTATCTGAAATGAATGTAATGAAAATGATCTTTGAATAAACTTCAGAATTTGTTTACAAGAATTACAATTTTAGCCAAAATGCAACAAAGTAGAATGAGTGAGATCTACTTATTACTAATTATTGTTTTAATTTCAATTTTAAATCATAATGAAAATTTTTAAACTTAATTTTCAAAATAATCACTTATTAACCTACGCACTGCCTTTGTTTGTAAAAATAATTTGAATACAATTCCGAAATATCTTTCACGTATTAGAACATACATATTCAAAGTTGTAATCCTCGGGTTGGTTGCAATGCCTACTAATGAGGCTATGTTATATATATATTAAAGTTTTTTTATCCCAGAAATTTAAAACTTGTGATTTTATTAATGAGGAGCGCAATTGAAGAAAACCAAAGTGAAACATTATTGTCAATTGTGCGTAATATGTAAAAAATGATGAACATATTTCGTTCTATTGGAAAATGTTTCTGAAGACTTAACAAGGAAAAACACTTTTTGTTAACAGACTACAAAATATAATATTTTTGACAGATGCTTCATGGCAAATGAAATCACGAAAACAAACCCTTGATTACGAATTAATGTATATTCAAACACAAGAAACATATGTGTGAATTGTACCATCAGATAACTAAAAAAAATTAAATAAGCTTAACATTTGGGGCCTAAAAGTAAACATTAAATTAATTTTGACAAATGGCAAAAATTTCAATGATTTTTTAAACAAATTAAAAATAATTCAATCACAGATGGTTCACAAACAAACATCTCAACCCGACCAGCTCTCGATTAGTTTTCTAACTCTACGTAACTTAAATGTCAATGGGCCATTTCTTGCCATTAAAAAAGCAATCGCATTCTTAGATCTTTTGAAATTAAAGCAACTCGTGTTTTCTTCAAGTAAATTCCTGGATTTAAAAAACAAATGTATGTTTGTTTTTCTAATTGTCCAACACATATTTAATCATGCTGAATAATGAAAGAGTATTATTAAGAAATGAATTTTTATGTATGAATATATATTGTGGAATTGCAATTGGTCTATAAGGGAATTCGCAATCATGTATCCATGATTTTATAAATTACTCACAATCATTAAAACATTTATTCTTATTCTTCTTGTCATGTCACACCTCCGTGGTGCATAGATCCCCAAGGAACCTTCTCCACACGACTTTATCGCACGCCTGATGCCTAACATCATCCCAAGTGAGGTCTACAGCTTTAAACTTGTCCTGCAGGGTTCTATATTATTCAGGTGGCTCTAGGTGCTTCCTCTTTCCATCAGTGATGTAGGCTGGGTTCCGTCTCAGGGTGTGACAGATCCACAACTATTTGCATCTAGTGACTTGTTCTCTGATTGGTTTTTCGCCTGGCATGGCTCAGGGAACAGCATTTGATACTATTTGGGGCCAAAAGATCTTGAATATTTAGCGAAGGCACCTATTTATAAACACTTGGAGTTTTCCAATAATGTCCATGGTATATTTCCAAGTTTCACATCCGTACAGCAGTACGCTTTTAAAGCTACTGTTAAATACTTGGAGCTCGAGTGGTTAAATAATTGTTTATATTTGTTCTACAGATTTGCAAAATACGTAAAATTGAAATTATTTTATCAGTATTAACTGATTTTCCGTATACTATAATATAAATTGATGTATTATCTGTTTTTCAATATATACATACACATTTATCAGCGACAATAAAGGTTATGTGTAGTATCTCGAACAATAAATTTATCATAAGTTATATGTTAATGTGAACAATACTTTGATTGCCCAGCTTAACATAATGTTACTTTACATATATTTTAGCTAGAAAATATTTTTATTCTAGTAATTATATGAAGTCTAACAAACTGAAGATCATATTCATGGCAAGTGTTACATCGCAATTAACATAAATATTCTAGAAGAAATTTTGAAGAATTGAGAACTGTTAATTATATTGGGATCTTTTTCAATTCAAATGATTACTTAATTTAAATGAGATTATATATTGGTAGCTAACTTTTATAAATAAGCAGTAATTTTTAGAGTAGTAATGAAATATAATGGTTGTTTTAAATAATATTTATCAAATTGAATAGCAACTGTCAAAAATGTTTCAACCTTTTCAATTTTACAGTGGCATGTTACTTTCATTCCACCATTTACACCACCATTTACATACAATTAAATCATAAAAAAGATGTTAAAATTCACAAAGGTAAATTTGAAAAATTAAAAAGGTTGAATTCTAAATTGACATTTAAAAATATGTTACTTATTAAAATTACATGTAAGAATTTCATTAATCATTTGTGACAATTTTCTATTATACACTCATATTTTTATTATTTTTACTTATTTAATACGATAAAAATAGAGTAGCATATATTTTTATGAATATTTTACCATCCTGGATGCAAAAATATTGAATTGAATGTTTGATGAAATCCAAAATAACTGAATGATGAAATATAAATTTATAGTTAGCTTAATATCACTACAATATTATTTTATTTAACTATAAAAATAAATGATAATATTAATAATACGATTAAGCTAATAATATCTGTTGTTTCAAAAATACTTTAAATTTTAACAGCAAGGGGACATTGTGTGTTGGTTTGCAGTTAGTTGTCATAGAGATAAAATACAAAATCAGTTTATGGAATATTTTTACAGGGACCGACTCTGCGAATGGTCAACTTGTTTATTAAACTTTGCATTAATAATAAAAATAATAATATTGTCATAATAGAGACATATTGTCATATTCTAAATATTGCTCAGTAGTTGTATATTCCCGATACACTATTCCATCACAAATTGCATTCAATTACGAGGGTAATTCGTAAAGTAAGGTTCCCTATGCTGTTAATAAAAATAGCGGCGCGCTGGGAGATATCTGGCAACACTGGCTGACTCATCAACTCCTCCACTCTCCATCCCTGCCGCTCCCGCCACGCTACACCCCTCAGTGTCGCTCTGGCAGCCATCGAAGATGGAGCTTCCTATCGCTGTTTCCGCCAGATGCGAAGTTGAGAGCATAATGCTTGAGGATCGGAGGATTACCATTAACGAACTTGCTCTTCGTATTCCTGGGACTTCCAACACAACAATTCACAAAATTTTAACTGAAAAATTAGACTATCGAAAGGTGTGTGCGGTGGGTACCACGAATGCTCACAGAAAACCACAAGCAGAAACGTGTTGAGCGCTCAACCTCATGTCTCAAATCAAACTCAAGAACTGCTGACAGATTTTGGCTGGACTGTTTTGCCCTACCCACATTACAGTTCGGACCTAGCCCCTAGTGATTACCACTTATTCCCAAAATTAAAGGAACACTTGGGTGGAATGCGCTTCCATACTGATGATGAAGTCAAGGAAGAGGTTATTCGATTTCTCAGAGGAATGGCGGCAGAATTTTATGACTTGGGGATACAAAAGTTGGAGCATCGTCTGTAAAAGTGTTTAGACAGAATCGGCAATTATGTAGAAAAATAGAGTAAGTTTTAAGCTTTAAAATGATGTATAATGCTAAGGAAAACAATAAAGCTGTATATTTAAAAAAATATGGGAACCTTATTTTATGAATGACCCTAGTATATTATTACATTTGGTTATCAAGACAATACGTAAGAATTCATTGTAAATTGCCTTTCATAAGAATCAATTTATGTGAGGAATCCGTGTAAATTGAATATATTACAACATAAATAATAGGTATACTTAAGGTCACCTAAATATTAAGTCATAAAATAGAGGAATAAGATCATTTTACACATGATCTAGATACAATTTTGTCCACGAAAATTACTCTACCTGCGTGCATTACCTTATCCAATACAGAAATGATGTACATAACACTCTCATACTATTTACAAATGGCAGAGCATTGGTTAACATTTTAAAACTATTTTGTGTTTCACACATTCCAAAAAAGCGATTCGCCAATTTACTAAACACTCATAAATATACAAATTTCACTCTCCCGATAATATAACAATAATTTTTAACATATACCAACTAGTGGTTCTATTGCCCACGGTTGATATATAATACAATGATATATTTTAATTTCGATATACATTATTTAGCACTGCCAAAGAAAAACTCTTGTCCATCGTGGCACTTGTAACGGTTCCAAGGGAGACCACGCATCTTCAGGCACAGTGTCGGAGTATGAAGAGCGAGGAAAACAATAACGATGCAACGGTAGCGGCGTAAACTGAAGACGCTCCGGATTCCACTGCCTTGTCTCCTTCCGTTTTGTTGATGATTTGGACGGTATTCTTATCATACTTGTCAACTGAAAAAAATACAATAAAACAATTATAGATTATACGCATGTATATGTTTCTATTCCCGCGATGGCAGTGTGATTCACTTAACAATAAAATGGTGACAAATTAGCTACCTATCAAGCTTTAAATGCATTTTTCTTCAAAATATGTTTTAAGACAGTGTCGGGATGATAACTCAGTCATCAATTATTAATTTTTTTTTAAATCTTGAAAACTATCTTTTCTAAAGTCTGACGAGGTTTTTTTTTAATTTTTGGGTTGGACAATTTCTTAAAAATTATTAAGCGCATTTTTTTTGCCTTTAATTTCCACACATAAAGTTTGAAATACTGTAAAAATCTTTTGTAAAAAGAAAAAAAAAGAGCATTACTACTCGTAGATTATATTTTATTTTTACATATTTGGATATTTTTTGATGAAATTATGATGTCGACACTTTTTTAATGCGCTCTCGAAAACTAACTAACCATTACGCCGTCTTAATCGGTAGGCAGAAAGAATGGACCGCCACACTGTTCTTTCCTGACATACTTCTCACGCTTCCTTAACATTCATACATCGTGTCATGCACAAACTTCAATTTTTCTGACTCCTCACATGCCCTACATTTAATATTTAATTGATTTGATTGTGTCATGTTTACATTGGTCTTTCTCTATTTCTAGTTCCATTTGTGTCGTTTACATATACTTTTTTTTATCATTTTTTCTTCATTCATTCTTTCCATGTGTCCAAACCCTCTTAATGACCCCTTCATTCATTTGTTTTTAACACTTTTATTCGCACTCCATCCACTTCTTATATTTACATTTGACACTATCATATACAGATTTACCAAAACATTAAAATTATTATTATTATTACGATTTAGTTTCTTTGTGATCCATGGTCTAAGTGTAGATGGCGCTAACCTGTGGATTATTTTGACCTGCTGTGAATGTGTTGATTATATTTGTGTTAGTCTAATTTTGTGAGACAGTTTAATTTCAACTTACCTATATCTCCATTACCGGAGCCTGATCCTTCTCCCCATTCAGATTCGCTTTCCACCTCATCATCGGTGAAGACGCCGTCTGATCTTCCAGAACCTGACCCGTCTACCGAGCCGGCCTCGTCTCCCTGCATGTAGCTCTCTGAGATAGGATACGGCGAACTTATCTGTGACAACACCATCTGCAAACATAATCAAACATTTAAATAGAGTCATTATTATTATAATGGGCATGCTTGATGGTAATTACCATAATAATGTCATTTTAAAAGCTGTTTTTGCACTCAGAAATGATGTCAGATTAATTAAATGCAGATCCAATAGTAATTATAACACAATCATATTTGTAGATGATTTAAATGCCCCTTGAAACAAAACATACTTTTGCATTTTGATTTTAAGTACATTCATTAATAGACATGTGCTGTCTGGTTATCCAAATATAATAAACTTAGAACACAGAGGTTCACAAACTTATCATAATGCCCACAAAAAAATTAATGCCTCTTTGAAAATGCATTTAACTAAAACAAAAATCAATATCACTATTATTTATCATCTATATCATAGGTTTCCAATGAAGATAATCTGAAGCGAGTCCAAAGACAAATAATTCAGTCAAGGGCCGGTCATGACTTGTATATTTAAGAAATTAATATTTACTCTTTACTAAGTATTTTATAATTTAAGCCCCATTGTGTGGCTTTGCAATAAAAAAAACTGGTCTCGAACTGCGGTTGGATACAGCTCAGACAGATAGTCCCAAATCACGTAAATTTAATAATAAATTTAGGAAATTGAAAATAACTTTGTTTAATCCACTAATTATTTAAAAAAATATTAAAAAACATGACATGTTTCGGAGGATACCTCCATCTTCAGGTGTAAAAATATAATAAAAACTATAAAAAGAAAGACTAATATAAAAACGGATTTAAAATTCAATACAATAATTCAAATTTAAAAATTAACCTTTTAGTACTTTTACTTATAACAAATAGCCCAGGTTAATTTTTAAATTTGAATTATTGTATCGAATTTTAAATGCGTTTTTATATTAGTCTTTCTTTGTTTAGTTTTTATTATATTTTTACACCTTTTTACACCTTTTTATCCTCCGAAACATGTCGTGTTTTTTTGCGAAAAAAGTTAACCCATACCGCAGAGGGCAGTCCTGACTACTTTAGGAAGCACTAGGATTTACAATTTGCATTGTTTGGTCATCTTTTGTAAAGCATTGTTCACTATGACATTCAATGTTACTAAAAATCACACAGCAAATGAACATTTTTTTTCTTAATTTTACTACTTGTTGTATAATTCAAATGCACCTTATGTTGGTAAGGCCTCTCTGCATTGTTTTAAGCTCTCACAAACTTCTAACCTAATCTAAGCGTACCTGAGTCATGTGTCTGAGTTGATCTGAGAGCTTGGCTACCCTCGAGTCAGCAACGGGGGCTACTTGACTAGCGGCTATGGCGGGAATTTCAACTTCAGGGTTGTACTTCTGGAAACTAGCGCTGGATCCCACCACTGTCTTGGTATATCTGGAAAAATGATTAATAGTTTAAGAATTACAAATGGAAAACATCTGATGAAAGTTTCTTCTAATGGCTCGTAGATCATGCCTATCCCATAAACACTATCCACCATGGTTCACCACCCATTCCTGTCACCAGGCAATCTCCAGTCTCCAGCTGTTGAGAGGCCAACATTTCTTTCAATCAGTCTAGTGTTCTTTCTGAAATGTATAATGCTCTTTCTTACAAGTATAATGCTCTTTCGAATAATTCTATAATAAATCTAGCGTTCTTTCTAATAAGTCTTGTGTTCTTTTTAATAACTCCCGTGTGCTTTTGAATAAGTCTAGTGTTCTTTCTAATAAGTCTAGTGTTCTTTCTAATAAGTCCAGTGTTCTTTCCAATAAGTCTAGCGTTCTTTCTAATAAGTCTAGTGTTCTTCTAGTAAGTCCAGTGTTCTTTCCAATAAGTCTAGTGTTCTTTCTAATAAGTCTAGTGTTCTTTCTAATAAGTCTAGTGTTCTTTCTAATAAGTATTTAGGGGCAAGAAAGGTGTCTACACATTTGGTGTTACGCACCTTCCACTACAATAGCAAACGAAGGGTAGAGATATAATATGATCCTCTTTAAGTAGGTAAATTCTCAATAAATTAATAAGTTATTTTATATTGTAGAATGGCAATAATCTAAGAAACATACATTTGAACACGATTCAAAATCCCCTGAATCCACCTTAGACTGGTAAAAAAAAATCATTATCAACCACTATGTTATTTAATGTCCACCTAAACCTTCCCTCATTACCCTACCCTATATAACATATCCTCATTCCCAACAAATACACTTTCAACAGGTGGGAGAGCAATAGTCTTCGGGCTGATACTCCCAAAAGACAAGATCCTAAACAAATGTTTCAAAATTCAGTGTTTGCATCACTTTGCACTCTGGAAACTTTCCAGAATCAGTCCTATTTTCAAGAGCGGCGCAAAAGAGTCGGTCGAAAACTACAGACCTGTAGCGATACTGTCGGCTCCAGCCAAGCTATTTGAATCAATTTTACACAAATTGATATTTCCCAAAGTCGACCCCTATATTATAACAGAACAACATGGATTCAGGAAGGGGCGCTCGACTGAAACTAATCTCATGGTATTCACAGATTACATTGCAAGGGCCTTGGATGATGGTCACCAAGTTGACTGTTCATATAATGATTTCTCAAAGGCCTTTGACACTGTGAACCACGACATTCTGATAGCAAAGCTATCTCAAATTGGATTCTCTTCTCAGATGATTATGTTTTTCATTAGTTACCTCGAGGGGAGAAAACAATACGTCTCATACGGAATTTTTCAATCGGAACCTTTTCTTGTAAATTCAGGGGTGCCACAAGGTTCAAACTTAGGGCCACTCCTCTTCACCATCTTCATAAATGATATTGCGAAGGTGATAAACTTCTCGCGATTTCTTTTATTTGCCGATGATCTGAAATTATTCCTGGAAATTAAAAATCCTGAAGACTGTCTTCGCCTCCAGTCGGACATCAATAATATTGTCAACTGGAGTCACAATAATCAAATGCAATTCAATGTCTCTAAATGCGTTATGCTATCTTTTACTAGAGCATTGAGAACTGTGTATTATAGATACACAATGAACAACCAGCAACTAGCACATGTATCTACGATGAGAGATCTCGGGATCATCTATGAGAGTAGGCTGACTTTTCGTGCGCATGTTGAGATGATTTGTGGCACTGCACTGAAGATGTTGGGCTTCATCGTCCGGACCGGCAGAGTTTTCAGGGATCCCAATGTGCTCAGAGTCCTATACAACGCATTGGTTCGGAGCAGACTCGAAAGTGGTTCTGTGATATGGAGTCCTCACGAGGCGAGATATTCCATTATGCTGGAGAGGGTTCAGAAAAAATTTCTGAGGTATCTCTACATGAGGGAGTATGGTAGCTATCCTTGGCTCTATCCCACGGCATTTCTTTTGGGAATGCTCGGAACCAATTCTCTACAGCTTCGAAGAGATGGACATCTAATTATCCATTTCTTTAGATTAATTAGGGGATACTTCGAGAACTCGGCCGTACTGGAGGGTGTTCGGCTTTTTGTCCCCGATAGATATCTCCGACAGCGACAGCACAGATTGTTTTACCTACCGGCCGCCAGAACCAATCTGCCTCTGGTGACACCGGTGGGAAGAGCAATTAGTCTGCTGAACGCGGTCTCCTCGGAGATCGACGTCTTTCATGTTAGTGAAAGTACGTTCAGAAGGCAAATACTCTTAATTCTGAAGAGTATCCTGTCTTCCTAATGTTGAACCATCTCTTATGCGTTTCTGGTAGTATACTATTTATAATATATTATTTTACCTGTTCTCAATAGATGCCTTAAAAATAAATTTTGTAATGTCTGTTGATGAAATAAACTGATTTGATTTGATTTGATTTGATAAAAAAACGGTTAACCCGATTGGATACTTACTCTCCGATGCGTTCCCCATTCCAGCACTCCGCGCCGTCGAGCTGCTCTGCGAAGCTTCCATCCTTGCACAGGGTGTCCGCGAGGTTGAGGAAGAACCCTCTGAAACTGGCCAGGGAGGTCAGGAAGTGCAGCATGTGCGAGTCGGCTGGGGACGTGCGCAGTCCGGCGCCCCCTCGCGCAGGGCGTTGGGGCCGGGGCCTCTGCTGGCGCCGCCCACCGGACGAGTAATCCAACTCTTTGGGGGGCTCCTCCTCTGAC
Organism: Lepidostoma basale; assembly: GCA_022606425.2. Classification (NCBI taxonomy): domain Eukaryota; kingdom Metazoa; phylum Arthropoda; class Insecta; order Trichoptera; family Lepidostomatidae; genus Lepidostoma; species Lepidostoma basale. The sequence continues at coordinate 919,984 of JAHDVF020000551.1, read as the reverse complement.
AGTTTGGCGTGCCCGCATGCGCGTTTCACCTGAAATATAATTGCGGTTTTAATATGTTGTCAGATGCAAAAAAATGGCAATTAAGACTAAGCTCAAATTATCATTTACGGGACATGCTGCCATATTGATAGATCAATGTGGACAGAAGGGTAGTGGAGTAGAGACCTCATAAAGACCCTCCACACGATAGTCTGATGACATTGGAAAAATTGGTGATGACTGGATGCAGACCGCACAAGATAGGAATATGTGGAAAAGTATGGGGGAGGCCTATGTCCAGCAGTGGACGGCATCGGCTATATAAGTAATAATAATAATAATAATAATATGCTAACTTTTATAGCGCCGTTTTTATGATGTAATCACCTCAAGGGCGCATTAAGACGTGTTTTAAATCTAAAAATCTAAATGTGAACGCTGCATCTGATTTTCGCGATCGGTTAAAAAGTATAGAGAACAAAGTATAAACGTTTAAAAAGTAAGTGAAGATTGTATTTCACACAATTGTTCTGGTAACATGAGTTTTATTTAAATGCATAATCAAACTGTTTAAATAAAACCATACTAAAAAAACGTGTCAAAAGATAAAAGCAAGCGTGGCAATATTACAACGCGATAATTGCAAAATGTCTGATTAAAATAAATGTTTTCCGTCTGACATTTTAACCAGACATAAATTAGTATGCATCTATCTGACGTTCGTCTGCCCGGTCGGTGGCAATATCCAGTTCGCCTTAATTGAAGAAAGGCGAGAGGCGTGTGGCCCGTCGCAAATCATTCCCTAACTCATGACAAACATAATACAGACCGAATTTAATCAGGCACATATCGGCTACGCAGTCTTGGCCCGATATTATCATTATTGCTCGGCCAAAACCGGTACGCGCGCGCAGTGGCGAATTCTGGAAGACGTTCGAAAATGTATATTCCATAGATATCGCATTAAGAAATATTCTTAATTAAAAAATAGGTGGGTTCACATATTCACAATCGTTTTTAGTTTGTATTTTTATGAAATTATTTGAAGCCAATCGAATAGCGATTTTGACCTGCATAAAAATATTTCAATTACTAATTTATTTATTTATTTTTATTGTATATTTAAACGAACTCTTCGCCTAAGAGATAATTTTTATTAATTATTTGAAACCCTACGGTTATTGGACATGGACTTAGATCTTCTGCCTTACAGAGGTTCAGCTCATGTGGCTATTCCTCTTACATCTGGTGGGAACATTGTTGGAAGGTGATTTGATGGGTTGTTAGTTTATGCGGGGGCATGATTTGTGTGGCCCGGAGTGTTTCTCTGAAGGAGTAATTTGAGAAGTATTTTATTGTAGGGTTAGGATGTGAAGGGAGTCCTTTGTAAAAACGTTCGGCAAGTTTCAGAATGAATTCATCTATCATCGGGATTTCCGATTCTAGGTGCAGTTGTGTGATCCTGGTCCATGAAGGCGCACCAAGCGATAAACGGATAGACTTATTTTGAAGGATTTGATGTTTTCGTATGTGACTCGAAGCTGCATATCCCCAGATTGGGGTTGCGTAAGTGAAGAACGGGAAAAGAACTATATGATGTGTCATATTATTTTTATTTTGTTATTATATTTTATAGCATTGTATTTTATATTATTTATTTTAGATTTATTTTGTGAACGTTTTAGTTACTAAGTGTGCGCGGAAGATGCATATTGTTGGCGATAAGGTTCGCAACACATCACACCGCGTCTCCCGCGGGGGCGAAAAGAAAAGAATGGAGTACCGCATCGGTTTAATTCTTTCTGCCTACCCTTTCAGTAAGACGGCGTGATGGTTAGTTAGTTAGTTAGACATAAATTATACAACTAAATAGAAAAAAATTACTGATTTTTATCCCTATATTAATTTCAAAATTCTTGCTGGTGATTATCTCAAAGATTATATCTATATATTTTGTGTTTACTTTCAATTAATTAATTAAGTCCCAGTCAATTGTAATCGAAGGTAAGCGTTTTCCCCTTTAGACCACCAACCGGATTAAGTAAGAACTAAAATTTCGGTAATTTAAAAAACATTCAGCAAACTAGTAGTACTTGCTATATTACTGAGTTGTCATGTCACTAATAAATCCTTAAATTGGCAGTTAGTCGCGGGTTTGAGTTCAATTGGTAGCGCTTGTAGTGTTTTTTTATGTCGTTAAAAATTACATAAACTTAAATTTTTTAAATGTTTATTTAATGTGTCAATTACCTTACAAGGGCATTTACAATATAAGGTGTGAATATTATTTTCTTAACAGCGGCTATCCAATCATTTTTTAACAGCTCATTCTTACTACGTTGACGATAAGTATACAAAATCCTTTCTAAATTATTTAAACATCTATGGTAATTGAAATTGTTCTCAACTGCACCACGCGAAAACAGACGACGTTCCAGATTTGAAATGAAAATATTCAAATGACTGCAGCCGGGCCCGCCCAGCGCTAGAGATGGGCCGATCAAGCGGCAGATTTTTTTACGATTCGATGAATACCGAATAATCGGTGGGTGGGACCTACCTACCGTCGATTCAATGGCGAATAATGAATAGGCAATATAATTTTATGGGAATATCTGATTAAGCAGCGTTTCTGCGGCTGGGACTCTTCAGCATTCGTAATGGCCTCCGTAAACGAGCGCGGCTGTAATTTTACAAATTATTTTGATATTTATTACCGGCGTATTACGTGTGAAGAACGGTTCACCACCAGACAAGGAATTTCGACTGCTTATTTAATGTCCGAATTATGCATTTAACCGAAGTTTACAGTGTAAAAAATATATATATTTGGTGACGATTAGTCATGAACAATCTTTTAGACACGGATTTCATACCTATTATCTCGCAACAAGTTACACCCTAATGAAACACCAGCATTATGAAAATGTTCATTCTCTGAAACATAATTGTGAATTTGAATCATAACTCTTTATAGAGGCCGAGAGAATCAATTAAATTTGCAATCCTGCGGAGATTCAAATATCGAATAAGAAAGGGAAAAAAACTGTAGTTTGATTTATACTGTTTTTTTTATTTAAGCAATGGCGTTAAACTCATTTTGCTTTCGGTATCAGATTTCGACTATAATTTAAAAGTAGGCGTCACTCTGTCCCTGAGACATTTTGAAAGTTGTTATAGGAAGACATGACAGAACATTGATTGGAAGAACTCTATCGGCAGAAAGCGGAACTCACGGACAAATTTCGGAGATCGGGCTTTCGCAGTGGCAGATCCGTACGCCTGGAACATGTTTCCTGCACGCCTTATATGCATTGACAATCCGATGGATTTTAAACCTCACCTAAAAACCCTTCTCCTTCTCCTTCTTCTTTTTTTAATAGATCTGACGATCTGTGACACAGAAATCATGTCTCGTCGGATGATGAGATCCAGCTGTCCCTCCATCTCTTAGGCGGTGTTCCAGGTGGGCGGTGTCCGGAGGGGATTTCATGATAGGCTGTATATGCAAGTCTGTCACTATCCATTCGGGCTACATGGTCCCTCCAGTATCTTCTTCTGGATCTACTCCACTGAACAATAATCTCTATTTCGCAAGTTTTTCTTATGTCTACGTTGCGGACACGATCTCGGAGAGTTTTTCTAGTAATTGATCTTTGGACCTTCATCTCCGATGTTCTTAGTAGTCCTTTGGTTCGCACAGTGTCGGAAAAAGAAAAACCTAGAGAACTACCTAAAAACCCACCTTTTCAAAATATCACATAAAATGTAAACAACGGTTATCTGATTGCTGGTGTCAGATGCAGCTCTCATGACTAAAAAAACATTTTCAAAGCGCGCTTGAGGTGAGTTATTCATTCACGAAAACGGCGCTATACAAATTAGCCTAAATAAACTTACGAGAATTGAGACTTTCTACGATGCAGTTTGTGATCGCAGTACTAGAAAAAGAATCATTATTTTACAATATTTATTTGCCTCGTAAAATCTGGAAATATGTGATTAGTTTATTAATACTAACGGGCGGCATCTCATCAAAGTCCATGAATGCCATATCAAATGATATTTAATGGTGTTGAATCGTGAGAAATAAATACGACCATGCTTAATTGCATACTCAGATAATTGTAAATCTACAAGGAGCATGCCGAACTGATCGTCCCAACATAAATAAAATAATAAGTTTTTCTTAAGATTTTTTTTAATTAATAGACAATTTCGTAAACAATATTGATTGATTTATATTTAATTAGGCGAGATATACGCAAAATAGTTGGTTTCTAAAAACACATTTGAAGACAATCAAATGATTTTCCTGAAATCTCTTGATAGAAGTTCATTTTAAATAATAATTAAATAAAACGGTGTTTTTTAACTACTTCCACTTTTTTATTTCGACAGCGACCGGTTTCGCCAGGCTCGCTGTCGAAATAAAGACAAATGTGGAAGTAGTTAAAAAAACATCGTTTTATTTAATTATTATTTACATTTCAAGACAGTTGTGCTTTTAAAAAGCCAAATTGTTTTTAAAAAGGGGTTAAAATATTTTCATTAAAACACGTATAAACGCACATTTACTTCAATATTAAACACTCAATAACTAACTAATTAACCATCAACCCGTTTCTCCTAAGGGGTAGGCAGAGAAGATCAAATGAAATGAAATCAAATCAGTTTATTTCATCAATAGACATTACAAAATTAATTTTAAGGGCATCTATTGAGAACAGGTAAAATAATATAGATATATGAAAGACGTCGATCTCCGAGGAGACCGCGTTCAGTAGATTAATTGCTCTTCCCACCGGGGTCACCAGAGGCAGGTTGGTTCTGGCGGCCGGTAGGTAAAACAATCTATGCTGTCGCTGTCGGAGATATCTATCAGGGACAAAAAGCCGAACACCCTCCAGCACGGCCGAGTTCTCGAAATATCCCCTGAGTATATGGACGATGGACAACCATAATACTATATCCTGACATATCTGTCGAGATTCCTCTGCATTCACACATCTTACCATGCACGCTCGTCGATTTTTCTGACTTAATAAATTATTCCTTTGGTCATGCCATGATTTTTTTGGTTGTCCACGGCTTCTCTTTCCACTCACACTGCTTGAATACAACTCTTAAATATTCTTTTCTAATAAATAAGGTTCTGCCTTTGGTCTGGTAGAATTCACGGGACAATAAAAATGGCAATAGACTAGCTACCTATCACATGTCATGAGAATCAATAGCTTAAAAAATTAAACAGCAATTGGGTTCAAATAACCTGTCCTATACAAAAATGTGGAAAGCAACGGGAAACTATCACATTAAAGGCCCAAGAACCAGCGAAGTTATTAGACATAGGTGCAAACCGGTCCCTAGGATGGAAACTTAAAAAAGGTACAATATTATTTAAGAAGGATGAGAGTAGAATAAATGCGGTAGAGATGAGATCTCTAAGACGTATGTGTGGTAGAACGATTTACGACAGAATCTCAAATGCTGATATAAGAAAGGAATGTAGAGCGGAAGGTGTTATGAACAAAATTATGAAAGGATCGCTGCGTTGGTTCGGACATATGGAGCTCATGGATGGAGAAAGAAAATTAATAAAGTATACGTTAATGATGTAAATGGATTACGGAGTCGAGGCAGACCGAGAAAAACATGGCATGACCAAATTAATCAAATTTTAAAGGTTGGTCATGTTAGAAGGCGGAAGAATCGACGTGCGTGTATGACTCGCTGTATGAATGTGGAGGAACCTAGAGAGGTGTGCCAGGATAGAGCAGTGTGGCGGTCCGTTCTCTCTGCCTACCCCTACGGGGAAACGGCGTGATGGTTTGTTGTTGTTGTTTATATATATAAATAAATAGTTGAAATAAAATTTTATTTTATTTATTTTTTATTTTATTATTACTGTATACATTTTTTTTTTAATTTTTAGCTATTATATTGATTCTCGTGACATGTGATAGGTAGCCAATCTATCGCCATTTTATTGTCACGTGAATTCTACACCAGACCAAAGACAGTGTGACAATCACACTGCCATCACCGGGAATCGAACCCAGGACCTTCGGCATGAAAGTCAGAGCTCGTGTCCACTCTGCCACGAAGGTCGTCTTCGTAAAATAGGGACTAAGTACCCAAAAAAACTAAGTATGCAATATCGTTTCATATGTCATATAGAACGAAACTGCATACTTAGTTTTTTTTTTAGGTACTTAGTGCCTATTTTACTTCAACCAATAAAATATACTTAATTGCTTTTGTCTTCGGAATAGCATTCAATTGTTTTATTTGAAAGAATGTTCCATATTCAATAAATTTTATAGGCACGTTTAAAAGCGGGAATAAATTTCAGATTACCCTTCCCAAGGAGTGTAGCTATAACTCGGTTCATCCCAGAAGTGTTATTATTGCTATTTTATAGCACGCAGTGGCCCGAATAGAGAGATACTTTTTTATATGCCAATCCCCCATCTTTATCACCCAACTTACATCTCTATCGGCGCAGTTCCTACAGAGATGTCCAGAGAAAATTACGACCGGTTCGTAGGGTCTGGACTGTGATTATTTACAATACAACGATGTAACTCGGGGGTCTCCATACTACGCCCTGCCAGTGACATCGAACCGGCCCGCGACAGCTTATGACCAGTGTCATCAATCAGGCCCGTGACAGCTAATGGTTATTATTGTCATTGTTGTTGTGATACGTTGATATTGAAGTGAGTGGAATACATCAGAACCTTATTGAACCAACGAGGTTATTCTCGAAAAAAGCGATGGATAGAGGGTAGTAGCGAATAGAAAGAAAACTTAAATTTGAATGTAATTTTTACTTGCCGGAATTTGTTATTTGTTCGATTGTTTAGTTTAGTTACTTTTTAGTAATAAGTATTAGTAAGTAACAGAGTCAGAAACGATACGGTGAGAGAAAAAACAAAGGTCACTGACATCATCCACCGGGTGGCGACTCTAAAATGGCAATGGGCAGGTCACGTAGCCAGAAGCTCAGATGAAAAATGGACAAGAAGACTGCTGACTTGGAGACCGTGGATGGCAAAGAGAGGTGCAGGGCGACCGCAACTACGGTGGAAGGATGATCTGAACAGACAAGTCGGAATAACCTGACTGCAGTCTGCACAGGACAGAGTGACATGGAAGCGAATGGAGGAGACCTTTGTCCAGGAGTGGACGGGAATAGGCTGAGGAAGAAGAAGAAGAATAAGTAATTTTATATATAATTTTACACAAACTACAATAAGTATATTTACTGGTTATAATAATGTTTAAAAGAACTCATGTCATAAAGAGTGTCTAAAAGAACTCATAAATAGTGTTTCGAAGAACTCATGTCATAAATAGTGTTTAAAAGAACTCACGTCATAAATAGTGGGGTATCAATAATGAGAGGCCTCTCTCGATACTCCCATTATTAAATCGAATAAACAATAATAATAAAATATAAATAAAAATTAGCAAGTGTTTGCTCGCTCAGGTCGCGTACTCGGCGACTAGTCTAGAAATTATAGAAACGGCAGGAAAATTAAAACGATTTTTGCCCTTGGAACTTACTGGAGTAATCAGTATGATCCTAAGGCTGGAAAGTTTGCTGGTTCAGTAAAATATATGAATCTACATAAACAATTTAATGATAGGATAATATAAACAAAAAATAAGAAAGGATCAATAATATAGTTTGGACACATGGAACGAATGGATGAGGAATAATGTTTAAAGTTATATATACACAAAATATGAATGTAAAAATAAGTCGAAGGCCAAAGAAGACATTGAAACAGCTTGAAAGAGCTTCTACATCCAGAGATCTCGGTGTTCTGTTCGATGCTCAATTATCGTTCAATCTTCACATAGTTGCTCTATGTAATAGTCCCATTAAAATGCTTGGATTTGTTTTTAGGAATGCCAAGATATTTTAGAACACTCAGGTACTATGGGTGTTGTATAATTCCCTGGTAAGAAGTCGGCTGGAATATAGTTATATTATTTGGTCACCGCCTGGGATCCGTGGAGCGAGAAAAAAAATTCTGCGCTTTCTTTAACTCAGGAAGCGCGGTTATTACCCGTGGTTCTTTCCGACTGAATTCTTGCTAGGTATGCTAAGCTACCAATCATTGGAGAGAAGGAGGAATATCCACTTGGGAGTTCACTTATTTCAGCTGATTGGCGACCGTATACAGAACTCGGATGTCCTGAGTGATGCAGGTCTATTTGTCCCTGATAATTACCTTCGTCAAAGACAGCATAGATTGTTTTATTTGCCGCGCTGCAGAACCAACCTGCCAATGGTTATGCCTGTGGGTAGGGCAATCTTATTGCTTAATCGGGTCGCCTCGGAGGTCGACATATTTCGTGATAGTGTGAGTTGCCTCAGGGAAACAATATCAATGTTATGATTTTTTCTTATTCTTAAGCTTAATTTTTTTCGATGCTTCTCTTCTTATAATGTAATTGCAAATGATCTGGAATTATATGTCTGTAATGTTTGTAATATTTATCAAAATAAATGAAAAAATGAAAATTTAAATGAAAAATGGCATGACCAAATTAATCAATTATATACTAAAAGGCGACCATCTTCGGATTCGAAACAATCGAGAGAAGAGGCGCGAGAGATATTTCAGGTGGAGCAGTGTGACGGTCCGTCCTCTCTGCCTGATGGTTAGTTAGTTATATTAGTAACTGGTTACAGTGAATCGGTGCCAACCGGTGGATATGCTTACGGGACAACACTACACCCTTTTCCTTAGTACTTTATCTCGGTATAATCGTGTTACAGCGAGACATGTGTTTCCGGACCATTTCAGAGATTGCCAAATCTCACAGGTATAAAAAATATGTAACATTGAGAAGAGGGGAAAAATAAACGACACTACAAAAGAGGTAAGAAAGGCATAACAGGTCTCTTAAGTGAGAAAAGCCAGGCATATCACACTGAAGCTCTTTGTGATATTAAATTTGAATATGTAATACAAAGTTTTACAAAAGTTGTGTAAAACCCAGAGATATGTTTTTATTAAAGATAAAACGGGGAAAAAATCTTCTTCCGGCTATTATTTACAGCAGTTAAGATGGCGATGAATTTTAAAACTGTCAAAATTATAACAAAAATTGATTGTTTTGTTTCAAATTCATATTTTTTCGGATAATCTAATGATTGTACTGAAATCTCTTGATGAAAGTTCATAACTAACTAACCATCACGCCGTCTCCCCGAAGGGGTAGGCAGAAAGAATGGACTGCCACACTTTTCTTTCCTGACATATTTCTCTCGCTTCCCCATCATTCATACACCGTGTCATGCACGCGCGTCGATTTCTCTGACTCCTCACATGGCCGACATTCAATATTAGATTAATTTGATCGTGCCACGTTTTCCTCGGTCTACCTCTATTTTTGGATTAATTTACATCGTTAACATATAATTTTTTTACCATTCTTTCCATATGTCCAAACCATCTTAATGATCCTTTCATTATTTTGTTCATGACACTATCATTCGCACCGCATTCACTTCTTATATTTTCATTCGATACTCTATCATACAGAGAGTATCCACACATTCCACAGTAAAAATAAAATTGCTCAAAATTATACTAGAAATTACCCCACTAAACTGTGACAGTTTGGTGGTACTATTTTACATGCTTTCGCAATTCGTAGGTTGGCACGCGTGAAATGTCCGGGCGTTATTTATCATTGGTTGGTTAACTTCGTATATGTCGCAGCTCTCAATTGTAACCTTCACTAAACGCGCCTGAATAAGTAAGACATAAAATAAATCATTATTAAATAATAATAATAAACGTACATTAGATAAGTATTACAATTATTTAAGTGTTACGTTAAAGCAAATTACAGCGACGGTGTGATATTACGCATGTCCAGGTTTACCCCATGTTTACAGCAAGTCAGGAATTCTAATGGTCTAGTTTGTGGCAACACTTATTGCCGGACACTTCCTAGGACATTAAATGGCTATTACATTTCACATTCCTCCGCCCTAGTCCTTGGGCCATGACAGGACGTCTGGCATCAAAATGTCCGAGTTAAATTTATGTTCTAAATTTTTACGTGTTTACGATTAACTGTATTTTTATTTTTCTTTATCTCTGGACATTTTAATGTATTTTCAAAGTGAAATTTATGAAGCCCTCTTCTGATGAGATTTAAATGTCGTTTTACTAGCAAGCTTTTCAACTATTAAAGAAGCAAACAATGAACCTTTTAAAATAATTACTCATATTACTAATAGCATCATCCATAAAGAAGGATGAACGTAAAGTTAATCTTCTTCTTCTTCTTCTGATTGAAGATCTTGCGATCTGTTTATGCAGGATATCAACTTTCTTCCTGTGATGAGGACGACCAGCCTTCTCTCCATCTCTTTGGTGGTCGTCCTGGTGGTCGACGGTCCTCTGGAGTCTCGTGCATCACGATATTAGGAATTCTTGCTGGATCCATCTCTCAGACGAATGTGTTAGATATATTTTATTATTGAATGCAAAAAACGTTGTTAAAATAATTTAATATAGACGGACGATAGTTTTGCAAAAATATAAGAATCCGTGATTATTTTATTGGAAGGAATGAATGAAAAAATTACTCAGTGGCTGCAGTTCAAAATTGACGAAAACCAAGGAATACAAAACACACGAAATTAATAAAGTCAGTTATAAAAACATAAACTTGAAACTCCGCCAGAGAATGCTCAAATGCTATGTGTAGTATGTTTTATTGTATGGATGTGAAACGTGGACCTTGAAAGTCAACTTAATGAACAGACTGGAAGCATTTGAAATGTGGCTCCATCGCCGAATGCTCAGAATTCCCTGGACAGACATGGTTACCAATACCGAAGTCCTGAGGCGAGCTAGAGTTGACAGGGAACTGTTATCAACTATCAAGGTTCGGAAAATTTCACACCTGGGTCATATACTGCGTGGGGAAAAGTACCACCTTCTCCAACTGATATTGGAGAGGAAAGTTGAGGGAAGCCGAGGGCCCGGTAGGGGACAAATGTCCTGGCTGCGAAACGTGAGGGAGTGGACCGGCATCCGAAGTGTGGAGAAGCTTTTCCGAGCGGCGCAGGACAGGGACAGGTTCGCCGAGGTGCCCGGCAACGTTGAGGGGACCCGACAGGGCACATGAAGAAGAAGAAGTTATAAAAAAATCGACGTGGGTATGAGACATGTTATATGAAAAGAGGACGCTATAAAAGCATGTCAGCGAAAAAACTTGATGGTTAATTTTAAGAGTCAATTAATTAAAACGTCATTTGATTACTTCGTCTAAATCTCCCGCTTTTTTTTCTTACGAAGCCAAGAGCCCAGTGGGGAAAGTGGAAGTGCCGCTGGCAACTCTGAGCAAACAATTAATCAGTTGGGTCAACAATATACTGGCTTTACGGCTGCCGAGTTAACAAAGTTGCCGGTCGCCGGCCGCGTAGACAGCGCAGTGTCTATGCCGGACAGGTACCCTGGAAGGGGGTATTTCAAAGTTGTCGCCGGTCAGAGGTACCTAACCAAAAATTTTCACATCTAATTCAAACCGTGGAACATGCAAATTCAAATATGAACGGACCTACAGCGACGTGATTGCACGTGCGGCTACAACGAGAACTAAACTAATTGGTAATCTGACAGATATCGTTTTATTATCATGTAAATTAAATATAAAACTCTATTTACCTTGTCTAATATAACATAGCATATCTAAGTTTAGAGTTATAGTGTCAACTCTTGTCCGATCAATAAAATAAAACTCTATATTGTATAAATACTCGTATGTCATTTTTATAGGTATATACGCAAATAAAAATGCTATATTTGTATTAAAATCTTGAATCAATAACACTAAAGCGAATACAATTTCTAATATTTATCATAGTTTATATATATTTATTAAATATAAGGCTTAATAAAAATCTGGCTTAAATATGAATGTTTTGTTTTCTTACATGCTTTGGGGTGCAACGCACGCAATATTATCAGAATCGGTAAATCGTTGGCAGCAGGAGGTTTGTTACTGTTGGCATATTTATCAGTTTCAAAAAGTTGTTGAATATCGGAGTGATTTCGTAGGGTTTGTATATTTTTGTTGATAATGTGTTAGTGTCGATAGGTTTGTTAATGCCGGTAGGTTTGTTTATATCAGTAGGTTTGTTAATATTAGTAGGTTTGATAATAAAACTATGTTTGTCAGTCTCAGCGAGTTTGTTGCGTCAGTAAATTTATCTGTAAATTAATATTATGAGTGTCATTAAATTTTAGAGTATCAGTAAGTTAATAAGTATTATAGTCACGGTAAGAATATCATTTATCTTCTTCTTTGTGTCAATGACAAATTGGTTTCGTAGATATTAAACACAAAAGATGATCTACCCCTGTCAGAGGTACCAGTTCCGCGCCAAGAAATTTTCAACTTCACCCCTGCGACATCGGAACCTTTGTAGGGTTTCACAATTGTATAATATATATTATATTTGTAGGTATATAATCAATTAAAGTTGTTAAATATTTAAACAAGAAATTGACCACACCAACGGTAATGTTCTATTACATAATAATACAGACGTTTTCATTGGAATTAATTATGTAATATGGAATCTTTGTTCGAGAAACAATAAATACATTTTTTTCGCTTTTGATTAAATTGTACATTTTCGATATAATAATAAAAACTATTATATTTTTTTAAGAATTCCTTAGACTTTCTTGATTCGACAGACAAAATAAATTACTTCCTTGTATACATACAGATCAGGAGTGATAAGCAAGTTTCTGAATAAAAATAATATTAAAATAGTTATGTAAATCGTTTCTTATTTGTCTTTTTCTTTTTTATATACTTTGTATTTACAACACTATTAAAACTATTATACATATTAGACATGTTTCGGACAACCAGTCCTTCTTCAGTGATACATATTATAAAGATAAATATTTAAAATAATATTATAAAATTGTTTACAAATATGATCAATTTTGACAGATGTAATAAAGATTTATTTTGGAACGTTTCTATATTTTTGTCGTTCAAAACGTTTTGGAGGAGGCCAAGTCAGACATATCGTCGCCCCAGAGCAATAGTGAGATAAACCAGTGCCATCTTGACAATATAACAAGCCGTAATGTTCCTTTGATATTGTTTATGGTTTGACTTGGTGGAGGCCTTGCACTTATTTGAGTAAGTGCAAGGCCTTACTTCAAATAAGTGCAAGGCCTCCACCAAGTCAAACCATAAACAATATCAAAGGAACATTACGGCTTTTTTATATTGTCAAGATGGCACTGGTTTATCTCACTATTGCTCTGGTGTACTATACAAATAAATATGAATTAGTTCAAAGCTGAATTTTGGATATACATAAACATTGCAACAAACAACCTAGGCGGGTACAAATCTCGCGAGACGGTATCCACGTACAAATTTACATAATTTAAATGCTTTCACCCCCTTCGAATCAAATTTAATACGAGAAAGTAAGAAAACAGATTGAAACAACTTGTAGAATAACATTAGGCCTCCGGAAGATGTAATCATAACCTTACCTTATCAAATCTAACTAAAACTATTAATAGAGATAATGACTGCTATCGTGGGATTCCGACCTGTCCCAAGTTAGTTTAAATAACTGGCTATTTGTTCTGTTAATGTGTACATAATTCAGAAAAGGTTGAATGCTTAATAGTCCGTCTGTTGATTTAATCCCTTTTGTATGTAAATACTATAAATATTCCACGTTGTCATGTTAGGTTGCTTTATGGCTATGTTTATTCTCAAATTGAGTCTCTGATTAAAACATTAAAGCTAAGATGGCAGTGCATAACAGAGTTCTTCTACCGACCCCAATGTGTGGAAGTGAATCTTACAACTGGTAAAATAAGAATGAAAGTAGAATAAAGTCGGGTGGTGGTCTAGGGGATAGAACGCTTGGCTCCTAATCCAGGGGACTTGGGTTCGAGCCTGGACACGACCAGATTCCTTCTTCATAATAATGAGCTATTTTCTGCTCATATTGAAAATTGTAAAATAAATTCTAATATCATTGATTAAAAATCTTTGGTCGTGGACTTGGACTTGGATCTTCTGGCTTACAAAGGTTCTCTAATGGCTATTCCTCTTACGTCTGTAGGAAACATTGTTGGAATGTGATTTGGTAGTTGTTTTATGATGGGGCTAAATGTATGGCCCGGAGTGTCCCTCCGAAAGAGGGGTTAGTCTAAAACATACATTAAAAAATAATAATAATAAAAAAAATAATTAAAAAAAATCAAATGTTGTAATTTGAAATTTCATGGTAGAAGTTTCAGAAGATTTCAACAGCTCGCTGCTATATTCTGGTCTGCCTTCTTATGGTCTGGCCCAGAAGATGGCAGCGAGCTGCCGAAACCGATCGATATCATAAAGCTAAGTGAAATTTAACTATTATAAATATATAACTATTAATTTATGTTTTATTTTCATTATTTAGAATAAATGCATCAGAAATTAAATGTGGTCAATCTGTATATGATATGGTCAAATAATGCAAATATAATAAGTGAATGCGGTGCGAATGAAAGAGTTATGAAGAAAATAATGAAAGAAGAATTAAGATGGTTTTGACACATGGAAAGAATGAATGAAGAAATAATGTTTAATAAAGTATATGTGAACATCGTAAACGGATCTTGAAATAGAGAAAGACCGAGGAAAACGTGGGACGATAAGAACAATCAAATATTAAGGCCACATAAGAAGTCAGAGTAATCGATGTGCATGCATGATACGATGTACAAATGTTGTGGAAACCGTAGAAGTATATTGGCGACCTTCGTGACCTTCGTGGATTTGACTCCCCAGGTTCGATTCCTCGCGACGGTAGTGTGATTATCTGGTGTAGAATTCGTGTGACAATAAAATGGCGATAGATTAGCTACCTATCACATGTCACGAGAATCAATATAATAGCTATACCTTTTACATCGATTTGTCTCGCGCTTTAATGACGTAAATCAAATCAAATCAGTTTATTTCATCAACAGACATTACAAAATTAATTTTTAAGGCATCTATTGAGAACAGGTAACATAATATATTATGTATAGTATACTACCAGAAACGCATGTGAGATGGTTCAACATTAGGAAGACAGGATACTCTCCAGAATTAAGAGTATTTGCCTTCTGAACGTACTTTCACTAATATAAAGAGCGATTCAACAAAATAATAATAATATTAATGTCAGGAAAGAAGAGTGTGGCAGTCCATTCTCTCTGCCTACTACTTCGGGGGAACGGCGTGATGGTTAGTTAGTTAGTTTATCTTCTGATTCTGATTTATTGAAGATTGTCGAAACTGTTGTTTACCTGTAGTTTCATTTTGTTTTAAAATATAATATTTAATATTTTGAATAGGCGCTTTCAATATTTTCTGTTAGAAGAATCCTTTGGTTGTTTTCCGTGTATAGTGGAACACAGTGAGTGCCGATAGGCGGTGTTCAGAGAAGGCTTTAAGTACGTGTGAAAGCGCCTCGGGCGAGGCATCATTTTTGTGAGAACAAAGCGCTTAGGCCGCTACCAAAACGGTCAAATAATACACATTAGAAGGAGCTTTACTAAAATATGTGAAGTCGTCCGAAAATAAAAATAAAATTGTTAAATAAATAAAAATTATAAAATTAGATTTTTCAATAGCTTGACTTTGTTAAAGTTAATTTACGAATGAATTATGTTCATTTGTGTGAATTAATTATGTTTTCATTAAAAGTTCTTTTGTAAGAAGAAAAAAATATTTTAAAAAGTACAAAAAAATATTTTAACTAAATTAACATATATTTATTTATTTACATCGCGTTTTACAAAGGTTTCCTTTCACATCAAATTACGACAAAGACCTATCAAATTACGACCCAAATATCCCCATCCGCTACAAGCGCCCAAAATCAATCCTCCTTCAGAGGAACACTCCGGGCCACACAAATCAAGCCCCCGCATAAACCAATAACCCACCAAATTACCTTTCCAACAATATTCCCATCGGACATAAGAGTATGAAAGATCTGAAAGGGTTGGATGTAGGTGCCAAAATGAGCGGAGTCAGTAAGCTGTCTCTTGTATGCGGATGACGCTGTCCTACTTGCAGACAACGAGCATGAAATACAAGTCCTGGTGAGTAGTAAGTATGAGGTATGCATGCGAAATGATCTGATGATGAATGTGAATAAGTCCAAGGTAATGATTTTTGAAAAAGAAGAAATCATGACAGTCTGCAACATTAGCGTAAATGGTGAAAATTTGGAGCAAGTAGATGAGTCCGTGTATTTGGGTAGTATGTTAACAAAAGATGGGCGAGTGGAGAGGGATATTGAAAGAAGGGTTGGGGCAGGCAACAAAGTGAATGGTGTACTTAAAGTTGTCATCGCAAACAAAAAAGCTAAAATGGCAGTGCACAATGGTATTCTTGTACCGACCCTTATGTTAGGAAACGAAGCATGGAACTGGCAAAAGAAGGATGAAAGTAGAATAAAGGCAGTAGAAATGAGATATCTTAGACGAATGTGTGGATACTCTGTGTATAAGAGAATGTCGAATGAAAATATAAGAAGTGAATGTGGTGCGAATGATGGTGTTATGAACAAAATAATGAAAGGATCATTAAGATGGTTTGGACACATGGAAATAATAAATGAAGAAATAATGGTAAAAAAATTATATGTTTAACAATGTAAATGGAACTAGAAATAGAAGAAAACCGAGGAAAACGTGGCACGATCAAATAAATCAAATATTGAATTTGAATCTTAGGCACACAGTTCGTCTAAATATACAATAAAAATAAATGAATAATTTAGTAATTGAAATATGTTTATGCGTGTCAAAATCGCTATTCGATTAGCTTCAAAAATTTCATAAAAATATAACAAAATGTTTACTTCAATAGCATGGTTTTATGGCGGTTCAAACTACGTTCCAACCTACACCCCATTTAAAAACAATTCCGCCCCTAAGCACAGGAAGTGAGTGATAATGAAAACTCCAGATCCTTTGTGAACACCTAATGGTCCCCGTTTAGCCGACTCGAGTGTTAATACGAGCTGTTTTCGAAACAAGTGCCACTTCAAGACACTATTACGGGAGAATGCACCACGGAAACGCCGCGGTACTTTTTACTCTGCGATTTTAAATTCATTGACAATGCGGGTACTTTTTTTAAAGTGGGGTTTTAATAAAATGGTTTTAGAAGAATTTCAGGGTTGCCACTCAAAACATATTTAGAATGCTCAAAATTATTGTTAAATTATTTTGTGATAAAATGCTGTTATGACAAATTTTATTAAGATTAATAAAAATAATTGCTAATTTACATAGCGCCGTTTTGTTTAGTAACTCACCTCAAGGGCGCTTGAATATAAGGGAACATTATCTAGTAAATACCTTCGTGGCCGAGTGGTAAGTGCATTGACAGGTTCCGGGTTCGATTCCCGGCGAGGACAGTGTGATTGTCACACTGTATTTGGCCTGGTGATTCACGTGACAATAAAATGGCGATAGATTAGCTACCTACCACATGTCACGAGAATTACTATGATAGCTATAATACCCTTTACATTGATTTGGATCATGCTGTCATGATGTAAAGATCGATTCAACAAAATAATAATAATAATAATAATAAATTTTTACCTACCCATATGTATGAAAGTGAAGCATGGAACTGGCAAAATAATGTTGAAAGTATATAGAATAAATGCGGTAGAAATTATATCTCTTAGACGAATGAGTGGTAAATCTGTATGTGATAGAGTATCAAATGCAAATAAAATGTGAATTCAGTATTATAAACAAAATAATGAAGGAGTCATTAAGATGGTTTGGACACAAGGAAAGAATAAATGATGAAAGAATGGCATTGAAAGTATATATAAACAACATAAAAGGAAATACAAATAAAGGAAGACCGACGAAAACATGGCAAGATCAAATCAATCAAATTTTAAATGTCGAAAAAAAAACTAACTAACTAACTAACCATCACGCCGTCTCCCCAAAGGGGTAGGCAGAAAGAATGGACTGCCACACTTTTCTTTCCTGACATATTTCTCTCGCTTTCTTAACATTCATACATCGTGTCATGCACGCGCTTCGATTTCTCGGACTCCTCACATGGCCGACATTCAATATTTGATTTATTTGATCGTGCCACTTTTCCTAGTTCTTCCTCTATTTCTGGTTCCATTAATATACTTAAAGGGGTTTAAATGTCGATCATGTGAATAATCGTAGAAATCGACGTGCGTGCATGACTCGATGTATGAATGTAGAGGAAACGAGAGAAGTGTGTTAAGAAGGAACAGTGTGGCAGTAAATTTTTTTTTGCATACCCCTTAAGGAAGACGGCGTGATGGTTAGTTATTTTTAGTTTTAGAAATCTTAAAAAAAATATTGTTAATAAACAAATGAATGCAGACCCTGAAATATGGGGTATAATTTATAAAGTTGTTTACATAAATATGCTATAAAAGCCCTTATTTACAAGGCAAAAGGGGGGGAGCAATAGCACCGGGGGAGAATTTACAGGCAATTAGTAAAAGGGGCCAGGACACTTGACCGCTCTTCACTCATCCACGGAGAGGTGGAACAATGGATAGGGGAGGATTCCTGATAAAAATCGTAAATTAATCGTATACGAACAGGTTGAATACGTTAATTATTAAGGCTTCATTAAAATAGTATGTAGGATATATTACAGGGGTTTACTTTGTTAACGCTACGATTCGGTGAACAAAGCTAGCCGGTTTCGTTCCACAACTTTGTTTAAAAAAATTAATTATATAAATTTTATAATTACAAAATTTATAAAGCATGCGTAAGACCAATAAAAAGATTTTAATTTAAAGCAGTCATTAATTCCAGACCTTTGCAGCTATAATGGATGGGGAAAACCGCATAAGGCGACGCGACGCCAACCTAATGGACCAAGATATATAAAATATTCACAACATTGATAATAATTAATTTAAATAATGTTTTTTTAACTACTCGTACTTCTCTCTTTTGTCTTTATTTAGACAGCGACCGGTTTCGCCAGGCTCGCTTGCATCGACAGACTGGTGACATTATTGCGAACTGAGTATTTTATATACTAATCTAACCTAACTTAACCTAACCCAACCTAATGTGACCAAGATATATAACATATTATATTTTACTTCAGTAATAATAAAAACAAAAGTACCAATGTTCCAAACGTTATATATAAATATCTCAGCTATAACCTTTAAAATCCATTATATTCAATACGAATCCTCTTGAATAACTGTAATACCGATATTTAAATTCAGATTATTTTTGTACAGAATCATGTTTACCACCCCTGATCTGTATGTATTATATATATAAGGGACTCAATTTGCAATAGTGTCACCAGTCAGTCGATGCCAGCGAGCCTGGCGAAACCGGTCGCTGTCTAAATGAAGACAAAAGGGAGAAGTAGTTAAAAAAACATCGTTGTATTTGTCTTTTTTATTTACTTTGTAGGTATATACAACACTAACTTTTAAAAAAAATTACATATCAGACATGTTTCGGACAACCTTGCGATGGTTTGGACACATGGAACCCATAGATGAAGAAATGATGGTTAATAAAGTATACGTTAGCGATGTGAATGGATTGCGGAGTCGAGGAAGACTAAGGAAAACATGGCATGACCAAATTGACGAAATTTTAAAAGTCGGCCCTGTTCAAAATCGAAAGAATCGACGTAGATGTATGAATGTGGAGGAAGTTAGAGAGGCGTTTCAAGATAGAGTAGTGCGGCGTTTCATTCTCTTTGTCTAACCTTTCAGAGACACGGCGTGATGATTTGTTGTTTTTTATTTTTTTTCTACAAGGAATATCAGGAAGAAAAGTTTGGAAACCTATGATACAGACAAAGAGTAAACGATAAGGGAAAATTACGAACTTTTCTTGTGTCTGGGTATTATAACAACAATAATATGCTTTGATAAATAAAGAAATGAATAAATTACGAGTATATACAACATTTTATCAAAGCTTTGATCGTTTACTTCATAGGTTCCCAAAGTGGTTAGAAAGAAAGAAATAACGGACACCCACACTGTCCTTTCCTGGCGTTCTCTTGGTTCCTTTACATTCATAAACCGTATGATGCACGATTTCTCCGACTCCTCAGTTGAATTAATCGCATTACGCTGTCCTCGGTCTTCCTTTAGTTCACATATTTCGTGATGGCGGAAGTTGTCTCCACTGTCTTTACAGTTCACCTATGATCGACTATTATTTCTATCGGGTGGTGGTCTAAGGAACAGAACACTTGGCTTCTGATCCGAGGAATTTGGTTTCAAGTCTGGACACGACCAGATTCCTTCTTCATAATAATGAGCCATTTTCTACTCATATTGGAGATTATATTACACAATAAATTCTAATAACAATGATTTAAATCGTTGGTGTTAGTATCTACCCTTGTGTATGGAGGCGAAGCGTGGAACTGGCAAAAGAAGGATGAAAATAGAAATAAATGCAGTAGAAATGAGATCTCTTGGACGAATGTGTGAATACTCTGTGTATGATAGAGTGCCGAATGAAAATATAAGAAGTGAATGCGGTGCGAATGATGGTGTTATGAACAAAATAATGAAAGGATCATTTAGATGGTTTGGACATATGGAAAGAATTAATGGTAAAAAAATTATATGTTTACAATTTAAATGAAACCAGAAATAGAGGAAGTCTATTGTATAATTATCTAACAGACTGTCGCTGCCAGCGAGCCTGGCGAAACCGGTCGCTGTCGAAATAAAGAGAAAAGTGGAAGTAGTTAAAAAAAAAAACATCTTTTTATTTCATATAATTATCGTCTATAATTTATATAGGGTGTTTTTATAGAGGTTTGGCTTTTAAACTGGCAACATTGTTTCTACAGACTTCTTTATGTAACAATGTGTATAATGTTGTTATTTTAGAGGTACACAAATTCAAAATGAAAAAAAAAACACATTAAAATAATATTAATGTCTATGATATTGGCTTAATTTAATAGATAATTTTATGCCATTATTGTTTAAATATGATTTCGGGCATATGAGCGCCACGGCTAGCTCGAATGAAGCGCAATCGTGAAGTCCAATTTTCGACAACTTTATCGAGCAACTGGGTGAAATGGCAAAACGTACTGACTACAAATCAACTGTCAAATTGACAGTCTGTAGAAACAATGTAGCCAGTTTAAAAACCAAACCTCTTAAAAAAACACCATGTAATTAATGATTTATCTTCTTTCATTATAATTATACACCATTTGTCATTATTTTGTTCATAACGCTTTTATTTGCACTGCGAAAGGGTGACATAGTTTTAATAAGTTTGGCAAACTGTGGATGGCTTAAGGGAATGAGTTTAACAAGGTTGACCGTATTATTATCGAGGTTCTTACGCATTTAACACCTCAAACGACAAGGGAGAGAGGACGCGGTTCGGGACATCCAAAAACCTTACAAACTCCCCACAAAGGGTGACTGGAAGGCCTAACAAAGAGGTTTTTGAGCAAAGCCGACCTGTGCCGTCAGTATGATTAATTACCGAATGACATTTTTGATTAACTGGGTCCCAACAGGGCGCAGGCCCCAAAAAAGAAAACAATTACTATAAAACGAACGAGACCCCAAAAAGTAACCGAGAAATTCCAACAAGAAAACCGCACGACAACGCTTCACCTATGAGGAAAATACAATCCGTATGGAATATCCGTGTATCTGCCTTTTTTCAGTTTATCAGTTTATTTATTCACTCAATAGTGACGTCGAAAGAAGGGTGGGTGCGGGTTACAAAGTGAATGGAGCTTTAAGAATAGTTATTGGAAACAAGAATTTATCAATGAAAGCGAAAACGGCCGTTCACAATGGTGTTCTGGTCCCATCCCTAATGTATGGAAGCGAAGCATGGAACTGGCAGAGGAAGGATGAGAGCAGAATAAATGCGGTAGAGATGAGGTCCCTAAGACGTATGTGCAGTAGAACGATATACGACAGAATCTCAAATGCTGATATAAGAAAGAAATGTAGAGCGGAAGAAGGTATTATGAACAAAATTATGAAAGGATCGCTGCGTTGGTCGGACATATGGAGCGCATGGACGGAGAAAGAATGGTTAAGAAAGTATGCGTTAATGATGTAAATGGGGTACGGAGTCGAGGCAGACCGAGGAAAACATGGAATGACCAAATTAATCAAATTTTAAAGGTTGGTGATGTTAGAAGTCGGAGGAATCGACGTGCGTGTATGACTCGTTGTATGAATGTGGAGGAAGATAGAGAGGTTTGCCAGGATAGAGAAGTGTGGCGGTCCATTCTCTCTGCCTACCCCTGCGGGGAAACGGCGTGATGGTTTGTTGTTAGTAAATAATTAGGAACGCATGAGAGATGGTTCAACATTAGGAAGACAAGATACTCTCTAAAGTTAAGAGTATTTTTTTTCTAAACGTAATTTCACTAATATGAAAGACGTCGATCTCCGAGGTAATCTTGTTAAGCAAACTATTTGCTTTTCCCACCGGCATTATTAGAGGCAGTTTGGTTCTTGCGGCCGGAAGAAAGAACAATCTATGCTGGCGCTGACGGAGATATCTGTCGGGAACAAAAAGACCTACACCCTCCAGTACGGCTGAGTTTTCAAAATATCCCCTAACTAATCTAAAGAAATGGGTTATGAGAAACCCGTCTCTTCGAAGCTGCAGAGAATTAGACCCCAATCGGCAAATTTATAAAACTCCAAAGACTTAAGTGGGCTGGACATCCGTTGCGAATGATGGAGCTGTCAACACCCGCACACTTGACATTTACAAGACCAGAGGGAAGACGCAGCGTGGGATAACCGCGGCTTCGATAGCTGAACGGTTTTCTGAAGGACCTGCAATCGTTGGACAGACTGAATAGTGAAAGTCTAAATAAAACCTTTTGCTGCAACGATTTCTCTTCACTTCTATCCTTTCCCATTCGGTCAGTTGTTTCTTTTATTTGTTCGTACAATAGTTGTTTTATAACACATACGTCTAAGGGATCTTATGTCTATGGCATATATTTTGCTCTCATCTAATTTTCCGTCAATTCCATGCATCGCTTGCATTCATAATATTTATTATTAAAAAATAATTGTAAGTATGAAAAAAAAAATTAAATACGAAACAATCGATATTATTATTATTATTATTTTGTTGAATCGCTCTTTATATCATGACAGCATGAGCCAAATCGATGTAAAGGGTATTATAGCTATCATAGTGATTCTAGTGACATGTGATAGGTAGCTAATCTATAGTCATTTTATTTTCACGTGAATTCTACACCAGACCAATGACAGTGTGACAATCACACTGCCCTCGCCGGGAATGGAACCCGGAACCTTCATGGTGGCAGTCAATGCACTTACCACTCGGCCACGAAGGTCGTCAATGAGATGAATATACTTCATCTTTATATATTCAGAATGTAAAAGCATTTTGAAAATTGTTGGTACGCCAAATTTACTTTCTTAGCGCTAAGCATGTTTGTGTACGGCGCCCTAAGGTATGGAGTATGAATGGGATGCTCTCCTATATTCTCACACCGTTGCCGTCTCACTCTGCCGGAATCCGAGTAATGATAGGTTTACACAAGACATTTATCACATTAGGGCTGGCGGATAGGGACCGAGGCGCGGCAGGACACTGGCCGCTTTGTACACCAAACCAACGCTGTAATCATTAATTTGATGTAATCAGTCTTAGGATCTCGCGAATTTAGCAAATTAAGTGTCATCTATCATGTTGCGCACAGAGCCAATGGCGAGGGAAGGGGTTAATTCGCGCTTACGTACTCAAGTTCTTATCTAGTTTAAAAAAATGTGTTTTTGGCATCTTGGGAATATCAGTATAACTTCTCTTTCTCGCCAGATTTTTCTGAAATCCTTGAAGTCGCTATCTTCAGGTTAGTTATGAGTTACACGAATATACTGAAGCTCCCAATAAACACATTGCAATCGCAATGCAATCGCAAAGCAATGCAATGCAATGCAATGCAGACTGCTTTCAGGTTATTCCGACATGTCCGTTCAGGTCATCCTTTCACCGTAGTTGCGGTCGCCCTGCACTTCGCTTTGCCGTCCACGGTCTTCAAGTCAGCAGTCTTCTTGTCCTTTGTCACTTTAGAGTCGTTAACCGGTGTATGATGTCAGTGAGCTTTATTTTTTCTCTCACCGTATCATTTCTGACTCTGTCTCTTAGGCTTATTCCTAACATGGCTCATTGGGTCACTCGTAGTTTCTCGGCACTTTGTTTGGACAATATAATAGTTTGGAGGCCACACGTAGCAACTGGCAGAACACACGCTTCATAAACTTTTATTTTCAGGTTGATCGGTATTTTCCGGTTTTTAAAGATGTAACCCATTTTTTCCGAAAGCTGCCCAGCTTAGTCTAATTCTTTTCTTGAGCTCTGCGGTTTGGTTTTCTCGACATATTGTGTCCCAGTATATTCCTGGACTTTTGCGATTCGTCTGCCATCCAAGTTATTATTATTTCACTAATGTAATTGATCACATCATCGGGAAACGAGAGACTTACGAATTTAACAATCATAAAAAAACATTTTACTGTCTAAGAATCCATTAAAAGATTGGTCATGACATGACGCAACCAAAATAATAATAAATACTCTGAATTTAAATAAGAAGTCACCCGCCCACCTTTGTATCCCGGGTAATACCAACGGCATCAAAGTTTTAACGCCATTTTGTCGTAAATCAAAAGTCAAATAAAACTATTTTATAGGTTATAAAATTTTCAATTGCAGTCATATCAAGTGAAAAAAATCTAGCTATTAAAGTAAATTATAATTTTTAACATGTAAAACTTTGTTTTTAAATATTATAATCGAATAATGTATTAACCCTTTACCCGCACCGGCTGACTTTAGTCAGATAAATAGCATGCAGAACCAACCTGCCTCTGGTGATGCCGGTGGGGAGAGCAATCAAACTGCTGAACATGATCGCTTCAGAGATCGATGTCTTTCATATTCGTGAAAGTACGTTCAGAAGACAAATACTCTTGACTTTGGAGAGTATCTTGTATTCCTAATGTCGAACCATCTCTCATGCGTTCCTGGTATTATATATTTATTATGTTTTACCTGTTTTCAATAGATGACTTAAACTATAAAAAATGTTTGTAATGTCTTTTGAGAAAATAAACTGATTTGATTTGATGGCGGTCCATTCTCTCTGCCTACCCCTGCGGGGAAACGGCGTGATGGTTTGTTGTTGTTGTTGTTGGAATTTTACAAGAACCAATAAATAATATGATTTTGTTCACACTTCATCAAACTGCGGACCTTTGGTGTGGCAGCCATAGCTGTTGCCACACTGCCACTAAGATTGTAAAGTATATATAATATAATATATATAAAATTCATATAATTTATTTTAAAATACATTTAATTATGATAACGATAATCGGGCATGACAATAAGAACAACAGATCTTTAATAAAGATTGATTGTATCTCAATAGAGACGAAGATGTAAATTGTTTTTTAATAGATGGCGCTAGTGTAGATTAAACTAATAACATGTGAAGTGTGGTGCAACATAGTAGCATATATACAACTTCCAAAAATTTGTCAGACGTGGTGTGTTCGTAAGGAGGGCGGAATGGGGAATGTTGTTAACATAAAGCGATCGCTTAACCCAACCAATGACAGGTCATAAGTCCTGTAAACGCCTCGACCACCATATTCTGTTTGCAAAAAACAATTTACATCTTCGTCTCTATTGAGATACAATCAATCCTTAAAAATGATTAACCCGCAATGGGTAAAATCCAGTATTTGTCTACAAATATGGGTAACATTTAAGATCTTTAATACACAAAGTAAACTAACTAACTAACTAAGCCTCACGCCGTATCCCCGAAGGGGTAGGCAGAAAGAATGGACTGCCACACTTTTCTTTCCTGACATATTTCTCTCGATTCATCAACATTCATACATCGTGTCATGCACGCGCGTCGATTTCTCTGATTCCTCACATGGCCGACATTCAATATTTGATTTATCTGATAGTGCCACGTTTTCCTCGGTCTTCCTCTATTTCTGGTTCCATTTACATCATTAACATATAATTTTTTACCATTCTTTCTTCATTCATTCTTTAAATATGTCCAAACCATCTTAATGATCCTTTCATTATTTTATTCATGACACCATCAATCGCACCGCATTCACTTCTTATATTTTCATTCGACACTCTATCATACACAGAGTATCCACACATTCGTCTAAGAGATCTCATTTCTACTGCATTTATTCTACTTTCATCCTTCTTTTGCCAGTTCCATGCTTCGCTACACGAAGTATCATTGGGATAAAAAAAATTATATCAACGTCACATCCGAATCGCCTTTCAAATAGCGCGATAAAGCACAGAGTAACCAAATTAAAAATATTTCGAACACAATCACGTGATAAATGATGCCGACCAATCACAGAATAGGCGTCCGTAGGGTTGCCAGGAGTAAAAAAAAAACGAAAAAAGCGGCTGTCGAGAACCGAAAAGGCTGCGCCGGCCATAACTCAAATAAAAACCTATATTTTGGGCATTACTTTGTTACGCACCTCCGTGGAATTGGGCCCATAGAGGACGGCCATTGCTTCGGAATTTATTTCGCCATATTTTGAAAAATTAACTCAGTTGTGTTTGATGGCCTCCGCGGTGCGAGATTTTCGATTCGATAAAATTCGTTAAATTTATTACGGTACTCTGAATTCATTTGAGTCCGAACAATAAAAGAATTTCGCAATAATATTGTTTTTTTTTTAAATATATTTCTGTCCAATAAAACATGTTTAAAACACACAATTCTGACAAACAAAGGAATGCACTCTATAATCTTGAGTATAGAAACTAACCTAACTTAAAACATGCACAGAAATAAACAAATGACATATCTGAATTCAAAATTCATGGTTTAAAATGGTTGAAAATAAATCAACATTACAAGCGGATGGCAGAGATGCGGACGCTGAGGACAATAGCAGGAAAGACTCTTCGAGATGAGGAACATGAGAATGGACCGCCACACTACTCTATCCTGGCACACCTCTCTAGCTTCCTTCAAATTCATACAGCGAGTCATACACGCACGTCGATTCTTCCGACTTCTAACATGACCAACTTTTAAATTTTGATTAACTTGGTCATGCCATATTTTCCTCGGTCTGCCTCGACTCCGTACTCCATTTACACCATTAACGTATACTTTATTAACCATTCTTTCTCCATCCATAAAATACAAAAAGACAGAATAGCAGGGTCAGTAACCATAGTTAAATATATTTATATTTTGTAATCAATACTAATAAAAACGTCTATATTCTAGAAATTGAATTTCATGGGAATGACATGTTTCGCCTTGCTAAGGCATTATAAGACAGATGCTTGACACATAAGATAACACTTTAGCAAGGCGAAACATGTCATTTCCATAAAATATAATGAAGCTTCTAATTAACAGATGCTCTCGTTGATATTAATAATTTAATAAAGAGTTTATATCACTGTTCAAAAAATAATAAATTAATGATTTAAGAAAACGGAGTTTTTATGAGTATTTAGTAAAGGAACTGTTCCTATTTTAAGACACGTTCCAAATTCTTCTTCCAAATTAACAATGGAATTCCACAATGTTAACGCCTTAACCTTCAATTAAGTGAAAATACAAGTGCTGATGAGTCAAGCGGAGTGCGTCAGGATAGAATGATGTGGTCTTCCATAATCTCTGCTATCCTCTTCAGAGAAAATGTACGGTAGTTAGTTGGTTATATATTATTATAATTCGATTATATTATACTTATAAACAAAGTTATACAAGCTTAGAATGCATTCTTAAATATTGTATTTTTGTTTCTTCTTCTTCTTCTTCTGCTTTATTTAGGACTGTGTCCTGTTATTTCTCGGAGCCTGTTCCTGGGATACAGATGTCCAACTGTCTCGCCATCTTTTAGGTGGTCTTCCTGCAGGTCGATTTCCTGTTGGTACTTTATTTGCGGCTATATTTATCACTCTTTCAGAACATGCTCTTTCCACATGATCTCTCCAGTAGCGTCTTCTCAGTCTTCCCCATCGCACGACATCTTCTACATCGCAGATCTTTCTTATTTCAGAATTTCTTATTCTGTCTCGGAGTGTCGTTCCCGCAACGGATCGGAGAGTCTTCATTTCTGTGGTTCTTAGGAGACTATTTGTTCTGGGTATTTTTTTTATTCTTAATTATATTTAATGTTTGGAAAACAAATAAAAATGACATTTTAATTGTGCGTCTAAATTAACACATATTATATACGCAATGGAGACATATATGTTAATTTCTGTAGTGTCTGTTTCTATGGAGGAAAAAAAACTAATTTGAATATTTAAACGGCATTTCCAGTAAGTTTAATGTGTGTCCTAAAACGCTTGGATGTTGTCTGGGAGCTACAAAAAATAAGTAGAAATAATTACTCGCCTTTTGAAGCAATGGGACAAAAAACGGATTCAGGATTCAACGTGTTGGATCGATAGTGTTTCGTCCTTGTGATTTCGTCTGATCAAAGATGCCTTAATGAATTTTACTGTATCTGAATTACTGATTAAACCAAAGGGTAAAGCGGAACGAACCGACACATTTTTTTCCATTATCAAATCAGTTTATTTCATCAACAGACATTACAATATTAATTTATAAGGCATCGATTGAGACCAGGTTAAATAATTATTATAAATTGTGTATAATATACTACCAGACACGCATGAGAGATGGTACATTAGGAAGACATGACACTCTCCAGAATTAAGAGTATTTGCTTTCTGAACGTAATTTCACTAATACGAAAGACGAAGATCTCCGAGGAGACCGCGTTCAGAATATTAATTGCTCTTTCCACCGGTGTCACCAGAGGCAGGTTGGTTCTGGCGGCCGGTAGGTAAAACAATCTATGCTGTCGCTGTCGGAGATATGATGATACATTATGATAGTTATATTATGATACATTATGATAGTTATATTATGATATAACTGTATCATTTATAACCTCATTGTAAATCGCAAGCAATATGAAACACACCAAGTAGAGCCCACCAGGTGAAGCGATGATATTGTGCAGACGGCGGGAAAGGCCTGATGAATACTGATGAGAGACCGAGAGAGATGGCACGGGGATGGAGAGGCTTACGTTCAGCAATGGATGGATCCAAGCTGACGATAATAATATTAAACACAAATAAGTAGAACAGACGCACACAGATAACCGGGCAAAAAAACCCCGAGAGACCAAAAGCAAGATGGTTTGTGACACCAAAAGAGTGGCAGGAGGTCAATGGCAAAAAGTGGCGAGAGATAGAGGGTTGTGGAAGTCGTAGAGAGAGACCTATATCCAATACTGGACTAGAATGTCTAATGCTGATGATGAAACACTGGTTCACAGTAGTATTGCTCTATCATCAAGTTTATGCGAAGACATTGTCTCCAAGACACCATTTCGGCACAGATAATCTGCCTATCGCGGAATATATTGCTAATCGCAGTTCAGACTAACTCGCATTCAAGTTCTCGGTTATCCAGAATTCCAATATAAGCTTGTGCCATTCCACGTAACACCTTAAATACTGTCCAACAGATATTTATTGTATTGTATCCTTTCTGGACATTTATGTCAATGGAGTTCCTTTAGTATTTGCGTTAAGTGTCCATTCTTCACCATACCTTTTATCAGTCATGTTACCGCATTGTATGCAGACTGGAGTTTATTGATTTGCTGTTTTGTGATGTTGGCATAGACTCCATTGCAGTAATCTAGTCGTGACACGACGAAGGAATTAAAAGTAGTTTATCCGTTTATTATAAAGTTGTTAGTTCATCATTTTTCTAATATAGTCTTCTTCCTTCCACTGCAGGATATAGGCCTCTTCCATTTTCTCCACTTATCCCTGTACTGTTCTTTCCGAATCCAGGTCATTCCAGATTTTCGGCCAATGTCATCAGTTCATCTATTAGGTGATTTCTCGGGATTCCTTTTCTATGTCCAGTATTCTGTTCATCATTAAGTGTTGAATATTGTTCACAGCATTATTTATTTACAATAATATTATGCATTTTGTGTACAGTTTTCAGTGTTGTTGCGAAGTCTCCTCGAGTCCTAATGCACATATTAACATTTCCAACCATTAACAGGCACATAAATACTAAAAATGACATAGCGCCACTATCCGCGTCCTCGTCGCTCCATAAGGATACCTGAATCACGGAAAAGGACGCAGCGACTCGGGTTTGAACAACAATAAACGACGGGAGAGAGAAAAAAAGGTGTTCGATTCTCAGCCCACAAAAACACCTGGGGTGGAGGCACCAGTAATGGACACTTTTTATTTTTTATAAAAGACTAACACCAAAGATTTAAATCAATTATATTAAAATTTCTTTTACAATCTTCAATATGAGCAGAAAATAGCTCATTATTATGAAGAAGGAATCTGGTCGTATCCAGGCTCGAACCTCAGTCCCCTGGATCAGGAGCCAAACGTTCTATCCCCTAGACCATCACCAGATTCACTCATATAATAAAATAAAAACACACACACTCATGTAATAAATAATTAACCGACGCAAATAAACCGACGTCTCTAGCGCATTTGAAGGAAAATATTCGTCACGAAATGGTAGCCATCACGAAGTCTACCTGCCGAGCCGTCATAAGAAACTAAAGTACACTTTGGAAATAACTTTGTTTATAATCAACAAAATTTTTTTTTTAAATACACGACATGTTTCGGAGGCTACCTCCATCTTCAGGTATAAATATATAATAAATACTAAAATACAATTAATCCTTATAAAATAAAAATAATTTATCCGCAATGGTTGAAATCCAGTATTTGTCTAAAAGAATTTGTAAACATTTAAAATGTTGTGTAAAAAACTGGTCCAAGTAGGCATAAAATTGGACAGACATCTCCAGGCGTAGTCTAGTACTGTATGATTTGCAGAGCTTTCACAGTACATTCATAAATATTTTCTGCTTAATGCTTTCCAATCTAATAGATGACGCTAGTGTAGAGCGAACTTAAATATGTAAAGATAGGCGTGGAATCCTACCATATATACAAGTTCCAAAAATTTGTCAGACGTGGTGGTCATAAGAAAAAAGGCGGAATGGGGATTGTTATTTAACATAAAGCGATCGCTCAACCCAACCAATGACAGGTCATTAGTCCTGTAAGCGCCTCGGCCACCACATTCTATTCCCAGAAAACAATTTACATCTTCGTCTTCATTGAGATACAATTAATCCTTATAAAATTAAAATAATTTATCCGCAATGGGTGAAATCCAGTATTCGTCTACAAGAATTTGTATACATTCAAAATGTTGTAAACAGAGAGAGACTAATACTCGTATAACAAAAAGCATTTTAAATTCGATACAATACAAAGGAACAATACATTTAAATTATTTTTTATCAGTAATAAATATTGTTAAACAATAAATAATACACATAATGATAATACAATTTTGACAAGTGTAAAAATAAAATTTTCATTTGTTCCAATGACAATTTGAATAATTTCTTCAATATTATTTTTAAGTTCTTGCTGGTTAAGTGCCTAATTACAGCTAATTTTAAAAAAAGTGGATACGTGTATTACAAATTAAATAAACACAAAAGTCCGGATCGTCCATGTCAACATGTGCAACATCGAAAAAAACATTATGTGTTATTACGTGCTAAATTAAAAAAACGGTGGATTCGTGGAACATAAATTAAATAGACAACATGTGCACCATCTAAAAAGAACATTTTGTGTTAAATTTTTTTTATTTTGTTTTTTTATTTTATATTATTGTATTTTATAATATATTATTTGTTTTAGCTTTATTTTGTGGGTGTCGGAAGATCGAAGTGTGCGCGGGAGATGCCTATTGGTGGCGATGAGGTTCGCAACCCATCACACCGCGTCTCCCGCGGGGCGAAAAGAGAAGGATGGAGTGCCGCATCGGTTAAAGTGTGACAGTCCATTCTTTCTGCCTACCCTTTCGGGGAGACGGCGTGATGGTTAGTTAGTTAGTTAGTTATGATAATACATGTCGTTGAAATTGGGTGAAAACATAATTAATAATCAGATTCCTACTTTTCTCCTTAAATACTTTGTCTACTTTTAATCTCCCGAGCTCCCATTCCCAATCATATGCAAATTATTCATTTAGTAATTTTTATATAAAAGCTAAGATGGTAGTGCACAATGGTGTTCTTGTGCCGACCCTTATGTATGGAAGTGAAGCATGGAACTGGCAAAAGAAGGATGAAAGTAGAATAAATGCAGTAGAAATGAGATCTCTAAGACGAATGTGTGGCAAATCTGTATATGATAGAGTGACAAATGCAAGTATAAGAAGTGAATGTGGTGCGAATGAAAGTGTTATGAACAAAATAAGGAAAGGGTCATTAAGATGGTTTGGACACATGGAAAGAATGAGTGAAGACAGAATGGTAAAGAAGGTATACTCGTATGTAAACGGCGTGAACGGAGCTAGAAATAGAGGAAGGCCGAGGAAAACGTGGCACGATCAAATCAATCAAATATTGAATGTCGGTCATGTGAGGAGTCGGAGAAATCGACGTGCGTGCATGACAAGATGTATGAATGTAGAGGAAGCGAGAGACGTATGTCAGGACAGAACAGTGTGGCGTTCCATTCTTTCTGCCTACCCCTCCGGGGAGACGGAGTGATGGTGAGTTAGTTTGAGTTAGTTCAAATGTAAGTTTTTTCCAAATTATAATTTAATATTATCATTTTAATTAAATTTTGAAAGTGTTTTCTTTTCAATTACCAATGTGTATTACTATGAAATTCAATAGTGTTAATGTTAATAAATTGAAACTAAAATAATTTTATAATGTGAAAGTGCTTAAAATAGGTGTGATTCCCCTATAGATTTTTTTTGTATCGACGTTGGAACTCGGCGTTGCTTTATCGGGATTCCGTGTTAACAAAGAAGTAGGTGGATTCTTTCTCACATTCCGGCAGGGGTAGACGGGCGGGGGAAAGGGATAGAGGGGGAGGGCCAATTCTATAATTTCTACCGGAATTTATTAGTGGGAATTATTATAATTAACGAATGAATCATATGATATCAGAATGGAATTTGGTACGGATTGTCCTGAATTTCTTTAACCAATCATAATAGATGGCATTGACAAGATCAAACATATTCAGGACAGGTTGGCGACGTTTTCATTCTTATAAATAATTTCATATGTACTTTGAATCAACAGCAGAGCAAAGGAGCATATCTTATTTTATGCCCCAAATTGCCGCACAGAGGCCCTTCGAAATTCTCCTGTATTGAAAGCGATTCGTCTTTTAAATGAGGTAGCAAAAGAGATAGACCTATTTGGATGCAATTATGGCGAATTCGTGAATACCCTTACGGTAAGGGCAACAAGGAGATAAATGGTATATTCCTATTCATATGGTTCTGTGTATGTTTCCTTTCATGTTCTTATTTTTCGCCCTTTACATTATTTGGCTCGCGCTGTAATGATGTTAAGAGTTTTTTCAACAAAATAATAATAATAATAATAATTTTTTTTGAAGACACAATAAAAATGTATTATTTTAATTTTAATTAAAATATATATTATACATCACATCAGGAGTCGGAGAAATCAACGTTTTGCTGACACAATGCATGAATGTCGAGGAAACGAGAGAAGGGTGTCAGGAAAAAAATTGGAGATCCATTATTTCTGCCTACCCCTGCAGAGAGACGGCGTGATAGTAAGTTATGTATAAAAATATATTATTACTATTATTTTGTTGAATCGCTCTTAACATCATGACAGCATGAGCCAAATCGATGTAAAGGGTATTATAGCTATCATAGTGATCTCGTGACATGTGATAGGTAGCTAATCCATCGTCATTTCATTGTCACGTAAATCCTACACCAGACTGAAGACAGTGTGACAATCACACTGCCCTCGGCGGGAATCGAACCCGGAACCTTCGGGGTGGCAGTCAATGCACTTACCACTCGGCCACGAAGGTCGTGTATATGATAATAGGTATTTTTTACAAACATTCATTAATCCTTTCAAATAAATAATGGAATTCTTCAAATATATTATCAAGAATAAATACATGGGAAAAATTTTCAGATTTGGAAAAGACAAAGAACCTTTTTTTTTAATATATGCATAGATAATCACGGTAGATAGAGTTATATTTCCTTTGAATCTTGGGTATGTCTGTGTATTGTGATATCCTCATCAACCGGCGTTTCGTAGATCATTGCAGACTCCATCTTCTCCTAGCAATGAACTAATATTTCAACATTGCAGTCCGCCATAGTTGCGAAATGTTCACGAATCGCCAATGCCGGGATTTGGATCCCCCGGAACGCTAACATAAAGGACCGAAAAATAGTGTTGTCTCTTTATTTATTGTATGTTTAATTTATAAAAAAAATACAAAAGCTTCGAGGGTGTGGGAAAGTCAAATAAAAGGTTATTCTTTTGATTTTTTTACGGGTGATATACAGGGGTATGCAAAAGAGAATCAGTTGAGATGAATAAATGATATCAATCTCAACCTAGTAATTGTAATGTCATTAATACGAATGAAAACGTTTGTTCTTTAGAAGTTTTATTGTCCTTTGATTATCAGTTTATTTATTTATTTATTCACTCAAAAGATATTACAAACATAATAACAGTTTAAGGCATCTATTTGAGAAAGGGTAAAGAATCAGGAACGCATGAGAAATGGTTCAACTTTAGGAAGAAAAGATACTCTAACTAATAACTCTAAAGTTAAGAGTATTTTTCTTCTGAACGTACTTTCACTAATATGAAAGACGTCGATCTCCGAGGTAATCTTGTTCAGCAAACTGAATGCTCTTCCCACCGGCATTATTAGAGGCAGGTTGGTTCTTGCGGCCGGAAGAAAGAACAATCTATGCTGGCGCTGTCGGAGATATCTGTCGGGAACAAAAAGGCCTACACCTTCCAGCACGGCTGAGTTTTCAAAATATCCCCTAATTAATCTAAAGAAATGGTTATGAGAAACCCGTCTCTTCGAAGCTGCAGAGAATTAAACCCCAACATTCCCAAAAGAAACGCTGTGGGATAGAGCCATGGATAGGATTCTAAAGGACAATTTAAAAATTCATTTAAAATAAAGAAATAGTATAAACAACCAAATAAACATAATTTCAAGTCAAATTATTGATATGTTCCCATTGGGCTACAATCCAAATTAAACAACAATTAACCCTATCTCTTTACTTAAATTCACCTCTTTTTATTTATCGAATATGTAATGAATTTTATTAGGAGTCTGAGAAATCGACGTGCGTGCATGACATAATATATGAATGTTGAGGAAGCGAGGATAGTATGTCAGGAATGAACAGTGTGGCGGTCTATCCTCACTGCCTACCCCATCGGGAAAACGGCGTGATGATTAGTTAGTGAGTTTTTTTAATAATTATTAAATAGTTTTTTTGTTTAGGATAGACATCGACGCGCGGTCACAGCAGAAACCTCTCAAGAACGTGAATATCATTATGAAATTACACACTAGATGTCTGGTTCCATTTGAGGTGACTCATCGAAAAGGGGTTATGCTGTAAAATATACACACCATATACCATATATATATATGCATACCTTTGTAAGTTACGACTGAGCTGCAGGTCGGAGCTTTGTTAGACATTAACCGATGTTTTATTCATAAGCAAACAGAATGGTGATTTTATGTTACTCTTGAATTTGCCTTCACTTTTGTGTTGTTAATTCATATTTACATTAAAATAAACAGCTTCTCATAACACACGCTAATGTTTATTGTTTCTTGAACAAAGATGTAAAACCCCATATTAAATAATACGAATGAACACGTCTGTTTTCTAGAAGATTTATTAGCTCCTTTAACTCGTGTATAAAAACAACAACGCGCTTAATTTTCGCTACATTTGATAATGACTTTAAAAGACAAAACACGGCATTCCCATAAGTTATAATAAAACACGTTAATAAATAATAAAATAAATTATATTATTAATACGAATGAAAACGTTCGTTTTCTATAACATTTATTATTTTTAATGGGAATGACATGATTCGCCATTTTAAGACATTAAAAGTCAAACGTCGTTTGATAATGCCTTAGGAAGGCGAAACATGTCATTCACATGAAATGTAGTAAAACATCTTGAAAACAGACGTTTTCATTAAATTACCATTCTTTTAACTTTCCGACTTTTGTCGACTTTTCCTGTCAACTAAGAAGTTGCACTTCAAATAACTTTTTGAAAACATAGTACCTACTCGTATTTTCACAACACAATTTTTTTGTTTCTATTTTAACAGTATTATAAAATAAAATCGTTATTTACATACTACTTGAAAATATAAGGTAACATAGGTGAGGGATAATTGTAATTTAGTTAGAATTGCGGGATAGGAGAAACAAATCAAATATTGGACTTGAAGGTAAGTTTAAAATCTTCTTAATTTTTAATTTCCATTTTAATTTTTAAAAATTCAAGTTATATTTCGATTATTTATTAACCTAAATCGAAACATCCAAAAATATCATGTTTTTTAGTAATTTAATTTAATTACATAATTTTTTTTTTTAAATTACGAAACGTCAAAAACTTGATCGCACACTTCGCCTGCCCTTTGTAAAACGATCATACTGTGGTGTTGGTACACGCGCGTATCCCTAAAGGTTTGTACATTTAAGACACATTACTTTTTCTCAAGCGCGTACGTGATACGTGATAGCGCAGAATGGTACAGTCAAAGTGTGCGTATCACGTACGTTCAAATGCATAGGGCGGTTAAGGTGTAGAATTTCAACGCCGTTAACTTTTATAACGAATGATCTTTTTCAAAATGATTTGCGAATTCGGAAAAGTTATTATTTTTAATTATTGTATTTCTTTTCAACCGCGTGATAGTCTCACACATATTTTTTTCGATAAAAGACGTTGAAACAGGTTGGAAATACGCCAAATGTAATCATAGCCAATCGATGGCTGTCCACAATTCACATCGCACTATCAGATCGCGACAGGCCGGAGCTGGGAACATGGAATGAAAAAGGAAGCAAAAAGGATCGTGTTCGCCTTCGTCTTGTGCTCATTATTTTATTCTAAGCCTTTCCAACGCCGCCCGAGTATGTGAGGCCAGGCCCGGCTTTAAATAATCGTGTAATTAAAACATATTTTTTGTTTTTTTTAATGTATACAAATACTGGATTTTACCCACTACGGGTTAATCATTAAGAATTAATTGTATCTCAATAGAGACGAAGATGTAAATAATTTGGAAACAGAATATGGTGGTCGAGACATTTACAGGACTTATGACCTGTCATTGGTTGGGTTAAGCGATCGCTTTATGTAATACAACATCCCCCATTCCGCCCTTCTTACGCACACCACGAGAGTTTTCTCCAGGCGTTGTCTAGTAATGTGTGATAATTGGGTTGATAGCCTTTCACATTACATTAATAAGGATTTTCCGCTTAATGCTTACATCTAATCTCAATAGATGGCGCTAGTGTAGATTGAATTAAAATATGTGAAATGTTTTTCAACATGGTAGCATATACGAGTATACAACTTTCAAAAATAAGTGTTAGACGTGGTGTTCGTAAGAAGGGCGGAATGGGGAATGTTGTATTACATAAAGCAATCGCTTAACCCAACCAATGACAGGTTATCTGTAAACCGCCTCGACCACCATATTCTGTTTCCAAATAATTTACATCTTCGTCTCTATTGAGATACGATTAACTCTTAAAACATGATTATAATAATAATTATTGTGTTAAAAGCGATTCGTATTTTAAATGAGGTGGCAAAGGACATATGTCTCTTTGGATGCAATTATAGAGAATTCGTGAATACCCTTACGATAAGAGCCACAAAGACGTAACCGTCATATTTCTATTTTCATGGTTCTGTGTATATTTCCTTTGGTGTTCTTTATTTTTAACCTTTACATCGATTTGGCTCGCGCTGTAATGATGTAAAGAGCTTTTCAATAAACAAAAAAATAACAATAATAATAATTGATACTAACATGATCTGTCTGTGGTGTTGAAGACATAGTGAGATGGGGAAGAAGCAGAAGGCGCTTTTGGAGAGACCACATGGACCGCATGGAGAATACAAGAATTGCAAAAATTAATAAAGATGAAAACCCAAGTAGCAAGAGATTACCAGGAAGGCCGCCGAAGAGATAGAGAGATGGCTGGACATCATCATCTCAGGACAGCCCACCGTCACAAACAGGTCATACGACCTAAACTAAGAGGAAGAAAAAGAAGAAGATACTAACAGGAAGATCATTTCGTGCAAAATGACTCTAAAAGCTGAATGCATGAGGCAATCAATAAAACTTTTTACATTTTATATATGTTGCTACAAGGATACTCTATTAAGTGTAACAGGTTTCGAGATATCTCTTCCATCGAAAGTTAATTAAATACGTGCAAAGGTTAACTTGTATCTAGTTACTGTCATGTTTAATATGCATTTTGTATACAATTTCATACATTTAAGATAAGAAATCTTACTCCATAATTATCAAGTATTCACGGAGAGATATTCAGATAGGAAGATTGCCACACCGATTGCGTAAAGTGCAATCTTAATACTTTGTGTTCGATGTGGAAAAATTAATTATAAATATAAGCGAAGTAAGATCGATAGTATGGTTTACCAGATTAATGGAATTTATATAGCGGATAGAAATACACCGACTGAAGCAAAGATCGCAGTGCACAATGGAGTTCTAGCGCCGACCCTTATGAATGGAAGTGAAGCTTGGAGTTGGCAGAAGAAGGATGAAAGCAGGATGAATGCCGTAGAAATGAGGTCACTAAGAAGGACGTGCGGAAAAACAATGTATGTTAGAATATCTAATAATAAAGTAAGAAAGGAATGTAAGGCAGATGAATGCGTGATAAATAATATCAAGAAAGGGTCTCTAAGATGGTTTGGACATATAAAACGAATGGATGAAGGAAGAATGGTAAAAAATATATATACAAGTAGTGTGAATGGAAAAAGAAGTCGAGGAAAGCCAAGGAAGACATGGCATGACCAAATTAATCAATTACTGAAAACGGCCATGTTCGAAGTAGGAACAATCGACGAGCGTGCATGTCACGATGTGTGAATGTAGAAGAGGCGCGAGAGTTATGTCAGGAGAGAATAATGTGGCGATCCATCCTCTCTGGCTACCCCTCCGGGTAAACGGCGTGATGGTTAGTTAGTTATAGCGGAATGTTAAAGACTTCGCCGCAGAGTGGCGTTGTCGGGAACCGCGTCTGCGCAGACTACTCTTATGAGGTTTGCGCAGGCGCAACGTCAAACAGCGCCATTACATGACGCGACCTACACTTTGCCGTTGAATACACATAAATCAAAGATTACACGTTAATAAAGACACTGTGTAATTATACAGTGATTAGTACTCTGTGTTATAAACTACATTTTAATGTGTTTACTTAAAATATACAGAGACGGACCTGCTCAACTTTACCGACAAATGGGCGAGAACGGACTGTAAGTTCCCCACAGACACCACGACAAATCAAACAACACCAAACACAACAAAACACCCGACAAATCCGAGACCCAACTTAAAAAAAAACTATCAAAACCCCATTCAGCTTTCGTACAGTAAACACATAAATCGCGCTTCTTTTCAAGTGCCTCATTACTTCACAGCTGACTGATTTAATTGCAGGTTTGTTTTGTATGAAATCGTAACGTAGGAATGGTCAGGGATTTTAGTTCGAGTCTAATAGTAATGATTTTATTCTTATTTTAAACGCATTCCCTATCAGTGGCTGAGCATTATTTTTTATTTATCAAAACTATATATCGATATTTATATTGTATAATATATTCTTCGACTAATATTAATGGGTTAAGTAGAGGGAAAATACCGATCAACCTGAAACGACAGGTCTATGAAGCCCTCGTTCTGCCAGTTGGTACTTATGGTCTTGAAACTGTTACATTGTCCAAACAAAGTGCCGAGAAACTACGAGTGATCCAAAGAGCCATGGAAAGAGCCATGTTAGGAATAAGCCTAAGAGACAGAGTCAGAAACGATACGGTGAGAGAAAAAACAAAGGTCACTGACATCATCCACCGGGTGGCGACTCTAAAATGACAATGGGCAGGTCACGTAGCCAGAAGCTCAGATGAAAAGTGGACAAGAAGACTGCTGACTTGGAGACCGTGGACGGCGAAGAGAAGTGCAGGGCGACCGCAACTACGGTGAAAGGATGATCTAAACAGACGCGTCGGAATAACCTGGATGCAGTCTGCACAGGACAGAATGACATGGAAGCAAATGGAGGAGGCCTTTGTCCAGGAGTGGACGGGGATAGGCTGAGGAAGAAGAAGAAGAAGAAGAAGAAGAAGAAGTAGAGGGACGTCGTGGAGTTGGTAGAAGGCAGTTTTCCAGGCTACGGAACATAAAAAAATGGATAGGAATGACCAGAGTCCAGAACCTGTTCCAAGTGGCACAGGACAGAGATGCCTTTGCTGCAGTGATCGCCAACGTTGGGGGGACCTGACACGGCACCGGAAGAAGAAGAATAAGTATGATTATGACTTATGGAGTGAATGAATGATGAAAGAACGGTTAAAGTATACATGAATGTGAATAAAAAAGTCAAAAATGTTATAAATAAAAGCAATGAATTACTAAAAGGTGGTCGTGACCAACGTCGTAAGATATTTTGTAACTTCTGAAATAGGTAATGAAAATAAAAAAATCATATAATATTTAGTTAAATTTCAATTGGTTTATGGGTTCGACCGGTTTCGGCAGCTCGCTGCTATCTTCTGGATTGTTATTGATACTTATTATAACGTTTAATTATTAAGAAGCATTTGATTTTATTTCTGTCATTTTTTTATAAACTGTTAAATGTCCAAATGAGTAGCAAAAATAGTTCGTTTGTTATCTTCCATTTGTGAAAAATAAAAATAGAAGAGCGCGCGTGTTACGATGTATAAATAAAAAGCAATATAAAATGCTGTATGATAGGGTGGAAGATTTCTCTCTAATTATCCTTCCGAGAAAATGCCATTGATTTCAA
Organism: Lepidostoma basale; assembly: GCA_022606425.2. Taxonomy (NCBI): domain Eukaryota; kingdom Metazoa; phylum Arthropoda; class Insecta; order Trichoptera; family Lepidostomatidae; genus Lepidostoma; species Lepidostoma basale. The sequence goes on along the minus strand of JAHDVF020000551.1, from coordinate 878,774 downwards.
ATATGTTTTAACACACTAAAATCAGTGTTGATAGTACAATTAGCTTTATTACACGTTAATTTTAATTATACTTAATTATGCAAACACACGCTTTATTATTATGTTAATGATAGGTCATTAAATAAACATAACATGTCATTACATTGATTAAACATATATACGAGTATGTTTTAATAACTTTATTACTAAAAATAAAAAATGAAAAGTGACGATTACTAAGAAAACGCAAATTTATTAAAACATCAAGATAAAACTATTTACAACTAACTAACTTACCCATCACGTCGTCATTTCGAAGGGGTAGGCAGAAAGAATGGACTGCCACACTTTTTTTCCTGACATATTTCTCTCGATTCCTCAACATTTATACATCGTGTCATGCACGCGCGGCGATTTCTCTGACTCCTAACGTGGCCAACATTCTATATCTGATTTATTTGATCGTGCCACGTTTCCCTCGGTCTTCCTCTATTTCTAGTTCCATTTACATCGTTAACATATACTTTTTTTTACCATTCTTTCTTCATTCATTCTTTCCATGTGTCCAAACCATTTTAACGATCCTTTCATCATTATAAAATTTACATATTTATCATAAAAAATAAAAAAGTTTTTAATATATAATTTATAGACAAGAACCGCGAACCTTAAATTTGGCATTTTTTAATGCTGGCAATACTATCCGAAAGCATGCGCATGCGCATTTCAAACTGTCACAAAGCTACCACATTATGAATACACAATGATAAGTTTAATACAACAACAACAACAAACCATCTCGCCGTTTTCCTGCAGGGGTAGGCAGAGAGAATGGACCGCCACACTACTCTATCCTGACATACCTCTCTAGATTCCACCACATTCATACATCGAGTCATACACGCACGTCGATTCTTCCGGCTTCTGACATGACAAACCTTTAATATTTGATTAATTTGGTCATGCCATGTTTTCCTCGGTCTTCTACCACGACTCCTTACTCCATTTACATCGCTATAAGTTTTATATACGTACATATATATTATCTCTACGAATTTAATCATAATTGGGTGCCTCTTTCTCTACGTATGAAAACATTATGCCAACCACTTTTCAAATTAATCAATCAATCAACAGTTGATTGTGACATCCGTTGATGCCACAATTGCCTGAGGAAACAGCTGTCGTGACAATTTAATATAAATTAAATAAATAAATTGTGATATTATAAAAAGTTTTTCAAATTAAACAATCAATGGATGATTACGTGTGAAGAAAATATCTCTTAATACTAATATTTTTATATGGATTATCAACGCAAGCAAGAAAAGAAAAGAAAAACGAATTATTTCACACAAAAGAACCAAAATGAAAAGATTTACGTCTTAAGCAAGTACTTTGCATAAATTGCGAACAGATTTAGTAAAAACATATTTTTATCGCTCTGGCAACACCCGCTCCTAAATCCCGCTTTTGAAAATCGAAAACAGGATAGTGGCGCCGTTCATGTTGAATAAATAAGAAGCGTTTTGACGTTGGCGCTAGCGAACACAATAGGCCATCTTTGAATGGATTCTGCGTGCATTCTTTGGGCCGGAGTCATTCACATCCCGCATAATAATGGCAGTTAAATGTCTGACGAAATTATTATTATTGCATTGTCGGGGTTCGACTGTCGGCAATGAAATGGACGCCATTTTAAAAGAGGCATATCCAAATATGACAATAATGAAATATGCGTATTACCTGCATTGAAAACTTGTTTTTCGAGAGTTATAGAATAAAACGTTTGAAATTTTCTGCTGAAATTGTAGATATTTAAAAGATAGGTACATTTTGTAATAATAATAATAAATTTGATGATTTGTAGAGCGCCATTTTTTATTAATCAATAATAAGTTTTATTATAATAATTGTAATTTATTAAATGGGAGAGATTTGTTTCGCTTTGTTCAGGAAATATCAAATGATAATTCAATATATACTAAAAGATAGGTACATTTTGTAATAATAATAATAAATTTGATGATTTGTAAAGCGCCATTTTTTATTAATCAATAATAAGTTTTATTATAATAATTGTATTTAATTAAATGGGAGAGATTTGTTTCGCTTTGTTCAGGAAATATCAAATGATAATTAAATATATACTAAAATATAGGTACATTTTGTAATAATAATAATAAATTTGATGATTTGTAAAGCGCCATTTTTTATTAATCAATAATAAGTTTTATTATAATAATTGTATTTAATTAAATGGGAGAGATTTGTTTCGCTTTGTTCAGGAAATATCAAATGATAATTAAATATATACTAAAATATAGGTACATTTTGTAATAATAATAATAAATTTGATGATTTGTAAAGCGCCATTTTTTATTAATCAATAATAAGTTTTATTATAATAATTGTATTTAATTAAATGGGAGAGATTTGTTTCGCTTTGTTCAGTAAATATCAAATGATATTTAAATATATACATTTGATATTGTAAGTGACACACAGACGTAAAACTGACTCTTATCAACAATATGGAGTTTTACATCACTGTTTAAGAAAAAATAAAAAATATATGAAAGGTTGTTTTTAAATTGAACCATATAATTAATATAAAAAATCCCGTATTAAATATTTAATGTGAAAAAAAGTCTAAATTACAAAAGTTTTATTATACTTTATGAGGATGACAATTCGCCTTGCTAAGGCATTGACAAATGACAATAATATTTGAAATTAAAATAGTAAGGCAAAACATGTCATTTCCGTAAAATATAAAAATACTTCTAGAAAACTGATGTTTTAGTTAATACTAATTATTCACGGATACATCAGTATTTCAAAGGTTAAAATATCCATAGAAACTTCAGTGATTCAAATGTTAACTCATCCATAGATACTGCGATGAATTTCATGTGAGAATTGCGCTCACAAGATTGGTGAACCAGAGAGTAGTTTTTCCAAGATTTAAAGTAAGTATAATTTACGGTGTCCCTTATTTTTCCAAGTTTTAATTTTACAATCCATAGGCTTTTGTTTTATTCTTCGGGCCTAAAACTTCCAAGTAGTGTTTAATCTGGTAGTTAATTTAGAACTTATTTGTTTTATTTATAAGTACTACAAGTATTTGTTAGCTTGTTTTATGGAAATCTTTGAGTAATTTTGTTTCTGTCAAGAGTAAAGATTTATTTTCACGACTAAAACTTGATAGTAGTTTCCTTCAGAAATTGTATGTTCATAGAAAGACAGCGCGGCGTTTGTGGAAGCTAAAAATAAGGTTGCTAGCTTAAAAGCAGTTAATGACACAGTTGTTTATCTACTGACAGACTTTCATGGTTTGACTACCCTAGATGAAGAACATAAGCAGTTCATATTATGTTGTGTGCAAATAAATAAATATAAATTTGTATCGTTTTTGATAAGAAAAGCATTATATAAATATATGTTTTCATCAATATTTATCTAACACAATGGTTTTAAGTGATCATCTACAACTACATTTAAAAGACACTTAAAGCTGCTATTTTCTAAAACTTTGAGGCCAAGTCGGCACGGGTTAGAATTAACGTAGGATGTTGAAATTCTGTACTTGGGTAACTAGTAGAATATTTAACACAATTAGGGGGTATGCGTTACAATAATCCTTTTTTTTTCCTATATAAGGGACACCCTAGTATAATATAATTAGTTCTTTTATTTATTAACGGATTTATCGCAAGATAAACAGATTTAACAGGAGTTAGGGAATGGTTATAACATTTTCATTATCACTTGCTCGTCGTACACCCATTCCAAGTTGTTCCTACATCCTTTTTGTACTAATCACAAGTAAAAAATGGTGCGCTCCGGGCGTGAGAGAATATTCAGCGGCATCCTATGTCGTATCTCAATCGAGATAAAAGGTGATGAGCCAGTAGAATTAATAGGGTGCCCAGGTAGCACGGCCTTAACCCAACTATTGCCGAAGTACTCATCCAATTTGAATAATTAAGATAGGGTATTTATCCCGGAATTAATTATGATCATATTATAGATGACACACACCCAATTTGACACTGCGCATTTCTGAACGTAACGATTGATTGACGAATATATCGATGGAAAAAATGATACGTACATTAATGTTAACCCTTTACTGCGTCATTTCATAGATTGAGCGCAAAATATTTCAAACGTATTTATAGTATATACGGGGTGTCCCAGACGTCGACGTCAACCTGGAAATAGATGATAGGGCAAGTCATGCTCGTGATGAGAAAAATGTAAAAAAAAATTAAGGTTTGTATTTTTGAAATTATAGGCATTTAAATAAAATCGAGAAAATCAACACCCTGTGATGGTCTTTTATAAATTTTATGTTTATTATGTAATCCTGAATAATGCTTCTATAAATTGTTGCCTAAAATTTATAGCTAACTGCTCCAGCTTGGAAGAAAATGTTACTTTTTGCCCAACCAAGTATCCAAAATTAAAATTACGCCCAATTTTAACTGACTATACTGAAAATAATATGTACTACGCTATTTTAGCAGGTAACTTAACTGGTGACATATGGTTCTGAGTTATGGATAATGAACAACAATGAATCTACTGGTTTGAGAATAGGATACTTAGAATGATCCTGGGACCCAGACCCGGTATTGCAGCGGGAACTTGGAGCCATAGGACCAACCAAGAGATCCGTACGATGACCCAGCAGCCCCTTATAACGAGCACCGTGAGAGCCGGTCGCCTAGCATGGATTGGGCACGTATGCCGAGCCGAAGAGACCAGAGCAATAAAGACCCGTTACGCGTCTAGAACGACTGGAGTAAGACGTCTAGGAAGGCCTAGGCAGCGCCTAATGGACAATGTTCTGGCTGACCTGGCTAAGTTGGGCGAATCGGGCTGCTGGGAGCAAAAGGCGCAGGATCGAGGAGCTTGGCGAAAAATCATCAAGGAGGCTAAAACTCTTCAAGAGTTATATGGCCATAGGAAGTAAGTAAGTATGAATATAATAAACACTATTTGCTCTTTTGCACTTTTGAACACAACACTATTTGCACTTTTACATAAATGTCCACAGACGCCCTTCTTCAGTGTCTATTTTTTTTTCTGATAGGTTTATGTTTACGATGAAAACTTTTAACGCACCATTCACTTTGTTGCCAACCCTTTTTTCAACATTAACTTTATTGCCAACTCTTTTTTCAAGATGCCTTTCCACTCGTCCACCCTTTGTTAACATCTTCCTCTTCCTGGCTATACCCAACTGATTTTTGCTGGGTATGCTGGAGTACCAATCATTGGAAATTAGACGAACTATCCATTTTTTCAAGTGATTTGTGGTCGAATACATAACTCTGATATTTTTAATGACTGACTTTGTTTGTCCCTGACATCTGCCACAAAGGCAACATAGATTATTTAAGAATCAATTGTATCTCAATAGAGACGAAGATGCAAATTGGAAACAGAATATGGTTGATCAAGGTGTTGACAGGACTTATGACCTGTCATTGGTTGGGTTAAGCGCACGCTTTATGCAATACAACATTCCCCATTCCACATTATTTTTTCTTATGACCACCATGTCTGACAAATTTTTGGAAGTTGTATATATGTTAATCTCCAACACCACCCTTTAAATGGTAGTATATTCAATCTACACACTAACGCCATCTATGAAGTTTGTATTTTAAGTATTAAGCAGAAGATCTTTTTAACGCAATGTGAAAGGCTACCGCCATTTACCGCATTGCATAGATTATTTATCCTGGAACCCAGACCCGGTGTTGCAGCGAGAACTTGGAGCCATAGGACCAACCAAGAGATCCGTACGATGTCCCAGCAAGCAGCCCAAAGAGCAAAAGGCGCAGGATCGAGAAGCTTGGCGAAAAATCATCAAGGAGGCTAAAACTCTTTAAGAGGCCATAGGAAGTGAGTAAGTAAGTAGATACTTCGGTACTTGAAGGGTTAAGTGATCGTGAATATTTCCGAGTCGAGGATACCAGATCTGTTAGTCACAAGGCTAGTCACAGACACCGACTCGGCGGATACCCGTGCCGAGGAATTCGGATACCCGGGGATATAAATTAACTAAACGATTGTGGATTTTGGCGGGGAAACATTTAACCGCGGGCGTTAATAATCGCCCAGTCTACCCATCTCGCGTACGATTCATTATAATTATAACCTAACCTAACATAACCTAACCCAACACAACATCCGGACAATGTATCATGTTATGGATTGCCGACTTTATGAATCATTCTGTTTTTTCGTAGCATTTTACAATATAAGGAAAAACTACATCTATAAATCATTTTCAAATTAACTAACTAACTAACTAACAATCACGGATGGATCGCCACATTGTTCTATCCTGGCGTAATTCTCGCGCCTCTTCTACTCATTTCTTTAGATTACTCAGGGGATATTTCGAGAACTCGGTCGTGCTGGAGGGTGTTCGGCTTTTTGTCCCTGTTACGTATAGATATCTCCGACAGCGACAGCATAGATTGTTCTATCTACCGGCCGCCAGAACCAACCAGCCTCTGGTGACACCGATGGAAAGAGCAATGAATCTGCTGAACGCGGTCTCCTCGGAGATCGACGTCTTTCAAATTAGTGAAAGTACGTTCAGAAGGCAAATACTCTTAATTCTGGAGAGTATCCTGTCTTCCTAATGTCGAACCATCTCTCATGCGTTTCTGGGAGTATACTATATACAATATATTATTTTACCTGTTCTTAATAGATGCATTAAAACTTAATTTTGTTATGTCTATTGATGAAATAAACTTATTGGATTTGATTTGATTGATTCACACATTGTGACATGCACGCTCGTCGACTGTTCCTACTTCGAACATGGCCGCCTTTCAGTAATTGATAAATTTGGTCATGCCATGTCTTCCTTGGCCTTCTGCGACTTCATTTCCCATTCACACTACTTGTATATATCTTTTTTTACCATTCTTCCCTCATCCGTTCGTTCCATATGTTCAAATCATCTTAGTGACTCTTTCTTAATTTTATCTATCACGCATTCATCCGCCTGACATTCCTTTCTTACTTCATCATTAGATATACCTACTAGCATACATGTGGAAGCTAGGAAGGTATGTCAGGGTGGAGCGGTCCATCTTCTCTGTATACTCCTTCGGGAAAACGACATGATTAGTTTGATTCCTTATGCATGGAAGCGAAGCATGGAACTGGCAAAAGAAGGATGAAAATATAATAAATGCAGTAGAAATGAGACCTTTTAGACGAATGTGTGCATACTCTGTGTATGATAAGAGTGTCGAATGAAAATAACCATGAAGTACAGTCTTCCTCGAATATGAAACAGCTGATGATGATAATGATTTAGTAATTGAAACGGAAAATATAAAATGAAAAGATTTAAAAAAAATATTCTAAAAATAACTCAGACGTTCATTATTGTAAAGTTCTCAAATAAGGACCAAGAAACGCTCTATTATAAGCAGGCTACGTGGATATTTCGCAATATTTCTGTAATAATATAACAAAACTCTGTCTCGGATTATTAAAATAAATATAGAATCCGACTTGGGTTCAAGTAGGGCCGAGGGATGCGAAGGAATCATTAATTGAAGCACCCTCGTACTAATGAGCAACAGGGGAGAGCTATAATGAAAATTTATAATAAAATCCCCTATAGAAACGAAGCCCTAAACAATATACGAAGAATCCATAGATTAATTAAGTACTTACTATAAAAAATATTAAAAAAAAGGTATATGTAATCACAGATTCAAGGTCGCCCAACGCGCCATGGAAAGAGCAATGCTTTGAATAACCTTGAGGGACTTTAGAAACGAATTGACCAAACCAAGGTGACTGAGGTGGCTCTGAGGATGGGCGGGCTGAAGAAGCAATGGGCTGGCCATATCTGTCGGAGAACCGACAGCCGATGGGGGAGACGGATTCTGGAGTGGAGACCGCGTACAGGATTCCGCAGAGTTGGACGTCCGCCTGCCCGCTAGACCGACGATCTGAAGAGGATTGCTGGACATGGATGGATGGGAGCGGTTTTCATTCGACATTTCATTTATCACACATTTGTATATCTGCTGAACGCGGTCTCCTCGGAGATCGACGTCTTTCAAATTAGTGAAAGTACGTTCAGAAGGCAAATACTCTTGATTTTGGAGAGTATCTTGTCTTCCTAATGTCGAACCATCTGTCATGCGTTTCTGGTAGTATTCTATATACAATAAATATTTTTTTACCTGTTCTCAATAGAAACTAGTCTGAAACCGTAATTTTGTAATGTCTATTGATGAAATAAACTGATTTGATTGATTGATTGATAAGAGATATCATTTCTACTGCATTTATTCTACTTTCATCCTTCTTTTGCCAGTTCTATGCTTCAATTAAATTTTCGCTCAATATTCAAAGTCTATTGGCCCCAAACAGTATCAAATGCCGCTCCCTGAACTATGGCAGGCGAAAAGCCAATTAGAGAACAAGTCGCTAGACGCAAATGGCAGTGGATCGGTCACACTCTGAGACGCGGAACCCAGCCTGCATCGCTCAGGGTGCACTAGACTGGTCCCCTATGGGGGGAAAGAGAAAGCGAGGCAGACCTAGAGCCACCTGGAGAAGAACCCTGCAGGACGAGGTTAAGGCGGCAGGCCTCACTTGGGATGATGTTAGGCATCAGGCAGGCGATAGAGTCGGGTGGAGAAGGTTCCTTGAGGCCCTATGCACCACGGAGGTGTGACAGGACAAAAAGAAGAAGAAGAAGAATCGCAAAATAATAATAAAAAAATAAATAAAACTTGTAGTGACGTAAAACATTTACATAAGTGAAATATGATAATGTCGAGTACAGCCCCCACAAACCACCTTATTTACGTTTTTTTTAAGTGAATCTAAAATGTAATAATAAATTCCGGAAAAGGCGGGAACCAGACTATATCTCACGGCATTTTCCCGCCAGAAAGTTCTAATTTAATAAAACTGATGGTGGGATTTTCCGAAACTCCCGCGGCGAAAATATCTTCTCTACAATCTGATTTAAGTTCTGATACATATATCCAATGTTGAGCTTAAAATACACGTGGTTATTGTATTGCCAAACGTATAAATCAAACAGTTTTATTTAATTTGTTTAACAGTATTATGGTAAAGATTTTTGTGAACGATATTCATGAGCTCTTTAGGTATGATATTGTTATATATGGCCGAGCCATAGAGGGCTCCCTCCGCTTACCCGAAGCTGTTATACCCGCAGTGGCGCTTTTCGTCCGCTTCAATCTTGCACTCCCTAAGCCCGTCCCCCGTCCATGCGGGATTTACGTTAAAAAAAATATATATGTATTTTTGCAACCAAGGGGGACCCAGACCACATTTAAGCTACGCTACTCTCCTTCGGTGTCCCGCCGTACACACATAGCAATACAATAGCAAATACACAATTGATACATAAATATGTTAGAGAAATAATAAAATAATGCACAGCAGGAGGCACAGGAGGGAGGAAGGAGATAAAAATGCAGGATAGGGGAAAGAATGAGGAGATGAAGGGACTGGTACGTCATTATATCCAAATAATGGACACCACTAGACTCCCATATATTGCACTACATAATCAGCCTCATGGACTTCGTATTCAAATGAGATCAAATCAAATCAATTTATTTACTCAAAAGACATTACAAACAGCATAAATGTTTAAGGCTTCTATTGAGTACAGGTAAAATATTATGTACATTCAACATAATACCAGGAACGCATTAGAGATGGTTCGACATAAGAAGACAAGACTCTTTCTAAAGTCAAGAGTATTTGTCCCCTGAACGTACCTTCACTAATATGAAAGACGGCGATCTCCGAGGAGACCGCGTTCAGCAGACTAATTGCTCTTCCCACCGGTGTCAACAGAGGCAGATTGTTTCTGGCGGCCGGTAGGTAAAAGAATCTGTACTGTCAGATATATCTATCGGGGACAAAAAAACAACATCCTCCAGCATGGCCGAGTTCTCGAAATATCCAAAGAAATGGGTTATTTGATGCCCATCTCTTCGAAGCTGGAGAGAATTGGTTCCCAGCATTCCCAAAAGAAATGCAGTGGGATAGAGCCACGGATAACTACCATACTCCCTCATTTAGAGATACCTCAGAATTTTTTTCTGAACCCTTTCCAGCATAACGGAATATCTCGCCTCGTGAGGACTCCATATCACAGAACCACTTTCGATTCTGCTCCGAACCAATGCGTTGTATAGGACTCGGAGCACATTTGTGGAAAGCTCCTAACAGACAGCAATCCACCTCACAAGAGGAGCAATCCTCTGAAGAACAAACCACAAATTTCTATAACAAGGAAGAAAAAGAATAATATGAATTATAGTTTTATTCGATGGGCCACCATATCCAATTAATATACTCGTATAGTATAAAATGTATTCGACAACTTCATATTCAAGGAGAAAAGACTAATTTAATTAGTTATAATTTTTTTTTCTATTTTAAATACGTGAACACATGTCATGTTAGGAATAAATACGAAAACGTTGAAAAAATAAACAAGCTTAAATAAAGTTATAAATAAATTTGTACAAGTTTTTAAAAGAAAGAAAAAATTTCATTAGAACTCCGAGGTCTTAAATACGTGTACATATTCATGTCATGTTAAGGATATTGAATACGAAAATGTTGAAAAAATAAACAAGCTTAAATAAAGTTATAAATAAATTTGTGTAAAAGATTTTAAAGAAATAAAAAATTTCATTAGAACTCCGATGTAACAATCTCGTTTTTTGAAGGGAGTTTTAAACCTATTGACATTGTACGCAAGTTAAGATGCTCATGATTTCAGAGGTAACGAAATGTCGAAAATTTGAAGCCGATCGGAAATTCAATGTATTCAACCAAACCCTTAAAAATATGAAATATATTTTTAAACATTTTAATTTAAAAATATATATTTTATGTTTCTTCGTGTAAAACTCCATATTAAGTATTTAGTGCGAATGAAAACTACTAACTAACTAACTAACCATCACGCCGTCTCCCCGGAGGGTTAGGCAGAAATAATGGAACGCCACACTGTTCTGTCCTGACATACTTCTCTCGCTTCCTCTACATTCATACATCTTGTCATGCACGCACGTCGATTTCTCTGACTCCTCACGCGACTGTCATTCAATATTTGATTGATTTGATCGTGCCACGTTTTCCTCGGCCTTCCTCTATTTCTAACTCCGTTCACGCCGTTTACATTTATACCTTCTTTACCATTCTGTCTTCACTCATTCTTTCCATGTGTCTATTAGTTTGTTTGTATATTATTAACCAACAAACTATATTCGTTTGAAACTTTTTTCCCTACTAAGACTTGATACAAATTATATTTTGATATGAAGTTTTACATCAGTCAAACTAATAAATGAAAGGAATGAAAGACCAGTTAGGGTTAGGATTGTATTTATAAAAAAAGTATGTTCCCGAGGGGAAGATAAGAGGAGCAGTGCCTGAATGGAGTTGCGGTAGGAGATAGCATCCTGCGTGAGACAATTTTGTTTAGCGGAGTACGTAGTGGGCTATCAGGGAGGATTTTTTTTTATCCGCATTGATTGCGGAAGGGGCAAAGGACTGAATGATGGTGGATAACTTGGTGGTAAAGGGTCATTATTAATAAGGAAGATGGTAATAATTTAGGTCGTGGTCTGGAAATGAAAGAGATAAAGTTGGAGAAATAAACAAATAACCGAAAAATTTCAATTTTTATATTCATTTTCATAGCTCCATCCGGGAAAATTCTACATCTCCGTGCGTACACGAGAACTTCAAAGAATTTAATAAGAGTTCTAGGCTAATTCCAAAAAAGTCTGAAATGAATATGATTTATTCGCGTTTCTTTGATTGTGGAACACATTAAATTCGACAATTTCGTAATTTATTTCAGGAACACGATAAACATAAGAAGCGCGACATGGCGGGAGATCTTGGAGTCTATAACACACACCAGCTACAGGATGATTGGCGAAAAATAAACGATAGTAGTAGATGGAAGCTGGAGAAAGAAACACAGAGAAGGCCGTCCCCCTCCGGCTATCCTCGAATATCAAGACTTGCGACTGACATTCCAGGAGATGGGTACCAGCATCATGAATAAATTCTTCTTCTTCTGCTTTATTTAGGACTGTGTCCTATTATTTCTCGGAGCCTGTTCCTGGGGTGCAGATGTCCAACTGTCTCGCCATCTTTTAGGAGGTCTTCCTGCAGGTAGATTTCCTGTTGGTACTTTATTTGCGGATATATTTATCACTCTTTCAGAACATGCTCTTTCCACATGATCTCTCCAGTAGAGTCTTTTAAGTCTTCCCCATCGCACGACATCGTCTACATTGCAAATCTTTCTTATTTCAGAATCTCTTTTTCTGTCTCGGAGTGTCGTTCCCGCAACGGATCGGAGAGTCTTCATTTCTGTGGTTCTTAGGAGTTTTTTTGTTTTGATGGTGTAGGCTCTCGTTTCTATTCCATATGTCATTATAGGACATTAATAAATTAAGGACGTTAAATCAATGAAATATTTGTGAATAAATATAGTCTTAAGCTACATTAAGTGTATACATTTTATATAATAAACATTTTCAAACATCTTATTCTCCCCATAATCATACCCAAAATGTACCGGTTGAGGTTTTCCATGGTTTCCTCAACTGTAAGGCGATTGTCGGAACATATATAAATAGCCCATGGACCCCAAAGCTTGACTGAGTCAGCTCCGTACAGCTTAAACACACAATATAGAAATAATTTTTATAATATATAGTATTTATTGAAAGTTAAGGCATTAACACTGTGGAATTCCATAGTAATCTACTTTGGGAATTAAAAAAACATTGTTAAACCACTTTTTAATACATAAAAATATTAAAATACACGACATGTTTAAGAGGATACCTCCATCTTCAGGTGTAAAAATATAACAAAAACCAAACAATGAAAGACTAATAAAAAACGCATTTAAAATTCGATACAAAAATTAAAATTTAATAAATAGAAAATAGCCCAACTTAATTTTTAAATTTGAATTTTTGTATCGAATTTTAAATGCGTTTTGTATTAGTCTTTATTTGTTTAGTTTTTGTTATATTTTTACACCTGAAGATGGAGGTATCCTCTGAAACATGTCGTGTATTTTAATATTTTATTTATTAAAAAGTGGTTTAAACAATGTTTTTTTAATTCCTAAAGTAAATAAATAGTATTAATATCCATGAGGTAAACACCCGCAAGGATCAGATATTGCTATTGAAGCCAATAAAAAGAAAAAAACAGACGATTTCACATACATTAATTATCCAGATATCTTTAAAAAACATCACCCCAGTAAAATCCATAAACACCAAGTTTTATTAAAATATAAAAACCTTCTAAAAAGTAGACGTTTGCATTCAAATCAATCATAATATTACATTTAAAAAAGACACCCCCATAAAATCCATAAACACGAAAATGTAATGTAACGTCTGTTTTCTAGAAGTTTTATTAAAATATAATATAACATTATCATTCATATGAATTGTAAAATTATTTAAAAAAAAACACCCCAGGAAAATCTATACCTATACAGTCACGAACCCTAATGATTTCAGAGGGTTCTTGGTATTTTATCAGGGTTTTAAATTGGCTCTATAAAAACGCGAAGTTGGCAATTATTCAGAATTACATTACCATAATAGGTCCATAACACAAATAAATGAGAAAGGAAACTATTTATGATTCATTTCGCTATTTGTTATACGAAAATTGCACCGCTTTTCTTTGCGGATTTGGGAAAAAAAGGTATTTAGATAACAGATTCCGGGGCTTTTCAGGGTGGTGGAAAACTCGCTTTGAAACGAAAGATTAATGCTACTGTGAATATGCCATAAAAGCGTATAATGCCGTTCTCTGGGCCATACCAGGAGAAATGCCACTCGGAGAACAAATTATAAGACGTACACGGCTATGAATTGGTTATGATGCGGAAACAAACCCATACTGGACTGGTCCTCTGCGGGCGAATACTTCTGAGATGAAGACGCTAAGGATGATAGTGGGTAAGACACTAAGAGTTCGCTGGGGATATTATAAGATGGAGTAGACAGAAAAGGAAGGACTCGAATGGTCATATCCAAAGAATGGACACCACCAGACTTCCGTATATTGCACTTATACTGTATTTTTGTAGTCAACTTACTCGTATGCGTTTCTTTGAGCCTCTCACTCTACCCTCACCTTGCTGACCCCCTCTAATTTTCTCCACTTCAGACCCCCATATTTCCTCTCCTCCCCTCAGCACCGTATTTTCCTATGTGAATAGTTTTAAGTGTGTACTCGTATATGTTTAAACCTAGGTGATAAGACCCTATTTTGAAAGATTATTATTATTATTTCTCTATGTGCTGCCATATTCTAGGACCAGAAGATGGCAACGAGCTGCCGAAACCGGTCGAAGACATAAACATTAATGGATTTTATCTAAATATACATATAAAAAGATTTTTTAATTTTTTACTTAATTTTCATTAATTACTTCTTCTGTCATGAAATTTCAAATAACACTCTTTTTAAAACATCTAGAAAAAAAAAAAAACAGTGAAAATTAAGTGTTTCAACAATGTACACTTCTAAAGTTTTTAAATCTTACACTAAGTATTTCAGTAAAAATATGACTTATATTAAAAATCTAAGCTTAAATTTAACCGAAAATTTCGGATATTATGTAAACGTAAAAATAATAAATATATGTATATTAAAATAAAACTCAGAATAAAAATATGACCGATGTGTTATAAAACCACGTTTTACAAAATTGATTATGTAGACCACCTTTTATATGCGGCAATAACCAAAACACTTTTTGCTGATAACGCTTTTATAAAACAAGCACAAATTTGTTTTTTTTCTGAGGAAACAATCGGAAAAATCTTACCGTATAAAGGCCGACGCGATAATTTGGTTTACGCCAAATAAGCTGATTTAATTTTTTACCTGAAACAAACGAAATAAACAAATTAATATACGTTAAAAACTATAGATTATCCAAAGCACAGTTTTTTTGTGATCGACATTAAATTATGTTAGAATGAGTTATCCTTAGCGAAGGCGTCGTATTATACAATAGACCAATCCCCAGAATTGTGACCAAGAATACGTATGATTAATTCATAAAAATGGCGATCTATAAATTATCCAATTTATTATTATATCCTTGGCTCTATCCAATGGCATTTCTCTTAGGTACGCTATAGTATAACTCCCTTCAGCTGAGGAGGAAAGGATTTACTAAGAAGGGTAATCATAGAAATAAAATAAAATGTCCAGAAGACAAATAATCTTGACTTTAGAGAAAATCTTGGCTTCCTAAAGTCAAACTATCACTCATGGCGTTGATGTTTTTTTATATATTCTCGAATAGATGCCTTAAATTACAAATATGTTTAACTGTTAATGAATAAACTTTGTTTTTTGTGTCACAATTGTATTTTATTTCATATTATTGATGATGTCGACATTGGTTGATGAAACAGCTGTCGCGTAAAATAAAATACAATTGTGATACAAAAAAAAAAACGTTTATTCATTAACAGTTTATAAATATGTTTGTAATATATTTTGAAAGAAAAAACCGATTAAATTTGATTAAAAATATCTTGTACATTTGCCATTACTTTGTATGGTGAATTCTTCTTTTTCTATTGCTGGATTCTCATTTATGCGACCACTTGCTCAAATTCACTTTTGTCTCTCGAAGCGTGTTTTTAGTTGTAGGGGATTATGAATTCTTAATTGAAAAACAATATGTTTTCACAATACTCCATTACATTCATCGAAGAGAAGGTGTGTTTCGGGTCGTTCTAATCTCTGCTCATTAATTATTTTTTTTTTTTAATTTTTACTGAAGGAGGATAAGAACCATCCGAAACGAAAACCGAATGTCTGTGAATAGTATAATAAAGTATCAAAATACATTGTTTTAAAATAATAGTCAATGTTTCAGAATAAAATAATTATATCATAAGATTCTCTCTATATTCACCCAAAACAAACACTAATACATTCATTTTATCTGATTTCAGTTACCCAATGAATCCTAAAATTTACCAATTAGAGTTTAAATAAAATCTTCGCAGTGTTAACGAGAGTAGAGCAAATTTTAAAACCGAGTTGACAGCTTGTAATTTGAAATTCGAGCCAAAAGCGAATTCGGAACGTTTATCTATGGTCTGTAAGGGTAACCAATCCGCTAACGAGGCAGTCGAACGCTGGAATAACTATTTAAATAATTGAAAGATAAAGCGGTAATCTAACATTTTCGTATAGAATACGAGTTATAATATTACAAATGGCGATTTAATGGTAAATGTAAACATAAGAACAATTACAATATCAGTAAAATGGAACAATATACGAGTACACGCATATAAAACACCATTATTATTTATTGTTTCTTGAAAAATGATGTAAAACTCCATATTAAATAATTAATACGAATGAAAACGTCAATTTTCTAGAAGTTTTATTATATTTTATGGGAATGACATGTTTTGCCCTTCTAAGGCATTATCAAATGTTTGATAATGCCTTAGAAGGGCGAAACATGTCATTCCCATAAAATATAATAAAACTTTTAGAAAACCGACGTTTTCGTTCGTATTAATTAACCATAAGACTTACAAAATGACGACCGTCGTGGTAGAGTGGGAACAGCTATGGCTGCTACACCGAAGGTCCCGGGTTCGATTCCCGGCGATAACAGTGTGATTCTCACATTGTCTTTGGTATAGTGTAGAATTCACGTGACAATAAAATGGCGATAGATTAGAGACCTATCACATGTCATGAGAATCAATATAGCTTTATCCTTTACATCAATGTAAAGAGCTATACAACAAAATAATAATTATATTGACTTAGCACCAAACCTCTAAGAATTTATTAATGAATTTATTTATTTATACATAATACACAAATGAGACATAACAAACGAAAAACATTAAGCGACTCATTTGGACACAAAACGGTGTTACAAAGGTAAGACAAAGATAAAACAACATGAAACCAAAAATCATACATATCAGAAGGAACCCAAATATGACGACGTCAGTGAGGCAGTACTCTTTTCAGAATTTGTAATATATTTTTTATGAATACTGGGTCACTGACACTGAAAATGTCCAAATCCAAAACGATTAGAATCGTTTTCAATCAATAAATAGGCTATGATTCAATAATAAAAAAAACATAAATTATTACATTGTTGAAGCTGTAATATTGACGACATTGTGAAATGAAGTAGGTCGAGAAGACGATTCTGGAAAGACTATGTAGAGAAGATGGACTCAGCGAGTATCTCCAAGATCGTAATGCATTCTCTTTGCCTACTCTTCAGGTAAACGGCGTGATGGTTAGTTGTTTGCCTTAATTCGCCGCGATGGTTTATGGTTTGGCACTTAAAAATTAAATCAGTTTATTCAAGTCTATATTTTTCTTAACCGTCGCGTTGCCATGTGGTCAATTGAGTTTCCACTGCCAATTTAAAGTTGATTTTCTTAAAACCTATGGACCCTAATATTATAAAAAATTGTAATCCTCCATTGAAGTGTTCTCAATATTTCGTAATAAAAAAAAAGCAAAAAATTACTTCCTTCATCCCAAAAAAAAAATTTTTTAAGACTGCCCTCACCTTCATTCGTGTTAAGGTAGAATTTGTTTTGCTAATATTTACAACTTTATCAAAAGTGACAAATACTTACTCGCTGTTTTGAACGTATTATAAATTATATGTTTGGCCTTTTCTCATAGGTACGTAATAATACCGACTGTGGACGGAAACGCAGCACGCAACTTAATAATATCAGAACTGTGAAAATATTAACACTTTACCAAAAGGGACAAATATTAATACGTACTCGTTGTCTTGAACGTACTATACATTTTGCCTGGGTGCCTTTATCATACGTAAAATTATAGCGCCACGGCCGCGGCGCGGCGCGGCGGGGCGAGACAAGTTCATACTTGGTGTCAGTTGCTCATATGCTGTGACGCATTCCATATCAGAAATCGCATGGTTCCATAAAAAAATTAATAATGATATGTTTTTCAAATAATCCATGTATGTTATAGATATCGATCTATTTCTAATGAAATTCCCTACAAGATGACATAAATTAAATTTTGATTCATCGAGTCATATGCTTGATATTTAGATAAAGTTAGCGGTAAACTGAATTGACCACATGGGAGCGAGCGTTTTGTTTTGAACACGGTACGTTAAGGGTTAATGAAAGGATCGCAACATCAAAGACACAAACATGTTTCCTAAACGGAATAGAAACAAAGACAACGAAATCACGTGTTCAAAAACGCATCAATATTGCTTCCAACTTCCAACCAACTGGCCCCCGTCCCTCGGTCACCACCCATAACCTCAGCCCTTGTCCAAGACTACCCCCGATCCCTCCACACTCCTCCAAGAAACCCTGCTCTCACAATCCAACCTCAACATCCAAGAAAGAAATTTTCAACATGTGGTAGCAATAGCCTACGGGCTGGTACAGACAATATCCAAAACCGAATCAAGGAAAATACTATTTTGTATGGTTAGTTACACAGAAAATCGGTTCGGACCCGATAACAGAACCCGAAGGACAGAAACCTATTCTAAATTTAAACTTCGACCCAGAGATTCAGTATCAAATTGGCATTAATCTAACTTGAAGTTGTAAAATAGGACAAAAGAACATTACGGTTCCTTAGGAGTGGAGTTAGGCGCAAAACTTGAAAGAGGCTCCGAATGAAGTTAGCTGCCGTTGGCCTCCGAGCGGGAAACTTGACGTAAACTTTGGCGGGAAGAATCCAGTCCGACAATGTAAGGAAATTAAATTAAAACTTCGCTGTCAGACGTAAAATGGTGGCCGCTCTACGTTTGCCGGCCGAGTATGAATTGGTAATTAAATGTTTTTACTCTGAAAAGAGAACTTTCCTCTTGAATACACCGTAATTACTAACTAAAAAATCTATGGTAAGGTAACCTTTTTCTTCAATTAAATAATAAATATTTAAATAATGTATTAAAAAAGATCACAGATAAGAATGTGCGGGAACACGATGTATGATAGAGACGCTTCGAAGTTCTCCTGTATTGAAAGCGATTCGTATTTTAAATGAGGTGGTAAAGGAGATAGCTCTCTTAGGATGCAAATATAGCGAATTCGTGAAAAAACATTACGATAAGAGCAACAAAGAGTTAACCGTCATATTTCCATTCACATGGTTCTACGTATAAAATCAAATCTGTTTATTAACAGATATTACAGACAATATTAAAGTTTTAGGCATTTATTAAGTAATATACTTGTATATAATACAAGGAACGCATGAGAGATGGTTCGACATTAGGAAGTCAAGAGTATTAGCCTTCTGAACGTCTATGTATATTTCCTTTGATATTATTGTATACACCCCAACGATCACAACGCTTTGGCTTGCGCTGAAAACATTTAAACAGAGAGAAAGGGGGGAAAGAGGGGGAGAGAAAGGAGGAGAGAGAAGAGGGGGGGAGAGGAGAAGGAGAGTGAGGAGAGAGGAGGAGATAGAAGGGGATGATAAAGAGGGGGAGATAGAGGGAGAGAGAGAGAGAGGGAGAGAGAGGGAGAGAGAGAGAGGGAGAGAGAGAGGGAGAGAGAGTGAGTTAATGAGAAAGTGAGTGAGAAAGTGAGTGAGTGAGTGAGAGTGAGAGAGTGTGAGAGACAGAGAGGGGAGAGAGAGGGGTGAGAAAGGAGATAGAGGGATAGAGAGAGAGAGGAGAGAGAGGGGGATAGAGAGAGAGAAAGAGAGAGGGGAGAGAGAGAGAGAAAGGGAGGGGGGGAGAGAGAGGGGGGAAGAGAGAGAATCCAATATAGAAATTATCGGTTAGAAAGCAAAAAACAATAATAATATACATAGAAATATATGATTTAGAAATTACATATTAATATGAACTGAAAGTGATCTGTGTTTTTGGATTCTTGAAGTATCCGTTCGAGCACTAGGAAACAAGTCGGTGGGATATTTTCCCGGTTTATTGATTGTTTAAAATCTTAATGTACGAAGCGATTGAAGATAAACATGGAAGTGAGTGCTTTACTGGATTATTTATCGAAGTTCTACGGGGAAGTTTGGAGAACATTAATATCTTAGTAGATAACCAAACACAGCGCCTACGCACTCATACACCGGAGCTTGTGAGCTGTTCTTGAGTACAAAATGCCTCCCTAGCAAATAAGCGGATTAATTTAGTTTTCGAACACTAAAATTTATGAAAACATTAATTGACGAAGACAATAACGCTCTAATGATTCCTTATATAAATTACTTAAAACATTCTTCAACGCCTTCGTGCCAGAGTGGCACAACATTGACGGTCACACTCAATGTCCCTGGTTCGATATACGACTTGAAAAAAAATCTCAATCTGATTTCGGTCTGGTAGAATTCACGTGAGGTGGTATTTTTCTCTCCTTAGCACATGAACCAAATATGAGAGTTATAGCATATAAATTGGAGTGACATCTCCAGGCGTTATCTAGCAATACGATAATGGCGGTAGCCATTATCGTATTGATTAATTAACATTGCGTTAAAAAGATCTTCTGCTTAATGCTTACAATTAAATCTTCATAGATGGCGCTAGTGTGTAGATTGAAACTACCATGTGAAGTGTTGTGTTACAGATTAACATATATACAACTTCCAGAAATTTGACATGGAGGTCATAAGAAAAGGTGGAATGGGGATTGTTGTATTACATAAAGCGTGCGCTTAACCCAACCAATGACAGGTCATAAGTCCTGTAAACACCTCGATCGCCATATTCTGTTTCCAATTTCCATCTTCGTCTCTATTGAGATACAATTAATCCTCAAATATGAGACGTTTATTATTTTCACACTCGACGACAGCTCTCTATTGGCTCTGGCTCTCTGTAGTACGTCTGCATTACTGACACTATCGGTCCACGGTATACGGAGCATTATGCGGTATATCCACATCTCAATCGCCTGCAACCGGTTCATTACATTCACTTTTAGAGTCCAGGATTCGCAGCCATATAGTAGAATCTACTATATATAACATTTAATCATTCTTTGTCGGAGTTTCAAGTTAAGATTATCGTTGCAAAAGAAGTTTCATATTTTATTAAATGCAGCTCGTGCGAATTCATTTCTGCATTTAATTTCAAGCATTGTATTGCATTTTATGGGAGAATTATTACTAGAGCGCTTGATCCAGACATTGAAATAAAGAGAATACAAAAATAAAATAATGATTTAGTGTACTATTGATACGAAAAAAAGAAGATAATATTTTGAAAAATAATAGTTGATACTTAAACTAACTAACTAACCATCACGCCGTCTCCCGAAAGGGTAGGCAGAAAGAATGGACTGTCACACTTTTACTGATGCGGCACTCCATCCTTCTTTTTTCGCCCCGCGGGAGACGCGGTGTGATGGGTTGCGAACCTCATCGCCACCAATAGACATCTCCCGCGCACACTTCGATCGTCCAACATCCACAAAATAAATCTAAAACAAATAATAAAAAACACAATGATATAAAATAAAATAACAAAATAAAAATAATTTAACACAAAATGTTCTTTTTAGATGGTGCACATATTGACTATTTAATTTATGTTCCACGTATCCACCGTTTTTTTTAATTTAGCACATAATGTATTACACATAATGTTTTTTTCGATGTTGCACATGTTGACATAATGTATTACACATAATGTTTTTTTCGATGTTGCACATGTTGACATGGACGATCCGGACTTTTGTGTTTATTTAATTTATGTTACACGTATCCACCGTTTTTTTTTAATTATCTGTAATTAGGCACGTAACAAGCAAGAACTTAGTCATTGGAACAAATGAAAAATTGATTTTTACACCTGTCAAAATTACGAAATATCTCCAAATTTACAGGAGCACCACATGAACCAAACCAAATTTTCAAAATCAGAATATATATATGGTTGATACTTAGATTCAAAAATACTCGTCGCGAAAGACAATTTATAGATGGGTATTCCGAATATTTGTTATTTCAAATTTGCCGCTTTCCTAAAAACAAAAGCTCTCATCTATTGGAAAATTAATCAAAGGATTTGTTACGCTTATTTGGAGCATTTCAAAAATAAATTTATCGTTTAAGTATTATTGGATGTTTAATAAGTATCCTCGGAGGGAAATTGAAAGAGAATTAATTGAAAGATTTCGCGTTCTGTGCGTCTCAGGGTCGGGGGTATTGTCTTGAAAACAGGATCCCGCCGGACAAGAGTGAAAATTCATTATTTTATCATTTCTGGCATCGTTACTTAAGTACTTAATGTTTTGCGAAGCTGATGGATTGAACAAGGCGGGAAAACGGCAAATTAGATTTATTCTATTTTCAAATAAATGAGATCAAAATCGTGGCTCATCTCTAAATATACATTAAACCAAAGTCATTAAAAATAAAGCCTTAGAGACAGAGTCAGAAACGATACGACTTCTTCTTATCTCCCGTCTATCGTCCACTGCCACTATCATCCGTCCACGTCCAGCACTTCTTATTTATTTATTTATACATAATACACAAATGAGACATAACAAACGAAAAACATTTAGGCGACTCATTTGGATACAAAACGGTGTTACAAAGATAAAACAACAATATGAAACCAAAAAATCATACATATCAGAAGGAACCTAAATATGTCGACGTCAGTGAGGCAGTACTCTTTCCAGAATTTGTATAATAATATATTTTTTATGAATACTGCCTCACTGACACTGAAAATGTCCAAGTCCTAGACCATAAGATTCAACGTCCGAATTGCTCTTCCTACTGGCATTACCAAAGGCAGGTTGGTTCTGCGTAACGGAGCAAAGAATGTCGATGATGTCGGCGCTGTCGCAGGTAATTATCAGGAACAAAAATACCTATTTGCTCCAGAACAAAAGAATGTAAGGATCATTAAGATGGTTTGGACACAAGGAAAGGATGAATGAAGAAAAAATGGTTAAAAATATGCGTTACCTGTTAACGATGTAAATGGAATTAAAAATAGAGGAATAACGAGGAAAGCGTGTCACGATCGAATAAATCAGATATTAAATTTCGGCCACGTGAGGAGTCAAAGAAATCGACGCACATGCAAGACACGAAGTATGAATGTTGAGAAAGCGAGAGAAATATGGCACAAAAGAAAAGTGTAGCTGTCCATTATTTCTGCCTACCCCTTCGGAGAGACGGCATGATGGTTAGCTAGTTAGTTACTTATTCTTCTTCTTCGATGGCCCTACAGCCCATATCGAGCCTTAGCCTCCAGTATTCTTCGCCTCCAACTCCTCCTGTCCTCCGCTTCGACCCTCCAATCTGACACTCTTAACCGTCGCGTTGCCATGTGGTCAATTGAGTTTCCACTGCCAATTTAAAGTTGATTTTCTTAAAACCTATGGACCCTAATATTATAAAAAAAATTGTAATCCTCCATTGAAGTGTTCTCAATATTTCGTAATAAAAAAAAAAGCAAAAAATTACTTCCTTCATCCCAAAAAAAAACATTTTTTAAGACTGCCCTCACCTTCATTCGTGTTAAGGTAGAATTTGTTTTGCTAATATTTATAACTTTATCAAAAGTGACAAATACTTACTCGCTGTTTTGAACGTACTATAAATTATATGTTTGGCCTTTTCTCATAGGTACGTAATAATACCGACTGTGGACGGAAACGCAGCACGCAACTTAATAATATCAGAACTGTGAAAATATTAACACTTTACCAAAAGGGACAAATATTAATACGTACTCGTTGTCTTGAACGTACTATACATTTTGCCTGGGTGCCTTTATCATACGTAAAATTATAGCGCCACGGCCGCGGCGCGGCGCGGCGGGGCGAGACAAGTTCATACTTGGTGTCAGTTGCTCATATGCTGTGACGCATTCCATATCAGAAATCGCATGGTTCCAGAAAAAAATTAATAATGATATGTTTTTCAAATAATCCATGTATGTTATAGATATCGATCTATTCCTAATGAAATTCCCTACAAGATGACATAAATTAAATTTTGATTCATCGAGTTATATGCTTGATATTTAGATAAAGTTAGCGGTAAACTGAATTTACCACATGGGAGCGAGCGTTTTGTTTTGAACACGGTACGTTAAGGGTTAACAATCTTGCTCCATCTCTCCCAACTTCATCCTCCCATCGCAGCCTTGGTCGTCCAATTGGTCTTCTATCACCTGGGTGCCACTCCAGCAATCTTTTTGGGGTTCTTTCAGGGGGTTTGGGACAGTTAGTTACTAATATACCAAATGAATTAATAATCAGGATTACTACTGAATAAACGTATAACTATTACCAATCGCAGCCAGCGAAATAGGCAGAGATTTAATGAACAAATCAGGAGACATGAGCATGAGACGAGAAGCAATAAAATTGTCTGTCAAGTCAGAGAGGAAAAAAAACGCAATAAAATCAGTGAAACACGACAGAAATGAAAAATCTCGAGACATTTCGTGAAATTTTGTTAATTTCCACAACAAGTGAACTGAACAGGGGATGAAAGAATTTTTTTCCTTTATACGCATTGGCATCCCGTGAAAATGAATTACAGTAAAAAATATTTACGTATGTATAATAGGACGACCTTCGTGGCCGAGTGGTAAGTGCATCGACTGCCACCCCGAAGGTTCCGGGTTAGATTCCCAGCGAGGGCAGTGCGATTGTTGAACTGTTTTTGGTCTGGTGTAGAATTCACGTGACAATAAAATGGCGATAGATTAGCTACCTATCACATGTCACGAGAATCACTATGATAGCTATAATACCCTTTACATCGATTAAGCTCATGCTGTTGTGATGTAAATAGCGATTCAACAAAATAATAATAATAATAAATGGACAAAAACCTGAATGTCATTAAGAAAGAGCACGATAATATTTTCAATACAAGAGAGTGAAAGAGGAATACTTCTATTCTCTCCGAAAGTAATTCGAAATGCACTCGATGCGCATGCCCGAAAATGTTCAGGATTATTTTGAATTTTGTTCTGGTTATTGTTATATGAATTTTTTTGAAATGGTAGAAAATATTTACTAGCGTGAATATTTCACGGGTTGCAAATAGTTTGTATAATGCATATTTTAATTTACATCTTAATATAATATAAATAAAAGAAATATTCGAAGAATAATTTTCTTACATTTTATTATTATTATTGATTTCATCAGCGTTCGTAATATTGTCAGAATGGATAACTACTGTTTGCGAAAGATATTTTTTTAAATCTCTAAAATAATTATATAAAATAATATTATATGAGTTAACCACACAGTTATTTTCTGTATATAGCAAATTTTATAAAATAATAAAATATAGACAATTTTTCAAACTAACTAACTAACCATCACGCCGTCTCCCTGAAAGGGTAGGCAGAAAGAATGGACTGTCACACTTTTACTGATGCGGCACTCCATCCTTCTCTTTTCGCGCCGCGGGAGACGCGGTGTGATGGGTTGCGAACCTCATCGCCACCAATAGGCATCTCCCGCGCACACTTCGATCGTCCAACACCCACAAAATAAATCTAAAACAAATAATAAAAAATACAATGATATAAAATAAAATAACAAAATAAAAATAATTTAACACAAAATGTTTTTTTCCAACTAATAATATATAACGCAGTTACCATTGACACGACGAAGTTAACAAAACGAAGAAATTATGAACACGTAGAACCAGTGATTTCCTCATTACTAATTCACACAAATAATAACGTGTCAGGATGCCTGAAGAATCTGGTCTGGAAGAACAAGCACATGCGTATCGACAGCATGATCAGATTTTATAAAACATGCGTGCGACCTATCATGACGTACGCTGTAGAGACGCGGGCTGACACTGTGCGAACCAAGGGACTACTAAGAACATTGGAGATGAAGGTCCTAAGATCAATTACTGGAAAAACCCTCCGAGATCGTGTCCGCAACGCAGACACAAGAAAAACCTGCGAAATAGAGGATATCGTTCAGTGGAGTAGATCCAGAAGAAGATACTGGAGGGACCATGTAGCCCGAATGGATGGTGACAGACTTGCATATACAGCCGCTTATGAAATCCCGTCCGGACACCGCCCACCTGGAAGACCGCCTAAGAGATGGAGGGACAGCTAGATCTCATCATCCGACGAGACATGATTTCTGCGTCACAGATCGTCAGATTTATTAAAAAAAGAAGAAGAAGAAGACAAATAATTATATTTTAAATTTGCTGGTTAAGTGCCTAATTACAGCTAATTTAAAAAAAAACGGTGGATACGTGTAACATAAATTGAATAAATACAAAAGTTCGGATCGTCCATGTCAACATGTGCATAGGTACTCGAAAAAAACATTATGTGTTATTACATTATTAATTACAATCAAATTATATTACATTTAAAAAACGGTGGATTTGTAGAACCTAAATTAAATAGACAATAAGTGCACCATCTAAAAAGAACATTTTGTGTTAAATTATTTTTATTTTGTTATTTTATTTTATATCATTGTATTTTATATTATTTGTTTTAGATTTATTTTGTGGGTGTTGGGTGTGCGCGGGAGATGCCTATTGGTGGCTATGAGGTTCGCAACCCATCACACCGCGTCTCCCGCGGAGCGAAAAGAGAAGGATGAAGTGCCGCATCAATAAAAGTGTGACAGTCCATTCTTTCTGCCTACCCTTTCGGGGAGACGGCGTGATGGTTAGTTAGTTAGTTAGTTAAATTTGTATTTTACGGGTTATTTCTCACACGCCACTGGCATCAGGAAAATCTGTTTACAGTTTCACTTAGATATTAAATTCCGTGTCGGCAGATTCTCTGAAGTGTCCTCTCGTCCAAATTAAAGAGATTAATTCTTTCCTCTTATTTCTGGAGATCCGTAAATGTCCCTGGAAAGTTCCCGGTTAAGTGATTCTGGGAGCGAACGATTCTAAGATGGCTTGTGTTTTGTGAATCGGAAAACGTTGTTAAAGCCGACGTGACGCAAAGAAAGAATCGTGTGAATGTATTGTATCATAGCAGAGGTACATGGAGTGTATGCTTATATGTCCCTTACACGATCAATAATATTGACAAAACAGTATGATATTGACAATAATATGGTGAAAAAAACAGTATTGACGGTCGATATTAAAGCGATATTTATGAATTCCAGATATTCTGAGTGTGTGATAAAAATATAACCGCAAATTACCAAGAGGTTACCGATTATTATTATTATTTTAACTAACTAACTAACTAACCATCACGCCGTCTCCCCGAAGGGGTAGGCAGAAAGAATGGACTGCCACACCTTTCTTTCCTGACATATTTCTCTCGCTTCCTCAACATTCATACATCGTGTCATGCACGCGTCGATTTCTCTGACTCCTCACATGGCCGACATTCAATATTTGATTTATTTGATCGTGCCACGTTTTCCTTGGTCTTCCTCTATTTCTGGTACCATTTACATCATTAACATATAATATTTTTACCATTCTTTCTTCATTCATTCTTTCCATATGTCCAAACCATCTTAATGATCCTTTCATTATTTTGTTCATGACACCATCATTCGCACCGCATTCACTTCTTATATTTTCATTCGACACCTATCATACACAGAATATCCACACATTCGTCTAAGAGATCTCATTTCTACTGCATTTATTCTACTTTCATCCTTCCTTTGCCAGTTCCATGCTTCGCTTCCATACATAAGGGTCGGTAGAAGAACACCATTGTGCACTGCCATTCTAGCTTTTTTGGATAGGTTTTGTTTGCGATGACAACTTTAAGTGCACCATTCACTTTGTTGCCTGCCCCAACCCTTCTTTCAATATCCCTCTCCACTCTCCCATCTCTTGTAAACATACTACCTAAATACACAAACTCAACTACTTGCTCCAAGTTTTCACCATTCACGCTAATGTTGCAGACTGTCATGGTTTCTTCCTTTTCAAAAATTATTACCTTGGACTTATTATTATTTTATTATTACGCAATTACCAACAGGTAATCGACCTCCAGGAAGACCACCCAAAAGATGGCGAAACAGTTGGACATCTACATCCCAGGAACAGGCGCCGAGAAATAACAGGACGCAGTCCTAAATAAAGCAGAAGAAGAAGAAGATATTCTGATCTCTGGGGGTCAATATAAAAAAGAGGGGGGGATATTGTCAATATTCTTATATATTGACGGTGCTACCCTCGAGGAGTACTGGTATTGTCAATAATATTGATCATATAAGGGCTGCTTTAGTCAAGTCTGAAAGATAATGTCAAAATGATTTGAAGTAACCTCTTCTTATTATTCCCTTGTGATCTGTTTTCCAGACGATCATACCTCGTGTGAGGTGAATTTCCAGCTTTCCTTTCATCATTTATAAGATCTTTCACGAGGACGGGTCCCGTGAGGCTGATTATGTAATGCAATAAAGGGGAGTTTGGTTGTATCCATTCTTTGGACATGACCGTACCAGTCCCTACAACATCTTACGATATCATTTTTTCTTCTATCATCCTCAGTGGCTTCATCTTTAAAGTCCACAATACTTATTTGGTCCGTCAATTTATCAGATTCCTCGCGTGGCCGACATTTTTTTTTTTTTTTTTTTATGTACACAACAGGTCGTTTCGACCCAATTACTGTATACATTTTTTTTTATATTTTAGCTATTATATTGATTCTTGTGACATGTGATAGGTAGCCAATCTATCGCCATTTTATTGTCACGTGAATTCTACACCAGACCAAAGACAGTGTGACAATCACACTGCCATCGCCGGGAATCGAACCCAGGACCTTCGGCATGGAAGTCAGAGATCGTAACCACTCTGCCACGAAGGTCGTCATAATTTTTTTTTTAAACAAACAAACTAACCGTCACGCCGTTTCTCCGCAGGGGTAGGCAGAGAGAATGGCCCGCCACGCTACTCTATCCTGGCAAACCTCTCTAGCTTCCTCCACATTCATACAATGAGTCATACACGCACGTCGATTCCTCTGACTTCTAACATGACCAACCTTTAAAATTTGATTAATTTGGTCATGCCATGTTTTCCTCGGTCTGCCTCAACTCCGTACTCCATTTACATCATTAACGTATTCTTTCTTAACCATTCTTTCTCCATCCATGCGTTCCATATGTCCGAACCATCGCAGTGATCCTTTCATGATTTTGTTCATAATGCCTTCTTCCGCTCTACATTCCTTTCTTATATCTGCATTTGAGATTCTCTCTTATATCGTTCTATCACACATACTCGTACATCTTAGGAACCTCATCTCTACCGTTTTTATTCTGTTTTCATCCTTCTTCGGCCAGTTCCATGCCTCGCTTCCATACATTAGGGATGGGACCAGAACTCCATTGTGAACGGCCGTTTCCGCTTTTTTTATTTGATTTAAAAACAATAACACCTACTATTTCATAAAAATATATTAATTAATCTTTCAAAAATCGCGCGAAATACATCGAATAAATATGTAGAAAAAATGTTTGCCAAACATCTTCACCAATTTTTTTAATACCCGCTCCATCAATGGAGAAATCTTGATCAAAGACAATTTCTGTATTTCCGGTAGAGAAATTTTTCCTTTCATCTATATGCGCTCCTGATACTTGATCCTGGTACCCGGCCTAATCAAAGCTCTACTTGTTGAAAGCTTTTGAGATGATTACGTCATTAAAACCTTTATTAGTCCTTCGGGTGTCCTTAATTCATTTCGAGAGGTATTCAGGGAAAAACAAATTACGTGACGTAATAATTTACATAAAACGTCGAATTTTCTTGAAGGAATTACCATCATATGGACGGCAAAGAGAAGTGTAGGGCGACAGCAACTACGGTGGAAGGATGTCTGAACAGACACGTCGGAATAACCTGGATGCAGTCTGCACAAGACAGAGCGGCATGGAAGCGAATGGAGGAGACCTTTGTCCAGAAGTGGACGGGAATAGGCTGAGGAAGAAGAAGAAGAATTAAACACCAAACCACATTGCCCCACATTGACGACCTTCGTGGCCGAGGTACTCTTAGTACCTCTCGAGGACCTAGTCTCGAGGACCTCTTAGTACTTGTACTACGACTGCCACACCGAAGGTTCCGGGTCCGATTCGCGGAGATGGCAGTGAAATCGTCACACTATCTTTGTATTGGTGTATAATTCTTCTTCTCCTTCTTCTTCCTCAACCTATTTCCGTCCACTCCTGGACAAAGGCCTCCTCCATTCGCTTCCATGACACTCTGTCTTATGCAGACTGCATCCAGGTTATTCCGACGTGTCTGTTCAGATCATCCTTCCACCGTAGTTGTGGTCGCCCTGCACTTCTCTTTGCCGTCCACGGTCTCCAAGTCAGCAGTCTTCTTGTCCATTTTTCATCTGAGCTTCTGGCTACGTGACCTGTTCATTGCCATTTTCGCCACCCGATGGATGATGTCAGTGGCATTTTTTTTCTCTCACCGTATCGTTTCTGACTCTGTCTCTTAGGTTTATTCCTAATATGGCTCTTTGGGTCACTCGTAGTTTCTGGGCACTCTGTTTGGACAATGTTACAATTTCAAGACCATAAGTACCAACTGGCGTATAATTCACGTGTCAATAAAATGGCGATAGATTTGCTACCTATCACATGTTATGAGAATCAATATGATAGCTATACCCTATACATCGATTTGGCTCGCGCTGTAATATTATATTGCGAACGACGCTAGGAAATATAACATACCAAATCATATTCTTATTTCAAAATTATAAGTACAGTAGAACTCCAATTATCCGAACTCATGACTATCCGAATAGCTGATTATCCCAATCGTCGTCTATACTCAAAGTTAGTAAGCGCAATAGAAAGCCAATTTCTAGAAAAAAAGCCTCCTAAATTTCCACTATATTAACTGATAACTTATCTTTCTTGTTTATTCCGTTGGCATGATGGATTTCCAGTTCAAATCCCGGGTCATGCTTTGTTTATTTTTTTTAATTTCTAATACATAAGCAACGGTGAAATCTATGCGGTTTTTTATTCTAAAAATTGACTGGCTATTGCACTTTATTACTCTGTGTATCGACGACTCGTAGGGGGTACTACAATCTTGCAAAATCTCATTTCGAAGTGAATTTCCTGTGTCGTGCCCTCCGCTTGTAAGTGAAAAGAGGTTATATTTTTTGTTTTAAATCACAACATAAATTTGTAAGTATATTTTTTTGTTTTAAATCGCAAACATAAATTTGTATATAAGTTCTCGGCGATTGCAAGTTAAAATGTACGTCTAAGGTTATTTATTATTATTCAATACATGGTCGTTTTCCCGGTTTCCCGCCAAAAGCTGAAAAGTTCTAGCGGAAATGGCCGCCCATTAGCGGGACGCTAAGATGGCGGCCACTTTCGGAACCGAACGCAGAGAAGTCGCCGGAGACAAATAAATAATGGAAAAGTTTACGAGAAGTAAAGACGGGGTGGAACAACTGCATTGGCGTTGGCTGCGCTCTTGCGAAAAATTCCGCACTAGGATATAAACTCGATCGGAACTCGGAAACGTTTTATTTAGATCGAATTCATAGTAGACGGTAAAAACTTCGAATAAACCGCAATACATCTTATGCAAGATATCTGTTTATTTAAATATTTACTGGTTTTGATTTTGAAAATTTGATTTGGTTCATGTGGTGCTCCCGTAATTTTGGAGATATTTCGTGTATAAGTGAATTGTTTTGGTCAATTTGATTGTTGCCGCACTTTATAATAGTAAATTGAAACACGTAATACGTTTGTACTGTTTTGATGTTAAAGTTTTTTCGTTTATATAAAGAATTTTGACAAATGTAAAAATAAATTTTTCAAGAATCAATTGTATTTCAATAGAGACGAAGATCCAAATTGAAAACAGAATACGGTGATCGAGGTGTTTACAGGAATTATGACCTGTCATTGGTTGGGTTAAGCGCACGCTTTATGTAATACAATATTCCCCATTCCACCTTTCTTACGACCACCATGTCTGCCAAATTTTTGGAAGTTGTATATATGTTAATATGTAACACTAAACTTCACATGTTAGTTTCAATCTACATACTAGCGCCATCTATGAAGATTGGATTTTAAGCATTAAGCAGAAGATCTTTTTATTAACGCAATGTGAAAGACTATCGCCATTAACGTATTGCTAGATAACGCCTGGAGATGTCACTCCAATTTATATGCTATAACCCTATCCAATAGTTATTGGTAACAAGAATTTATCAATGAAAGCGAAAACGGCCGTTCACAATGGAGTTCTGGTCCCATCACTAATGTATGGATGGAATGGCAGAAGAAGGATGAAGATGATGAGATGAGGTCCTTAAGACGAATGTGTGGTAGAACGATATACGACAGAATCTCAAATGCTGATATAAGAAAGGAATGTAGAGAAGAAGGTATTATGAACAAACTTATGAAAGGATCGCTGCGTTTGTTCGGAAATATGGAGCGCATGGATGGAGGAAGAATGGTTAAGAAAGTATACGTTAATGATGTAAATGGAGTACGGAGTCGAGGCAGACCGAGGAAAACATGGCATGACCAAATTAATCAAATGTTAAAGGTTAGTCATGCGGAGGAATCGACGTGCGTGTATGACTCGGTGTATGAATGTGGAGGAAGCTAGAGAGGTTAGCCAGGATAGAGTAGTGTGGCGTTCCATTCTCTGCCTACCCCTGCAGGGAAACGGCGTGATGGTTTGTTTGTTTGTTTAGAGATAGTAAAGTTATTTGATGAAATGTGTACTGGCTACACATCGTCGAGATTTTAAACCGTCCTTTGGTTTGATTAACTGTTGGAACACCTTTTATCCAGCATTAAAATTGTTATTATATTGCTGGTATAGATAATTTCAAATTGATGATATAAACGTAAAAATATATATTATGAGTGTTTTTGTTAAAAGATTTTTACTAAAAACTCATTTAGAGTATAAAATCGAATAAGCAGTTTTACAAGTAATATATTTTATCATTTTTTGCTTATTGATTATAAAGTTCGTGAAGCTATCAGACATTGGCCATCCACCCAAGGCTTGGAAGAGTTTATAGGATAATTTACAGCGTTAGACGGTCTCATGGCCGATACTTCATAAACTTAATGTTCAAGTAAATGTATTGAAGTAAATATATGGTGATGTAAATACGATAAAACTTTGACCCCGCATTAAATTCTAATGAGTACCTTGCCAACTAGGGTTGGGCAGCACGATTAATTTAAAATCGATTTTATAATCATGAGTAATCGACATTATAAGCCATTTTGCTATCTGTCAAGATAATAAATTGCAGCCTTATAAAGATGATATTGTGAGTCAGATTTTTTGTGATATATTTGAATATATTCACATTACATTGAAGATAATGCAAAAAAACTTATTATCGATGGACTGGATTACGTTTTCTGTGTTATTTAGCGCGATTTTATAAAGTTTTTAAGCCATGGGAGCTGCATATGATTCTAGTGGTTTATATTTTGAAATTAGAGTTTTTTTTTTAAACAATTAACTAACTATCCCGCCATCTCCCCAGAGGATAAGCAGAAAGAATGGACTGACACGTGTTTCTTTTCTTACATACTTCTCTCGAATCCTCAACATTCCCAAATCAAATCAAATCAGTTTATTTTCTCAATATTACAAACGACAATTATAGTTTAAGGCATCTATTGAGAACAGGTAAAAAACATAAAAAATATATTAATTAAATAAAACGATGTTTTTTAACTACTTCCACTTTTGTCTTTATTTAGACAGCGACCGGTTTCGCCAGGCTCGCTGGCATCGACCATCTGTCGATGCCAGCGAGCCTGGCGAAACCGGTCGCTGTCTAAATAAAGACAAAAGTGGAAGTAGTTAAAAAACATCGTTTTATTTAATTAATATTTAAAATGAACTTCCATCAAGAGATTTCAGTAAAATCATTTGATTATCATAAAAAATATATAATAACAGGAATGCATGAGAGATGGTTCGACAATAGGAATACATAATACTCTCCAAAGTCAAGAATATTTGTCTTCTGAACGCACTTTTACGAATATGAAAGACGTCGATCTCCGAAACGATCGTGTTCAGCAGTTTGATTGCTCTCCCCACCGGCATCACCAGAGGCAGGTTGGTTCTGCATGCTGGGAGATAAAACAGTCTGTGCTGACGCTGTCGAAGATGATAGCCTCCAAGATAAGGGAGTTCTCAAAGAATCCCCTGATAAGTCTGAAGAAATGGATAAGTGTGCACCCATCTCTTCTTATCTTCAAACGATTGGTCCCCAGCATGCCCAAGAGGAATGAGGTGGGATAAAGCCACAGATAGCTACAAAAAAAACTCCCTCATGTAGAGATATCTCATAAATCTATTCTGAACCCTCTCTAACACGAGCGAGTATCTCGCCTTGTGTCATGCACGTCGATTATTGACTCCTCTCGTGGCCGACATTCGATATTTTATTTATTTGATCGTGCCAAGTTTTCCTTGGTCTTCCTCGATTTCTAGTTTATTCCATTATACAATATATTTTTTACCATTCTTTCTTCATTCATTCATTCCATGTGTCCAAACTATCTTAATGATCCTTTCATTATTTTGTTCATAACACCATCATTCGCACCGCATTCATTTCTTATATTTTCGACTCTTTGATCAACACAGAGTATCAACACATTCGTCTAATAGATCTTCCTTAGGCGTATTTGTATATTTTTTGATCGAAAGCGTATTTGAATGAGTCATCCCAACATTAAAGTTAACTTTGGATATTCCAGCGTGTCGCTCACAAAGGAAGTGATGTGACGGTCCCAAGTGGGCGTATTGTGTGTGAAGGAATCACTTCCAGCGTGACTCACACGACCCATCAATCGGCCACGCGGCGCTAGTGAGATGGCAAATCTGCGAGACATTGTTCGCCAAGAGGGTGGACGATACCTTCCTTTGCGTGAGAGTAAACGGTATTACGAAGTGGAGATATTTTTTGTAGGGAATATACAGTGATTGTTAATACAAATACATTTGCATTTGTATTAAACAAACTTAACAACAACAAACCATCACGCCGTTTCCCCGCAGGGGTAGGCAGAGAGAATGGACCGCCACACTACTCTATCCTGGCACACCTCTCTAGCTTCCTCCACATTCATACATCGAGTCATACATGCACGTCGATTCTTCCGGCTTCTGACATGACCAACCTTTAATATTTGATTAATTTGGTCATGCCATGTTTTCCTCGTTCTACCTCGACTCCTTACTCCATTTACATTGTTAACGTACACTTTTTTAACCATTCTTTCTTCACCCATGCGCTCCATATATCCGAACCAACGCAGCGAACCTTTCATAATTTTTTATATAATTCTGTCGTAAAGAGACCAAGAGGCAGACCGAGAAAAAGATGGGTGGATTGCGTGGAACAAGATTGGGAGAAAATGGAAGGAGCTGGGGAATGGAGGGAGATGGCCAAGGACAGTGGAGGACAAGTCAGTGGAGGACCGTTGTGGAGGAGGCCAAGTCCCACACCGGGATGTAGCACTGAATGATGATCAGAAATTAATGATGAAGGTTACCCGTCGATTTCTCTGACTTCTGACATTCAATATTTCATTTATTTGATCGTGCCACGTTTTCCTCCGTCTTCCTCTATTTGTAGTTCTATTAACATCGTTAACATATAATTTGTTTACTATTCTTTTTTTCCATGTGCCCAAACCATCTTAATGATTCTTTCATTATTTTGTTCATAACATCATCATTCGCACCGCATTTACTTCTTATATTTTCATTCGACACTCTATAATACACAGATTTTCCACACATTCCTCAAATGAATCTTATTTCTACTGCATTCATTATATTTCATCCTTATTTTGCCAGTTCCATGCTTCACTTCCATACATAAGGGTTGGTACAAAAACACCGTTGTGCACTGCTGTCTTAGCTTTTTTGGAAAGATTTTAATAAAATTCGACGACCTTCGTGGCAGAGTGGTAAGAACTCTGACAATCACACCGAAGGTCCTGGGTTCGATTCCGGCCGATGTGATTGTCACACTGTAGTTGGTCCGGTTTAGAATACACGTGACAATAATGGCGATAGATTAGCCACCTATCATATGTCATGAGAATCAATATAATAGTTTAAATTTGTTTTTTGAATGTATACAAATACTTGTAGACAAATACTGGATTTTACCCATTGCGGGTTAATCATTTTTTCAATGATTAATTGTATCTCAATAGAGACGAAGATGTAAATGTTTCATTCACATCTTGGAAACAGAATATGGTAGTCAAGGCGTTTACAGGACTTAAGACCTGTCATTAGTTGGGTTAAGCGATCACTTTATGTTAACAACATTCCCCATTCCGACCTTCTTACGACCACCGCGTCTGAAATTTTTTGTAACTTGTATATATGCTACTATTTTAAATAACTTCACATTTGTTTAGGTCAATCTACACTAGCGCCATCTATGAAGATTATTTGTTTAAAACAAATTGTATACAGTAATTGGGTACAAATGAAAAATCTGTTGAGATTACACTTATGTTGTGTTTGTGAAACGATTTAAAAAAAATCTTACCTTTTTTTCTAGACCGGGGCTATTCTCCATAGCGTGCATTATGGCTTCTGATATCCTGGTGTCCAGTCCCTTGATCACCGAGTCTACGTTAACACCAGCACCCGAATCGTGGGTCTTGACTGCAATGACCAGTCTTTCAACGGCACCAACATAGCCATTCCATGGCATATCCAGTTCAGAAACGTGTTGAGTGAGGCACCCACGCAGCACGTTCAAGCAGTATCCGGAGCAAGGCTTGATATGAGCATCTAGACCCATGCATTTCGGACAATATGACATCTTCAAGAGAGCTGTGTGACAAGCCGACTGTGATGTCTCGTCTTTCTCTGCTTCTTCTGTCAATAAAGTGTCTGTTGTGTTCAACACGTCAGAACCCAAGTGCAAAGCTTGCAATAGGACCCTAGTTGCGTCCAAACTCTTGAAGATCTGTTGTGATATCTGACGCGGGATGTCTCCGAACGGTTGGATATCTTTGATTGTGTTTCTCAAGCATGTCTTGTAATCTTCGCTGAAGTCTTTTTGCTGCAGGTTCACGGCGTGATGGTAGACAAGAGGGAATAGATTCGTGAAGAAATCTGAAACAGACGCCTCTATGTTCAGATCTGGAGTGCTCGAATAGTCGCTCGTATTCTTGACATAGTTTCTGATGTCGGAATAGAGTTTTGCTATTGGCTCCTTCGAGAGCACTGACATTCTCTGGTACACCTGGGCGAAGAGGAAGAGTGTTTTATTCTCTGACTGTCTCGCGAGCTCTATCACGTGATCTGAAACAAAAATAAAAAACAACCATTTAATAAAATGAAATTATATAATTCTTCTTAAGACGTACAATTCTTCTGACAACCTTAATATTAAAAGTCGGAGATATCAACGTGCGTGTATCGCATGATGTACGAATGTGGAGAAAACGAGGATAGAATAAGTCGGGAAAGAACAGTGTAGCTATCTATTTTTTATGCCTACCCCTTCGAGGAGCCTGTTTGATGGTTAGTTAGTTAATTTTATAGAGATATTAAAGTAAATATATGGCGTCAAAGCAAGGGCAGGCACAGTCAAAAGAGTTTTGAGAACTTCCGAAGACACTGAGGACAGCAGGCAAGATTCTGAGAGATCGCGTGAGGAACACCAGAATATGGGAGATATGTGAGGCGGAGGATATTGTAAGATAGAGTAGACAGCGAAGGAGGGACTATATATTGCACCACATAATCAGCCTCACGAAACTCGTCCTCGTGGAAGACCTCCTAAAAGAGGAAAAGAGAGCTGCGAATCCACATCACAGGAGGAGCAACCCTCTGGAGAACAGACTACAAAGATGTGCAGCAAGAAAGAATAAGATTAAAGTTATAAGAAGTAATGTGTACTATCTACATATCATCGGTAGTGGGGTGTTTAAAATAATCAAAGGAGGATACCAATACCGAAGTCCTGAGGCGAGCTAGAGTTGACAGGGAATCGTGATCAACTATCAAGTTTCGAAAGATCTCACATCTGGGTCATATACTGCGTGAGGAATAGTACCACCTTCTCCAACTGACATTGGAGGGGAAAATTAAGGGACGCCGACGGCCCGGAAGGAGACAAATGCCCTGGCTGCGAAACGTGAGGGAGTGGACCGGCATCCGAAGTGTGGAGGAGCTGTTCCGAGCGGAGAAGGACAGGGAAGGTTCGCTGAGGTGATCGCCAACGTTGGGGGGACCCGACAGGGCACTTGAAGAAGAAGAAGGG
Organism: Lepidostoma basale; assembly: GCA_022606425.2. NCBI lineage: Eukaryota > Metazoa > Arthropoda > Insecta > Trichoptera > Lepidostomatidae > Lepidostoma > Lepidostoma basale. The sequence goes on along the minus strand of JAHDVF020000551.1, from coordinate 840,376 downwards.
AGGATATTTGTCTATTTACAGAATAACAAAATAATGCAAATGAAACGAAAATAATTTGAGAATTCTAATTGAATGAAAGCTTTTATCTACCGAGCTTAGTAATTAAACAAATAACCAATTAAGTCTGTTGTCGCAACAAAAATGAAAAACGATCTCTATATTAATAATGGCAAGAGAGTTTGCAAATAACATGGAGAATCTGGGTCAAAGATAATTAAATTTTATTGCCCGAAGAGAACTCCAATATATTAACAAAACAATCTTAAAAGAACAGATTAATAGTTCGCTCGGAATTGCCAAATCTCCGTAAAGGCCGTGCCACACTGTTTGAAACAAGCTCTCCACAAGGGTGACCTTGATGGAGAGCTGTGGAGTCCACGGTTGGTGTAGCGTCCACACTTGGTTTAAAACAAGCTCTCCACAGTAGACACTATTTTCGTATACGTCCGCACTCCACCGATGCACAGTGTTTCAGGGTGCGATATTACGAGCTACTTTTGGTAAAAACCCAATGACATGGAAATGGCTAATTATAAGTGTTTAGGGAAGAGTATTAGTCATCCAGTTCACACAATAAATTTGAGGCCGATTTGTTGAAATTTCAACCCCTAAATTACCTACATAATTGCATGCAACAACAAAACCGGTTCAGTCGTATTGTTTCGCCGCTAACCGATTGATATATATATATATCTATGAATTTAATATTCAAAATTAAAAAAATACTTCTATTTCTATCATTATACTCAAGGTCGAGCTGCAAAGGACCTTTTACGGTCTCATATTTAAAAAAAAAATCTTACGAAATACGCTATTCAAATACCTACTTAATGTAAAGACACAGAGATAGACAGACAGATGTATGTGTTTCTATCGTAGAAGTCAACAGACCTATAAATTTTATAAGAATAAAAATTTCAAAATAATAATTTTACAGAATAATTATTAGTAGCTCGTAATAGATTTGAAACACTGTGCGACGCCGCTACGCAACTGACCATGACTGGTGGAATCCACAGCCAAACGTGTGGAATGCGTGTTTTAACAGTTTACAACACGCTACTATTCGCGTCCGTCCACAAGGATCAAACGAATTTTGGTTTAAAACAAGTGTCTACACAGTTTTAAACCGTTGGTGGAGACCGATGTGGAAAGCTTGTTTAAAACAGTGTGGCCCGCCTTTAAATCTATTAATTTACTGGCCGCGTGTGACAGAGATCTTTTTTATCGGAGGGAATCTTCTTTACCGATGGGCGGCAGATGTCTTCTTTATCGACGCGAAGCTTCCTTGCCGGCGGGACTTCAAAGGTAAACCATTACCGACGTTGGAACCTTTTCTTTGCGATATTCATTATAATTTATACATCTGATCCGGTTTAATTAAAAACGCCAAAATTGGACGGCCGAGGCCGATGAACCGGCCATTCGGAAAATGCAATACGTTCGGACACATTCATCAATGTTTTACGATCAGGTGACCACGGAGCCGCCGGCGCCATTTTAAAATTTGGTGACATTTTGGAATGGCGTTCGTTTGATGTTCTTTTTTTTTACCCTTTACATAGATTTGGCTAGCTATGTTATGATGTAAAGAGTTATTCAATAAAATAATAATAATCATAAAAATATACACCAGCGACAGAATGTTTAAAATCAAATCAGTTTATTAACTCAAAAGACATTACAAACAGGAAAATGTTTAAGGCATCTATTGAGTACAGGTAAAATATTATAAAAATACAACATAGTACCAGGAACGCATTAGAGATGGTTCGACATTAGGAAGACAAGATACTTTCTAAAGTCAAGAGTATTTGTCCCCTGAACGTACCTTCACTAATATGAAAGACGTCGATCTTCGAGGAGACCGCGTTCAGCAGACTAATTGCTCTTCCCACCGGTGTCACCAGAGGCAGATTGGTTCTGGTGGCCGGTAGGTAAAACAATATGTGCTGTCGCTGTCGGAGAAATCTATCAGGGACAAAAAGACCAACACCCTCTAGCACGGCCGAGTTCTCGAAATATCCCCTGATAAATTTAAATAAATTGGTTATGAGATGCCCATCTCTTCGAAGCCAGATTTTAATATTATTATTGTGGATGGACCTAGGTTACACAATGGGAAACAAAAAAAAATAGACACAATTATACTATGCAGATGATGCGGTGCTAATAGCAAACTCTGAAGATGATCTACTCGTACAAAGGCTACTGTACAAATTCCACATATCATCTCAAAGATTCAACATGAAAATCTCCACAGACAAAACAAAGAGCATGGTTACATCAAGGCAACCAGTACGATGCAAGCTTGAATTAAATAATAAAATAATAGAACAAGTGATGCATTTCAAGTACTTAAGTGTTGATGTATCAAGCAGCAGTGACCTCTACGGAGAAGTAAGTGAATTAACAAACAGGGCCGCCGTTGTGGCTGGCTGCTCGACGAATGCTGTTTGGAAAAATAATAATATGCTAAAGAAGAGCAAAATTCGAATCGACAAGACAAATACGTCCTATAATGACATATGAAATAGAAACGAGAGCTGACACCATCAGAACAAAAAGTCTTCTAAGAACCGCAGAAATGAAGACTCTCCGATCCGTTGCGGGAACGACACTCCGAAACAGAATAAGAAATTCTGAAATAAGAAAGATCTGCAATGTAGAAGATGTCGTGCGATGGGGAAGACTGAGAAGACGCTACTGGAGAGATCGTGTGGAAAGAGCATGTTCTGAAAGAGTGATTAATATAGCCGCAAATCAAGTACCAACAGGAAATCGACCTGCCAGGAAGACCACCTAAAAGATGGCGAGACAGTTGGACATCTGCATCCCAGGAACAGTCTCCGAGAAATAACAGGACACAGTCCTAAATAAAGCAGAAGAAGATGTTTACCGTATGTATTGTCTATAAATGAGTAAGTTAATAACAGAGTCACCAGTCTATCGATTACAGCAAGCCCAGCGAAACCGGTTGCTGTCGAAATAAAGACATAAATGGAAGTAGTAAAAAAAACATAATTTAATTTAATTATTAAACAAAAAAGGTGGTTTATAAATCAGCTATTTTTATATTATTACAGCTATTAGTCAAAATTTTAATTCTAAAAATATTTTTTTAGTTGTTATGTTTGCAGATGACATAAATTGGATTTCCGTTATTACAAAGGGCTCCTATTTTTTTAAAAGAACGCCATCATTATCAAAGGTTTTTAACGAAAGAAAGCATTAAACAGACGTATAATTTAAAAAGCGATCCTTTAAAACGCCGCGGGGTATTTCCTCTGTTGACCCAGGAATTTATGAAATAAAAACACGATAATTGGTTGATGTGAAGTGAAAAATGTTCACGAAAAAACAGTCACTTAATTTTTTGACAAGAAAAAACACTTCGGCGAAAAAAGTGCCAAAAATTAAAATATTTTAAAAATACAACAATAAACCATCACGCCGTTTCCTCTCAAGGGTAGGCAGATAGAATGGACCGCCACACTACTCTTTCTGACACACCTCTAGTTTCCTCCGCATTCATATAGCGAGTCATATTAACACGTCGATTTTTCCGACTTCTAACATGGCCGATCTTTAAAATTTGATTTATTTAGTCATGCCATGTTTTCTTGGTCTTCCTCGACTCCGTATTCATATTCACATCGTTGAAATATACTTTCTTAACCATTCTTTCTTTATCCATGGTATAAAAACGTAAAAAAAACATTTGAAAAAAAGTATGTTTGTATAAATATAATTTTACTATATTACCATACCAACACATTATTGACGGCCTTCGTGGCAGAGTGGCAACAGCTATAACTGCCCCAAAAAAACTTTATTACACTCTTCATAAACGTGTTTCGGATTGTCTCACCCTTCTTCATTAGACAAATATTGCGTATTGAAGTATTTTTTTAATACTCTTGATATTATTATTAACTGTTTTGTTGAATCGCTCTTAACATCGTTACAACGCGAGAAAAATCGATGTAAAAGGTATAGCTATCATATTGATTCTCGTGACATGTGATACGTAGCGTTATCGACATTTTATTGTCACGTCTATTCTACCCCAGACCAAAGACAGTGTGACAATCACACTGCCATCGCTGGGAATAGAACACGAAACCTTCGGTGCGGCAGTCAAAGCATTTAAGATCGTCTATTAACTACTTCAATACCGTAAGGCCACTGGTGGCCGCTACGTAGGCGCACCACCAATACAGTAAGGCCATTTTGTATTAAAATGATTCCAGTAGACATCTATACACTATCTCTGCAAGAAAAATGAACCTTCAGACGTTGGTCGATCTTATTGAAAAGGGGATTTTTGTAGAAGTCGAGCACTAGGGTTACCAATTATGGTGAGGTTAATGTAAAGAATCAAAAGGATATCACTTGAAAGAATTAAATTTCAAGTGATAAAAGACAAGAAAAGATACAACATACTTTGACTTTTTAATGTTTGCTTTCAATCAATATTTTTTTTATAAAAATGTAAAAATTATATTTATTTACGCTTGTGACAACACTGAAAGAAAAATCAAATATACGAAATTTCAATCATTAACTTGAAAATTTTTAACTAGATATATCATTTTATAGGTAAACTTTAAACATAACGCATAAAATCCATTAGCCGTATTTTTTTTAAATAATCAAAAACTTGTGGTATGTGAGTGTTCCTAAGCTTAAAACATCACGGTACTAAAACGGTTGAAGAGTATCTTGTCTCCCTAAAGTCGAACAACTCTCGTGTGTTCCTGGTATTATAAATATATTATATTTTTACTTGTTCTCAATACCTTGTCTATTGATGAATAAATTAAACTTGAATTTGCAAGGTCAATTTGTCATTCCGATAAAAATAAATAAGTACGAATTGCATTTATTTTCGAATATGCAATACCAGGGCAGCAGAGTTCAGGGACCGGTTACCTAATCCCGAGGCGGTTCTCACAGGAGTGCAGGAACAAAAGGGGGTTTCGCCAAAATTGTACACGCACTGGTTAATGCACGCGAGAATCAAGTTGGGCCGACCGGTGCGTACGTACCAGAACTGGTTTATGCGCTCCTGGTACTTACTACAGGCAGATATGATTAAACTTACACTTAAAAATCGATACTATTGCGCTTGCGATGTTTAGTGGCAGATAGGATATTACTTACTTTCCGCACAAACCAACAACCCACCAAATCACCTTCCAACAATGTTCCCATCAGACCTAAGAAGAATAGCCACATGAGCTGAACCTCTGTAAGCCAGAAGATCCAAGTCCAAGCTAATCGGCGTAAATTTTTCTTACGGATATTGCTTTTAAATTCTTTAATTTTTGTCATATTTTCTCAACTATTTCATTATTACTTTTTGATAAACTTAAACTAACTAACTAACTAACCATCACGCCGTCTCCCCGAAGGGGTAGGCAGAAAGAATGGACTGCCACACTTTTCTTTCCTGACATATTTTTCTCGCTTCCTCAACATTCATACATCGTGTCATGCACGCGCGTCGATTTCTCTGACTCCTCACATGGCCGACATTCAATATTTGATTTATTTGATCGTGCCACGTTTTCCTCGGTCTTCCTCTATTTCTGGTTCCATTTACATCATTAACATATAATTTTATGCCTCCCTAGAACGGGTTACCGCAATTGGGAGGTATTAAAACCATGTACTTGGTAAATGATCAATAAATAAATAAATAAATAAAAAAAATTTACTATTATTTCTTCATTCATTCTTTCCAGAAGTTCTAACCATCTTAATGATCCATTCATTATTTTGTTCATGACACCATCATTCGCACCGCATTCATTCACTTCTTATATTTTCATTCGACACTCTATCATACACAGTGTATCCACACATTCGTCTAAGAGATCTCATTTATACTGCATTTATTCTACTTTTATCCTTCTTTTGCCAGTTGCCAAAATAATTTACAATAAAGCTATTTATAAATCTATAATAAATAAATTAAAATTATTCGCACTGAATATACTTGTCTTTTTCTGTCAATTATATATTTTTTCTATTATCCGGATTTCTCCTTATCCGGACTATCTTCATCCCCAATTAATCCGGATAATCGAGGTTCTACTGTAGTAATATTGGATGATTAATTTCAATCAATCTGCCATCATTGATCGAGCAGACTGTGGCTGAGTTGATATTTTTTCACACCGGGTAAACTCGAATCATGTTAATGGATATTGGTAGCCTCAAACGAGAAAATGGATGATGTCGTTGAAGACTGAATACTATGAATAAATTAATAGAGTCTCGACTCTGTGTGTCAACAATCTTCGAGATGGTTATTTTTCTTACCAACACATAATAAATTAAAAGATTACCACTGAATTTAAAATGCTCTTCGTTAATAGACCGGGCAATTAACGTGAGGAAAGCGAATAAGAGATAAAAGCATTCGAAAGGAAAATAATTAAAACGTTATTAAATCCAAATTCAACTTAATTCTTCTTTATTGAACTAAGATGTAAAACTCCATATAAAATAATTAATACGAGTGAAAACGTCTGTTTACTAGAAGTTTTATTTCTATTAATTTATTTTATTTTATTTTATTTTATTTCAATTAATAGGCGACAGCCTTCGCATTGTGTTAATAAGGTAGTTTGCTAAATGCTGAAAATCATTCTCCATAGATGGCGTTAGTGGGTGGATTGTATAGGTTAATCTTGAAAAGATTCACAAGTGTAATCAAATCTACATAGATGGCCAATTAAAACTGACACGTGAAGATAGATATGGATTTGAAGTATATATACAGCTTCCAAAATTTGTCATGCATGATCATAATAACAAAGGTGGAATGGGGAATGTTGTAATTACATAAAGCGTGCGCTTAACCCAACCAATGACAGGTCATAAGTCCTGTAAACACCTTGATCATCCATATTCAGTTTCCAGTTTGCGTCTTCATCTCTATTGAGATACAATTAGAAGTTTTATTGTAAAATATTTTATGGGAATACATATATACATATAATTTATAAATGTCATTAACACGCTATAAGAGTGGTTATGAAATTGTATATAATAATTTAAAGACATATTATATTTTTATTATGTATATCATTTACTTTTATTTGTTATTTTATTTTATTTTATATCATTGTATTTTATATAATTTCTTTTAGATTTATTTTGTAGACGTTGGACAATCGAAGTGTGCGCGGGAGATGCCTATTGGTGGCGATGAGGTTCGCAACCCATCACACCGCGTCTCTCGCGGGGGCGAAAAGAGAAGGATGGAGTGCCGCATCGATTAAAATGTGGCAGTCTATTCTTTCTGCCTACCCTCTCGGGGAGTTGGCGTGATGGTTATTTAGTTAGTTAGGAATGACGTGTTTGGCCTTTCATTATCAAATGTGTAAGAAAGGCGAAAAAAGTCTTTCCCGTAAATTATAATACATAAAACTTAAAAAAACGGACGTTTTCATTCACAAGTATTAAAATAGAGTTTATTTATATTAACCGTTAGAATGCTACGCGGCGCAAAAGCGCTGCGATCGTTTGTATCGAAAATTGCGACGCAGCGCAAAAACGCTGCGAGTTTCACTGTGTTTTTGGTGCTCATTAGAGAATTATTAAAATTGATTGATATTTGTGTAAATTAGAGTGTTTTATTTGACACCATTATTTTTTCCTCTTAATTAATCAATATACGAGTATGTATAGCAATTGACACATTTTTGCAAAAATTGCTTAGCACTAAAACGGTTAAAATACTATTTTTTTTTTAATTATTACACGTTAAGATATGTTTTGTTCCCCCTTTTTCTCAATTTATTCCTAACTAACTAACTTAATTACCATCACTGCCACACTTTTCTTTCCTGACATATTTCTTTCGCTTCCTCAACATTCATACATCGTGTCATGCACGCGCGTCGATTTCTCTGACTTCTTACGTGACCGACATTCAATATTTGATTAATTTGATCGTGCCACGTTTTACTCGATCTTCCTCTATTTCTAGTTCCATTTACATCGTTAATACATACTATCATGACATAATAAACAAAATGATGACAGGATCACTCCGTTGGTTTGGGCATATGGAAGGCATGGAGGAAGAAATAATGGTTAAGAAAGTACACGTTAACGATGTGAATAGGGTACGGAGTCGTGGGAGACCGAGGAAAACCTGACATGATCAAATTAATCAAATTTTGTCGGCCGTGTTAGAAGTCAGAAGAATCGGCGTGCGTGTATGACTCGCTGTATGAATGTGGAAAAAGCTAGATAGGTGTGTCAGAATCGAGTAGTGTGGCGGTCCATTTTCTCTTCCTTCCCCTCCAAGGAAACGGAGTGATGGTTGATAAACAAAATAATGTTTTAATTAGCTTCTTCTTCTCCGGTCTCAATCTAGCGATTGGTCTGCAGCAAGGCGAAGCATCTCCTCTTCCACTCCGCTCGATCCTCGGCAACTCTCTTCAACTCCGCATAAGAGGTGCAGCCCATATCTCGGTAAATCTGGTCTAGGTACTCTTGGTGAGGTCGTCCTATGCCAATCGATCCCTCGACCATTCCCTCCAACACATTATGCAGGAAGCAATCGTGTCGCAACACATGACCAATCCATCTTGCGCGCCTTTCCGCTATGGTGTTCAACACATGCCTCACTGCAATTTTTAAAATAGCTAACATCATCATGTAGCCTTTGTAACCATCTGCAACAGGGTGCGCGCTCAGCTCGCAATTTCACTCTCTACTAAATGCGCCAAAAGAAGTTTATCTTCAAACATATTTGTACAATTTCACAAAATTCAAAAAGCGTTGCGTTATATTAATCGTGGAATTAAATTGAATTGAACATGTTTTTCGACATATGACCGGTTTTAAAGTAAATTCATATAAGCTGAACAATGTGGAGAGTATTGAACCATAGCTCATGAAATTATCTACATACGTAAACCGGTTAAGGACGTCATTATGTCGCATTTACGGAGTTTTTTTTTTACCACAGATACCAAATGAGTCCGTGAATAAAATCGTTAACTAACCGGTTAATTGCTATTTTGAAGCTCAATTGTACCAAACAAGGCTTTCATTATTATGCTGAAACCATGTAAAGAACAAGTCAAGAATATAGATTGAAAATCTATGGTTATTTTGAAATATCTCTGGACGTTTTTGAAGAAAAACTTCTTATACGTGCGGTAGAGCAAATTAGTCTGAACGTCGCGAAAAATATCATAATAAATGCATTGTCTGAACGTCGCGAAAAATGAAACCATCTCAAACATTATTAACTAACTAACTAACCATCACGCCGTCTCCCCGAAAGGGTAGGCAGAAAGAATGGACTGTTACACTTTAATCGATGCGGCACTCCATCCTTCTCTTTTCGCCATTGCGAGAGACGCGGTGTGATGGGTTACGAACCTCATCACCAATAGGCATCTCCCGCACACACGTCGATCGTTCAACGTCTACATAATAAATCTTATAAAAACAAAAAACAAATTATATAAAATACAATGATATAAAATAAAATAACAAAGAATAATAATTTAACACAATGTTATTTTAGATGGTGCACTTGTCGTCAGCTGGACGATCCGGACATTTGTATTTATTTAATGTTTATTCCACGTTATCCATTTTTTTTAATTAACTGTAATTAGGCACTATAAATAATCCAACACCAGCAAAAACTCTAAACTATTATTGAAGAATTTATTCAAATTATCATTGGAACAAATGAAAAATTTATTTTTACACCTGTCAAAATTCTTTATATAAACGAAAAAACTTGTATAATTTTAACGTCAAAACCGCACAAACGTATTACGTGTCACGATTAACTATTATAAAGTGCGGCAACAATCAAATTGGCCAAAACAATTCACTTTTACACGAAATATCTCCAAATTTACGGGAGCACCACATGAATCAAACCAAATTTTCTAAATCAGATCCAATATCTCAAACATTATTGTGGTAGGTAAATAGTTATCTAAAACCTGGGGCGTTACAGATTATATTCGTTTGCATTAGATCAGCAGAAAACTTAAATGCATTGTCAGGCGCTAAACTTTACATGAAGAAATTAGCTTGAACGTCACGAAAAACGCAACACACATAAACATTATTGTGCAGGTAAATGGTTATCTAACGCTAGGGGCGTTACAGACTATAATCGTTTGCACTAGATCCTCGAAAAACTTCAATACATCGTCAAGAGCAAAACCATTCCTGAACAAATTAGTCTGAACGTCAGGCAAGATGTTACCCTCACAAACATTATTGTGGTAGGTAAATAGTACTCTAACGCTAGGGGCGTTACAGGCTATAATCGGTTGCACTAGATCCTCGAAAAACTTCAATGCATCGTAAAGTGCAAAACTTTTCCTGAACAAATTAGCCTGAACGTCAGGCAAGATGTTACCCTCACAAACATTATTGTGGTAGGTAAATAGTACTCTAAGGCTAAGGGCGTTATAGACTATATTCGTTTGCATTGGGTCAGGGGAGAACTTCAACTCTGCCCGTTAATTTGTCAGTACAGCGTACTTAAAAATATGTCTAATAATCGTTAACAAAAGGAAAAAAAACAATGCATGAATCCTTTGTCCTACATGCCAAAAACTGTACTCCACATTTTTTTCCCATCCCGCATTTGTCTCCCCTGCCTCTCCTGTTCTTCCCGCTGTATATTCCTGTGGTGAATCATTCTTTTTATATTTTATATAATGTTTCTGAAATGTTCATGTATTATAATTATGCTTATTTATTCAATAAAGTACAATGGATTATAGAAGTAAGATGGGGTAGATTAAATGTGGTCTGGCACCCCCTTGTTGTTGCCGTCTTTAAATGTAAGTCCCGGATGGACCGGGGACAGGCCCAGGGAGTGTAGGAACGAGGCTGACAAAAGGGCGCCGCTACGCCCTATAACAGCCTCGGGTATGTGGCGGGAACTTCTATGTCCCTTTAAAAAAATGCATGAATCCGTTTCCTTTGAGCTTAAGGGTTTCACTTCTACTGCACAAAGGTCTCATGCATATATATTTTGTTTTCTGCAATTGAAAACTATATTAGAAAATGTGCTACTTGATCAAAGCGAATAAATCTTAGCAGACAAAAGAACACTACAGATGCTTTTAAAATGATATAGAAATTTGAACAAAGAGCGGAGTATAAACAAAGGCGATATTTAAGAACTTATGTAGACTTATGGCCATAGACTAAACACAATAAAGTGCTCGGCACCTGTCAAAAGCTAGTGTCCACCCACACGATTCTCTCCATAGACAAAGGGGATTACAATACTGAATCCATGTACCTATATAAATAAAACTCATACTGAATATAAAACAATTTTAGATATGCTATATATTATTTATTGTGTTCCAATGTCATTGATATATATGAAGACTTTATTTTATCGAATTTTAAAGCTGTATAGTGACGATTCCGCGGTTAAAACGAAACAATTTTAATTTAATAAAAAAAATATCAAATCATATTTTTTTTATTAAATCATATTAATAATCAAAAGCGTCATGTATAAAATAAAATTAAGATATATGTAGTAATACAAGAAGTGAAGATTAATATAAGAAGTGAATGCAGTGCGAAATAAAGTGTTATAAACAAAATAATAAAAGGGTCATTAAGATGGTTTGGACAAATTGTAAGAATAAATGTAGACATAATGGTGAAGAAAGAATATGTAAACGACGTGAACAGAGTTAAAAATATAGGTAGGCCGAGGAAAACGTGGCACGGCAAAATCAATCAAATTTTGGCCACGTAAGGAGAATTCAACATTCATGACATGAAATGACACGATATATGAAAGTAGAGGAATGGAGTGCTCGCGTCTAAGGGGTCCATTCTTTCTGCTTACCCTTTCGGCGAGACGAAGTGATGGTTAGTTAGTTAGTATATATAATGTAATAATATAACTAAAAGTTTGGTAAAGTTTGCTATAGAATGAAACCGGTTGGCGCTGCTTACTCAAATAAGTGGTTTATACAAATGAAAGACTAACTAACTAACTAACTAACCATCACGCCATTTCCCCGGAGGGGTGGCAGAGAGGATGGATCGCCACAATGCTCTGTCCTGGCATACCTCTCGGGCTTCCTCTACATTCATACATCGTACCATGCACGCACGTCGGTTATTCCGACTTCGAATGTGACCGCCTTTTAGTAATTGATTAATTTGGTCATGCCGTGTTTTCCTCGGTCGTCCTCGGTTTCTTTTTCCACTCACGATGCTTGTGTACAACTGTTTTAAGCATTCTACTCTCATCCATTCGTTTCATATGTCCAAACCATCTCAGGGATCCGTTTTTAATTTTATCTCTGATGCAGTCATCTGCCTTACATTTCTTTCTTATTTCATCGTTCGGTATTCTATCATACCTGATAATTACCTTCGTCAAAGACAGCACAGATTATTTTATTTGCCGCGCTAGAGAACCAACCTGCCAATGGTTATGCCTGTGGGTAAGGCAATCTTATTGCTTAATCGGATCGCCTCGTAGGTCGACATATTTTGTGACAGTGTGAGATGCCTCAGGGATGCAATATCAATGTTATGATAATTTCTAATTCTTAATTTTTTTTTATGCTTCTCTTTTGAATTCTCATAATGTAATTGCAAACGATCTGGAAATATGTCTGTAATGTTTGTAATTTTTATTAAAATAAATTAAATGAAATCATACAACGTTTTCCCGCACATTATTCTTAGTGATCTCATTTCTACGGCGTTTATCCTGCTTTCATCCTTCCTTTACCAGCTCCAAGCTTTACTTCCATACATGAGGGTTGGCACCAGAACTCCATTGTGCACTGCCATCTTTGCTTCTGTGGATATATTTCTATTTGCAGTAATGACTTTGAGTGCGCCATTTATTTTATTCCCAGCACCAACCCTTCTTTCGATGTAAGTATATATAATGTAATAATATAAATTTCCAGGCGGTTTCTAACAATGCGCTAATGGCGGTAGCCTTTCACATTGTGTTATATATACAGATATTCTGCTTAATGCTTAATAAACACAAATCTTCATAGATGGCGTTAGTATGTAGATTGCTTAAACTACCACGTAAAGAGTAGTATTAGAGATTAACATATATACAACTTCCAAAAGTTTGTCAGATATGATGGTCATAAGAATATGTGGAATGGGGAATGTTGTATTATATAAAGCGTGCGCTTAACCCAACCAATGACAGGTCATAAGTCCTGTAAACACCTTGATTAACCATATTCTGTTTCCAATTTGCATCTTCGTCTCTATTGAGATACTATTAATTCTTGAATAATATAAATATTTTAATCAATGTAATAATGTATAACGGTGGAATATCGAAAATCTCAACCCATTATTTGAAGGTTATTTGAAGCAATGTGCTCTAGCAATAAAGCTACACAAGACATTTCAATGTCTCTGTACGTCAAGATATTCCTATTTCTAAATCAACGCATTAATAAATTAATATTAGCTAGGGTAGCGTTCTTGACACAACCTCTATAAATCTTTTCGAATATGATAACAATGATTCTTTAAATGTACAGTGGCTTAAGAGTTCTTGTTAGGCCTGCATTCACATCCGCCCGCGCTAAATGCTTTCAGTCTATCCAAGGTATACCCACACCAGAAGACGAAGGTAAGCCGATGATGGTGCATATCCGAAGATGCTGAACGGATCCACCCACGTACGATTTCTAATGTAGCTAACCTTTCACCTTTCCGTGTTGTGACGTCTTGGAAATCGATCTTCCAACAAAGTGGGTAGATGGAAAACAACAAAGAAGATTTCTCGAGGGCCAGGAAGGAAAACGTTTGAAAGTAAAGTAATATTAGGATCATAAATAAGTTCCAGAAATAACACGGGATGATGAGAATACGATCTAGAAATATAACGGCCATTTTTTCACATCTTGTTCCAATGGCTTTCTAGTTTATGGGATATTTGTTTATCTGAGAAGCATGTATACAAGAGATGGAATAATGGAGAAAGATATCGTAAGAAGGGGTGGAGCTGAAACCTAAATAAATGGTGCACTCAAAGTCATTAGCGCAAATAGAAAGAAAGAACTGAAGCAATGTGCACAATAATGTATGGAAGTGAAGCTTGGAGTTGGCAGAAGAATGATGAAAGTAGGATGAATGCCGTAGAAATGAGGTCACTAAGAAGAATTTGCGGAAAAACATTGTATGATAAAATATCTAATGATGAATGCGTGATAAATAAAATTAATAAAGGGTCACTAAAATAACTAATTAACTAACTTACCATCACGCCGTCTCCCGAAGGGGTAGGCATAAAGAATGGACTGCCACACTTTTCTTTCCTGACATATTTCTCTCGTTTCCTCAACATTCATACATCGTGTCATGCACGCGCGTCGATTTCCCTGACACCTCACATGGCCGACATTCAATATTTGATTTATTTGATCGTGCCACGTTTTCCTCGGTCTTCCTCTATTTCTGGTTCCATTTACATCGTTAACATATAATTATTTTACCATTCCTTCTTCATTCATCATTTCCATACGTACAAACCATCTCAATGATCCTTTCATTATTTTGTTCATAACATCATCATTCGCACCGCATTCAATTCTTATATTTTCATTAGACACTATATCATACACAGAGTATCCACACATCTTCTAAGAGATCTCATTTCTACTGCATTTATTATACTTTTATCCTTCTTTTGCCAGTTCCATGATTCACTTCCATACATACGGGTTGGTAGAAGAACACCATTGTGCACTGCCATTCTAGTTTTTTTGGATGGGGTTTTGTTTAGAGTAGCGCCAATAAATTAAGAATTGTCTAAAGAACTAATCCAATATTGAATGACTGCCATGTGAAGAGTCAGAGAAATCGACGCGTGTGCATGACACGATGTATGAATGTTGAGGAAGCGAGAGAAATATGTCAGGAAAGAAAAGTGTGGCAGTCCATTCTTTCTGCCTACCCCTTCGGGGAGACGGCGTGATGGTTAGTTAGTAAGTTAGTTAGTTAGTTACTCTAATACTTAATTTTCTTTGATACATCTTTTTGTTCTGTCACTCCTCCGTGGTGCATAGGGCCTCAAGGAACCTTCTCCACCCGACTATCACATACCTGATGCCTCACATCATCAAAAGTGAGGCCTGCAGCTTTAACCTCGTCCTACAGGGCTCTTCTCGCGGTGGCTCTAGGTCTGCCTCGCTTCCTCTTTTCTCCCATAGGGGACCAGTCTAGTGCGTCCTGAGCGATGCAGGCTGGGTTCCGTCTCAGAGTGTGACCGATCCACTGCCATTTGCGTCTAGCTACTTGTTCTCTAATTGGCTTTTCGCCTGCCATGGCCGTTTGATACATAGTTATAATACAATATATTATCACTTAAAAGTTTTCGGCTTCTTGCATTTAATGTGACGAAAAAAACCTTTAACCCTAAACGTCGTAATTCCAAAGAGCGTTGTGGCATTTTTTATGCGATTTAATTGTAGGCGGTATGAGATGGAATTCATTTTACTACCTACTTATATAAAGCATATATTATACAGACTCTATGGCAAATCACAAATATAATAAAATTAACGTCCAATGCAATAATATATTAGAGTCTTTAATAGTCAGCGTCGGTGAGCATAAAAGTCAGCTCGAAGCGGAATAAATTAACAAAAAGTTACTGAATAAAAAACGTATATTTTTACTAAAGATACGATCAAACGATAATAAATTTAAGTGTACTTTGTGACTCGTGCTTAATTTTATTAAGTATAGCAAAAAATATTTAATAAATTACAATAGTTTAAAAAAACATGCTTATTTTATCATGAAATGCTTATTTAATCAATTAACATAAACAAAAACATAGTCCATTGTTTTGGCGAAAAAACTATGATACTGCAACATTATTACTGCTAAAATTTCAAAACACTGTTATAATATCAGTATATATATCAGCGTAATATAATTTAAGTGTACACAGAGGTCCATGGAAAGGCAGATACTTGGTGTGAGCTTGCATGACTGCATAAGAAATGAAGAAATCAGACGCCGCACCAGGGTTGCTGACGTCATGGACCGAGTGGCAAAATTGAAATGACACTTGGCTAGACAGGGTGGCAATAGATGGGCACCCAGGATACTCAGTTGGAGACCATGGGAAAATAGACGAAGTGTCGGAAGGCCACCGATGAGATGGACCGATGATATCATCAAAAGGGTTGAAAAATCTTGATGAGATGCAAAAGGGGCAGGATAGAGACGAGTGGAAGAGGCCTATATGCAGCAGTGGAGGGAAGAAGGCTAGCAAAGAAGAAGAAGAATAAGTTATAATATAATATCACAATTTGTTTTTATTCACTCAGAGTGTCGCGACAGCTGTTTCGTCAACCGATGTTGGCATCATCAGGTGTTACAATAAACTCCTGTTGATAGAAGAGAGAAGAAAAAGAAAATTTATTTATTTTAACAATGTTTTGAATTTTAACACAAATAAAAACGTCTGTTTTTCTAGAAATTTTATTATACAACAAACAAAAAAAACATCACACCGTTTCCTCGATACGGTAAGCAGAGATAATGGACCGTCACACTACTCTATCCTGAAACACTACTCCAGATTCCTCCACATACATACAGCGAGGTATGCACACACGTCAATTCTTCCTACTAACCCTATCTTTAAAAACTAACTAACTAACAATGGCGCTGTCTTTCCGAAGGGGTAGATAGAAATAATGGATCGCCACACTGTTTCTTCCTGTCATACTTCTTCAACATAAATACATCGTGTCATACACGTACTTCGATTTCTCCGACTCATTTAATAATTTATTTATTTGATCGTGTCACGTTTTCCCCGGTTTTGCTCTATTTCTACTTCCGTTTACATTATTAACATACATAGGGGTGTTAGTTGAAGTTTGCTGGTTTTACTCATAGATGTCGCTAGAGTTATGTATACATTTCTATGATTTGGCATCTATGTCATATTTTTCTATGTTAACCTTCAAAAATACACAAGTTACATTCTGCCAAAATAATAGTGTTTACCTCAGTGAATATGTCGAGTTTCGTTCCAAGTAAATCGCATTTGCGGCATTCGTTGCTTTTCTTATTTCATCAAAAGAAAAAAGCAGTTGAAGCTCATCGGTTGCTGGTAGAAACTTATGGTGAACATGCTCCAGTGATTAGAACATGTGAGACATGGTTTCGTCAATTTAAAAGTGGAGATTTCGATTTAACAGACAATGAACATCCTGGTGCAACGAAAAAGTTCGAAAACGAGGAATTGCAGGCGTTATTGGATGAAGACCCAACCCAATCGCAACAACAATTGGCCCAAACACTTAATGTGACCTGAGGAGCAATTTGCCAACGTTTAAAAGCCATGGGAAAGATCCAAAAGTATGGAAAATGGGTACCACACCAAATGAACGAGAGACAAATCGAAAATCGAAAAACCATTTGTGAAATGCACTCACACAAGAACACTCTCAAAGCATTGTATTGGGAAATATTATCGCACCCGCCGTACTCTACAGACCTTGCCCCGTCCGACTATCACCTTTTCGCATCGATGGGACACTCACTCGCAGAGCAGCGCTTCGCCAATTTTAAAAAAGTTGAAAAATGGCTCGTCGAATGGTCTGCCTCGAAAAGGAATTTTTTTTTTTGGAATGGTATCCATGATTTGCCTCAAAGATGGGCAAAATGTATTGAATCCGATGGCCAATACTTTGAATAAAAAAAATTGAGATTCCCTTGAAAATTAAGCGTTTTCTTTATTGAAAAAAACGGCAAACTTCAACTAACACCCCCGGTATACCTTTTTTACCATTCTTTCACCATTCACCATTCACCAAGGAAGGGAAGCATGGAACTGGCAAAAGAAGGATAAAAGTAGAATAAATGCAGTAGAAATCAGAACTCTAAGACGAATGTGTAGTAATTCTGTATATGATGAGAGTGTCAAATGCAAATATTAGAAGTGAAGGCGGTGCGAATTAAAGTGTTATGAACAAAAGGGTCGTTTAGATGGTTTGGACACACGGAAATACTAAATGATGACAGAATGGTGAAGAAAGTATATGTAAACGACGTGAACGGAGCTGGAAATAGAGGAAGACCAAGGTAACCGTGGCACGTTGAAATCAATCAAATTTTAAAGGACAGTCATTTTAGCGGAGAAATCGACGTGCGTGTTTGTATGAATGTAGGGGAAGCAAGAGAAGTATGTTTGGAACAGAACAGTGTGGCGGTCCATTCTTTCTGCCTACCCCAAAGTAGAGATGGCGTTAGTTAGTTAGTTAGTTTGATTTAAATCCTTGGTGTTAGTTAGTCTTAAAAAATAATGTGGAAAAGGATATCTTAAACAAAAATGACGAATTCCCTCATCGATAGCACAGTTATCGTAGTTCTTCTAGAATTCTCTGATAAGTCTGAAGAAATGGGTCAATCTCTCCTTACAGGTTTAGTTATATTCTTGATTCGAAGTGAGCGATATGAAACTGTATGAATTATTTAATAGCATTACAATGGTAGGCGAGAAAAGATGTATCATTTATCAATCAATATTGGATTGAAGTTCCAATTTCCTCTCAAACCAGATCCATCAATCAATTTATATACGTTATATTGATTTGATAATGCGATTGTAACGGAAATATTTAAAAATATATTAAAAACTAACAAACTAACCATCACGCCGTCTCCCCGGAGGGATAGGCAGAAAGAATGGAACGCCACACTGTTCTGTGCTGACATACTTCTCTCGATTCCTCTACATTCATACATCTTGTCATGCACGTAGGTCGATTTATCCGACTCCTCACGTGACCGACATTCAATATTTGATTGATTTGATCGTGCCACGTTTTCCTCGGCCTTCCTCTATTTCTAGCTCAGTTCACGTCGTTTACATATACCTTCTTTACCATTCTGTCTTCACTCATTCTTTCCATGTGTCCAAACCATCTAAATGACCCTTTCCTTATTTTGTTCATAACACTTTCATTCGCACCACATTCACTTCCTATACTTGCATTTGTCACTCTATCATATAAATCAAATCAAATCAAATCAGTTTATTTCATCAACAGACATTACAAAAATTATTTTTAAGGCATCTATTGAGAACAGGTAAAATAATATATTATGTATAGTATACTACCAGAAACGCATGAGAGATGGTTCAACATTAGGAAGACAGGATACTCTCCAGAATTAAGAGTATTTGCCTTCTGAACGTACTTTCACTAACATGAAAGACGTCGATCTCCGAGGAAACCGCGTTCAGCAGAGTAATTGCTCTTCCCACCGGTGTCACCAGAGGCAGATTGGTTCTGGCGGCCGGTAGGTATAACAATCTGTGCTGTCGCTGTCGCAGATATCTATCGGGGACAAAAAGCCGAACACCCTCCAGTACGGACGAGTTCTCGAAGTATCCCCTAATTAATCTTAAGAAATGGTTAATTAGATGTCCATCTCTTTAAGGCTGTAGAGAATTGGTTCCGAGCATTCCCAAAAGAAATGCCGTGGGATAGAGCCACGGATAGCTACCATACTCCCTCATGTATAGATACCTCAGAATTTTTTTCTGAACCGTCTCTATAGCATGTGAGGACTCAATATCAATATAAAATATTCGCTCTACATTCCTTGCTAATATCAGTATTTGAAATTCTATCATACTGATATAATAAAATGTCCATATATTGGTTCATAACTCGTACATAATATGTGCGAAAGTGACTATATGTAATGTCATTTGATAAATACTGTATCTTGTGTGTATTCCTATTATAAAAGCGTTGCTATATGGAAGATTTATGTCTTAATAACACATTCTTGTCTCGGCTGGATAGTAAATATAAATTGAATTTGTGGCAGCCGCGCCAGTGATTGTCAACTCGAGGCCCAACATGAAATTTAGAGTAAGTAAAAAAAATGCAATAACTAACATTACAATAACTTTCGAAAAATATTGTATTTTCACTTTATACAAACACATATTTGTGAGGACTATACACGTCATTCGTAAATAAAATGTTTATGGTTTTACGAAAGTTGATTGGAATTCTGTCGAAAATGGCAATGAGAACACCATTATATACCATTATAGATAAAAGTAGAATAAATGCAGTAGAAAGGAGATCTCTTAGACGAATGTGTGGATACTCTGTGTATGATAGAGTGTCGAATGAAAATATAAGAAGTGAATGCGGTGCGAATGATGATGTTATGATAATAATAAGAAAAGATCATAAAGTTGGTTTGTACACATGGAAATAATGAATGAAGAAAGAACTAGAGGAAGACCGAGAAAAACGTGGCATGATCAAATATATCAAATATTGAATGTCGGTCATCGACGCGCGTGCATGATACGACGTATGAATGTTGAGAAAGCAAGAGAAATATTTCAGGAAAGAAAAGTGTGGCAGTATATTATTATTTATGGCTACCCCTTCGGGGAGATGGCGTGATGGTTAATTAGTAAGTTAGTTACTTAACTAGTTAGTTACTTAAATAAAAAAAATCATTACTGACATCAGTTGAAGACTACAGGGGAAAAACAAGGAATGTCAGTTAAAATTCAAAATAAATGTAATAATGCCATCTAGCGACATTTGTACGTATCTATCCACAGTAAAATTTTCATATTCAAAAATCATGTGTGTCATCGACTATATATCGCCAGATAATCGATTGCTAATTGCTAAGAAATATATAGACTTTGATTAGCTTTATTCTCAATTTATTCAAATTAACCTTCTACTGACATTCCTTATTTTTCCCCTGTAGTCTTCAATTATCCTGGGCTATTTGTAAGAAGTACTAATAACTTTTTTTTATCAGTAAGAACTAATAAATAATAATAATAATACACGATGATAATATAAAAAAATATTTAAAAAAATATATGTATAAGAAATATATATATAATTTTTTATGTATCATAATGTATTATTATTATAAATAATATTAAATAATAATGATACATGATGATACAGAAAAAAAATTATTATATATATTAATTAAAAATTTTTATACATTTCATTTTTATTAAAAAAGTTATTTGAGGTAGTACGAAATACAGTGTTTCTAAGAAAAACATCTTCTTACAGATTGTTTACAAATGATTTTGTATATTTCAGGGTGACTAATGATTATATATAAATTAATTATTATATAAATATAAATTAAAATCGATAATGCCTTAGAAGGACGAAACATGTCAATCCCATAAAGTATAATAAAACTTCTAGAAAACGTTTACATACGTATTAATTATTTAATGTGGAGTTTTACATCATCGTTCAAGAAACAATAAATAATGTAAAAAATCTTTTCACTTTCATTATCAATTTTAATTAGTTTAGGAAAGTAGCAATAGACCACCGTGTTCTTTGGTCAAATTGTAAATAAAACACTTGTTTTTTACCACTTGAGTATTTTACACGACTAGTTTCGGAAGCTACAGATGCTTCCATCTACAGGTTTAAATATAAACTAAAGCATTAATATAACAGATGGAAGCATCTGTAGCTTCCGAAACTAGTCGTGTAAAATATAACACTCAAGTGGTGAAAAACAAGTGTTTTATTTACAATTTAGTCATGTCCTACCACAAAGTGAATGCCGAAACAATAAATATCGTAATCTTTGGTGTTAATCTTAAATAAAATAAAATCAGTACTGATATCAGAACGAATGATATCATTCAAACTTCAAGTCTGTTGACAACGCCTGAAAGTCAAAGGCAGTAGCAAAAAGTGAGTCTACTTCTCACCGGAGAATGTATTAAATGGTAAAGAAAACGACCCAAGGCGACTGCCATTGGCGCGGAACTAGAGTAGACATTTTATTATCGGGTCACCGCGGTATCGAACTTTCACGAGAACGCGGGCCTTAACTGTAGAACAAAATGAGGTACGCGTAATCGACCCCTGGGACCATAACGCTGGGTAAGTGCAAACTCCAAAACTATATATCGAATTTGGATACTTTTAACCACTAATATGGCATGAACCCACCAGTGCGTATTAACCTTTCCCTTACGGTGCTAAAATAAAAACGTGCGTTCCGGTGTAGGTAGTCAGTACGCGTTAAAAAATTAGCGATTTTAAATCGGAAAAATAGGAACATTCATAGCTAATCCCCTTATATAATTACAATTGAAGTAAAAACTTATAATAATTGAGATTTAATTGCTAAAAACATTAAAAAACCATCTGGCAACACTCAAGGAACGGGCATAGGTCCGTTCTGGTTTCAAGCCCGAAAGCGACTACCGGCGCGGCGGGACGGCGAGAGTGAGAACATTGAGCTAGAACATATGCAAGAGTGAGATGCGAATATAGTGTGACGCACTCAAATCGCTGTTTATACGCGAATTTGTTTTCGATTTTCACAAAATACCTCCGATGTACCTGATAAATTCTGATTATTATTAATATTATTTTTTAAATCAATGCGTAAATATATTATGGAAGAATACCTAAAATCTTAACGTTTTATTATATTTATAGAGATATTGATGGTTTTTTGGAGCAACGTGTCGAAGATACCCATCATAGGGAAGGGAGGGTTAAAAAAACGCACATGTGTGTTCTAATTTGTACTTGGAATATAAATACATGACATATACGAGTATATCGACAGATTCATTTATTGCTTCTAGAACAAAGATGTAAAACTACACATTAAATAATTAATACGAATGAAAATCTGTTTTCTAGAATTTTTCGTATATTTAATAGGAATAACATGTTTCGCCTTTCTAAGGCATTATCAAATGTCTTTGAAAAAAAAAACATTTGATAATGCATTAGAAAGACGTGAATTGCACCGACTCGTTATCTCAAATGCTATAACAAAATCGCTGCCGGGAGGGTTGATAAAAGACGCGCAGACGTAAAACTGACACTTATCAACTCTTTCGGAGGCGAATTTATAATAGCATTTGAGATATATGGTGAGATTCAAGGCTACGTCGGTGACATTACGGTGCCGTTACGGTCACTATCCAGTGTAAATGTACTTTTAAACGAATGTGTGGAAGGTGTTCACATGTTTATAAAATAAGAGTAATAGTTTCCGACTCCGGAGACCCAGACTTGAAAGTACAGAGAAAGGTGTTATTCTTATAGAGGATTCATATTATATAAGGAATTGTCAAATGAGGTAAGAAAATGCTTTAAATATGTTCTAAGTACAGATATTTAATAATTTTGTTGTTTTTCTCATTTGCGATTTTTATGTTATTAAATAATTGTTTCTAAAAAATTGTTTTATAAGTTGTGAAATGTTCCTGTATTTTTTAATAACTTTATTAAATAAATAAATAAAATAAACATGTAAGAGTGTCATACACACATACAAAATTCAATTTTAATTGAAATTTTGTATTTTTTTTTACTTTTTACATTGAGGAAGGATGTTTCCGGTCCGAAACATAATTGTGAAAAGTGCAAAATAAGTGTTATGATAATAAATTGTTATTGGAAGATTAATTCTTTCACGCGGAGACGAACTGATTCTAAAGCAAGGCTGCAGTGATTGATTACCCCTGGAAAATAAGTATTTTGATTGCATTCACAGTGCAAGGATGATTTGTCCAGTATTCATTACGCCAAACGATTAATCATGAAAGAAAAATAGGCGCAGTTGCAGGGTTGTCTTTGGCTTGAAATTAAATGTTTTTTTTTTTAAATCACAAACTGCAGCTGAATGTTGCGAATGTTAAAATGGTCGACCAATTTTAATACCTTGGCAGCATTATCACTAAAGCGCTTGACCCGGACATTGAAATAAAATGCAGAATTGAAGTTGCACGAGCTGCATTTAATAAAATAAGAAACTTCTTTTGCACCGATAATCTTAACTTGAAACTCCGACAAAAATGATTAAGTGTTTATATATGGTATGTTCTACAATATGGATGCAAAACCGTATTGTAATTTTTCCGACAGCGACAGCACAGATTATTTTACCTACCGGCCACCAGAACCAATCTGCCTCTGGTGACACCGGTGGGAAGAGCAATTAGTCTGCTGAACGCGGTCTCCTCGAAGATCGACGTCTTTCATAATAGTGAAGGTACGTTCAGGAGACAAATACTCTTGGCTTTAGAAAGTATCTTGTCTTTCTAATGTCGAACCATCTCTAATGCGTTCCTGCTACTATATTTTTATAATACTGTATTTTTGTAAAATTTTACCTGTACTCAATAGATGTAGAATTTTTCTGTTTGTAATGTCTCAACTAACTAACTAACTAACCATCACGCCGTCTCCCCGAAGGGATAGGCAAAAATAATGGACTGCCACACTTTTCTTTCCTGACATATTTCTCTCGATTCCTCAACATTCATACATCGTGTCATGCACGCGCGTCGATTTCTCTGACTCCTCACATGGCCGACATTCAATATTTGATTTATTTGATCGTGCCACGTTTTCCTCGGTCTTCCTCTATTTCTGGTTCCATTTACATAGTTAACATATATATTTTTTTACATTCTTTCTTCATTCATTCTTTCCATATGTCCAAACCATCTAAGTGATCTTTTCATTATTTTGTTCATGACACCATCATTCGCACCGAATTCACTTCTTATATTTTCATTCGACACTCTATCATACACAGAGTATCTACACATTCGTCTAAGAGATCTCATTTCTACTGCATTTAGTCTAATTTCATCCTTCTTTCTTTTGCCAGTTCCATGCTTCGCTTCTATACATAAGGGTCGATAGAAGAACACCATTGTGCACTGCCATTCTAGCTTTTTTGGATAGGTTTTTGTTTGCGATGACAACTTTAAGTGCACCATTCACTTTGTTGCCTGCCCCAACCCTTCTTTCGATATCCCTCTCCACTCGCCCATCTCTTGTAAACATACTACCTAAATACACGAACTCAACTACTTGCTCCAAATTTTCACCATTCACGGTAATGTTGCAGACTGTCATGGTTTCTTCCTTTTCAAAAATCATTACCTTGGACTTATTAACATTCATCATCAGATCATTTCACATGCATACCTCATACATACAATTCACCAGGACTTGTAGTTCAAGCTCGTTGTCTGCAAGTAGGACAGCGTCATCCGCATACAAGAGACAGCTTACTGACACTTCGCTCATTTTGGCACCTACATCCAACCCCATCAGCTCTTTCATACATTTGTCCATATACAGATTAAATAACCACGGGGACATTACGCAACCCTGTTTGACACCTTTATTAATATCAAACCAGGCTGTAAGATCTCCATTGACTCTGACACTAGCAGTGCTTTCCGTGTATAGTGACTTAATACCGTGATCAGTCTTGTACTTGTACCATATTCAGATAATATTTTTCACAACTTTTCTCTATTAACGTAATCATATGCTTTTTGCAGGTCGACAAACGACCAGAAAAGTTCGCGGTTTTTGGCCAGAAACTTCTCTGTCAATGTACGAAGTCCAAAAATTTGATCCATACATCATAATACTGTATTTTTATAATATTTTACCTGTACTCAATAGATGCCTTCAACATTTTCCTGTTTGTAATGTCTTTTGAGTTAATAAATTGATTTGATTGATTTGATTTGATATACCTCGTATGTTTCGTTATACCGTAGATGTAAGTTTAAGTGAGGTCAGTTGAGCAAGACAGTCAGTTGGCAACCCTTCTTCGCATATATATCATAGCCATCTTAAGTTCAAATTAAATGTATAAAATGAGATTGCTAAACGATTTTATTGCATAGGTATAATTTACCACAATTATAGTGTTGCTGTGTGCTGTCTTTAACTTAAATGCGTAATTAAATGGCAATTTATAACATCAAATGGTTTGGCATTAAAATATAAATAAAAATTGTAATTTAACCGGAATGATTCATTAACCGTCGCGTTACCATGTGGTCAATTGAGTTTCCACTGCCAATTTAAAGTTGATTTTCTTAAAACCTATGGACCCTAATATTATAAAAAAAAATTGTAATCCTCCATTGAAGTGTTCTCAATATTTCGTAATGAAAAAAAAAGCAAAAAATTACTTCCTTCATCCCAAAAAAAAATATTTTTTAAGACTGCCCTCACCTTCATTCGTGTTAAGGTAGAATTTGTTTTGCTAATATTTACAACTTTATCAAAAGTGACAAATACTTACTCGCTGTTTTGAACGTATTATAAATTATATGTTTGGCCTTTTCTCATAGGTACGTAATAATACCGACTGTGGACGGAAACGCAGCACGCAACTTAATAATATCAGAACTGTGAAAATATTAACACTTTACCAAAAGGGACAAATATTAATACGTACTCGTTGTCTTGAACGTACTATACATTTTGCCTAGGTGCCTTTATCATACGTAAAATTATAGCGCCACGGCGCGCGCGGCGCGGCGGGGCGAGACAAGTTCATACTTGGTGTCAGTTGCTCATATGCTGTGTCGCATTCTATATCAGAAATCGCATGGTTCCAGAAAAAAATTAATAATGATATGTTTTTCAAATAATCCATGTATGTTATAGATATCGATCTATTCCTAATGAAATTCCCTACAAGATGACATAAATTAAATTTTGATTCATCGAGTCATATGCTTGATATTTAGATAAAGTTAGCGGTAAACTGAATTTACCACATGGGAGCGAGCGTTTTGTTTTGAACACGGTACGTTAAGGGTTAAAATATCAGTGATGACAAATAAAAATATAAATAAGGGTGCTGTTTTTTTATATTACTTGAATTATTTTAAATGTTCAACTTTTTTATCATTGGGTTTATCTGATTAAAGCCGTGCCACACTGTTTTAAACAAGCTCTCCTCATCGGTCTCCACCGGCGGTTTAAAACTGTGTAGACACTTGTTTGAAACCAAAATTCATTCAACAACCTTTGTGGACGGACGCGCATAGTATGCGTGTTGTAAACCGTTGTAAACACGCATTCCACATGTGGGGCTCCACATTCCACCAAGGTCACCCTTGTGGAGAGCCTGTTTCAAACAGTGTGGAACGGCCTTTAGCATGAATTTTCAAATGATAACTTAAAGTCTCGTATATACGTCTCAACCCTAGGTCGAATGTTTATGACTAATCTATATATCTATTGTCTATGTCTCATAATTTATATATCTACTTCTTCTTTTCCGATGGTCCTACAGCCCATATCGAGCCTTTACCTCCAGTATTCTTCGTCTCCAACTCCTCCTGTACTCCGCTTCGACCCTCTAATCTGACACTCCTAAAAATTTCGCCCCATCTCTCCCAACTTCATCCTCCCATGCCAGTGGCGATACTCCCATGGAAACCCAGAAGTCCGGCTTGCGTAAGAAATTTTGAATTAAAACCCCCAAATGTAAGTAATCATTCCCCCGCATAAACCAACAACCCACCAAATCACCTTCCAACAATGTTCCCATCTGACGTAAGAGGAACAGCCACAAGAACTGAACCTCTATAAGCCAGAAGAGGTTTTGTTTCAAAATTTCTTACGCAAGCCGAATTTGAATTCTACACCAGACCAAAGACAGTGTGACAATCACACTGCCCTCGCCGGGAATCGAACCCGGATCCTTCGGGGTGGCAGTCAATGCACTTACCAATCGGGCACAAGGGTGGTGTTCCCATCAGACGTAAGAGAAATAGCCACATGAGCTGAACCTCTGTAAACCAGAAGATTCAAGTCCAAATTAAGTGCTTTATACGAAAATTATCTGCGACAAAGGCAACATAGATTATTTCACCTGCCACTGTGTAGAACCAATCTACCTAAGGTAATGCCCGTGGGCAGGGCGATAATCCTTCTAAACCGCATCTCTTCGGATGTGGACATCTTCCACGATAGTGAGGCTACCCTCAGAAAGCATCTATCTCTTATGTATTAAATTACTTCTCTTCTTATTGTACAAAAATGTTTATTTTTACCAAACTGTTCTTGAATATGTTTTTTTTTTTTAAATTGTCTTCTGTTTTTCTTTTTTTCTTACTTGCTCTCATTTGTTTTCTTATTATATTAATTGTAATTATTTTTTAAAAAAATGTTAATTTAATTTTTGTATATTGTGATTATAAACGATATGGATTTGTTATTCTGTAATGTTTATAATTTTTTGAATAAATTAAATTGAAATTGAAACTAAAGAAAGCACATATTTTTTTAAATGTTTGAGAACGACATCGAGAGACATTCCTGCGAACCACGGTCTGAACACAACTGGCGAGTATCTACTTGCGATCTAATAATCTGTTCATCTCATTGGTATAAGCAAATATTAATTTATAATCCGATTAATTTATAAGCGGGCACGAGCCGCGACCAGCTGGTTTGACTCCTGTCTATGGACGAAGAGTGGAAAGACTTTGTCTAAAGAAAGATATTCAATTTGCTCCATTATAAAATTATTTTCAAAACGTATCTTCATTCACGAGCGGGAAGCTTTATAATTTGTATGCATTAAACATAGGTATAAGATTCTTATTGAAATTCTTACAAATAAATCGTGATCAAATGGCTACTGAATAATATCTGAGTTTTTTTGCATAAACTACATACTTCATTAAATAACTGTAGGTACTAATTGATGATTGAGTTTTTAGTTTTTAAAACTCCATTATTAATGTATTATATAATAGTAAACACGATTGTTTAACGGTTTTACTTGGATTATATTATATAATATAATAAACGACCTTCAAGTATCTAGGAATAGACCTGGTGGGGGAAGCTGATCTGCGGGAAGAAATACAAGCCTAAGTAAATAAGGCAGCTGCAATCTCTGGGGCTCTAAAATCCACAATATGGAAAAACAAAGACATGGCCATTAAGAGTAAGATGAGAATCTATAAAGCATGCGTCGAAGCAAGGGCAGACACAGTAAGGACCAAACAAGTTTTGAGGACTTCCGAAATGAAGACACTGAGGACGATAGCAGGCAAGATACTGAGGGATTGCTTGAGGAACACCAGAATTAGAGAGAAATGTGAGGTTGACGATATTATAAGATGGAGCAGACAGCGAAAATGGGACTGGTACGGCCATGTTCAAAGAATGGACTCCACCAGACTCATATTGCATAGCATAATCAACCTCATGGGACTCGTCCTCGTGGGAGACCTCCTAAAAGATGGAAGGACAGCTGGGAATCAACCTCACAGGAGGAGCAACTCTCTGGAGAACAGAACACATAGGTCTACAATAAGGAAGAAGAAGAAGAAGAATAAACGTCTCTTTTAGTGACCCTATCGGTCCACGGTATGCGGAGCATTCTGCGGTATATCCTAATCTCGAACGCTTCCAACTGGTTCATTGCATTCACTTTCAGAGTCCAGGTTTCGAAGCCACATAGTAAAACATACCATATATAACATTTAATCATTATTTGTCGGAGTTTCAAGTTAAGATTATCTTTGCAAAAGAATGTTTTCATTGTATTAAATGCAGCTCGTGCAACTTCAATTCTGCATTTTATTTCAATGTCCGGGTCAAGCGCTTTAGTGATAATGAAAATACGTTATGATTATTATTATTAATATTATTATTATTATTATTGTTATTATTATTGTGTTGAATCGATCTTTACATCATTACTGTGTGAGACAAATCGATACAAAGGGGTATAGTAATGTGATAGGTCGCTTATATATTTTATTGTCAGTTGAGTTCTTTACCAGACCAAAGACAATGTGATAATAATATTGCCATCGCCGGTAATCTAACCCGGGACCTTCGTTGTGGTAGTAAAAAATCTTGTCACACTTCCACGCAGGTCGTCATAATGTAATATAAATAAAAAATATCTGTAAAACAGACAAAACAATCAATCGTTTAAATTATAATTTGACGACCTTCGTGGCCGAGTCGTAAGTGATTTGACTGTGTCATTAAAGGTCCCGGGTTCGATTCCGCAATGAGATTGTTTGGTGTAAAATTAACATAACAATAAAATGGCGATAGATTAGCTGCCTATCACATGTTACGAGATTCAATATGATAGCTGTACCCTTTACATCCATTTGGCTTGCGCTGTAATGATTTAAAGAGCGATTCAACAAGCGTCGTACGAGTATCCACAAATGACTTCACCCCAATCTTGCTCCACGGTGTCCCCATTATGACCACGGCTAGCTTTTGCTACCTCGGTAGTATGATAGCAGGCTCGGGAGGTACGGATCTAGATGAAGCCAGCAGACTCAACAAGGCAAGGGGAGCTTTCGTTATGCTTCGCCCTGTATGGCATTCCAGTATCAATTCGAGAAAGCTCAAGCTCCAAATATTCAGCAGAAGCGTTAAAAGCGTACTGTTGTACGCATTTGAGACTTGGAAATCTACCACGGACGTTGTTGGAAAACTCCAGGAGTTCGTAAATAAGTGTCTTCGCTCAATATTCAAAATCTTAGGGCCCCAAACAGTGTCAAATGCCGTTCTCTGGACCATGACACGCAAAAATCCAATTAGAGAACAAGTCGCTTGTCGCAAATGACAGTGGATCAGCACACTCTGAGACGGAACCCAGCCTGCATCGCTCAGGGCACACTAGACTGGTCCCCTATGGGGGGAAACAGGAAGCGAGGCAGACCTAGAGCCACCTGGAGAAGAGCCCTGCAGGACGAGGTTAAGGCAGCAGGCTTCACTTGAGATGATGGTAGGCATCAGGCATGCGATAGAGTCGGGTGGAGAAGGTTCCTTGAGGCCAAATGCACCACGGAGGTGTGACAAGACAAAAAAAAGAATGAAGAAGACGATAAAAAAACACAACCATCAATAATACAAAGATATTTAATAACCGTGTAGCTGTTAATGATGTATTTTTAGACGGTTCACTTTAATTGGGATCACATAACATGAAAGCCTAATAAAGTGATCGCTTTGAACCTTGTGACATTTAATAGTAGAAATCAACTATATCTTATTACACATTATGAATTGGTTATATGAATCAGTAGCGGTTTGTCGGTAATTTTGATTAATGACCTTCGATGTCTTTGAAGCCTGATACTCATATTAGGTATATCCTGTAGGCCTGATCACTTAAGACTACAGGGCGAACGCGAAGCTGTTTATATCTGCGATATAATAAAACTAGGCAAAACTGAATAGACATAATTCAAATTTCATATTGTTTCTTGAATAATGCTGTACAACTCCATACTAAATAATTAATACGAATGAAAACGTCAGTTTTCTAGAAGTTTCGTTATAGTTTATCGGAATGAAATGTTTCGGCTTTCTAAGGCATTACTGGTTGGAAGCATTCGAGATATGGTTGCACAGGAGAATGCTTCGCATACCGTGGACAGATTTCGTCAGCAATTTGGAGGTTTTGAGGAGAGCCAATTGTAGTAGACAACTGCTAAAGGACGTTAAGATCCGTAAGATTTCAAATCTAGCTCACATTCTGCGGGGAGATAAATAGAGTTTGCTCCAACTGATGGGAAAAATTGAGGGGCAGCGTGGTCCTGGTAGAAGGCAAACGTCTTGGCTGTGCAACAAAGAGACTGAACCGGGATGAGACATGTGGCGGAGCTGTTCCGGATTGCGCAAGATAGAGAAGCCTTCGCCGGAGTGATTGCCAACGTCAGGTGGACCTGATACAGCACGTGAAGAAGAAGAAAGCATTATCAAAAAATCACATTTGATATCCCCTCGTCCCAACCAATTTTTAACTAACGTGAAACTTTGAATAATTGCTAACTTCAAATGAACTTTACGTATCTGTAGTTTTATATAAGATACTCGGTGATGTCCTAACATGACGAAGCTAGTGCTGCAGATTAATACAAAAATAACAAAATATTGGAAGAGCGGAAAAATCTTGTGAAAGAGGGAAAATTTGTATAAGAGGGAAAATCTTGAATAAAAAAAAAATATGTATTTAGCGGATAATCTTTTAAAAGAGGGAAAATCTTGTATAAGATATAAAATCTTGAATCAGATGACAATATTACGAAGATAATCTTTTAAAAGATGGATTATCTTGTATAAGAGATAAAACCTTCAAAAAGATGAAAATCTTGAATTACGATGATTATCTTATAAGAGGGAAAATCCTGTATAAGAGGTAAAAACTTGAATAAGAGGACATTCTTGTATTACGATGATAATATTTAAAAAGAGAAAAAACATTGAATATGATGAACATCTTGTATTAGGGGGATAATCTTTTAAAAGAGGGAAAATCGTGGAATTTTAAAAAATAATACAGGAAATTAAATTTAAATACTCTGTTAAAATTTAAAACACTGTTAAAATATCACAATTTCTTTTTATTTATTGAGTGTCGCGACATTTTTGCCCTATAAATAGTAAGTCTTTTCATTTGTAACTTTAATATATTGTAACACCTGACGATGCCAACATCGGTTGGCGAAACAGCTGTCGCGACATTCAGTAAATAAAAATAAGTTGTGATAGTTTAACAGTGCTTTAAATTTTAACGGTAATAATGTTGAAGTATCATAGTAATGTTGAAGGCCAAAATAATGAACTATTTAGATACTCTTATATATGAGGGGAAATCTTGCATAAGGGGAAATTTCTTGTATAAAAGGAAATTTCGTATAAGATTAAAATATTGAAAGAGAGAGAAAAATCTTGTATAAGAGGGAAAATCTTGTATAAGAGGGAAAATCTTGTATAAGAGGGAAAATCTTGTATAAGAGGTAAAATCATGAATAAGGTGAAAATCTTGTGTAAGAGAAGTAATCTTTAATGAGAGGGAAAATCTTATATACAAGGGAAAATAAGAATAATTTAAGATCTTGTATTAGGGGGATTATCTTATATTAGAAGTAGAATCTTTCATACAAGGGAAAATCTTGTATTAGGGGGACAATCTTTTATAAGAGAGAACATCTTGTGTATTTGCGAAAATCTCATCTAAGCGAGGAAATATTTCATTAAAATGAAATACAGGTAAGAGAGAAAAGGAAAAATATATATTGTTCCCTGCATAAGAGAAGGGAGAGAAAAAACAATTATTAAAATGTGAAAATACTTCTTGTCGTACGTGTATCAGATATGCAAGCAACTGTTAATCAAATGTGACGACGCATTATTTTAAAACGGCATTCTATTTAGAACGGTGTTCTAGAATATAATTGACGTTCGAAAATTGAATAGTTTTCGCGAACACCCTCTATCATTGGTAGCATTCCTTCGTAACTCAATCACACACTGCATTGTAGCTGTCATTCGATAAGGTCACATTTGAATGCACTTTGTTGTTCTTGGTCGTGAACTTTTGATGGGCTATTGTTGTCGCATTCAATTGCCGAATTCCCGTTGTACGTATGTCCACAGACGAGCATTGTCCGTGGCACAACACTGGAGAGACGGCGACTAGACTTCATTGTCAGTGTCCAGGGACTCTCAATTAAGCGAATCAGATGTTTTCCGGTGGCGGGATAATTTATAAAATTATCGTGATCGAGAGAATTGATATTTATTTATTTATTAACGGTTACATACAGCGATATCAATAACATATATACGAAAAAAAAAACTTAAAAAAATTAAAATAAGGCCAATTACATGCTACCACAATTATCATAACTTAGACATCTACAAACAAACAAACAAACCATCACGCTGTTTCCACGCAGGAATAGGCAGAGAGAATGGACCGCCAGAATACTCTATCCTAGCACATCTCTCTAGGTTCCTCTACATTCATACAGCGTGTCAAACACGCACGTCGATTCTTCCGAATTCTAACATGACCAATTTTTTAAATTTGATTAATTTGGTCATGCCATGTTTTCCTCGCTTTGCCTCGACTCCGTAATCCAATTACATCGTTAACGTTTACTTTCTTAACCATTCTTTCTCCATCCATGCGCTCCATATGTCTGAACCAACGCAGCGATTCTTTCATTATTTTGTTCAAAATACCTTCAAGAAACACCAAACATCTACAACACAAAGATATGGCGAACATAGAAGAAAAATAAAATAAACTTAGCACACACGTAAAATGTGCTGGTACAATATCATTTCGTCGGTTCAAAGGTAAAACTCATTAAGTGACATTTCAAATTTTTCTCCTTTTTTTGCAACTTCCGCATCAGACTTGTGAATTCTACGTCAGAAAACAATCACCAAGTGTATTTATTAAAGAATAACAGTTATTCTTTAATAAAAACACTTGGTGATTACTTTCTGGCGTAGAATTCACAAGTCTGATCAGAAATTGCAAAAAAATAAATAAATAATTCAAATGTCACTTAATGAGTTTTACCTTTGAACCGACGATTTGTATGAATCAAACGCGTTGCTGTTCATATACTACAAATAAATAAATAAACTTAAGGCTTAAACACAGTGGAATTCCATAATAATAATAAAAGTATGAATTAAAACACTTTTATCATATTTGAGTGCGTTTTCTAGACATGTTTCGAAAGTTTAACACCTCCATCATCGGGAGAACGATTTAAACCTTCGAAACGTGTGGTGAAAAATAAACTCAAAGGTGGAAAAAGGGTGTTTTATTTCATAAAACGATCAGAAATACAATTTTCTATTTCATCAAAATATTTAAAGCTTGAATTGATAACCCGCAATGGGTAAATCCAGTATTCGTCTACAAGTATTTGTATACATTCAAAATGTTGTAAAAACAAAAACTGGTCCAAGTTATAACATATAAATTGGAGTGACATCTCCAGGCGTTATCTAGCAATACGATAATGGCGGTAGCCTTTCACATTGCGTTAATAAAAAGATCTTCTGCTTAATGCTTAAAATCCAATCTTCATAATCCGTAAGGCTATGTTATTTCCTAATTGACTGTTTGAGAACCCCTGGAATACGCATTAATCGATGGCAAAACAAACAATAAATCATAATTAGCATAAACAGAAGGCACCCATTAATGTCAGCATTTCAACAAGAGATCCATGATGATTTGCACATCTGAAGCGTATTTATAGACAACTCGAGAAACTTTTCAAGCTAAAATGGTTTAAAAAAAACCTGTTATATTTCAAGTATCATATTATGTTTAACTCCCACGGTAATTAAAACTAATACTGCGACGTATCACAGAATCTTTCTTTTCTTCGCGACTCAAAACCGGCGAATATTTTAACATAATCATCTTCATTGGACAATGATTTAATATTTTTTTGAATGTATACATATTGTATACGAATACTGCATTTCACACATTGCGGGTTATCAATTCATGATTTAATTGCATCTCAATAGAGACGAAGATGCAAATTGGAAACTGAATATGGTTGATCAAGGTGTTTACAGGACTTATGACCTGTCATTGGTTGGGTTAATCGCACGCTTTATGTAATTACAACATTCCCCATTCCACCTTTCTTATGACCATGTCTAACAAAATTTTGGAAGTTGTATACATGTTAAAGTCCTACACCAGATTTCACATGTCAGTTTCAATGCGCCATCTATGAAGATTTTGATTATATATGTTAATCTCTAAGATTTATCTATATATAATCTACATACTAACGCCATCTATGGAGATTTATGTGTATTAAGCATTAAGCAGAACATTTTTTTAACACAATGTGAAAGGCTACCCCGTCATTAGCGCATTGTTGACTTTAACATATATACAACTTCCAAATTTTTTTTAGACATGGTCATAAGAAAGGTGGAATGGGGAATGATTTAATGTTGTTTTAACGATAATGCGAAACTTAAAAAATATATATAAGTGAATATCAATCATTAAACCATTTAAAACCATTTGCAGAAGGCTGGATTTAAAAAAAAGCTCGATGTTTAAGTGCCACACGAGCTGACGTAGAAAAACCTCATGGACCCCTAATTTCCAACTGCGAATCGCCGCTGAATCGCAACAAAATCGACCCATTTCTGAAGCGGATGGTGACTGGTGATGAAAAGTGGGTCACTTATGACAATGTCAAGCGACAGAGATCGTGGTCGAAAGCCAACGAAGTTGCCCAGACTGTGGTAAAGCCAGGACTGACGGCCAGGAAGGTGTTGCTGTGTGTTTGGTGGGATTGGCAGGGAATACTGCTCCCTTATGGCCAAACGCTTGATTCTGCCCTCTACTATGAACAACTCGATCGTTTGACGCTGGCGATCGGACAGAAGCGGCCATTGGTGAATAGGAGAGGAATCGTGTTTCAACAGGACAACGCCAGGCCGCACACATCTTTGTTGACGCGCCAGAAGCTCCGGGAGCACGGATGGGAAGTTCTTATGCATCCACCTTATAGTCCGGACCTGGCACCAAGTGACTACCACCTGTTCTTATCTATGGCCAACGCGCTTGGGGGTACAAATTTGGCCACAATAGAGGCCTGTAAAAATTGGTTATCCGAGTTTTTTGCCAATAGGGACAAGGTCTTCTACGAAAGGGGCATTATGAAGTTGGATTCTCGTTGGCAACAAGTAATCGAACAGAACGACACATATTTGACTTAAATTGGATAATTGTAACACTTTTTATAAAGCATTGGAAAAATACGAAATTACCCCAACCATATATAAATTCGAGCTCTCTAAATGTAAATAGCAACCACCTTATCTTTCAGCAAATAAAATGTTGGGAATGTATAACACGGAGGAGGTAAATTTAATTTATTTCCCTTCTAAATCTAGCAAATCGAATAAAAACGTATCGAATTATAAGGCAGGTCGGTATCAGGAGCGCAGGAAAACGAAGCGGTTCGCGGGTTACCGGCCATTATTCGCGATAGTACGTACGTGCCTTGAATGCGCTTTAACAGTTCCGTTCAAATTTTCACGGATGTGTCTATCGACCTCCTTCCCGTCATTTGCTCCTGGTAGAAGAACTGAATTCGAAACAGTAAAATCGATGTTTTGATACGCGATTTGATCTAATTGACGTTGAACATGAAAAATAAGTAATTGATATGAATGAAAACGTCTGTCTTCTAAGAGTTTCGTTATATTTTAGATGGAATGACATGTACCCTTCTAAGGCATTATCAAATGGCGAAACATTACATTACATCTAAAATATAATAAAACTCCTAGAAGACAGATGTTTTCATTCATATTAATTATTTAATGAAGAGTTGACATTAAATAATAATTAAATAAAACGATGTTTTTTAACTACTTTCACTTTTGTATTTATTTCGACAGCAACCGGTTTCGCCAGGCTCGCTGGCATCGACAGACTGGTCCAGACCAGTCTGTCGATGCCAGCGAACCTGGCGAAACCGGTCGCTGTCGAAATAAAGACAAAAATGGAAGTAGTTAAAAAACATCGTTTTATTTAATTATTATTTTAAATGAACTTCCATCAAGAGATTTCAGTAAAATCATTTGATTATCTTTTACTTATTATTATTAATTTTTTTTTCATCCCGCACTTTTCTCCTCTGATCACCTGACTTCCCGCTGTTATGTACCCATGTGATAGTTTCTGGGGGCTCTGTTTTGGTTTTCAATTTTAAATTTATTTTTGTATTCCTTTTATTAAATAAACTTACATTTCGGCGGGACATAGAGGAAATGGGTAGTTTAAATGTGGTCTGGGTCCCTCCTGTTTCAGGCGAAAGGCGACGTCCGCCTTAAACAGCTTCGGGAAAGCGGTAGGACTGCTCTAAGACTTTAAGAAAAAACATCATTGTTGAAGAAACAAATAATAATTTTAATTATTGTAATATATAACAGTTTTTGCGAATTCAAACAGTAAGGCCCTTTGTGCCACCCTGTAGTTATGCATTTACTCAAATTGATGTCCAAAATTTGCGGGAAAACATCCCACAACGTGAATATTCCTATCCCTGTTGGTTTTTTGATTTTATTGCGTTATTTACGTACAGTTTTCTCGCAGATTTGGGGATCCAACTCGCCCCTAGCATGAATCCATGTGCCAGTTGACATTGCGAACGAGATCTGAATATATAATAGGAGGAAAATCTCTTGTTTTATCAGTTTTATGGCTATTTCAAAATTGTTCTAACTAACTAACTATCAAGCCGTCTCCCCGAAGGGGTAGGCAGAAAGAATGGACTGCCACACTTTTCTTTCCTTACATATTTCTCTCGATTCCTCAACATTCATACATCGTGTAATGCACGCGCGTCGATTTCTCTGACTCTTCACATTCAATATTTGATCTATTTGATCGTGCCACGTTTTCCTCGGTCTTCCTCTATTTATGGTTCCATTTACATCGTTAACATATAATTTTTTTACCATTCTTTCTTCATTCATTCTTTCCATATGTCCAAACCATCTTAATGATCCTTTCATTATTTTGTTCATAATACCATCATTCGCACCGCATTTACTTCTTATATTTTCATTCGACACTCTATCATACACAGAGTATCTACACATTTATCTAAAAGATCTTATTTCTACTGTATTTATTCTACTTTCATCCTTCTTTTGCCAGTTCCATACTTCGGTTCCATACATAAGGGTCAGTAAAAGAACAACATTGTGCACTGCCATTTTAGCTTTTTTGGATAGGTTTTTGTTCGCGATGACAACTTTCAGTACACCATTCTTGTTGTCTTCAGTTTCTTAAATATATAATATTTTTGAACAATTTCGTTCGCAGTATACTTGTGTTCCTATAACCAGTTTATGGCATGTAAAATATTAATAAAAAATATGTCTAGCCACATACACCGGCGATACAATAAAGTATGGCGTATTTATTACGTCAATAAAATATAGACAATACGAGTATTGGACAGGTACAAGATGATAAAGAATCAGCCCGTTTCCTCCCACGCGATTCAAATGATATTTTAACAGCCCATTCGCATATATTATGACCTAATGAAGATTCCTCCTGAATCAAGGAATGATGTCAGATGTGTGAATATGCCCAATAATCCTCTCTGGACCGAAACAGATGACTCAGATCCCATTCTTCTAAGTATTGTTGAACAACAGTTTTCATCTACAAGTCGAGTTTTTTTATGTTAGTACCGTTTGGATATTAACCTTTCCCTTACAGTGCTAAAATAAAAACGTGCGTTCCGGTGTAGGGTAGTCAGCACGCGTTAAAAAAAGAGTGATTTTAAATCGGAAAAATAGGAACATTCATAGCTAATCCCCTTATATAATCATAATTGAAGTCAAAAATTATAATAATTGAGATTTAATTACTAAAAACATTAAAAAACGCTCACGGAACTGGTTGCAAGCCCGAAAGCGACTGCCGGCGCGGCGGGACGGCGAGAGTGAGAACATTGAGCTAGAACATATGCAAGAGTGAGATGCGAATATAGTGTGGCGCACTCAAAGCGCTGTTTATACGCGACTTTGTTTTCGATTTTCACAAAATACCTCCGATGTACCTAATAAATTCTGATTATTTTTTAAATCAATGCGTAAATATATTATGGAGGAATACCTAAAATCTTAAACTTGTATTTATTATATTTATAGAGATATTGATGGTTTTTAGAAGCAACGTGTAGAAGATACCCATCATAGGGAAGGGAGGGTTATAAAAAACTTTACTTGAAAGACCACAGTTTTATTTACTTTTCCTTACATTTACCACCAGATACTTGAACAAGCTTTTGAATAATAATTAAATAAAATGATGTTTTTTTAAGTACTTCCACTTTTGTCTTTATTTCGACAGCGACCGGTTTCGCCAGGCTCGCTGGCATCGATAGACTGGTGACACTATTGCAAACTGAGTCCTTTATTTACATACAGATCAGGGGTGTTAAACATGATTCTATACAATAATAATGTTAAAATAATTATGTTAATTTTACCGAATTTAAATATTGGTATTACAGGTATTCAAGAAGAAGACCAAGGAAAGCATGGAATGACCAATTGGTTTGGACACATGGAAAGAATGAATGTATGAATAATGAGAGAAGTATATCAGGAAAGAACAGTGATGATTCATTATTTCTGTCTACGCCTTCGGAGACACGGCGTGACCATTGTCACCAATCTTTCTTCATTCATTCATTCCATGTATCCAAACCTTATTTTATAATCCTCTCATTATTTTGGTCATAACATTTATATTCGCACTGCATTCACTTTAATATTTTTATTTGACACTCTATCATACACAGATTTTCCACACATTCGTCTAATGATCTCATTTCTACTGCATTTATTCTACTTTCATCCCTTCTTTTGCCAGCCCCATGCTTCACATCCATATATAAGGGTATACAAACACCATTGTGCACTACCATACCTCTTTACCGAAACACTAAAGAATTCTTCTTCTCCTTCTTCTTCTTCACTTTTGGTAGACTCAGGAGTCTGTTATTTCAGGCGGGTTCTCTTGAGACGCTGAACTCCAGCTTTCTCTCCACCGTTTCGGGGGTCTTCCTGGTCGGCGTTGTCCGTTTAGCGTTCCATGGAGAGCTATGTGTGGTATCCTATTTGAGCTCATCCTTTCTACGTGTTGATGCCAGTATCGCCGTCTTTGACGTCCCCATCTGACCACATCTTCGACCTCACAGATTTCTCGGATTGCTGTATTTCTAACTCGATCACGTAGGGTCTTGCCAGCTATTGTGTTGAACTACAGAATTGTGTTTTCAAAATCACGTCGTTTGGAATGTGAGCAGAGTTCTTTGACAAACTTGTGACGGAAATCACTGTGTTCTCGGTTTTATGATTAGGCAAACTACTCGAAGCAGAACGCCTGAATGAATTCGCTTACCATTAGAAAATCGTAAAATCTTAGAAATCTCCAACAAACACTTAGACAAGCAATTTAAAATGGTTATTAGTATACCTAAATCCCATATTTTAACGAATAGATTACGAAAGTTAAGGAAATGACGTTCTTCTGAGATTCTTTTCGAGTTAAATTGATATTATTTTATAGCATTAGTGACTCTTTACTAACCTATTAGCGCCAAATTTATTTCTAAAATATATTTTATTTTAATTTTCCAAAGCTTACATATATTTTATTGTTATAATTTCGTAAGCAATTAAATGATAGTGTGATAAATGAAATATCTCTACATTTTTCTAACAAATCTTCATTTTGTTTAAAGCACTACTAACCGGTTTCGCTCCAAGCGAAGTGTCATCAATGGAGTTGCACTGAAAATGTTGGGAATCATTATCCGAATTGGAAGAACTTCAGGAATCCCTATGTTTTGAGAATAGTGTATAACTCATTGGTCTGGAGCCGGCTTGAGTGTCGTTCGGTGATATGGAGTCCCCACAAGGAAAGGTACTCGCTCATGTTAGAGAGGGTTCAGAAAAGATTTCTGAGATAAATCTACACGAGGAAGTTTGGTAGCTATCCGTAGCTTTATCCCACCACATTCCTCTTGGACAAGCTGGGGACCAATAGTCTACAGATAAGGAGGGATGGATCCACACTTACCATTTTTTTCAGATTTATTAGGGGATTCTTTGAGAATTCCGTCATCTTGGAGGATATTCATTTCTTTGTTACAAATTGTTATCTTCGACAGCATCAGTTCAGACTGTTTTATCTCCTAACTTGCAGAACCAACGTGCTTCTGGGGATGCCGGTGGGGAGAACATTTAAACTGCTGAACACAATCGCTTCGAGGATCGTTTTTATATGAGTGAAAGTTCGTTCTTGTATTCTCTGACGCGTTCCTGGTATTTCACCTGTTCTCAAATAGATACCTTAAACTGTCAACATGTTTGTAATGTCTTTTGAGTGAATAAAATATATTTCAATTAATGGATTTGATTAGGGCAACAAAACAAACAATCAAAAAAACTTTTCGTCATCATAAGGACGCTGTGAAATTCTTTGCTTTTGCTACCCTATAACATACACAAAGGAGGATGAGAATCAATCGTCCGGCAGTGCGGACACTATATATCCGAATTGACATTGACAAGACGGCGAAGAAGAACGAATAATTCAAACATACGAATATAAGTTGTTTATATTCGGTGCCGGGTTTTAATGGGTTAAGATTTTTTTACATATTTTACAGAAACACAAAGAAAATTTGGTGACTAAAATAAATATAAAAATAAAGCCAACATAAATGACAAATAAAAAGCAGGAAACTAAACATAAAAACCGAAACTTAAATGTAATCTGTATTTAACATCTAAAATAATCTTTTGGGACGGTAGTAGACGGTGATTCGTGTCAGCTTAATTAAAACAAAACAATAAAATTATATTATTGATTACATGCCATAGATAGACGGTCAAAATTGCACAAATTATAAATTCTATTTAAAAAGAACTTATCGAATGTTCGTTTTTTAAATGTCGGCCACGTGAGGAGTCAGAGAAATCGACGACTTCGACTCTGTCGAGACATTGGCTATTCTGGAGTCTCTGCAGCGAAACCAGATTGATTGGAATTACGTGCAGATGTTGAAATGCCTGTATAATAACGCCACAATGTCCGTGCAAATCCAAAACCAGAAGACCAAACCGACTGCGCTGCAACGGGGAGTCAGACAAGGGGATGTGATATCTCCGAAGCTGTTCACTTGTGCTTTGGAAGATATATTTAAAACTCTGGACTGGGCTGAACGTGGCCTCAACATAAATGGCGAATACATTTCTCACCTTCGTTTTGCGGATGACATTGTCATTCTGGCGAAATCTGTGGGGGAGCTAGAAGGCATGCTAGATGAACTGAACACTGCATCCAGACGAGTGGGTCTCGGGATGAATTTGGACAAGACGAAAGTCATGTAGGGTCGAAGCACCAGTATTTGACCGCCCTCCAGTAAATGACCGTTGGTTAATAAAACAAAATATAATAAGAATTGCTCTATGTGTCCAGTCAAAAAACTTTAATCCCAAGAAACTATGACAAAAGAGGTATGCAGAGACAACTGTTGGTAAGAAACAAAACTATCAGTTTTGAACTGTGCCTTGTCAAACGGTAAAAGTGTATTTTCCCGTTGTTGTTTTGAGATTGTTAGTAGTTTTTTTATAAGGAAAAGTGTGGTAAGTGTTTTTTTAATGTTATTTCTTATGCAATTCTTTGAATATTTACATATTTTTATGTGTTAGGGTGTTTCATAATGTGACAATGTAACAGAATCTATGTATTGTATCAATATAACCTGAAGTGGTCATTTACTGGTGATTGTGCTATTTTTTTTAGAGAAATATTAATTTTAATAGTAATACTCATATTTCAATAAAAAAGTTAGAGAATTTAGAGAAGTCAATGTTTTCTTTTATTTTGTACACTGAAATAATGAAATTGCCTTTAATGTGGATTTCAGTACAAGCTGAACCTTAAACTTTGTGCTTTGACCCTATAATAAACATATCCTGAAATCAGTAACCGTCGATGGGTCTACTCTCGAAGTGGTACAAGAATACACATATTCTTGGCCAAATCATACAATTAGGTAATACTAGGTAATACTTCCACGAGGCTTCCATTTGATCTATCTCAATATGTCCGGCTATACGAAATGTTTAAAGGTTAACGTCTCAAAGATGACATTATAAGTTCTATAACGGTATTGGATCTTTCGAATCACTAAGTTTTTCTAGTAGAAGATCTTATTAATACATCTTTAATGTTGCCATTGTTCACGTTAAGTGTACACTTTATTTCATTTGAGATCGTTGTATATT
The DNA here is from genome assembly GCA_022606425.2 of Lepidostoma basale. Lineage (NCBI taxonomy): Eukaryota > Metazoa > Arthropoda > Insecta > Trichoptera > Lepidostomatidae > Lepidostoma > Lepidostoma basale. Next base: position 796,820 of record JAHDVF020000551.1, on the reverse strand, counting down.
TTTTATTTCCTAGTGAAACGTTTTCGGATTAGTCGCCGACTATTAAATTATATTTTCAACTTTGGCCAATGTTTGCGCAGACGGTCGTCTGCCGAGCATTATGTAAAATTCACTCTTATTTACGGTCCTACCGAATTTTTCTATTACGTTTCCCACGCCTAAATCATGCCATACCGGGCCGTTAAACTGAATTATACCTCCTCAGAGTTGTGCGCTCCTGGTAGCAGTAAACCCAATTTCCCACTCGTAAAGGACGGCGGACCCACTCCTACTTTCGTTAGGTAACCGCGGCAGTAAAATACGGTATCTCTTCTTCCATCCTGTGCTCCCGTTACTTGTTAGCCGGGTTTCGGGAGAAATTGCACTACATAAAATCCGCAGAATCGCGAATCTTGCAGTAAACCAGCCCGCCCTAATTGAATGACGGTACCAATTGAGATGTTTTAAAAAAGTATCCTAGATTATTTTGATTTGAAGCAAAGATGAACATGATGGTTTATTTCTAAGAAATTAAATACGTCTATATTATGTTATTAAAATAAACAATAGTTATGTTATTTATTGTTTCGGCATTCACTTTGGAAGCATCTGTCGCTTCTGAAACTAGTCGTATAAAATATAAAACTCAAGTGGTGAAAAACAAGTGTTTCATTTACAATTTAAACAAAAGTTGTTTAAAAATAGAAGTAATCTGTGTAGAAGTGGCGGGGACATACCCCAAAGACTATATAAGTAACACATTATATTTAAGCCTGCACACTCGAAGATGTCCTCATAAGACGAAACACGTGTCGTGAATATTTCATATCATTTATAGAATTTTTAGTTTTTCTATTTTTAAACAACTTTTGTTTATTTTAATGACATCATTATGGAATTCTATACACTTAATCATACATCGATTAACGTCTATATTAGGTCAATTTAAATGAAATTGAATAGGAATTTAATACGAAACCAAATAGAAAGCAGCGTCATCATTGAAATGAACTTTTTTAATGTGAATTCTTTATTTTTTCTTGAACAATGATGTAAAACTCCTTTTTAAGTAATTAATATGAATAAAAACGTCGGTGTTTTAGGAGATATCAAAGGTCAAACAAGACATTTGATAATCCCTCAGAAGGGTGAAACATGTGATTCCATCAAAAATATAATAAAACTTCTAGAAGACTAACTAACTAACTCTAACTAACTAACTAACTAACCATCACACCGTCTCCCCAAAAGGGTAGGCAGAAAGAATGGTTTGTCACACTTTAACCGATGCGGCACTCCATCCTTCTCTTTTCGCCCCGCGGGAGACGCGGTGTGATGGGTTGCGAACCTCATCGCCACCAATAGGCATCTCCCGCGCACACTTCGATCCAACATCCACATCCACAAAAAAATCTAAAACAAATAATATAAAATAATGACTTCTAGAAGACAGACATTTTAAATCATATTAATTATTAAATATATTCAAAAATGTGGTTTGCGTGAATTATCTATTTGAAGAATTTTCAGTGACGCCGAAATCGATTTTTGTAAAAATAACTACTACCACAGTGCTATGAGATCATCAAATATTGACATTCATGCATTTAATGACTTTTAATTGGGTCCTCTTTTCAGATTTCTATGTTTAAGGTCCATTTACTCCAGGTTATCTCAAAAGCTATAATTAAATCGCCGTCGGGGGAGCTGATAAGAGACACACAGACGTAAAACTGACACTTATCAACTCTCCCGGCGGCGATTTTATCAAAACGTTTGAGATAATGAGTCGGTGAGATTCAAGGATATGTCGGTGACGTTACAGTACCGTTTCGGTCACTGTCCAGTGTAAATGGACCTTCAATATTCATTGTACAAAAGCATCATAGAATGTGATGTACATTGGTTTTTTAAGGGAATCACATCAAAACCAAAACAGCGCGTATGCGAAGCGGGAGCGACCGATTAAAAAATCGAACACCAAAATAAGAAAATAAAAAGCGCTTAGGATGGTCGAGAAATTCCTGCATACTAATGCAGCGGGCGAGCGAGACGAGGCGATGGCGACCGCGGGTGCGGAGAGGGACGGAGCTGGCCACAAAGGTTTCAGGAAGATTAATGGACTAGCGAAATGTGAATGTTCAGGGCTGTCTGAAGATTGGCAGGAATATATTCATATTTATAAAACAGTATTTGTCAATTGGGATATAAAACAATTATTCCATATTAATTATACATGGTATGTACTGTTATCAACTATCATGGCACCAAGTTATATATCTGAACTCTGTATAACGGACAGCCTAAATTCAAGGAAATCCACACTTCGCTCGGCGAACTCCTCAGCAATAGGAAGATTAGTTGAGCCGAAGCGTTGCCCCAGTACAAATTTCGGGGATCGAGCGTTCGCGGTAGCCGGTCCATCAGCTTGGAACAATCTCCCTTCACACCTCAGATGCATAAATGATCGGACAGATTTCAGATCTAAATTGAAAACCCATCTTTTTCATATTTCATACACAATTTAAACATTTATACTTTGTTCTACTATACTTTTTAACCGATCGCTTTTTAAGCGGTCACATTTAGATTTTTAGATTTAAAACACGTCTTAATGCGCCCTTGAGGTGATTACATCACAAAATCGGCGCTTTAAAAGTTAGCATATTATTATTATTATTATTATTTGCGCCCTTTTGTCAGCCTCGCTCGTACACTCCCTGGGCCTGTCCCCGGTCCATCTGGGACTTACATTTAAAGACGGCAATAACAAGGGGTTGCCAGACCACATTTAATCTACCCCATCTTACTTCTATGCTCCGCTGTTCTTTATTGACCAAAAACTGTACTCCACATTTTTTTCCCATTCCGCATTTGTCTCCTCTGCCTCTCCTGTTCTTCCCGCTGTATATTCCTGTAGTATATAATTCTTTTTATCTTTTATATGTATAATGTTTCTAAAATGTTCATGTATTATATATTTAGCTTATTTATTCAATAAAGTTAGTTCGTGTTTACGCGAATAGTGGGAATCTCATTTTTAGCGATTCGTGTTCAACCCTGACTCTATATGAAGTCAGAACGTCGCATTGTGTGTATCGCTGTGGGAAATTTCTTGTGAAATTGGAAGAAATCTGGATTTGGTCCGACGCCATATTCGGCAAGATATAAATCGTATTGATCATTTAGGGTTGATACACTTTGTATGCAACTTTTTTTAAACGTTCAACGTTATTGCAGTGAAGACAATAACAATATTTAAAAAATCATTTAAAATTTAAAAATATAAAGCAAAAATTTAGGATAAAAGGCGAGCCACACTGTTTAAAACAAGCTCTCCACATCGGTCTCCACCGGCGGTTTAAAATTGTGTAGACACTTGTTTAAAACCAAAATTCGTTTGACCTTCAACAAACTTTGTGGACGGACGCGCGTTTAAACACGCATTCCACGTGTGGAGAGCTTGTTTACAACAGTGTGTGGACGCTACACCAACCGTGGGCTCCACAGCTCTCCACCAAGGTCACCCCTGTGGAGAGTTTGTTTCAAACAGTGTGGCACGGCCTTAAGAAACATCAAATCAAATCAGTTTATTAACTCAAAAGACACTACAAACAGCAAAATGTTTAAGGCATCTATTAAGTACATGTAAATACTATAAAAATACGAGTATAACATAGTACCAGGAACGCATTAGAAATGGTTCGAAATTAGGAAGACAAGAAACTTTCTAAAGTCAAGAGTATTTAACCCCTGAACGTACCTTCACTAATATAAAAGACGTCGATCTCCGAGGAGACCGCGTTCCGCAGACTAATTGCTCTTCCCACCGGTGTCACCAGAGGCAGATTGGTTCTGATGGCCGGTAGGTAAAACAATCTATGCTGTCGCTGTCGAAGATATCTATCAGGGACAAAAAGCCGAACACCCTCCAGCACGGCCGAGTTCTCAAAATATCCCCCGAGAATCTAAAGAAATGGGTTATGAGATGTCCATCTCTTCGAAGCTATAGAGAGTTGACCCCAAGCATTCCCAAAAGTAATGCTGTGGGATAGATATTTACTATCGTGTCTCTAACTTTTTATTATTAACCACTGTACGTATTTGTACGTACGTGATACGTTCACTGTGACTGTACCATTCTGCGCTATTCCGTATCACGTACGCGCTTGAGAAAAGTAATGTACCTAAAATGTACAAACTGTTAAGGATACGCGCGTGTGCCAAGTCTTCATAATATGATAGTTTTACAAGGGGCAGGCGAAGTGTGCGGCCGAGTATTTGACTTTTCGTAATTTATAAAAATAAAATTAATAAATAATTAAAATTCATTAATAAAAAAAACTGCCTTTTTTGCATGGTTTCTCGGAAAATAACCCAAAGGTAGGGCGGTTAATGTGTATTGTGTATCATTGGTGTATTGGAATTTCTTTTGAAATGTTTAAATAAATAAATGAAAATGAAAAAAATGAAATGAAAACAGTGTTTTAAATTTAAACAGCTTAATAATGTTGAGAGTAGGCAGACTTTTCGTGCACATATCGAGAGGATTTGTGACATTGCACTGAGGATGTTGGGCTTCATCATTCGGACCGGAAGAGTTTTCAGAAATCCCAACGTGCTCAGAGTCCTATACAACACGATGGTTCGGAGCAGACTCGAAAGTGGTTATGTGATATGGAGTCCTCACGAGGCGAGATATTCCGTTATGCTGGAGAGAATACAGAAAAAAATTCTGAGGTATCTCTACATGAGGGAGTATGGTAGTTATCCATGGCTCTATCCCACGTCATTTCTTTTAGGAATGCTCGCAACCAATTCTTTACAGTTTCGAAGAGATGGGCATCTCATAACCCATTTCTTTAAATTAATCAGGGGATATTTAGAGAACTCGGCCGTGCTAGAAGGTGTTGGTATTTTTGTCCCTGATAGATTTCTCCGACAGCGACAGCACAGATTGTTTTACCAACCGGCCACCAGAACCAATCTGCCTCTGGTGACACCGGTGGGAAGAGCAATTAGTCTGCGGAACGCGGTCTCCTCGGAGATCGACGTCTTTTATATTAGTGAAGGTACGTTCAGGGGTTAAATACTCTTGACTTTAGAAAGTGTCTTGTCTTCCTAATGTCGAACCATCTCTAATGCGTTCCTGGTACTTGTATTTTTATAATATGTACCTGTACTTAATAAATGCCTTAAACATTTTCCTGTTTGTAATGTCTTTTGAGTTAATAAACTGATTTGATTTGATTTGATTTGAAAGTATCATATTGTTTCGGCCTAATGGATAAACTAAATCATATTTTGATTATTTTGTATTCCGAACATATGGGGTTGAGATAGAAGCGGTCAAAAGGGCGCTAAGGAATGTCTGAAAAATTGCCATATAACGCTCGAGTCGGTTTGGCGTTCCCACGGCGGGAGCAGCGAACATTCCTCGGCCGGGGTGACCGTGGGGGAGGGGGCCGGAACAAGGGGGCGCGGGCGCCCCCCGTAACCTTTCCAACGCGTCTCTGTTGCGAGCAGGGACAGAGCAGTTAAAGTATAGCGATGTCATAAAATAAAACGATTTTTTCCATTCATTTAATACTACCGAAATCATTATTACGAATTATACCGTCTGTTTTCAACAAGTTTTATATAATAATTAAATAAAACGATGTTTTTTAACTTCTTCCACTTTTGTCTTTATTTAGACAGCGACCAGTTTCGCCAGGCTCGCTGGCATCGATAGACTGGTGAAACTATTGTCACCTTAGTCCTTTATGTACATGAGTGGACAGGAATTATAAGAGTTTAGAACCTGTTCCAAGTGGCGCAGGAGAGAGATGCCTTTGCTGCAGTGATCGCCAACGTTTGGGGGACCGAAAGAAGAAGATTACCACAAACTTAGCTAATAGTTTGAGTATAGCCCTGAGGAAGCTCGCTACATAGTGAAACCGGTAGGCGCTACTTACTCTTGGACGTGGACTTCGACCTTCTGGCTTACAGAGGTTCAGCTCATGTGGCTATTCCTCTTACGTCTGATGGAAACATTGTTGGAAGGTGATTTGGTGGGTTGTTGGTTTATGCGGGGGCATGATTTGTGTGGCCCGGAGTGTTCCTCTGAAGAAGGATCGATTTTGGGCCCTTGTGGCGGCTGGAGTTATTTGGGTCGTAATTTAAGAGGTATTTTATTGTGGGGTTAGGATGTGAATGGAGTCCTTTGTAAAAACGTTCGGCAAGTTTCAGAATGAAATAAAGTGGTTTATACTAATTTTACAAAATAACTTATTAAGCAATACGCCGTTTTTCTGGATGTATAGACAGAGAGGATGGACCGCCACGCTGTTTTTTTAACATCAGTTTTAAAATGTTTAAAAGTAAAAAAACCCTATGGTTTAAATTCCTCTTCTAGCGTGGACCATCGAGTAGCTAACAACTGAAGCCATAAAGCGATTAATAAATGTATCTCATGCATATGTGAAATATTTTCTTTATTTCGCTGCATCCAAAGGTCACGATCTCAGCTGCCGGGACGTCGTAAAACTAATCTGGCATCTTGACTCGTTTGAATGATAAAATAACCATCGCAGACACATTCAAAACGTTAAACTAATATACTTAGAACCAGTCATCATCTTCAGCGTAAGGCTACGGGTATACTGAAGTGTCTCGGTTGGTGACTCGCTTGCTGCCTGTCCGTAAATGACAGACTGATTTAACAGCGTTGTCAAATATTTTTATTTGAAAATGTCACGCTATTGATTAAGCTTTAAGAGGTTACACCACCTTGGCGCTCTTTACTTTAAGGGGTTACACCACCTTGGCGCTCCGAAAAATAGGTATAATTTTTTTTTTTTTAACACAGCCATTAATATATAATAAAATAATATTTATTTTATATATGTACATAGTATTTTTATAAACTATTTAAAATATGAAATATTAAAAGAAAAAAAAAGCAGGAGATACAAGCCGATATTCTGAGCTCTGTTTTGAAAATCTTTGCTGATGGTGTAGGAGTACATAATTTCTTTATAATGCATTATCCGAAATCAAAAACACAAATTGTTTATTGTGAAGAATTGTAATAGATATCGAGTGACAAAGGGATATGGATTTTTAAAAAATATATAGAAACGGCAGCTGTTTGAAAAAAAAAACTCTTAATTTCATTCAATATTGAGTTTAAAAAAATTATAACTTTTGAACATGACACCCCATCAACAAAAGCCTAGGTCACATTGTAGATAATATTATTGAAAATAATTATTTTAAATATCAACCAAATCGGGTAAATAGATCGGTAGATATCGTGTACACCGTTTTGAAAAAAAAGTAGTTGCGAGAAAAACGTCAGCGTCTTTAGATATATTTATTTTTAATTACCTAGTCTGCGATTCCTAAACTGTACATGACGTCTTCTATTGTTGCTGTGATATCCTCTGATTCCTTTTGATATCCTCTGATTTTTTTTTAAATTTCAGTGTGGTGTAACCCCTTAATTTATGAAATAATCAATTAAAGTAAAGGGGGTTTATGATTTATGATCACAAAATTAATACGCATCAGTAAAAACTACTGCGGACATTATTGGAAAACTCCAGATTTTATAAATAGTTGCCTTCGCTCAATATTCAAGATCTATCGGCCTTAAACAGTGTCAAATAGCGTTCTCTGGACCATGACAAGCGATATGCCAATCAGAGAATAAGTCGCTAGAAGCAAATGGCTGTGGATCGGTCACACTAGGAACCCAGCCTGCATCGCTCAGTGCGTACTAGACTGGTCTCATATGGGGGAAAGAGGAAGCGAGGCAGACCTGGAGCCACTCGTAAAAGAGACTACAGGACGAGGTCAAAGCAGCAGGCCTCACTTGGGATGATATTAGCCATCAGGCATGCGATTGAATCGGGTGAGGCCCTATGCACCACGGAGGTGTGACAGGACAAGAAGAAGAAGAAAAAAATATATGCTCATACTTATTTTAAAATCAAATATTTCACTTTCACTTTCAAACGTGTCGCACGTGGTTGTCTCGCTCACTCTCGCTAAATCTATAGGTATGCATTCACGAGAGCCAGAAATACTATTGTTAATTGGGTTCTATGGTTCGAGCGATTCGAGCAGTTCGAAATAGTTCGTCAATTTTTCGTCAATAACGTTGGTCAATTTTTCAGTTCTGGCTTTTTAAAAATATATTTTGTATACCCAATTACTGTATACACATTATTTTTATCTATTTTATTGATGATTCTCATGAAATGTGATAAGTAGCCAATCTATCGCCATTTTATTTTCACGTGAATTCTACACCAGACCAAAGACAGTGTGACAATCACACTACCATCAACGGGAATCGAACCCGGGACCTTCGATATGGAAGTCAGAGCTCTTACCACTCTGCCACGAAGAGCGATATCGTTGCCAATATTGTAATATCGATCAAAGGAATGCGTAACATGGACCTGGACTTGGATCTTCTGGCTTACAGAGGTTCAGCTCATGTGGCTATTCCTCTTACATCTGATGGGAACATTGTTGAAAGGTGATTTGGTGGGTCGTTGGTTTATGCGGGGGAATGATTTGTGTGGCCCGGAGTGTTCCACTGAAGGAGGATCGATTTTGGGTGCTTGTGGCGGCTGGAGGTGTTTGGGTCGTAATTTGAGGTATTTTATTGTGGGGTTAGGATGCCAAGGGAGTCCATAGTAATAACGTCAAGTTCCGGCAAGTTTCAGAATGAATTCATCTATCATCGGGATTCCCGATTCTAGGTTCAGTTGTGTGATTTTCCCTTGCAGCCATATGTAAAAACCATCAAGTCTTTTTAAAGTATAAACTATTAGGGTACATAATTCAACACCATACACAGACCATTTGATTATTCTTTTTCGAAATAAAACGGTTACAATCGTTCAAATAAATTATTAGTAATAAATCAAATAAATTAATATAACCGAACAATTTAGTATGATGGAGGTACATCTTGAATCGTTGAATTAAATGGTAATGTTCTCGAACGCCCATTTCGTTCTAAAATCAAATACAGAACAGGTGACGTCTGCTTCCGATTAAGTATGATTCACTTAGATACATTCCTTCACCGCGCCCAGGTAATATACGTGGAGTAGACACATTATCTATAAAAGGGGTAGTCAAACCGTAAGAACCACGAAAATGTTTTCAACGAAAGGATATTTTTTTAATACATAATTAAATACCGACGAAAATGTTCGATGGGTCGTCTCTCGAAGTGGTACAAGAATTCACATATCTTGGCCAAATCTTTCAATTAGGTAGAATCAATTTCGAGAAAGAAGCCGACCGAAGAATTCAGTTGGGTTGGGCGGTCTTTGGAAAATTACGTCATGTTCTCACCTCTAAAATACCACAATGCCTCAAGACTAAAGTCTTCAACCAGTGGGTCTTGCCAGACATGACGTACGGAGCCGAGACATGGACACTAACAAAAGGTCTAGTCAACAGATTCAAGGTCGCCCAACGCGCCATGGAAAGAGCCATGCTTGGAATAACCTTGAGGGACAAATTTATTCGACAACAAACCAAGGTGAATGAGGTGGCTCTGAGGATGGGCGGGTTTAAATGGCGATGGGCTGGCCATATCTGTTGGAGAACCGACGGCCGATGGGGGAGACGGGTTCTGGAGTGGAGACCGTGTACAGGATTCCGCAGAGTTGGACGTCCCCCTGCCCGCTGGACCGACAATCTGAAGAGGATAGCTGGACCATAGATGGATGGGAATTTTTTTTTCCAGAGAATTTCCAGAGTGTGTGTTGATAAACAAAATGGCCGCAATCAGCTTATAAAGAACCTCACAGTCAAATACTAGTGTTTAAGAAACGGCTCGCGATGGGAACTTTGGCTACCCCTGATAGAGGTAGCGCGCGCTTCAACAAGCAGTAATTACCTCACTTTACAACTGACCAGCCCGCCCCTAAGGCTAAAACCACCAATATGAAGAAAGGATCGAACAATCTGTACTTGATATTAAACAACAACTATAAAAATACGTAAACCTTTCTTTAAAAAACGTGTTTGATTTCAAGTTATCTCTAAGATGAGAAAGCGAAGAAATAAAAAGTTAATTTTAATATTATCATATAGTAGGTATATAGTATATTTTCGGTATTTTCCGAGGAATTTTGTTTTTTTCCGGAAAAATACCGATCAATCTGAAACGAAAAGTCTACGATGAATTATTATATTATATAAAAATTTATTATATTATAAATAAATAAATCATGACAGTCTGCACCATCAGCGTGAATGGTGAAAATTTGGAGCAAGTAGATGAGTTCGTGTATTTAGGTAGTATGTTTACAAGAGATGGGCGAGTGGAGAGGGATATTGAAAGAAGGGTTGGGGCAGGCAACAAAGTGAATGGTGCACTTAAAGTTGTCATCGCAAACAAAAACCTATCCAAAAAATCTAGAATGGCAGTGCACAATGGTATTCTTCCACCGACCCTTATGTATGGAAGCGAAGCATGGAACTGGCAAAAGAAGGATGAAAGTAGAATAAATGCAGTAGAAATGAGATCTCTTAGACGAATGCGTGAATACTCTGTGTATGATAGAGTGTCGAATGAAAATATAAGAAGTGAATGCGGTGCGAATGATGGTGTTATGAACAAAATAATGAAAGGATCATTAAGATGGTTTGGATATATGGAAAGAATGAATGAAGAAAGAATGGTAAAAAAGTATATGTTAACGATGTAAATGGAACCAGAAATAGAGGAAGACCGAGGAAAGCGTGGCCCGATCAAATAAATCAAACATTGAATGTCGGCCATGTGAGGAGTCAGAGAAATCAACGCGCGTACATGACACGATGTATGAATATTGAGGAAGCTAGAGAAATATGTCAGGAAAGAAAAGTGTGGCAGTACATTCTTTCTGCCTACCCCTTCGGGGAGACGGCGTGATGGTTAGCTAGTTAGTTAGTTTAAATAAATTTAAAAATTTAAATTTATTTAAACTAACTAACTAATTCTAATTCTGATTTTAAAAAAAATGGTTTTATTCATGTGGTGCTCCTGTAAATTTGGAAATATTTCTTGTATAAGTGAATTGTTTTGGTCAATTTGGTTGTTGCCGCAATTTATGATAGTTATTTGTGACACAAAATATGTTTTCACTCTTCTGATGTTAAAATAATACAAGTTTTTACGTTTATAAAAATAATTTTGACAGGTGTAAAAATAAATTTTTCATTTGTTCCGATGACAATTTGAATAAATTCTTCAATCAAATTTTCAAGTTTTTGCTGGTGTTGGATTGTTTTAAGTGCCTCATTAAAATGAAAACAGTGGAATAAAAAATTAAATAAACACAAATGTCCGGATCGTCCAGCTGATGACAAGTGCACCATCTAAAAGAACATTATGTGTTAAATTATTTTTATGTGTTATTTTATTTCATATCATTGTATTTTATATAATTTGTTTGAGATTTATTATGTAGACGTTGAATGATCGAAGTGTGCACGGGAGATGCCTATTGGTGGCGATGAGGTTCGCAACCCATCACACCGCGTCTCTCGCGTTGGCGAAATGAGAAGGATAGAGTGCAGCATCGATTAAAGTGTTGCAGTCCATTCTTTCTGCCTACCCTTTCGGGGAAACGGCGTGATGGTTAGTTAGTTAGTTAAATTTAAAAAAAATCATAATATTTTCTTTTGCTTTATATTCCTGCGTAAATGTGACGATCATAGCGCCATCGCCGAGAATCGAATCGAGGACCTTCAGTGTGACAGTTGTAGCTTTAGACTCTGCCACGAAGGTCATCAACTAGTACAAAATGAAGTTTATTTTTACTCCGTGCCTCCCTGCTACGCTGGAATCTAGGTCCCCGTAACACGGCTGCCTAATATAACCAATAATATACAAGAGAAGCAGCGAATTACTCACATTTACATAGTAAAATATAGCTCCCTTGGGCGCGTATTATAGTTTGAGCATTTACTTTGAACATTTGTAATTTCCAGAGAAAATTTGTACAATTTGCCGTAATTGTAGACTATCTTGTTAAATTAACCGCTTGTAGAATAAATTTAGTAACGAAGAGCGAGACGAACGCCACTGACAGAGATAAATAACAAGATTATTTAATTCTTCAATTAACGGAAGGTTTAAGGAACAATAATCAAAATAGAAATAGACAAAAACCTAAATATCGTCGAGAAAGAGTACGAGAATATTTTGTATACAAAAGAGCGAGAGAGCGATTTGATTCTCATCAGAAGTAATTAGAAATGCACACGATGCGCATGCCCGAGAACGTTTCTGGATTATTTTGAAATTTGTTGATTATTTTTTGATAGTAGTGTAGAAAACAAAAGGAGAACAATTTGGTGTTAGTAATTGTGATTTTTTTAAACTTGTGTGGAAAAATAAAGATTTACATAGAAAGTTAAAATTTAAAGTTAAGTTATTTTTATTTTGTTATTTTATGTTATATCATTATCTTCTTCTTAAAGTGCCCTGTCAGGTCCCCCCGACGTTGGCGATCACTCTGGTAAACTCTTCCCTATCCTGCGCTGTCCGGAATAGCTCCCCCACAGTTCCAATTCCCGTCCATTCCCTCACATTGCGCAGCCAAGAGATCTGCCTTCTCCCTGCCCCCCTGCGGCCCTCTATTTTTACCTTCATAATTAGATGCAGCAGGCGATATTTTTCTCCTCGTAGAACGTGACCCAGATATGAAATCTTGCGGACTTTGATCAATGTCAGCAGCTCTCTATTTACTCCTGCACGATTCAGGACTTCTGTGTCTATTTCATTATATTTTATACAATTTGTTTTAGATTTATTTTGTGGTCGTTGGCAATCGAAGAGGTTTGCAACCCATCACACCGCGTCTCTCGCGGGGGCGAAAAGAGAAGGATGAAGTGCCGCATCGATTTAAGTGTGGCAGTCTATTCTTTCTGCATACCCTTCCGGAGAGACGGCATGATGGTTAACTAGTTGGTTAGTTAAAAATTATTACTGATTACGATTGTAAAGTGAGCCAAGATATCAAAGGGAAGAAAATATTTTCTTCAGTGAGTATTTCACGGGTTGCAACTAGTTGCATTGGGTTCTTCGTGAATTCCGCTATTTTGATTATTTTTTGAAGGTCTGGAATATTCGGGATATTGACATTGTCAGAACCCAACATATCCTAAGATTAGCAGAAATGAAGACATTGCGACCTATCGTGGGTAAGAACCATGAGATATAGGATACCCAACGAAGAGATTTGCAGATCCATCAAAATTGATGACATAGTGAGGTGGAGTAGACAGGGAAAACGATTCTGAAGGGAACAAATCGAGAGGATGGATCTAGTGAGAATTCCTAAGAAACTCCAGAGGCTCGTCGACCACCAGGACGATACCAAAGATATGAAGAGAAAGCTGGACATTTTCATCACTGGGAAATTTGATACCCTGTACAAACAGATCGCTTCTTCGCTCTCAACTTCTTCTTCTTCCTTAGATGGCCTCGGTAGAAGTATAGCAAGAAAGAACAGTGTGACGGTCCATTATTTCTGCCTAACCCTTTGGGCAGACGACGTGATGGTTAGTTAGTTATTATAACTTGTCTGAAAAGGCAAAGTATTGTATTATATTTATATAAAAATATCAATAATAATTACGATATTATATTGTAATATTATGATATTATTAAGAGTACGCTCAATACAAATCCAGCGATGCGTCATCAGTTAATGTATGTCTCAATGCAATTATAAATTATTTATGTTGCAGAATGCGATATGCCATACCACAAGTAATTATGCAAAGTGATGCATCACAAAATAATAATAAATACACCAAACAAATATGCATTACGAGCGAGCTCCGTTTAACGTTGCTTCAATGTACGAAACATTTATTTATTTATGATATAACATATAATTTATGAATGTAGAAGATGCGCGAGAGGTATGTCAGGATATAACAGTGTGACGGTCATCTTTGCCTAGCCCTCTGGAGAAAAGGCGTGATGTTTAGTTAGTTAATAAGTTTCGAAAGAATATTCCAATTAAAATTGCACATGGAATATGGTTTCAAGTATTTTATTTTTATTTTCGTTCGATCGCAAAAATAAATGTCCCGTTATAGTGACTACATCACGAAAACAACGATTTTAAAGTTTGGATATTATTGTTATTGTTGTGTGTCTATTGTGTGGTTTATATAAAATTGAGAATAGTTGTGACGAAGACTGCAACAATATCCGAAACGTCAGTTAAATACGACAAATCGAAACACGGTATGCCTAAGATTCCGAGAAATATTCAACGACCTTGATGATCTATGTAAATTTAGTTAAGTCGATTCTCTGCATATTACGGGTTGCGAAGTTTCGCTTTACGGATTTTTATGCAACGGATGTATTCGTAAAACAAGGGATACCTATCCTTATTAAGATGATGAATTCGTACGTCTGAAGGGCAGACGCGGTGTATGGCGTAACGCATAAAGAATGGCGCCAAGGCTAAACTTAAGCAAAAATAATACAAAATATATAAGCTTGAAATGAATGCGCTTATTTGTTCAACCATGTAAAATAAATTGTATCGTCAATCATACAAACGAAAGAAAGTTAATACATTTTTTTTTTAAATACAAATATGTAAATACTGATTTGAGACAAAAGCATAGACAATCAGACAACGTATACAGACATAACTAGTGACCAGATATATTTTGTAGATTACTTTTTACAATAAGCAAAACGCATTTTTTTAAACCAAGAAAGCGGTCTTAAAAAAATACTTTTTAGTATAAAGATTAATTGTATCTCAATAGAGACGAAGATGTAAATTGTTTTCTGGGAACAGAATATGGTGGCCTAGGCGCTTACAGGACTTATGACCTGTCATTGGTTGGGTTGAGCGACCGCTTTATGTTTAGCAACATTCCCCATTCCGCCCTTCTTACGACCACCACGTCTGACAATTTTTTTTGGAAGATGTATGAAGAATAATATGAAAGAAAACGTCTATCTTCTAGGAGTTTTATTATATTTTTGATGGAATGACATATTTCGCCCTTCTAAGGCATTATCAAATGTACACGATTGATAATGCTTTAGAAGGGCGAAACATGTCATTCCATCAAAAATATAATTAAATTCCTATGAGACAGACGTTTTCATTCATATTAATTCATTCATATGAAAGAATACGTAAGTCTTCTAAGAATTTTATTATATATTTGATGAAATGACATGTTTCGCCCTTCTAAGGCATTATCAAATGTACACAATTGATAATGCCTTAAAAGGGCGAAACATGCCATTCCATCAAAAGTATAATAAAACTCCTAGAAGACAGACGTTTTCCTTCATATTAATTAGGAATTTTTTATGGAGATTTACATCATTGTTCAAGAAACAATAAATGACATTTTCGTTTATTTTTATTATTACTATTTTGTTGAATAGTTCTTTACATCACAACAGTACGAGCCAAATCGATGTAATGTGTATAGCTATCATATTAATTCTCATGACATGTGATAGATAGCTAATCAATCGACATTTCATTGTTAAGTGAATTTTACACGAGACAAAAGACAGTGTTATGTTTTGTGTGCTTTTGGGTAACAACGTGTGATTTCTCCTTCTAGACCGACGTTTCGGAGATCGTTGCAATCTCCATCTTCAGGGTAATGTGGTGGTGGTCATACGTAATAATAAAAATAAATAAAATTATCCATTACCACCACCACATTACCCTGAAGTTGGAGACTGTAACGATCTCCGAAACGTCGGTCGAGAAGGACTTGGATGGACTTAGATCTTCTAGCTTACATAGGTTCAGCTCATGTGGCTTGCCTTACTTACGTCTGATGGGAACATTGTTGGAAGGTGTTTGGTGGGTTGTTGGTTTATGCGGGGGCATGATTTGTGTGGCCCGGAGTGTTCCGCTGAAGGAGGATCGATTTTGGGTGCTTGTGGCGGCTGGATATGTTTGGGTCGTAATTTGAGAGGTCTTTTATTGTGGGGTTAGGATGTGAAGGGAGTCCTTTGTAAAATTGTTCGACAAGTTTCAGAATGAATTCATCTATCATCGGGATTCCCGATTCTAGGTGCAGTTGTGTGAGCCTGGTCCTTGAAGGCGCACCAAGCGATAAACGGATAGCCTTATTTTGCAGGATTTGGAGTTTCAGCATAGCCCCAGATTGGGGTGGCATAAGTGAAGATCGGCCTTATGACCGTTTTGTATATCAGGAGTTTATGAAATCACACGTTGTTACCCAAAATCACACAAAACATATTGCTGCCATCCGTGAAAATCTACGCAATTATTAAAAGACAGTGTGAGTATCACACTGCCATCGCTGGGCGTTGATCCTGAGACCTTCATCGTGGCAGTCGTTCGTGAACGTCTTCATTATACAGTTCAAACGTTATATTGTTTACAGCGCGCAAAATCAATAGTTCTAGGCGAAAGCAAACAGACTCCATTAGGGCTTAGTGTCGTTAATAGAGACAAAGCGATCAAAACGAAGTTTCATAATAGATTTTCCACTCTGCGTGACTTGCGCGTAGGAACAATAGCATTTTTAGGCGGCTCGGCAAAATACACCCGCATTAGAAAATTTACCATCATTACTCAAGTTCACTAAAGATTATAAGCTGAAGTAAGAAAAGTGTTTCAGAGTACGTGTCTTAAAATGAAAAATGGTACAATTCAGGCCGTTTAGCGAGTTCATAGACTGATACTTAAATTTATTTTCTGCTTAACCTTATCTTACCGGTACTGTGTATTAAATACAACTAACTAAGTAAGAATAGAATACTTAGAATTATCCTGGGACTGGGTGTTGCATCGGGAACTTGGAGGCATAGGACCAACCAAGAGATCCGTACGATGACCCAGCAGCCCCTTATAACGAGCACCGTGAGAGCCGATCGCCTAGCATGGATTGGGCACGTATGCCGAGCTGAAGAGACCAGAGCAATCAAGACCCTGTACGCGCCTAGACCTACTGGAATAAGACCTCTAGACAGCGCCTAATGGACAATGTTCTGGCTGATCTGGCTAGGTTGGGCGAATTGGACTGCTGGGAGCAAAAGGCGCAGGATCGAGGAGCTTGGCGAAAAATCATCAAGGAGGCTAAAACTCTTCAAGAGTTGTATGGCTATAGGAAGTAAGTAACTAACTAACTAACTAACCATCACGCCGTTTCCCCGGAGGGGTAGGCAGAGAGGACGGATCTCCACATTGTTCTATCCTGGCATATTTTTCGCGCCTCTTCTACATTCACACATCGTGACATGCACGCTCGTCGATTGTTCCCATTTCGAACATGGCCGCCTTTGAGTTATTGATTAATTTGGTCATGCAATGTCTTCCTTGGACTTCCTCGACTACTTTTCCGATTCAAACTTCTCGTATATATATTTTTAACCATTCTTCCCTCATCCATTGGTTCCATATGACCAAACCATCTTAGTGAGCCTTTCTTAATTTTATTTATCACGCATTCATCCGCCTGACATTCCTTTCTTACTTCATCATTAGATATTCTATATGTGACCTCATTTCTACGGCATTTATCCTACTTTCATCCTTCTTCTGCCAACTTAAAGCTTCACTTCCATAAATAAGGGTCGGCATTAGAACGCCATTGTGCACTGTCAACTTTGCTTCAATCGATATATTATTATGTATTACTTATTATTTTGTAAATCTAACTTGATGGCTATGGAAGTGAAGCATGGAACTGGCAAAAGAACGATGAAAGTAAAATAAATGCAGTAGAAATGAGATCTCTTAGACGAATGTGTGGCAAATCTGTGTAAACGAGAGAAGTATGTCAGGACAGAACAGTGTGGCGTTACATTCTTTCTACCTACCCCTCCGGGGAGACGGCGTGATGGTTAGTTAGTTAGTTAGTTATCTAACATGTACCTTTAGCGTATTGAAAAATAATTCTGAAATGGTTTGGATATATTTTAATAAATTTATTAAACAAGACACCGTCCTAAATAAAGGAGTAGCAGAATAAAATAAAGATATTAAATTTATTAGAAACAACGTATAGTATCGGTTACGAATCGTTTAAAATCTTATAATTATTATGTTATATAATTCTATTGCTTACTCAGGTTATTTGCGAATGCGGACAAGGCTATTCGTAACATCTCACATTTTTCACTATCAAAACATCGCAGATGTTTACAAAACTGTCTCTCAGTTCGCCAGTTGATCACTTACCCCGATCAACGGACCAGCGTCCTCTCTGCGGAGATTTGAGATTTATAGTACATAATGCGTGCAAAGTAAATACATTTCTCGGAATTCGTGGATATTTACGACTGTAGAATGATTTAAAACGTTAAACAAATAGTCAATCTTCAAATTTATTGTCTCTACGTTTCTTAACCTTCTTGTTCTTCTCCTATCGAATGTTGAACAACATTATGTGTTTTTGCTACCCTCGATACTAAACTAACTAACTAACCATCACGCCGTCTCCCCAGAGGGGTGGGCAGAAAAGGCTGTGTGTATAATACTTGAAAATAGCAATAGCGAAGTGGTGATGTTGATACGAGGGTTGGCGTAAAATAAGTTTCCCTGTTTGCCACGGGCGCGCGGATCGCTGTTACGTACGATCCGGCAACACTGGATCGTAGCTGGTCTTCCCCCTCTACATCCCCACCCAGCCGAACTCGCTGCGACGCTCAGTGTCGGTTTGGCAGCCGTAAAGAATGGAGCTCCCGATCGCATCGCTCGCGAGGTGTGAAGTACGCTCCGTGATTCGTTTTTTGTGTGCCAAAGGCCATTCGGTGACGGAAATTCATTCTCAACTGACAGAAGCTGATCAAACTGCTGAACATGATCGCTTCGGAGATCGATGTCTTTCATATTCGTGAAAGTACATTCAGAAGACAAATACTCTTGACTTTAGAGAGTATTTTGTATTCCTAATGTCGAACCATCTCTCATGCGTTCCTGGTATTATATATTCCTTATGTTTTACCTGTTCTCAATAGATGCCTTAAACTATAAAAAATGTTTGTAATGTCTTTTGAGAAAATAAACTGATTTGATTGATTGATTGATTGATGGCATGTCCAAATTAATCAAATTTCAAAAATGGACTATTATAAGTCGGAACGGTGTATGATGAATGCCGTAGAAATGAGATCACTGAGAAGAATGTGCGGGAAAACGATATATGATAGAATACCGAATGACGAAATAAGGAAGAAATGTAAGGCAGATGATTGCATCATAAGTAAAATTAAAAAAGGATCCCTCAGATTGTTTGGACATATGGAACGAATGGACGAGAGAAGAATGGTTAAAATGCTGTATACAAACAGTGTGAGTGGAAAGAGAAGCCGTGGAAGACCAAGGAAAGCATGGTAATACCAAATTAATCAAATACCGAAAGGCCACCACATTCGAAGTCGAAAAAATCGACGAGCATGTTGCGATGTATGGATATGGAGGAATCTAGAGAGGTATGCCAAGACAGAACGGTATGGCGGTCCATCCTCTCTGCGTCACCCGCAAACCTCCCCTGCGGAGAAACGGCGTGATGGTTAGTGAGTATATCGTTTTAAAGTGTAAATAACAAAATTACAACTGTCTAACACCTAATTTTTACGTCTTAATCTAATTTTATATTTGTGAGTGCGAGAGAGACAATTGGTCAGTCTTGTTTGGTTAATCATTTCATTTCAATGCTGGTTTGTTAATTCAATGCATATGCCGTTGTGACCATTTTCCGATTTTAGCATTTTGTTACTTATTAGATTTAAAATATCATATTATACTTTATATTATATTATAAAATTATACTTAATAGTTATTAAATTAGGGAATGCAGAAATAATGGAACGCCACACAGTTCTACTTCATTCGTATCCTTAACATTTAGGTATACATCGAATTTATACGTCATTGAACTCCCCTGCCCGCCACTAAAATCTGAATTTGAAATTCTCCATATTTTTTCCTAATGAGCATGACTCACCGTCTTAACAGTCTATTCGTCCTCGCACCCACTCTCTCCTACCCCGCTTTTTCTCCCCTTCACTTTACATATTTCGTTAAAGGTTGTTCTCTGATTTTATATTTAGTTTACTCTCCACCCTGACGAAGCTCTGGCAGGAGCGAAACCGGGTGGTGTTACCAAATAAATTACTAAAAGTGTATTATTATTTTATTTCATAATGTCATACCACAAATTAAGTGCTTTATACGAAAGTTTAGTTCAAATTTAGATTATTATTCTCGCCACATGTATTTACCATATTTTGGTAAATCCGCGTCTAATGCGGATTACAAAAATAACTCCGGAACATCTCTATTTTGAATACGATGCAAAATTTAAACAAACAGATGTGCCCCGATCTACATAGAAATACGTTTCGCTAATAATTAATTTGAGCAACGTAGCGAATGAACAAGTCGGGAGATTTGACTAAAAATAAAATAGAAGGGACCCCTTTTTTCAGTACTAGAACAATGACGTGAAGTTCCATCTTTTCAAATAAGTTTATTTACTCAAAAGACATCACAAACAGCATAAATGATTAAGACATCTATTGATTACAGGTAAAATATTATATACGTACAACATAATACCAGGAACGCTTTGGAGATGGTTCGACATTAGGAAGAAAAGATACTTTCTTAAGTCGAGAGTATTTAAGATCAAATGATTTTATTGAAATCTCTTGATAGAAGTTCATTTTAAATAAAAATTAAATAAAACGATGCATTTTCACTACTTCCACTTTTGTCTTTATTTCGACTGATCAACGTCGACGATTTCTACGGTCGATGGTCGCCGGTTTCGCCCATTCCTTAATGTAGTTCCGATATATAATTAGATACAAAGAACTCTTGATTCTGCACTGTATTTATTTCACATTTCAGTTGCAGAAGCGAAGAATACATCGGTTGAGTCTACGCACACAGGATGGCAATTTTATTTTATATATAATACTTAGAATCATTAGTCGTCTTGAAATATGTAAAATCATTTGTAAACAATTTGTAAGATGATGTTTTTCTTAGAAACACTTTATTTCGCCCTACCTCATATAACTTATTTTTGATTTACATAATATCATTAGTATCCCCTAACTATGTAATCATTGTTATAAAATTTCTTAACGAGTTCCAAGAAACACTTTCTAATATTTCTGGACCTACCCAAATAATCAATTGTTAAAAATGTATAAAGTCACATCAATTTTCGTTAATTATCATATTTTGCTCCATTTACTAGTGTATATAAACTGCAACGAGTGGAAGTTTCGTCTCATTTGATAATGCCTTAGAAGGGTGAAACATGTCATTCACATAAAATATAATAAAACTTCTAGATAATTGACGTTTTCATTCGTATTAATTATGAATACAATATTTAGTGCCTATTTAACATCAATTATTTCTGTAAGTTGATGCATTTCCCTCGGCAATTTTCATCGCCGCGGCGGAGTAGATCACTTGTTGTAATTTTCCCGGGAAACGGCCCCGCGGGCACAAATCCCGGGAAACCGGCAAAAGATTTACCCGGGTTCTAATCCCCGCCCCCCGGGACTGCAACCCTTCTCATTCCGATTTGTATGAGTTTCCCGAAATGGGCATCACCTGTGCTCCCGTACGCGCATTATTCGTAATACGTCTTTATCGTCGAGCAGCCGCGGTTCTACCCGGATAACACTGGTTCTATTGTCCGAACAGACCGCATTGTATTGTGCTCTGTTTTACGCGTTTTATTGTTGACTGCCGAGAAATTTCATTTGAAATGATTGTGATTCAAATTCAATTTAATAAGAATAAAAGTACTACCATGAAAAGAAACGCACGCTTATTACAATGTATACAATACTTTCAAAAGGGTTCATATTTGAATTCCTGACCTTCCATCACGCGATATACGAGTACAAAGAACATTTAGTTTGAAACAAATGAGAAAATACATTTAGAAGAATACACACAGAACAATCGTTGTAAACAAACTATCTAACTTGATGAAGTCTGTTTATGCATGCGCAAAACACTTGCGTTGTAGCGTGGCGTAGATTTAAAATTCTGTTCGCTAACTGAGGGGTAGAAAGAAAAAATGAACGGCTACATTATTCTGTCCTGACATACTTCTTTCGATTTCTCTACATTCATACATAGTGTCAAGCTCGCACGTCGATTTCTCCGACATTTAATATTTGATTTATTTGATCGTGCCACGTTGAACATGGCCTTCCTCTATTTCTAGCTCCGTTCACGTCGTTTACATATAATCTTTACACCAATATGTCTTCATTCATTCTTTCCATGTGTCCAAACCATCTTTGCGAACTGTGTCAGCTCTTGTTTCATTGCTTTAAGTCATAATCGGTCTGACACAGGTTTTGTAAATTCGGACTTTACTCTTAAGATGAGTATTTTATTTATTTAAAATAGTACACATGTACATAAAACATGTTCTAATAAAAACGTTAACAATTAAAAATAATAATCTTCATAAATTTTATAAAATTACACTTTGGTTAGATATTTGGTTCTACTCTGAATTTGTTCACATTCTTCTCACTGACATCCTCCGGAATATATCATACATTTTCAGTGTTTTATTATATATATTTGGGATTTTTTTTCTGAATGTCTTAAGTTTATCAACTTATTGAACGCTAACAAGCCCTCCACATCGGTCTCCACCGGCGGTTTACAAAAGTGTAAACACTTGTTTGCAACGAAAATTCGTTTGACCTTCAACAACCTCTGTGGACGGAAGCGCTTTGTAAACCGATGCCGCCGTTGTATGTGGCGGGAGCCTTGTTGTAAACCAGTATGGACGCAAACACCGACGGTGGGCTCCACAAGCTTCCCACCAAGGTGACCCCTGTTGGAAGCTTGTTTACAACAGTCTGGCCCAGCTTTTAGGCATTAACACTGTGGAATTCCATAGTAATATACTTAGGAAATTGAAAATAACTTTGTTTAATCCACAAAATATTTTGTGCCGTAGTTTATTTTTGTTTCTTGTTAAAACATTGCATATACTCATTCTTTAAATGTCATCATTTTTAGCTCTTTCAGCATCACTTTAATCCTGGCATATCTGTTTCTCCGTAAGAAGATTATATAAATTGCGTAATACTCATCTCAGTAAACCAATAATTTGGCTACATTAATGTACACGATACCGGAAGAATATAAACGTATATTTTCATTCAATTTCCTAGTCGAATGGTACGATTTGCATAATCTGCATTGTTAGCACCAGGAGTACAGACAGCAGATGGGTATTTCATCCCGTCATTCACGCTTACCCGAGTACGTGCTTTGCAATTAAAACGTGCTGGAGCGATTATGATTTCATGTAACGTGACGCCCGCGGACCTCCTCACGATTATGTCATCCTGGTAACAATGTACCATTGTTGCCGCGCACTTGTACTTTTCATCGTATCGAAATTTGATCGTAGCGATCGTGTTTAGCGAATTGTCGTGAGGTCATCTCTTGAATCGATTAGGTGACCACAACCCCAGATGAAGACAATCATAATGAAATATTACACATTCAAATAATTGCATATAATTACAATTAGATGTTTAAGACGCGACGATTAATCATAAAACTTAATCAAACAAAACATAAATCAAATAGCATCATTTAATTTACTGGTTCTTCGACAATGATAACTCCAATGGAGACAAAGACAGGTCGGTCCGCCTGGAATATGCTCCCTGAACTGCAAAAACCCACCTTTTCAAAATATCACATAAAATATAAACAACCAATATCTAATCGCTAATGTCAGATACTAAACATTGTCAAAGCTCCCTTGAGAAGATCAACTCTCAAAAACGGCTTCTTATTCTGACAGGTATACGACAAGAAGACAGCCTAAGTCCCTTTCTGTTCAATCTAATAATGGACGAACTTATAGAGGAGACCCAATCGCTACAACTGGGATATAGGATGCGAGAGCAAATTTTCAATGTGGTATGTTATGCAGACGATGCCATAATCATAGCTGAAAACAATAATGACTTATAAAAAATGAAAGACAGACTACATCACGCCTGTAAGAAATACAACATGACGATCTCCATCGAAAAAACAAATATGACCTTTTCCAAAACACCCAAAACGTGTAACCAGGTTATATATCAACCAATGGAACAGGTCAGGACCTTCAAATATCTAGACAAAGACCTGGTAGGAGGAACTGATATGCGCGAAGAAATACAAGCCCAAGTAAACAAGGCAGCTGCAATCTCTGGCGCTCTAAAATCCACAATATGGAAAAACAAAGACATGGCCATTATGATGAAAATGAGAATCTATAAATCATGCGTAAGACCAAAAATAACATATGGCGTCGAAGCAAGGGCAGACACAGTTAGGGCCAAACAAGTTTTGAGGACTTCCGAAATGAAGACACTGAGGACGATAACAGGCAAGACTCTAAGAGATCGATATGTGAGGTTGAGGATATTATAAGATGGAGCAGACAGCGAAAAAGGGACTGGTACCGTCATGTTCAAAGAATGGACACCACCAGACTGCCTTATATTGCATTGCATAATCAGCCTCATGGGACTCGTCCTCGTGTAAGACCTCCTAAAAGATGGAAGGACAGCTGAGAATCTACCTCACGGAGGAGCAACACTGGAGTACAGACCACATAGGTCTAAAACAAGGAAGAAGATGATTATTATAGAGCAAATTGATTATAAACTATGTCTAATAGTTCACAAAACTTTACACGGACAAGTACTTCAATACCTTGAGCTTTTCAAGTTAATCGACCAGAACACTCGGCAGTCGACGCTGCGATCTGCAAAAGAAGAATCTACTAATAAACTTTTTGTCCCATGGGGCCAAGGAGCTTCAAATTTCGCGGATCGTGCTTCTGGCATCGCGGGACCGACGGCGTGGAACAAGTCGCTATACCCTATTCGCAATTAAAACTACGAAATAGTTTTAAGAAGCCCTCTTAAAACTTTCTAATGAAGCCAAGGGGGTCTACCCATTACCGCCTTAATGGAAAGCCATCCTCTCTGACATACAGTCATAATACGACATGTATAATAAGTGCTTTAATAACATCGATGTGTCCCATCTTAATGTACGAATTCGGGGCGAATGAAACTAGTTACTCTACTTTTTCTTTTCTTGTCTTTTTTATTTTTTTTACATTTTTAAATTATATTTCATCTTTAATTATTCATTATTACTAGCACTACTAGTTTTCTCTTTAACGTATCAATTTTTTTTTTCAATACACTAAAAATACAAGTTAGAGATACACAATAATAAGTAATACATAATAAATTCATAAAAAGAGCGAGAAACATAAGATGCATGGCACATTAATAAAATAAATATACCAAACAATTATAATAAAGATAGTACTTCCCTCAGATGAGCCAAACTATCACAAAATATGTCAAACTCCGAGGTGATACGATTAAGCAAAGATATTGCTTTACCTACCGGCATAACCATTGGCAGGTTGGTTCTGCATCGTGGGAGATAAAACAATATATGGCCCCTTTGTCGAAGATTATTATCAGGGACGAACAGACCTACATCACTCAGGATTTCTGAGTTGTGTATACAACCGCCTATCAGTCGAAAGAAATGAACATCCAAGTGAATGTCTCGTCTTCTCTCGATTGACTGGTAGCCTAGCATCCCTAGCAAGAAATCAGTGCCTAGCAGAAAAAATCGAAATTAAATTTATATACTGTATTTGCTGTTTGTTACCCTCAATAAAAAAATAAAAATAATACGTGTCTAAATCAATCAGGGTTTTGTTTAAATATCTCGATTTGAAAATATTTCTACCAGGAGCACATAAAATAAAGGAGATGAATAACTCACCGTGTAGGGTATGCGCGGTGGTTGCGAGCAGGCCGTGCAGCGACCTGGCGTGATGTCGCAACAACGCCTCCAGGTCTCTGCGTCCCGCGGATCGCAAGAGGGCTTCTGTTTCTGCCGAGCAACATCGTCCTGCGCATGTCGTCCCTGGAAACAAAAGAAACGACACAATAAAAACAACTGCATTTGTTTTAAATGAATACATAAAATAGTTAACTACAATATACATTTATTGTTTCATAATATACATGTTTGATGGCCGCAATATTGTCGCATTGCTATGCTGACGACAAGCAAATATACTCTTTCTGTGACCCCACTGATACCATCTCAAATCTTTGACAGTCAACTGCATTGACGCTGTATCAAATTGGATGGCTTCGAACAAACTCAAACTAAACCCATCAAAAACAGAATTTCTTTGGACTGCTTCTACGAAGCGCCAAAACTTAATTGATCGCTCCCCAGTATCTACATCCGACACAGATATCTCTCCTAAAAAAGCAATAAAACTTCTTGGCGTCCATCTAGAGACTGATCTTTCATTGAAAACTCAAATCAGTCACCAATTGCTTCTTTCATCTAAGGCAATTAAGATCCATAAAAAGAAATATTCCCATTGACAGTTTTAAAACATTGATCAATTCCTTCGTCGTATCCCGACTAGATTACTGCAATGGTGTCTACGCCAACATCCCCAAGCAGCAAATAAATAAACTCCAGTCTGCGTTCAATGCAGCAGCAAGACTGATAAGGGGTGTGCCAAAGAGTTGTCACATAACACAGCATCTTAAGGAGCTCCACTGGCTGAAATGTCCAGAAAGGATACAATACGACGACCTTCGTGGCAGAGTGGTTACGAGCTCTGACTTCCATGTTGAAGGTCCTGGGTTCGATTCCCGGCGATGGCAGTGTGATTGTTACACTGTCTTTGGTCTGGTGTAGAATTCACGTGACAATAAAATGGCGATAGATTGGCTACCTATCACATGTCACGAGAATCAATATAATAGCTAAAAAATAAAAATTGTACACAGTAATTGGGTCCAAACGACCTGTTGTGTACATAAAAAAAAATAAAAAAATAAAATAAAAATAAAAAATAAATAAAAAATAAAAAAATACAAGCTCTGCTGGACGGTCTATAAGGCGTTGCATGGAAT
This sequence comes from Lepidostoma basale, assembly GCA_022606425.2. NCBI lineage: Eukaryota > Metazoa > Arthropoda > Insecta > Trichoptera > Lepidostomatidae > Lepidostoma > Lepidostoma basale. The sequence goes on along the minus strand of JAHDVF020000551.1, from coordinate 769,819 downwards.
GGCACCATCTTATATATCAGAACCTCAATGCTAGACAGTCTACATTGCGATCAGCTAAGTCTTCTGCGATCGGTAGATTGACTGTGCCAAAACGCTGTCCAAGCACAAACTTTGGCGACCGAGCCTTCGCGGTAGCCGGCCCTTCAGCCTGGAACAGTCTTCCAGCAGACCTTAAGTGCATTGAGAATCAATCAGAGTTTAGATCGAGACTCAAAACGCACCTTTTCAAATTATCATTTCCTGACAGGAAGGGCTGATCGATTTCGTCGGGTGCAGCCCTCATACTAAATATGTTTATATATTTTTTTTATCATTATTATTATTATTATTATCTAGTTGATAAAACGGAGCATCTTCTACAGCGCCCTTGAGATGAGCAATTCATAAAAATGGCGCTTTATAAATTATCCAATTTATTATTATTATAATATGTTTCGTCTTGATAGAACATTATCAAATCATAGCTGTACGAAATATGTCACTCCCATAAAATACTCGTATATGTTCTAGAACACAGACGTTTTCATCAATATTAACCAATAATATTTTTAATCAAATCAAAGCAGTTTATTTTCTCAAAAGTCCATTATAAACATATTTATAATTAAAGGCACCATAATTCATTATAAACATTTTGAAAATATATGAAATACCAGGAACGCATGAAAAATGGTTCGATTTTTGAAAGACATTATACTCCCTAAAGTCAAGAATATTTGTCTTCTGAACGTGCTTTCACTAATATGAAAGACGTCGATCCCCGAGGAGATCATGTTCAGCATCCTGATTGCTCTTCTCACCAGCATCACAATGCGCAGGTTGATCCTGGCGGCCTGTAGAATTTAAAAGTCAGAGTATGGGTACGACAGAACGCTTAACCCTGATTCAAGTGACTTGTCAACTGACTTAAAGGGTGTAAAAAAATATAATTCCATCAATATAAATATTTAGAATTCAACTTTTATAACAAGAAACAAGAGAAGAAGTTTTCTGTGGCATTTTGGTAAAAAGGTATACAGTTTCAAGACCATCCGTACCAACTGGCAGAACACAGGCTTCATAGATTTTTCGTTTCAGGTTGATTTCAACAACTATTTTGTTTTTGGAATGGTGAAATGTGACGTAAAATAATATATGTTGTTTCACTCTTAATTCTGTCGGGTTTGTTCAGTTTTGTGAGCAGAATTTTCGCGGCCAAGGAGCCAGCTTCGAAGCTATGCGTTCGAATTTCGAATTTGATTTTAAAAAAAATAATTCCAAATAAAACGGATTAAATTAGTTCTACACGAAATATTTTATAGAAAGAATTAAGTAATCAAATTATTTATCACTTTGGAGAGCTTTGCAAGTTGAAATTCGGAGGAACTAATTTGATTGAGAAAGTTTTCAACGTTATAAAATCCTTATCTTACTAACATAATTTTTTAATTGGATTGAACTTTTAAAAGTTGTGTTGATTGGGTATTTTGTAATCAAAAAAATATCTAATTTAGATAAAGGTAATTTAATATTTACATTTTATAAAACTTTTTTTACGGTATATAAAAAACGTTAACCCCTTACCGCATACTGGCTCATATATAATCCAAAATAATCTTTCGCCATTAAAAACATCAAAATAATAAAATATGCCTTGCTTCTAGCAATAATACTAAAGTTTTATCTATGATCCGCGTTACTAGTTGTCAAACTTCTTGCTTGATGTCTCTGGTTGTACTAGATGTGCGTTCGACTGTTTCCAACTGTCGGTTTATGATTTTCTGTACAAACGTGACAGAGTGTTATTTTTTTGTTTGTAAAACGCTATAAATAATTATATTTCACTGGTTTACTATTATTTTCGTTAGGTAAGTAATAAAATGATCGCTTTTATATAAAATTATGGATAATATTGTGTAAAATCTAGGGATAAAAAGGGGAAGACCTATAAATATTTTTTTGTATTTTATATAGGAAAAAATATTTCTTTTGTAAAATAAAAAAATACGTGTCTTTTTTTTTCACCAATATCATATATTTTTTATAAATTTTAAAAAAATCATGCAGTAAGGGGTTAATTATGTTTGAATAACTTTCTAAAATCATTATATTATCACAACATTTTTTAGCACTTTTCCCAAACATGTTTCGGGACACAAACTTCCCCTTTTCAGTGTTACAATTCAACTTAGAAACAGTTAAATGAAATAGAGTTATAACTTATATACTAAATGACTAGTGAAAATTTGGAAGGGAAATTTTTTTATTTAGAGGCAGGGTAAGTTGTTGATTAGTTGGAATTATGAGACAGGGGAAATAAATCAATTATGGGACTAGAAGTTAAGTTTAGTTGGTTGTTTATAATATCTTTATTTTTTTTAATGGCCTTTTTAATTTTAATTTTTAGATTCTTTAAAGTTATATTTCTATTATTTATGTGTAAAATTTCAACGCCGTTATCTTTGTTAAACGAATGATCTCTTTCAATGAGATGATTTGTTAATTCCGAAAAGGCGTTCTTTAATTATTATTAATTAATTAATTATTTATTATATAATATAGAAAGATGAGCATTATTTATGTGCCACAATTTTTCTAATTATATGCTTGATTTAGTTTTACTAGTACTGCATTACATATTGTTTCTTGAACAATGACTCTATGTTAAATAATTAATACGAATGAATACGTCTATTTTCTAGAAGTTTTATTATATTTTATGTCAAGTTTTCATTTTAAGCATGCGTTAACTATAATTTATATGACATTTGACAATGCCTTAGACAGGTGAAACGTGTTATTCATGTAAAATATAATAAAACTTCTAAAAAACAGACGTTTTCATTCGTATAAATGGTAAAGTAGGTGTGAGCTTTGAGAGCGAATTTTTTACGTAAAGCTAATAAAATAATTATAGTTATCTATAATGCTTAAGTAAGCATCACTGAGGAACGTATAGAGAGGACGAACCACCACACCTTTCAATCCTGACATGTCTCTATGGATTTTGTTGATTATGTAACACTGTAGAATAATCAGATTTATAAAGGAATATTTACCAAAAGCTTCATAGATCAATCAACAATGTACAATGACACCAAATTGTTAACATGGAGCTTCTAATTTACGGCGAGCTGAAAAGCTTTCAACGTTGTGGAGCTTTCGCAGAAGTTGCTGCAGGCGGGTAATTGAATGTCCTGCAAACGGCAAACCTCGGGGTTGCTTTTTAACCAAGTTCGGGGTTCATTATCTCGGCCGGGAAGGGGAAGCGGTCAGACCGGAAACTGTCGCGCCATTGCTCAGACATCCGGGGCGGGGATTCCGGGGCATTTCCGGCTGAAAACTGCGCCATCGATGTCACGGGGAACAGGGAATGCTAGTACTGCGTCAATGTTATGAATTTTATTGTTATTTCACGAGGAAATACTAGAATTCAATTTAATGTTAAATGAACACCAAATTTAAGTTAATGGAGATAGTTTTATGTACTGTTTTACCAAAATTTGTTACGATTTGATTTAATTATTTGTGTTTATTTTTTCGATACGTATCTGTGGTTTATATCATTTTATTGATTTTTAAGGTATAAAACCTTCGTACAAGTCGAAAACAAATAAACTCAAAACTAGAAAAAATATTGCTTTAATTAAAAAAAAAACGTTAAAACATATGGGATTTATGTAAGATCCAAGTCAAGTACAGACTTAGATAATGGCATTAAACAAATTGTAAAGGTTTCTCGGTGTATGGATGTGGAGGAAGCTAGAGAGGTGTGTCGGGAAATAGTATAGTTGTTGATACAATTATATACTTTGTCTCTGCCTACCCTTCCGGAAAAAGACGTGATGGTTTGTTTACTTGTGTACGTCCAAGTTCACGTAAAACCCAAAAATTCTACCTCTCGCAATTTTCTTAATTTCCTATTTTTTTGTTGATACAATTCCCTACTTCAGAAATAATACAAGATATATAGAAATTCACGTTAGATAACTCAACAAGCAGAATTCTTGCTCACATCATAAATGATTCACGAAAAATCTTCTCCGAGAAATGTCTCGCCGGAAATTTTGGGAGGATGACAAAAATGTCTTCCCGGAATACGCAGAAAAAATAACGAAACGGGATGAAAATATCCATATGTGTTTATGAATATTTTCTCGAGCAATCTCGAAAATCTGACACCGATTTCGTGACAGTGCGAGAAAGACCAAGGGATGTCTTTTTATTAAATAAAAGAAACGTAACTTCTTCGGCTCTCCTAATTGAACACTGCCAGACTTTTTAGTCTTGGGCCATTTGGTATTTGGACTGTTCATATACATCATCATCATCATCATCATCAGCTGTCTGTCATCCACTGCAGAATGTAGGCCTCTCCCAAAGCCCGCCACCGCCCCCTATCCATTGCCGCTCCCATCCATCAATGTCCAGCAATCCTCTTCAGATCGTCGGTCCAGCGGGCAGGGAGACGTCCAACTCTACGGAATCCTGTACGCGGTCTCCACTCCAGAACCCGTCTTCCCCATCGGCAGTCGGTTCTCCGACAGATATGGCCATCCCACCGCCACTTCAGCCCGCCTATCTGTAGAGCCACCTCAGTCACCTTGGTTTGTTGTTGAATAAATTCGTTTCTAAATCTGTCCCTCAAGGTTATTCCAAGCATGGCTCTTTCCATGGCTTGTTTTTATTAGGATTGTTTTTTTATTGCTTTGGCTGGTTGGTTTAACGGCCAGTTTTCAGTTTGCTGGTGTCCTAGAACTGCGACCCGAAACCCAGGACGTTCTAAACTTCGATGGAGGAACGACATTAAGAGAGACCGCCGGTACGACATGGATGCGTGTTGCCCAGGATAGACAAACATGGAAGCAGATGTAGGAGGCCTACGTCCAGGAGTGGACAGATATAGGCTGATGATGATTCATCTATAATTCGTATAATTATTAAATAGTCAATTATTTTGGCCGAAACACTATGATACTTCAACATGTTATAAACATTATAAATTATAATACTCTATTAAAGCAAAGAAAGAATTGAATGTTATAAAAACTTTTCCTTTATACTCGTACAATCTAACAAAAAGATATGAATACTACCATCCACTTTTATCCCCTTTCTTATTAATGTAATCTGCTTCCTTAAAATGTTTATCGTCTTTAATGTTCGTTTTTGACTGTATATTATGTGTAATTGTTCCTTCTTATTACTTAATATTATTATTATTATTATTAATGTATATATTTCCACCTTTAATATGTTCTCCTATAAATAGTAACTAACCGTTATTTTAATTAACTTTATTTAGGTACCTAACTCAAATCCAGCAAAGCTTTAAAATTATACCAAAGAAATTATTCAAATTGACATAGGAACAAATACACATAAAGGTTCGAAAAATGACGAAAATTAACTTTTTTCTCTTGGATATTGTCTTTTCGGGAGTACCAGCCCAAAGGCTATTGCTCCCCCACACGTTTCTTGGAGATGAAGTTGGATATTGTTGAATGGTGAGGGGAGGGTTACATGGTGGATGTAGTGGGTTTTGTCCGACATTTAGACATGACTACCTGGGTAGGAAGGGGTGCGGAGGGGTTGGGGATGACTTTGGAAAGGGGCCGAGGTCTTGGGTGGAGACCGAGGGACGGTGGATATGGAACCAAGTGGGACAAGAGTGGCCTGGGGCGTGGACCGGTGGCCTTGGGTCGGGACCGATATGGCAATGGGGTAGAGATACAGGATGGGATTAGGATGCTGGAAAGGAAAGGTTTAGGCATGAAGCGTTGGAGTAAACAGAGGGTCTACAGCGATGGCGGCAGCGGAGCAGGAGGAGGCGGCAGGACAGCGAGAGCCTGCGGTGCAGGAGGAAGCGGCGTCGACGGCGCACAGACGCCGAATTCGACAATTTAGGGGGAAAAAAATAATTTGATGTCAAAAAGATTTTTTTTGAATAAAAGCATTTCTAAAATATTACAATTTATTTTATTCAAATATTATTAAGGAAAAAGACTATATCAAATCATTAAAAATAGGTATTATATGCATTATGAACGTAAACAAAACGGGTAATTTATGTAAGAAAAAAATGTGACAGGAAAAACGCATTTTATAAACAAATTATTTTCATTAAATTACTTCTGTATCACTGTCCTCATAATCGTGCACTGTTATGAATTGTGGTAGGCTTAACAAATTTAAAACTTCTTTTGAAAGAGGACGACTTTTCCCAAGCGGAAGTTTCCGGAAACTTGAAATAACGGGATCAGATGAAACCCATAATCTATTTATTAGGTCCGTATTAGTGTTTATTCTCGAGGTCTTTCTTGTGTGGAATTTCCTAAATGTCTTCCAATCTTTCTGACGTATTTCTTGTAAGTCCTCTGTAACTGTATGATCTAAAAAAGTTTGTAATTTTATTTCTGCAAATGTTTCAGTAACTATCGTAGATTCTTCTCTTTCCGGATAGCACCCTTGTTTAGCCTTCAATGTTGAGTCATAGCTCGGGTAAATGTTTGCATTTCGTTTTTTAGCACCTCTTTGTAATGTTGTGTATTGTTCTTTTGTAAGCTTCCAATCAATAATCAACGCTAAAGCTTCTTCTGCAGTATATGGTTTTAAGACAACATTCGGCGTTAATGATTTCTTCATTTTTCCTAGTCTCTTTGGAGTAACATTTGTCGCCATTTTGACAATGTCTGCACTCATATGATTTCCAGACATGCGTAAGCTTAATTGCGTTGCATACGACAGTTCTTGTGCTGTTCTTTTTTCAACAAGATCCACTACTTTTCTTCGTTTCATTTTCGAAGAGCTAGCATCAAACATTTTTTTAGGACGTCCGCGTCCAGATCCACGAGAGATTGAAGGTATTGCCAACGAAATTTCTTGATATGATCAATTGTTTTATCAAGCCAGCTTGAATTTTTTCTAGTAAATAACGGAAGAAAATATTTACTTTCTTTCCAATTAAATAATATTTTTTGAACAGTCCATTTAATTTGAGACGAAATACTCTGCTCACAGTTTTTGGAACATGTAGCGTACTCTAATTTTGTTTTTATGTAATTTATTAAATATTTGACACATTTATTATGTGCCTGTTGTAAAAAAATGACCATTTTTAACTCTAAAAATAGCTCCATGCGAGTTATATTTAATCTTCCGCTCAAACGACCCAAACTGGCACCTGGAGAGACAAAAGATAAAATCAATTATAATGTATGAAGAAAGGGTTGTAAAGGGTTACGATTTTAATGTTACTTTATAGTAGATAGTACAAAGAATACATATATAACAATTATATTGTGGACAATGGCGCTTTTTTTTTTTTGAAGTCCAAATTATCGCGGAAAAAGGTTAAAAAATCATAGATTTTATGCATATTTTTTAAGCGTCTACTTTAAATGATAAAATTTTAAATCAAAACTAAATAAATATATAATAAAATAGTACATACCTTCAACAAATTTATTCATTTTGAAATTTTTTATCTTTTTTCACACAGAACTAAAAAAACGACTTTCACTTCGGAAAAAAGTACGCTACTATTTGAAATTTGGATGACCGGCGAAACAATTCGCGTGGTTCCCACTGTTTACAACCTTGCCAATTATTACAGACGCTAGTTAAATTTTTTTTTTGTTTTGATTTATAAGTTCTAGACAGTTTTTAATAAAGATATATACTTTTTTCTAAATTAAAAAAATCATTAAAAATTTCTTTTCTTCCCCATACATTTCCAATTTCGGCGTCTGTGCGGCGGCAGGAGAAGCAAGGGATGGAGGCGTTCGAGGCACGCCAGCATACTTGGAGATGGCAGCTGGTCAGGAAGATGATAGCAATGGCAAAATGGAGAGTGAGCGATTACGATGGTCAGGAACTGTAGCGGCGGCACCGGAGGTAAAAGCCTATTCAGGCAGAGGTTGTCATTTTAATTGGTTGGCTGATGGGAAGGCGCGCAGACCGATGTACAGTTTGAGTATGAGATTGTGCACCAATAAAAAACAATAAACCACCCATGATGATGCATATACTCGTACTTGTATATAGAGCTGTTTTTAATCTTAAAGGATTGCTAAATGCAGAAAAAAAAGTTTTTTGTGAAAAGCTTCAAATGACAGCCGCCCATGGGCGCCATTTTGAAACAACTCTTAACAGTTGATATATTATTGTTGATGAAACAGCTGAAAATAAAATTGTGACTAAAAACAGAGTTTTATAATATAACAGTTTACGTTTAATTATTGTTTTATCGTTATATTATATATTATGTGTGGGTACCAGCCCTAGAAAACATATAAGGATTCTTTTCATAAGAACATCCGCCATCACAGAGCAAGTAATGCGACCCGATTCCATGCGAATTATTAATGCAGTGCCGAGCTAGCGGCGCCTGGCGGGAAACTACAAAACTAAGTAAATTGTCCCCAATTTTGACGTTTATGACAAAATGGAGGGAGCGGAATCAGGTTATTGCTAAAGTTTGCAGGTTAACGCGGGTCTGTTTGAGATTTGCATGAGAAATGCACGTCCATTTATAGTTGAAATGCGCATTTTTAATAAATCATAACACGGGTGAGTTATGAATATTGAAGAATTTAAAATTTGATGCGATTTTCTGTACGCCCGAGTAGCCCGTCCAATTAAACTTAATATGACGCACTTGTCACAGCCAAAGTATGTATTTGCAAATGTTAAAAGTCGATCAGATTTCGAGAATAAGCCGTGTTTGAAAATTATTAACTTGTCTAAGGAAGTGAAGTTTGGAGTTGGCAGAAGAAGGATGAAAGTAGGATAAATGCCGTATAAATGATGTCACTAAGAAGAATGTGTGAAAAAACAATGTATGATAGATTATCTAATCATGAAGTAGGAATGGAATGTAAGGCGGATAAATAAAATCAAGAAAGGGTCACTAAGATGGTTTGGACATATGAAACAAATGGATGAGGGAAGAATGGTTAAAATATATATATACAAGTAGTGTAAATGGAAAAAGAAGTCGAAGAAGGCCAAGGAAGACATGGCATGACCAAATTAATCAATTACTGCATGTTTGAAGTAGGAACAATCGACGAGCGTGCATGTCACGATATGTGAATGTGGAAAGGCGCGAGAGTTATGTCAGGATAGAACCTGCCTACCCCTCCGGGGAAACGCCGTGATATATTACTATATTTGGCTAGCGCCAATTGTTTCGAGACATCTGCGGTATATTATAAATATTAGGACCCTTAAATGAAGAATAAAAATAGAATGATTGAGCGGGAAACGAATTCTTAATTCAAATATCCCAATTCAATTCTTCCAATTATTTTAAACGCATTTGATACTCAACCCTTTAATCTTCGATTGGCCCACTGAAACTGCGAAATCTAACCGTTGTCCGACATCCGTGTTCATTCATCAAATTACAGACTACCCGTGCGTCCGCAGAGCATCCATTTAGGGGTTGGGAGCATTTGCTAATGCGGGGAGCGGATTTAATATTGCGGACAGAATCCTTTACCCATTTGTATTGTAGAAAGCCGCCCCAACACAGGGAGACAATTAAAAATCTCCATAGACAAAATTAATTACTCAAAATGTATGTCTTTTTCCAAAGCTAAACAAAATAAAATACGTTCTTTTATTGTTTCTTGAAAATTGATGTAAAACTACAATACAACAAAAACAAACCATTACGCCGTTTCCCCGCAGGGGTAGGCAGAGAGAATGGACCACCACACTACTCTATCCTGACACACACTTCTCCAGCTTCGTCCACATTCATACAGCGAGTTATATATGCACGTCGATTCCTCCGACTTCTGACATGAAACTACGTCTATAGTAAAGACGACGACCTTCGTGTCCGAGTGGTAAGTGCTTTGACTGCCACCCCGATGGTCCCGGGTTCGATTCCCGGTGATGGCAGTGTGATTGTCATACTGTCTTTGGTCTGGTGCAGAATTCACGTGACAATACAATGGCGATAGATTGGCTACTTACGACATGTCATGAGAATCAAAATGATAGCTATACCCTTTACATCGATCTGGCTTGCGCTGTAATGATGTTAAGAGCGATTCAACAAAGTAGTAATAAAAAAATAATATTAATGATACTAACTAAGGTTTTTAAAGCGCTTCACGGAATGGCACCAGCCTATATATCTGAACTTTGTGTTGCTGATAGCCCTAACTTGCGGCAATCTACGCTTCGATCAGCAAACTCCTCGGCAATAGGCAGATTAGTTGAGCCAAAGCGCAACCCCCGGACAAATTTCGGAGATCGGGCCTTCGCAGTGGCAGGTCCGTCCGCCTGGAATATGCTTCCTGCACGCCTCAGATGCATTGACAATCCGACAGACTTTAAAACTCACCTAAAAACCCACCTTTTCAAAATATCCCATAAAATGTAAACAACGGTTACCTGATTGCTGGTGTCACATGCAGCTCTCATGACTAAAAACATTGTCAAAGCGCCCTTGAGGTGAGCTATTCACGAAAACGGCGCTATACAAATTAGCCTAATTATTATTATTATTATTATTAACTAACTACCCATCATGCCGTCTCTACACTTTTCTTTCCTGACATATTTCTCTCGCTTCCTCGACATTCATACATCGAGGCATGCACGCGCGTGGCCGACATTCAATATTTGATTTATTTCATCTTGACACGTTTTCCTCGGTCTTCCTCTATTCCTAGCTCCATTTACATCGCTTACATATAATTTTTTTACCATTCTTTCTTAATTTATTCTTTCCATGTATCCAAACCATCTTAATGATCCTTTCATTATTTTGTTCATAACACCATCATTCGCAATTTCTAATGAAAACGTCTGTTTTAAGGAAGTTTTATTTCATTTTATAAGTTTAGTCTAAGGCATTATAAATTGACATTAGGAGTCAGAAAAACAGACGAAAGTGGATGTAACGATGTATGCATGTAGATGAAGCTCGAGTTTATCAGGCCAGAGCAGTATGGCGGTCCACGGTATTTTTTTCATTTTTTTTTATTTTTATTATTATTTCTTTATTTATTTTTTAAAATATTTTTGTTGAATCGCTCTTTTCATCATGACAGCATGACCCAAATCGATGTAAAGGGTATTATAGGTATCATAGTGATTCTCGTGACATGTGATAGGTAGCTAATCTATCGCTATTTTATTGTCACGTGAATTCTACACCAGACCAAAGACAGTGTGACAATCACACTGCCCTCGCCGGAAATCGAATCCGGAACCTTCGGGGTGGCAGTCAATGCACTTACCACTCGACCACGAAGGTCGTCCTACCCCTACGGAGAAATGGTGTGATGGTTAGTTAGTTAGTTAGATAATATTATTTCATAGTAATAAATCGCCGGCCGAATGCGAGAATCAGCACTTGGTAAGATGTTTGTGTTTACTAGAGCGAAAATATTCTTGATCGCCGGCCAGAAAAATCGGTGAAATTGGCCGTGACGTCACGAGAAATGCAAATGGCGGACCGAGGAGCGTTTTGGCGTGATTTATTTCCCAAAGTCATTACCGCTAAGGGAAAGAATGTAACGTGGTAATTTATTGCGTTCTAACGGAATTCTCCGGGGCAGAGTGGTGTGAAATTGTTTTCACGACCAATCTAACGATTATAGCAATACGGATTAATGAAGTCAGTTAGCACTTCTAATGACAATGCCAATGACAATGTCAACTTAAAACCAAGACAGAGGATGTTAAAGTGTTATGTTATGTGTCGTCTGTTCTGTGGGTGTCCGGTAGCAGATTTCGATTTTCAATTTCGAATTTCTCTGTAACGGCTAAGCGGAGGAGCATGGAAGGGGCAGCGTTAGCTTTGTCATTCGTGCGGATTATTTAATCATGATATCGCAGTGGACGGGAGAGCAACGTGAGTTTGCAATCGAAGCCTATTTAAAGGCTAATGATTCGTGGGCAACTGCGCGTCGAAGATTTAGTAAATTGCAATATTCGACGTTTACGTGACGCCAAAAGTGTAGATTTGATTCGATTATGGGTGCGGAGATTCCGGGCAACATGTTCGGTGGCAAAAGACCCACGGCCGGGGCCCAGCAGGACGTCGAGAACAAATCAAACATCGATCTCGTAGCCAACAGTTTGCACGATAATCCGCGTCAGTCCGTGCGCAAGAAAACGGCTACCCTAGGGCTTCCAAAAACTATTGTGCACGAAATATTGAAGAAGGAACTTAAATTTCACCCTTTTAAGATTCAAATTGTGCAAACGCTAAAATCTCATGATTACAATTTACGTAAAATTTTCTGCGAGACAATATTAGAGCGATTTCGTACGGTAAACACTATCTTTTGGAGTGATGAAGCCCATTTTCATTTAAATGGAAGTGTAAATAAGCAGAATTGCCGTTATTGGTCACCTTAAGGACAGAACCCACGCTTAAAACATCAACAGCCACATCCCAGTCCCAAATTGACAGTTTGGTGTGCATTGTCAAGCAGTGGAATAATCGGACCCTATTTTTTGGGAAAATCGTCGAGGGCATGCCATTACTGTGAACAGGTTTTTTTTATCGGCGCGTGCTTAACGATTATTTTTTGCAAAAAATGAGAGAACATCCTGTCTCCCCTTCACACACATGGTGTCAGCAAGATGGCGCCACGCCTCACACTGCTAGAGAGACTATGGTGCTTCTTCGTGATTTGTTCCCTAACAAATTGATTAGCCGTTTCGGTGACATCCCCTGGCCACCCAGGTCGCCAGATCTTACTCTTATGGACTTTTTTCTGCGGGAGTACCTCCAAAGTAAAGTGTTTGAAACAGACCCCGCGACCATCTCTGCACTAAAAGAAAATATCGTTCGCGAACTTAATGGCATCCCGACGTCACTTCTCCAGCGAGTGGCACGGAATACTGAGGCCAGATTCCAAGAGTGTGTCCGACGTGACGGTCTACATTTAGACAAAATGATTTATGAAAAATAAAACCCGCACTTCTCTTCTTTGTAATAGTTATTGAAATTAATGTATATCCTTTACAGTTTTTTTTTTATTCAAATTTTAAATCCGAAATCTGCCACCGGACACTCTTTACAATGAACCAGAGGCATTTGAAATGTGGCTTCACCGAAGAATGTTCAGGATCCCATGGACAGAAAGAGTGGGTCCTGAATCGTGCAGGAGTAAATAGAGAGCTGCTGACATTAATCAAAGTCCGCAAGATTTCATATCTGGGTCACGTTCTGCGAGGAGAGAAGTATCGCCTGCTGCATCTAATATTAAAGGGAAAAATAGAGGACCGCAGAGGGGCAGGGAGAAGGCAGATCTCTTGACTGCGCAATGTGAGGGAATGGACGGGAATCTGAACTGTGGAGGAGCTATTCCGGACAGCGCAGGATAGGGAAGAGTTTACCAGAGTGATCGCCAACGTCGGGGGGACCTGACAGGGCACCTTAAGAAGAAGCACTTCCAACACCACGATTACAAAAAAAACGTACTCAGAGTGTCGGCAATGAAGACACTCAGAAGTATATCATTTTTATAATTTTTCTTCTTCTTCCAAATAAAAAGGGCAATTATAACGGTTTCGTTAATAAGATTAGAGAGGCTGGAGTTTATTGGCGTGTAACATTGATAATTTGTCTCTCAGATCGAATCGACGAATCACTGTGCGACGACTTAATCTCCGGTAATTGGGTAAGTTCCAAAATTATTGTCTCCGCTTCTAAATTGAATTATTTCGTATTATATAAAAAATGTATCGGGAAAAGAACGGGGTTCCAAAGGCGTAACAAAAAATATACAGAAGAATTACGAAAAATGTTTGAATTTAATGTTATATCTTTGGATATTAAGTTTATAAGAGTTTGAAACTCACACTGTATATTTCACTTTTATTTATTCAATATCATTATAAAATAAGTTTATTGGATTATTATTTGTCTGTCTGATCAATTCGTACTTCTAGTACTGACATATAGAGCAAAAAACGCTAACCCTCACCAAGTCGACCATAAGGAGACTCCGTGTAGCACAGAGGAAACACGAAAGAGCCATGCTACATGTAAGACTCTCAGACCGGATAAGAAATACAGAAATACGTATAAGGTCGGGAGTAACAGATGTCGTCGAAAGGGTAGATAAGTTTAAATGGTCATATGCGGGACATGTTGCCAGATTGGTAGACGATAGATGGACCAGAAGGGTGGTGGAGTGGAGACCCCGCGAAGATAAAAGAAACAGAGGGAGACCCCCCACACGATGGTCCACTGACATTCGAAGAATTGTGACGATTGGATGCGAAAGGCACAATACACGTGGAGAAGTATGGGGGAGGCCTATGTCCAGCAGTGGACGACAAGCTGTTTAAGTAAGTAAGAAATACATTCTTTTTCGAACAAAGGCTTTAACATTGAGGAATAAACTGTTTGTATCGTTCGCTTGATGATGAAGGTGTAAAGCCTTCGAAACATGTCGAGATAAATAATTTCAAAAGTTGAAAACATTAAATATAAAGTTTGCATCGTTGTTTTTGAAATAAAATGATGCAATATCGAAGTGCACGTGTTGTTAATTTAGATCTAACAGAGTGGCATTCCGCATTTCCTTTGATCGTCGGCGGCTCCACAATGACTACACACGTATTATTGCATTCTACTTTGATGTATAATGACAGAATGGTATTCAATAATCTAGCTCCTGTATTTTGATATAATACATAATTATATATTTAGATGAATCAGGGGATATTTCGAGAACTAGGTCGTGCTGGAGGATGTTAGTCTTTTTGTCCCTGATAGATATCTCCGACAGCGACAGCACAGATTGTTTTACCTACCGGCCGCCAGAAACAATCTGCTCCTAGTGACACCGGTAGGAAGAGCAATTAGTCTGCTGAACGCGGACTCCTCGGAGATCGACGTCTTTCATATAAGTGAAGGAACGTTCAGAAGACATATACTCTCGGATTAGAAAGTATCTTGTCTTCCTAATGTCTAACCATCTCTAATGCGTTCCTGGTATTATGTTGTATGAATATAATATTTTACCCGTATTCAATAGATGCCTTAAACATGTATGCTGTTTGTAATGTCTTTTGAGTAAATAAACTTATTGGATTATATAAACACCGGTAGAAAATACCAAACATATTGTCATATTCAAGTGCAATAGGTAGATATTATTAATACAAACATATTATTAGGGCTCGCCAAACAAGTTGAAAATCAACGACCTACGGGCAGGATGATAAAGAGTTCTGACTTCCATACAGATGGTCCTGGGATCGAGTTCCTGCGATGGCAGTGTGATATTCATACTGTATTTGGTTTGATTTAGAATTCACGTAACAATAAAATGGTGATAGATCAGCAACCTATCACATGTCATTTGAATCAATAAAATAGCTAACCACAAATTGTATACAGTAATTGAGAAATAAAAATGGTAAATTTTTTTTTTAAAAACTAACTAAACAGCACACCAAGGAGTAGGTAGAAAGAATTAAAGAATGAACCGCCACACTGATTTTGGCTGTCAAACTTCTCTCGCTTCCTCAGCATTTATACATCGTGTCATGTAAGCATGTCATAAAGCACTTGTATGAAGATATTTCGAAGGATGTCTGAAGTGAGCAGAATATGAATGAAAGTATAGTAACCGTTTCAAAGTTTTTTTTATTAGAACATGCGTTTATGTATATTTGTACTAACTAACTAACTAACTAACCATCACGCCGTCTCTCTGAAAGGGTAGGCAAGAATGGACTGCCACACTTTTCTTTCCTGACATATTTCTCTTGCTTCCTCAACATTCATACATCGTGTCATGCACGCGCGTCGATTTCTCTGACTCCTCACATGGCCGACATTCAATATTTGATTTATTTGATCGTGCCACGTTTTCCTCGGTCTTCCTCTATTTCTGGTTCCATTTACATCATTAACATATATTTTTTTTACCATTCTTTCTTCATTCATTCATTCATGCTCGTTGTCTGTAAGTAGGACAGCGTCATCCGCATGCAAGAGACAGCTTACTGACACTCCGCTCATTTTGGCACCTACATCCAACTATTTCAACCCTTTCATACATTTGTCCATATTCAGATTAAATAACCACGGGGACATTACGCAACCCTGTTTGACACCTTCATTGATATCAAACCAGGCTGTAAGATCTCCATTTACTCTGACACTAGCAGTGCTTTCCGTGTATAGCGACTTAATTGCGGTGATCAGTTTTGTACTTGTTCCATATTCAGACAATATTTTGCACAACTTTTCTCTATTAACGTACTATTTTAAGTAAATAAATAAATAAAAGTTCCCAGTACGCAACTGTAAGTGTCTTACAAAAGGCATTTTACGATTTTTCTGGACTGTCTTACCTTTCCCTCCAAATTACGGACCGGGAGAGATTGGGGACGAGCACTCCTCCCGGATAAAATCACATTTCCCGAACTGTAGAATTGTATCGCACGGTTAGATTACTCGGACAAATGGACCGGAGCGGAATAATGATGACGCAAATTTGTAACACTTATCGAAATGGGACACATTTTACGTATTTTACGGCACCAATATAAATAAAATCACTCTCAAATCCTTCTTTGAAGTTGGGAAATAGATTTACTTTCATCTATTGAAGACAATTCTGAACGCCATACATTTAAAATTCTTTTATATTCGCCTCAACCGTGTGGAAAAAATAATATACGATATAAAATATATAAACGAAAAGCGTTGAATAAACAAAAATTTTATGTGGAGTTTCTTGATAGAGGTTCATTTTAAATAATGAAAACAAAAAAAAAAATATACATAATTTCTTAAATAGTCCATTGTTTTGGCCGAAACACTATGATACCTTAACATTTTAAACTGTTATATTAATTAACTTTGTTTTTTGTATCACAATTGTATTTTATTTTACGCGACAGCTGTTTCATCAACCTATGTTGACATCATCAGGTGTAACAATTATATTTTATAATATATTATTGTAACTAACTAACTAACCATCACGCCGTCTCCCCGAAAGGGTAGGCAGAAAGAATGGACTGTCACACTTTTACTGATGCGGCACTCCATCCTTCTCTTTTCGCTCCGCGGGAGACGCGGTGTGATGGGTTGCGAACCTCTACGCCACCAATAGGCATCTCCCGCGCACACTTCGATCGTCCAACAGATTTTAAATATTTTATATTACTTTAAACACATACACAAGCATATTTGTATGTTTTAAAAGTCTGATGTTACTTTAAACAAATACAAAAACATATTTGTAACATGAAAATTAACAAACATTTCAGAAGGTAAAATGGTTTATCCAATTAAAAATTAGTATTACCTATGCATGTATCTCACAGATATAGAAAACACTGTATATTACACTATGTACAATATATATTATTATAACATATTTATAATATATTATATTGTATTATTGTAACACATCTTCTTATTCTTCTTCCTTATTGTAGACCTATGTGGTCTGTTCTCCAGAGAGTTGCTCCTCCTGTGAGGTAGATTCCCAGCTGTCCTTCCATTTTTAGGAGGTCTTTCACGAGGACGAGTCCCATGAGGTTGATTATGCAATGCAATATAGGGGAGTCTGGTGGAGTCCATTCTTTGAACATGACCGTACCAGTACCTTTTTCGCTGTCTGCTCCATCTTATAATATCCTCAACCTCACATATCTCTCTTATTCTGGTGTTCTTCACAGGATCCCTCAGTGTCTTGCCTGCTATCATAAAATAAAATAAATTTATTATATTGTAACATATAATATGTTATATTATTGTAACACCTGATGATGTCAACATAGGTTGATGAAACAGTTGCCGCGTAAAATAAAATACAATTGTGATACAAAAAACAAGCTTAATTAATTATATATTTAGTGTGCTTCCACTTGTATTTATCGTCGACCGGTTTCGGCAGCTTGCTGCCATCTTCTGGTACCTACATCAAAATTTATTTGGTTTATATAATAAATGATAGTTGTGGGGGTTAAACTTCTTTTTCTGATTCTAAATAATGCATTACTGTTATTAAGTTGTAAGTGTTGTTGTTTTCGAAATAATTAAAAAAAACACTCACATAGGTTACTATATTTTTTAAAGATTCTATATAATGTAAATTGATTGTGTTTTGGGTTACCCGTAAATGATGGTGTTATGAACAAAATAATGAAAGGATCATTAAGATGGTTTGGACCCATGGAAAGATTGTGAATGATGAAAGAAACACAAAAGTTAACAAGTGCACCATCCAAATGGAACATTATGTGTTAAAATATTTTTATTTGGTTATTATTTTTTTTATATCATTGTATTTTATATGATTTGTTTTAGAATTATTTTGTGGATGTTGGACCATCGAAGTGTGCGTGGGAGATGCCTATTGCTGGCGATGAGGTTAGCAACCCATCACACCGTGTCTCCCACGGGGCGAAAAGAGAAGGATGGAGTGCCCGTGAGTGCAAAGTGTGACAGTGCATTCTTTCTGCCTACGGCGTGATGGTTAGTTAGTTAGTTAGAGTAGTGTGGCGGTTAGTTCTATCCGCCTACCCTTCTGGAAAAACGGCGTGATGGTTTGTTAGTTTGATTTTATGTATTATTTAAAAGCCATTGAATTAAAACATGGGCTTAGAATATAAAGCGTTCCTTATATTAAATGAATTGGACCGTGAAAACGTGAATTCTACATCAATCATTTATATGACAGATTTGTGATTGAAGCCAAAGGAATAAAACCTATCCGGTTAAGTAAGTGTTTTAATAAAACAGGGAACCGCCTCAACCCTTTTCAGCCCCTTTAGTACTAGACCAAGGTCATCAGTAGGTCCCTCCAAGTGATAGATCAATACCCATATCCAATACCCCGAGGGAAGAAAACAAAACAGGAGTGATGGAAGAATCGAGTGGCGCGGCGAAGGAAATACTTTTTACCAAACTCCGAAGGGAATAGGGGAACTAACAACAGTGGCGGTGTATGCGAAAATGATATATTAAATTATAATATAATACATGTTTACAAGAGATAGAAGAATGGAGAAAGAAATCGGAAGAGGGGTTGGAGCTGGAAACAAAATAAATTTCGCAATTACACACAAAGTCACTACCGCAAATATAAATATATCGACTGATAAAAGATGGCAGTGCACAATGAAGTTCTGAAAAGGAAGATTGTATAGCGTAAAATATTGAAGGCAATACTTGCAATGTTATGGTATTTGAAAACGAAGAATGTATGACGGATTGTGACATGAGTGCTAACGGTGAGAAATTAGAACAAGTTACCGAATTTGTTTATCTGGGAAGCTTGTTTACAAGAGATGGAAGAATGGAGAAAGATATCGGAAGAAGGGTTGGGAACAAAATAAATGGTACACTCAAAGTCATTAAGAGAAAGGGTCACTAAGATAATTTGGACATCTTAATGATCCAACGAATGGATCAGGGAAGAATGGTTGAAAAAATATATACAAGTATTGTGAATGAAAAAAGAAGTCGAACAAGGCCAAAGAAGACATGGCATGACCAAATTAATCAATTACTGAAAGGCGGCCGTGTTCGAAGTAGGTACAATCGACAACCTTGCATGTCACGATGTCTGTTGTAGAAAAGGCGCGAGAGTTATGTCAGGATAGAACAATGTGGCGATCCATCCTCTGCCTATTCCTCCGGGGAAACGATGTGATGGTTAGTTAATTAGTAATACGTAACTCCTCGGCAATAAGCAGATTAGTTGAGCTAAAGCACAACCCCCGAACAAATTTTGGAGATCGGACTTTCGCAGTGGCAGGTCCGTCCGCCTGGAATATACTTCCTACACGGTTATATGTTAACGGTTAGTTAGTTAGTAAGTTAGTCGAAGTAGAAAAAAGTAAGGAAATGTTACACGAACCGCCGCTGGGAGAAAGATAGGAAATCGCATGTGACACGACTTTTAAGACTAAAGCCAGGGGATTTTCTGCCTTTAAGGTGTGTTTTCCAATCTCAAAAATAGCGCACGTCCTGTTGTTCAAAATCTGTTTATTTTTTCTTTCGATATTATGTACTGTTTTGCTTCAACGCCGCGAAAATGGCAAAGCAAAAAATAAATAACCAGATTTATAAAAAATTTACCATTTTTCGGAAACATACTATTCCAATGATGTGAATAATTTACAATCACACCGCAAACAACAAATTGAGAATAAAATAGCTTGTTAAAAATACAAATTAAACTGGATTGGTTTACTATCATAACAAAAAATAATGTTAATAAATTTTCGTATGAAGCATTCACTTTGTGGTAAGACATTTAAATTTTTATTATTATTTATATTAAAATAAAATATAAATAAAAACACAGCACTTTGTTTTTCACTACTATGCAGTTATTTTAATAGCCGACTATAATAATAATAATAATATGCTAACTTTTAAAGCGCCGTTTTTGTAATGTAATCACCTCAAGGGCGCATTAAGACGTGTTTTAAATCTAAAAATCAAAATTTTCGCGATCGGTTAAAAAGTATAGTAGAACAAAGTATAAATGTTTAAATTGGGTATGAAATATGAAAAAGATGGGTTTTCAGTTTAGATCTGAAATCTGTCGGATCATTTATGCATCTGAGGTGTGAAAGGAGATTGTTCCAAGCTGATGGACCGGCTACCGCGAACGCTCGATCCCCGAAATTTGTACTGGGGCAACGCTTCGGCCAAACTAATATTCCTATTGCCGAGGAGTTCGCCGAGCGAAGTGTGGATTTCCTTGGGAAGCCGCCGAGCGAAGTGTGGACTCCCCGAGCGAAGTGTGGATTGCCTAAATAGGCTGTCCGTTATACAGAGTTCGGATATATAACTTGGTGCCATTCCATGCAGCGCTTTGAAGACTGTTCAGCAGAGTTTATACTGGATTCTTTCTTTACTTTTAAGCCAGTGAAGTTCTTTCAGATGTTGTGTAATATGGGACTTTTTTTGAAATGCCTTTAATGAGTCTTGCTGCTGCATTTAACGCAGATTGAAGTTTGTTTATTTGTTGTTTTGGAATGTTTGCATAAATTCCATTACAATAATCAAGACGTGACACAACAAAGGAATATACAAGAGTTTTAAAAGCGTCATGGGGAATACTCCTTTTGACGGATTTTAATCGTCTTAGGTGGAAGAAACTAGCGCTGACCGTGTTATTAATTTGGGATTCTAGAGACAGATTTGCGTCAAGATAAACACCAAGAAGCTTTGTGGAGTTTTTGGCTAGCTAGTTTCTCTTGTACCCAAGCTTCCTCAAGGTTTAGTAATAACTGTACAACAACACAGATTTACATGTATATAGAGTAGATAGAAAGAGAGGGAGGGGGGAGAAAACAGGGACAGGTATATTCGAAAAATGTTCTCTAGAAATAGCACATTTCTAAGCCCGGAATGCGAGTGAAATTAGAACAAAAAGGTAATAAGGTATGTCAAGCAGTGGTAATTACTAATGCAACCAATCACAATACATGGACAGGTAAAATCAGTTCAAGAATTATATAGTTTTGCTGGAAATAAGTTAATAATAGGGCTGAAAAATAAATTGATTTGGTTGTTGATAATGTTTTGGTTACTGTTTATGGCTTTTTTAATCTCTAAAGCTTCTAGATTATTTAATTTAATACCTATACCATTTTTATGAATTAATTTTACGCCGGATTTGAATGAATTGCCTGTTTTCTCCCCCCTTCCTCTTTTTCTATCTACTATATATACGTGTAAATCTGTGTTGTTGTACAGTTATTACGAAACCCTGAGGAAGCTTGGGTACAAGCGAAGCTAGTCGGCAATTAAAATAGCCGCATAGTGGTGAAAAACAAAGTGCAGTGTTTTCATTTCTATTTTATTTTAAATATAAATCTTCTTCTTCTTCTTTGCTAGCCTCTTCCAATTTCCTCCACTCGTCTCTATCCTGCCCCCTTTGTATCCAAGATTTTCCAACCCTTTTGACAATATCATCGGTCCATCTCATCGGTGGCCTTCCGACACTTTGCCTATTTGCCCATGGTCTCCAACTGAGTATCCTGGGTGCCCATCTGTTGCCACCCTGTTTAGCCAAGTGTCCAGCCCATTGCCATTTCAATTTTGCCACTCGGTCCATGACGTCAGCAACCCTGGTGCGGCGTCTGATTTCTTCATTCCTTCATTATTTATATAAATATAAATAATAATAAAAAAATTAATTGAAAAAAAGCTTTTCCATCATCGTAAATTTTATCGTTTATTTGTTTCTAATAACTGAAAATCTAGATTTTCCCACGGGGTGACATTTCAAAAAGAAACTGGGAAAAGTAAGACAAATTCCATAGAAATTGAAAGCGTAAACCTATTTATAGTTCCCACGTAAAAATAGTAGCCATCAATCATATTGAATCAGTACTCCGGCTATAAACTTGACGTATTACTCCCAATACACAGGCTTTTCCAATATCTTTTATCCTGCTTATTCGGCCTTTCTTCTAGGCTCCTGGGAATCTATAGAATTACAAAGTTCTATAAACTAAACTTACGAACTTAACTTACTTAAACACGTTTCATTCTTACATCTGGTAAATATAATAAATTATTACGAAACGATATCGTAATTTAATATTGCTATTTCTTTCAGTCAGCACCAATAGAAAATTGTAATACAAATATCATAATTTTCAGAAGTTTTAAGTTATCATTAAATTTTGAATGTATACAAATACTTGTAGACGAATACTGGATTTTACCCATTGCGGGTTATCATTTTTAAGGATTAATTGTATCTCAATAGAGACAAAGATGTAAATTGGAAACAGAATATGGTGGTCGAGGCGTTTACAGGACTTATGACCTGTCATTGGTTGGGTTAAGCGCACGCTTTACGTAATACAACATTCCCCATTCCGCCCTTCTTACGTTTTGAAGTGTTTACCAACACACAGATGTTGTTATTCATCTTAGTGACTATCATACACATTAGAAAATCGCCTTTGTAACTGACTAAATAAATCAAATAAGTCATGGACAAAAATGATAAAGAAACATGAGTCTTTTTAAATTGATTGTTTTATCTTTGGTTATTTGAAAGCTCTGCCTGCACACTGGTTTGGGCAAAAGCTCTCCGGAGCAACGGATTAAAGTTTAATTTACGAAACCGCGAATTAATAAGAAATCATTAATCACCCGGACGGGGCGAGATCGGCCCCTCAGCTGTTCCACTAATGCCCTTTAATGCGGAATGGTACACCACACAACTGCCTCCATCCACCCCAAAGATGGGAGCCCTTGTCCGGAAATAGGGCTGCCTCGTAATGCGTTTCATTTGGTGTGATTCTAAGTGTCGTCGATTCACTTAATAACCCTTGTTTACTAAAGAGGCTTTAATAAATTTATTAACAGGGTGACATGAAAAGGGGTTGAAAAATTATCTTATAAACAAAGTTTAATTTTTAAGGTGTTAATCCTATGGAATGTTGTATACAAGCAGTGTGAATGGAAAGAGAAGTCGTGGAAGACCAAAGAAAGCATGCTTTGACCAAATTAATCAAATACTAAAAGGCGGCCACATTCGATGTCGGAAAAATCGACGAACGTCCATGTTACGATGTATGAATATCAAATCAAATCAAATCAGTTTATTAACTCGAAAGACATTACACACAGCAAAATGTTTAAGGCATCTATTGAGTACAGGTAAAATATTATAAAATACCAGTAGTACTAATAACGCCGTAGAGATGGTTCGACATTAGGAAGACGAGATACTTTCTAATATCAAGAGTATATGGAGGAAGCAAGAGAGGTGTGTCAGGAGAGGTATGTCAGGAGAGGTATGTCAAATACTCCCTGCCTACCCCTCCGTGGAGACGGCGTGATGGTTACATAGTTATGGCTTAACTAACCGTATACAAAACTCGGAAGTCCTGAGTGATGTAGGTCTATTTATCCCTGATAATTACCTTCGTCAAAGACAGCACAGATTGTTTTATTTGCCGCGCTGGAGATTGCCTGTCAATGGTTATACCTGTGGGTAGGGCAATCTTATTGCTTAATCGGGTCGCCTCGGAGGTTGACGTATTTCGTGATAGTGTGAGTTGCCTCAGGGATGCAATATCAATGTTGTGGTTGTTATTTCTGATGCCGTAGTATTTATGTATTTTGTTATTTTTTTTAAATGTTATTTTGAAAATATGTATATCGAATTACGTAATTTTGAGGTTGCAGACGACTTGGACGCATCTGTAATGTTTGTAATCTTTATAAATAAAACAAACAAACAAACAAAACCATCACGCCGTTTCCCCGCAGGGGTAGGCAGAGAGAATGGACCGCCACACTACTCTATCCTGGCACACCTCTCTAGCTTCCTCTACATTCATACATCGAGTCATACACGCACGTCGATTCTTCCGGCTTCTGACATGACCAACTTTTAATATTTGATTAATTTGGTCATGCCATGTTTTCCACGGTATACCTCGACTCCTAAATAAATAAATGAAAAATAATGAAAATAAGGCTTATCATTTGATAATGCCTTAGAAAGACGAAACATGTCATTCCATAAAAAAAACTTAATAAAACTCCTAGAAGGCAGACGTTTTCATTTATATTCATTATTTAATATGAAGTTTAACATTATTGTTCAAGAAACAATAAATAACAATATTACACTTTTTGACTTCAAAATTTACCAAATATTAAAAACAATACAATTCCATTTTTTAGCGATTTAAAACTCTCATTTTGAAGTGTTAAGTAACCTCTGTAAGCCAGAAGATCCAAGTTTAATCCGCTAATTAGCGTAAAACAGTTCTATACATTTAAGTTATTTTAAATAATAATGAAATAAAACGATGTTTTTTAATTACTTCCACATTTGTCTCTGTTTCGACAGCGACCGCTTTCGCCAGGCTCGCTGGCATCGACAGACTGGTGACACTGTTTTGAACTGACTTATGACATAAAGATTAGGGGTGGTAAACATGTTTTCATATAAAAATAATATTCAAATAATAACGTAAAATTTACTGGTTGACCAGTCTGTCGATGCCAGCGAGCCTGGCGAAACCGGTCGCTGTGGAAATAAAGACAAAAGTGGAAGTAGTTTAAAAAACATAGTTTTATTTAATTATTATTAAAAATGAATGTCCATCAAGAGATATCAGTAAAATCATTTGATTAAGTTATTTATATACCAGGAAAATGCAGCAAATTCAATTGATATTTCATAAGAATAAATAGTAAATAAATAAAACCCTACATGCGCTGATTTATGCGCATCTCATGTCAGTACAAAAGCGCTTTTGTGCGGTATTCTCTGAGAAATGGATCAATCGGGAGCAAAACTTTGCCCGGTGTCCCCGCTTTGTGAGTGGCAAAGGGATTTTTCAAATGCGAGATGATAAATGGGCTTCATTATTCACCGCAGTAAATCTGATGCATAAATTTTCTGCTTTCGGTTTGACTGTATTTACAGATTTGATCCGCGTTTAGATGAGATCTCTTAGACGAATGTGGGGATACTCTGTGTATGAGAGTGTCGAATGAAAATATAAGAAGTGAATGCGGTGCGAATGATGGTGTCATGAACAAAATAATGAAAGGATCATTAAGATGGTTTAGACATATGGAAAGAATGAATGAAGAAAGAATGGTAAAAAAATTATATGTTAATGATGTAAATGGAACCAGAAATAGAGGAAGACCGAGGAAAGCGTGGCACGATCAAATAAATCAAATATTGAATGTCGGCCATGTGAGGAGTCAGAGAAATCGACGCGCGTGCATGACACGATGTATGAATGTTGAGGAAGCGAGAGAAATATGTCAGGAAAGAAAAGTGTGGCAGTCCATTCTTTCTGCCTACTCCTTCGGGGAGACGGCGTGATGGTTACTTAGTTAGTTAGTTAGTTAGATCCGCGTTTAAAAAATATATGGTATTTTATTCGCAATATCTAACAGAAAATTATTTAAGGATTAATATTATCTCAATAGAGACGAAGATGTAAATTGTTTTTGGAAACAGAATATGGTGGTCGAGGCGTTTACAGAACTGATGACCTGTCATTGGTTGGGTGAAGCGATTACTTTATGTTTAACAACATTCCCCATTCCGCCCTTCTTACGACCACCACGTCTGACAAATTTTTGAAAGATGTATGTATGCTACTATGTTGAGAAACACTTCATTTTTTTTTTCAATCTACACTAGCGCCATCTATTAAGGTTAGGTGTAAACATTAATTATTTCTGTTAAAATTTAAAACACTGTTATAATAATATCACAATTTCTTTTTATTTACTGAGTGTCGCGATAGCTGTTTCGCCAACCGATATTGGCATCATCAGGTGTTACAATAAACTTATTGTACAACAAATTTATTTTAAGATATTTTTACAATACCCTTTTTGCACTCTTCATAAAACATGTTTCGGGAATTTCTCGATATAGAAATTTAAACTTAAAATTTATAATTTTATTAATGTTAAAATTTAAAACACTGTTATAATATCACAATTTATTTGTATTCACTCAGAGTGTCGCGACACCTGTTTCGCCAACCGATGTTGGCATCATCATCATTGCCCTATAAATTGTAAGTCTTTTCATTTGTTACTTTAGTTTATTGTAATACCTGATGATGCCAACATCTGTTGGCGAAACAGCTGTCGCGACACTCTGCGTGAATAAAAAGAAATTGTATTATAATATATAATATCATAGTGTTTCGGCCAAAACAATGGACTATTTAAAATCTATTTGTTAAAATTTCTTTCCTCATAAACGAATTTGTGGCCCAAAACATGTTTGTGAAAAAGCAAAAATACATTGTTGTTAAAATTATTCAAATTGAATCCAAAGTGATAGCGAATATTGAAAAAGTAAAATAAAATTAACGATCTTAACACGCAGTTTGGCCGAACTAAAATGATGGAAAGATCTGTAACCAATATTAATATGAAAAATTCGGTTACACAATCTCTTTTGTCGTCTGAAAATACAAATTTCTCTCGGAAAACTTCAAAAGTAACCGCTTTATAAAAAATAACCCAATTTGGAATCCGCACCGGCGAAGAAATTTGAATATGACATTGAAATATAAAATGCCTTTCATTTTTACCCGGAAAAATCGACTCTTGCAAAGTCTAAATTTGAAATTCGCAAAATTCCTAACAATGAAGATTATTTTTAAAAGAGATGGGAGCAGAGGGACTCCCACCGCTTACCCGTAGCCGTAATAGGACGCAGCAGCGCTGTTTCGTCAGCTTTGCTCGTGCGAGTTGTTTTAGAATAATATTTATCAAGTGGAAACTTCTAGTGCGTCTTGCAAGTCATGACGCATGGAGCCGAGACGTGGACACTGACACAAGGTCTAGTCTACAGATTCGGGGTCGCCCAACGCGCCATGGAAAGAGCCATGATTGGAATAAACTTGAGGGACAGATTTAGAAACGAATTTATTCGTCAACAAACCAACGTGACTGAGGTGGCTCTGAGGGTGGGCGGGCTGAAGTGACGATGGGCTCTGGCCATATCTATCGGAGAACCGACGGCCGAAGGGGGAGACGGGTTCTGGAGTGGAGACCGCGTACAGGATTCCGCAGAGTTGGACGTCCCCCTGCCCGCTGGACCGACGATCTGAAGAGGATTGCTGGACATGGATAGATGGGAGCAGCAATGGGCGGTGGCGTGCTTTGGGAGAGGCCTAAATTCAGCAGTGGATGACAGACGACTGATGATGATAATGGAAACTTCTAAGAAAACACATCGAGAGGTCTTTGTCTAATAAAATTGCGTTACATTTATTTATTTATTTATTTTACATGTTATAACAATAATTTGCCAAAAAAGTTTATGGACTGTAGTTGTCACACTAGGCATGGCCTGTATCGTGACAACTACATAAAATAGGATGTTAGTAGCATTGTTAGTAAAATGGCGGTTGTTAGTAATCTTATGCTAACATTGGTAATCACAATATGATGATATAATTAAAATTACTAAATCTAAAAGAAAAAAGTGTTTTCTACGTCTATGGTTGACCCCTTTATATATTTGGTTAGAGAACGTTTAAATTTCTTAGTGTCGTTAATTGATTTAAGATTCTCAGGAAGACGATTGAAAAAATATAGGGCGCGCGGAATGAGCCACGTGTCATGGGAATCAATAATGATAGCTATACCTTTTAGATCTATTTGGCTCGCGCTGCAATGATGACGTAACGAACGGTTCAAATTATAACAAAAAATAAAATAAAACTTGCAGAAAACGTTTTCATTCGAACTAATTATTTAACATGGAGTTTTACATTGTTGTTAAAAAAAACAGCGACCCAGGGGACGTGGTAGGCCTTAGTTAACATAACAAAATAAATAAATAAATCCTATTTCAAACAAAGGAGCGTATGTTATTCAATATTGTTTCAAACTAATCTCATTTGAATAAAAGAACGATAGTTTTACGGGTAACACATTGTTTCAAACACAAATAATTTATGTTTCATTACAGATAAAACTTTAATGGTTTATTACGTAAGATTTCCTATTTCAATGTCCCAACAATAAATTCCGAAATAGTTTTCCACTTTATTGTTCCCAATTTCGCGAATAAATTTGTTTTATTATTCAATTGCGTAACAATGTGAAACAGTGAATCCAAATACAGATATATTATAGTAATTAACTAATCACAATTGGTAACCAAACATTCTTCTCTCTACTACCAGCGCTCAAATCAAGAAACGTACACTGGAAAACCAAAATCACCCTGTATAAAACAATCATCCGAACAGTAGTGACCTATGGGTGTGAGACGTGGACAATGACAGCGAAATCTGCAGAGCGACTGGATACTTTTGAGAGAAGGGTGCTGCGCAGAATTCTGGGGCCTGTGAATGACGGTGAAGGCTGGAGAGTGCGGCATAATGACGAGCTGTACAATATTTACAAAGCTCCCAGTCTCTCCACACAGGTCAGACTGAATAGACTGAGATGGGCCGGTCACGTGCAGAGGATGCCGTCATCGCGAACCCCAAAAGATTGCTGGAGTGGCACCCAGGTGGTAGAAGACCAATTGGACGACCAAGGCTGCGATGGGAGGATGAAGTTGGGAGAGATGGAACAAGATTGTTAAGAGTGTCAGATTGGAGGGTCGAAGCGGAGGACAGGAGGAGTTGGAGGCGAAGAATACTGGAGGCTAAGGCTCGATATGCGCTGTAGGGCCATCGAAGAAGGAGAAGAAGAAGAAGAATTAACTAACTACAAAGACTTTTTTTATGTGAATATATACTTATACTTGTATACGAAATCCTGGATTTTCATCAAAGGATGGTTAATTCAAATTTTAATTGTATCTCAATAGAGACGAAGACGCAGACTGGAAACTGAATATGGATGATCAAGGCGTTTACAGGACCCATGACCCGTCATTGGTTGAGTCAAGCGCACGCTTTATGTAATTACAACATTCCCCATTCCACCTTTGTTATTATGATCATGCATGACAAATTTTGGAAGCTGTATATATACTTCAAATCCATATCTATCTTCACGTGTCAGTTTTAACTGGCCAACTATGTAGATTTGATTACACTTGTGAATCTTTTCAAGATTAACCTATATAATCCACTCACTAACGCCATCTATGGAGAATGATTTTCAGCATTTAGCAAACTATCTTATTAACACAATGCGAAGGCAGTCGCCTATTAACGTATTGTTAGAAGCCGCCAGGAGTATTATTCCTTTCTATATGCCAAAGAATAAAAATAAAAATAAAATAATAATAAAAAATACAAAGACTATCGTGCGAGCTAAGATTGCTACATCAAAGTTACCTGGTTCGATTCCAGGCCATGTAAGTGTGAATGCAATCTTTGGATGGTCTCAAACTTTTTATTTATTATTATATTTCTTGAACAACAAGAGATGGGCGAGTGGAGAGGGATATTGAAAGAAGGGTTGGGGCAGGCAACAAAGTGAATGGTGCACTTAAAGTTGTCATCGCAAACAAAATCCTATCCAAAAAAGCTAGAATGGCATTGCACAATGGTGTTCTTCTACCGACTCCCCGAAGTTAAAAATATAACTAACTAACTGACTCTCCGAAGGAGTAGGCAGAAAGAATGGACTGCCACACTTTTCTTTCCTGACATTTCTCGTGATCCTCAACATTCATACATCGTGTCATGCACGCGCGTCGATTTCTCTGACTTCTCACATGGCCGACATTCAATATTTGATTTATTTGATCGTGCCACGTTTTCCTCGGTCTTCCTCTGTTTCTGGTTTCATTTACATCGTTAACATTTTTTTTACCATTCTTTCATCATTCAATCTTTCCATATGTCCAAACCATCTTAGTGATCATATCATTATTTTGTTCATAGCACCATCATTCACACCGCATTCACTTCTTATATTTTCATTCGACACTCGTATCATACACAGAGTATCCACACATTCGTCTAAGAGATCTAATTTCTACGGCATTTATTCTACTTTCATCCTTCTTTTTCCAGTTCTATGCTTCGCTTCCATACATAAGGGTTAAAATATTAATGTTAAAATGTATTTGTTTTTAAATGGGTAGTTTTTAAATGGTATTCGACCGGTTTCGGTAGCTCGCTTCCATCTTCTTGTCTGTGTGTTAGTTGAATATAGGTATGAATTTTGATAGAGGTAAAGAAGAGTGAAAAAACGTATGTACACCCGGTTTCATAGAACTGTCTTAAGCTGTTCTCAACGTCAGAAACTTGAAAGACCCTGACGTCACACTTAGGAGTTTTCCTCGTGAGAAATGGAAGTAAATAATGGCGCCCATTTGTTACGCAGAAAACGTATTTTTATTCACAACTTAGAAAATCCGGCAATAGTTTATGTTTAGGCGCAGCTGGTAAAGAATAGGAAGCGAACTGGCAGGAGGAAAATTATGAACGTACACGTTAAAACTTTAAAAGAAGGCAACAACAGAACTAACGTTTTTTACATCCCTTATTCGGTAAATACGCCGCGCGGAAAGCGAAAATAGTAACGAGACCGAATTTGAATAAATAAGGAGAAAAAATCTTTGTATTAAGCTTGTATAAACATGTATTAAGCTTTATTCCACTTGTTTTTTTAGATTCGACCGGTTTCGGCAGCTAGTAGCCGTCTCCTGGTGGCTAGAACTGGGAACAGTAGACAAAATCCGGAGTTTCGCCAGAATATGGTAGCGAGCTGTAGAAACTAAAAAGCAAGTAAAATACAACTAAATAAATATTGATGGAGGAGCCATGCTAGGCCTGTCCCTTAGAGATAGAGTCAGGGCATGTCGCTAGAGCTGCAGACGAAAGATGGACCAAAATACTGCTGAATTGGAGACCGAGAGACACGAGAATAAGAGTAGGAAGACCACAAATGAGGTGGAGGGATGACCTGGAACGATACGCTGGGGTGCTATGGATGCAGACTGCGCAGGAGAGATCGACATGGAGGGACATGGAGAAGGCTTTCATCCAGGAGCGAACGGCGATTAGCTGAAGATGAAGAAGAAATAAGTATTACAAAAAAGCGTTATTAAATATAAATTAAATGAAACAATGCTTTTTAACTACTTCCATTTTTGGATTTATTTTGACAGCGATCGGTTATGCCAGGCTCGCTGGCATCGGCAGACTGGTCGTTGTTATTTGGTGTTATTATATTAATTTAGTATGAACTTCTATCAAGAAATCTCTATTAACGACATAACTGTTTTCAAATTACGTTACGTGCGTTCATGACACGATGAATGAATGTTGATGAAGCGAGAGAAGAATGTCAGGAAAGAACAGTGTGACGGTCCATTCTTTCTGCCTACTCCTTCGGAGAGACGACGTGATGTTAATTTGTTAAATTTTTAATGTTGAATAAATTAAAACCTATAAAACCTTTCATATTTTTACAAATAATAATACAGAAAATTGAGTTCTAACATTTAAGTAACCTTTAAGTTTTAGAAAAAAATACCATTTAAAATATAGAAAATATTAAACGACATAATAATCGTCAATTATAGAAACGCGTAAAAAGAAAACTTAAAAGTTGAATAATCAATGTGTGATTTCATAAAATATTCATGTGTAATTAATACAAATGAAAATATCTGTTTTCTAGAATAATTTGTTATAAGATATTATTTTATGGAAATGACATGATTCGCATCGCTAAGCCATCGTGAAATGTAACGAGAGTCAATCGCGAAGATGTTTATATACCATAGCTAAGCGTTTGCTTCTCGCCACATTTGAACCATAGCTAATCAAGGCGAAACATGTCATTCCCAGAATTCATAATAAAACTAGAAGAAAGCAGAGGTTCTCATTAACAAAAATATTTAGTGTATTATATAATTAAAGCTAGAATGACAGTCTACAATGGTGTTCTTCTACCGACCCTTCTGTATGGAAGCGAAGATGGAACTGGCAAAAAAAAGGTTGGAAATAGAATAAATGCAGTAGAAATGAGATCTCTTAGACGAATGTATGGATACTCTGTGTATGAAAGAGTGTCGAATGAAAATATTAGAAGTGAATGCGGTGCGAAAGATGGTGTTATGAACAAAATAATGAAAGGATCATTAAGATGGTTTGGACATATGGAAAGAATGAATGAAGAAAGAATGGTAAAACAATTATATGTTAACGATGTACAAGGAACCAGAAATAGAGGAAGACCGAGGAAAACGTGGCACGATCAAATAAATCAAATATTGAATGCCGGCCATGTGAGGAGTCAGGAAAATCGATGCGCGTGCATGACAGGATGTATGAATGTTGAGGAAGCGAGAGAAATATTTGAAATATGTGGCAGTTCATTCTTTATGCCTACCCCTTCGGAGAGACGGCGTGATGGTTAGGTAGTTAGTTGGTTATAATTTCTTCTATTTTCGTCATACTTTGTGATTTAGATGTTTTATATTTTTCTTTTTTATATACTTTGTATACAACTCTAACTCTGTAGTATAGAGTCTATACCATACAGCCTGTATTGCATGTTTAGTTATCTACTATACAGAGAAGTAAACAATTGTATAATACGTAAAAAAAAAATAAAGCAAAGGGTTCCATGGCCTTTCCATTCACCCTCGCCCTACCTCCTCAGATGTTCCTTATGAGATGAATCTGCCTTTTAGGTATTCGCTGGAAGATGTTTTCTCAATTGTTTCGAGAAATTTACCTGAAACAAACAAAAAAAAACATTTATTAAAAAAATTGGATATTATGTGTACAAATAAGTTTCCGCCGTTTTATTTTTTTTATCAAAAAATGGGCATTTTTTGTAAGAACGGTACATCATGTTCCGTTCGAAGTATTGTCCATCGCTTGCCACTACATTTTCTCATATTTCTGACAGTATAATAATACCATAGAGAGAATAATAATATGTGAAGTGTGCTACTCAGATAGGTCATGCGTCATCGATCGAAACAAGTGGAAATCGGAGGGAGCTATGTCTGGTGAATACGGTGGAGAAAAACTTCCCAATTGAGTGTTTCCGAATACTTTTTTCAATATTATCTTGAAATTTGGTGTGAATTACTGCAGATCGACAGCGGCATATTCCAAGAATGAGAAACACGGATCTGTTCTATTAAAAACAAAAATCTTCTTCTTAATATTCCTCTCCTATCGGAAGTTGGAGACAGTAGCATGGCTATTTCTACCCTCGATACAGCAGCTCTAATAAGTTTTTTTTGTAATTGATACAAGATAAAACGTTTGTTTTCTAGAAGTTTTATTATATTTTATGTGATTGGCATATTTCACCTGTCGAAGACATAATCAAATGTAGTTTTAAATAATAATTAAATAAAACGATCTTTATTAAAACTACTTCCACATTTGTCTTCATTTCTCCAGGCTCGCTGGCATCGACAGACTGCCATTCACCCTCTTCCTTATATACACATAGATTAGGGGTGGCAAGCATGAATCTATACAAGAACAATAATAAATTTTCTGAATTTAAATATTGATATTCACGTTATTTGAATAGATTTATTTTACAGAAACATGTATTTTTCATTTCTATTAATTATTTAATATGGAGTTTAACATCATTGTTCACGAAACTATATTTTTTTAGTATTTAAATCACGTGAAATTTAACGTGAAAATGTTCATTTGTCATCAGGCACCACCAAGCAGTTCTCGAATTTATTAGCGTACGTGAAAAGTATTACAAAAACTTTGTAACAAATAAAATAGCTTTATGTCAGACATATAAATGAAGTCATCGGGCGAAGTTAGTGTTCATAAAAACTTTAAAAACGTAAAATCTCCGGACAAATGTAAAATATTCGAGCAGTAATATTTTAAGATTTATGGGACGTAAAAATTCTGGACGAATCCAGAAGCTGGACCCGATTTGTGCTTCTGAGAAAATTGTTTCATCGCGGAAATAAAAGGCGAATATCAGAAAAATCACATCAACTGTAAATATTTTTTTAACGTATAAAAATCTTGGATTCCAGGTTGCCTTTATAACAAAGTTCCTCACAAAAATACTTCAGATTTCTTTCATATCATGTATAAATATTATAAGTGAATTAAAATTGAAATCTGTTGATGGAAGTTCATTTTAAATAAAAACCAACTACCAACTTACCATCACGCCGTCTCCCCGAAGGGGTAGGCAGAAAGAATGGACTGCTACACTTTAACCGATGCGGCACTCCATCATTTTCTTTTCGCCCCCGCGGGAGACGCGGTGTGATGGGTTGCGAACCTCATCGCCACCAATAGGCATCTCCCGCGCACACTTCAATCGATGATCTAAAACTACAATTAAATTGACAATTTAATTTAATTTAATTGACAATTTCAATTAATTAAACAATTAAATAATAATTAAATAAAACGAGTTTTTTTTAACTAATTCCAATTTTGTCCTTATTTCGAAAGCGACCGGTTTCGCCAGGCTCGCTAGCATCGACAGACTGGTGACACTATTGCAAACCGAGTCCTTTATATACATACAGATCAGGGATGGTAAACATGATTCTATACAAAAATAATCTTCAAATTAATATTTATGTAAAATTTACTGAATTTAAATATTGGTATTACAGGCATTCAAAAAGATTCATATTCAATACAATGGATTTCAGTTTACATATTTTTAAATAGCGTTTTTTTTAAATATATTAATATAATGTCACATATATTGGGTGGATTTAAAACCTTTAACAGAAAAAGGTTTTTTTTAATGGTTATTGTAAAAAAGAAAATATTGTATTAAGAATTTAATCGAAACAAATGAAATTGTTGTCTAGAAGTTTTATAATATTTTATGGGAATGACATGTTTGGCCTTACTAAGGCATTATCACATTGATAATGTCTTAGAAAGGCGAACCATGACATTCTTATAAAATATAATAAGACTAATCTTTTAATTAAACAAACGTTTTCATTCGTATTAATTACATAATATGGAGTTTTAGATCATTATTCAACAATAATTTTATATAACTGGAAAGCGGACATTTTCATCAATCTTAAATAAAAAAACTAACTAACTTACCATCACGCCGTCTCCCCGGAGGGGTAGGCAGAAAGAATGGAACGCCACACTGTTCTGTCCTGACATACGCCTCTCGCTTCCTCTACATTCATACATCTTGTCATGCACGCACGTCGATTTTTCCGACTCCTCACGTGACCGACATTCAATATTTGATTGATTTGATCGTGCCACGTTTTCCTCGGCCTTCCTCTATTTCTAGCTCCGTTCACGCCGTTTACATATACCTTCTTTACCATTCTATCTTCACTCATTCTTTCCATGTGTCCAAACCATCTTAATGCCCCTTTCCTTATTTTGTTCATAACACTTTCATTCGCACCACATTCACTTCTTATACTTGCATTTGTCACTCTATCATAAACAGATTTGCCACACATTCGTCTTAGAGATCTCATTTCTACTGCATTTATTCTACTTTCATCCTTCTTTTGCCAGTTCCATGCTTCACTTCCATACATAAGGGTCGGCACAAGAACACCATTGTGCACTGCCATCTTAGCTTTTTTGGATAGGCTTTTGTTTGCGATGACAACTTTAAGTGCACCATTTATTCTGTTGCCTGCCCCAACCCTTCTTTCAATATCCTTCTCCACCCTCCCATCCTACATGGGAGCATACAATTATTTAAGAGCTGTGAATTACACACCGAAGGTCACGGTTTTCCGGCGATTGCAGTGTGATTGTCACACTGTCATTGATTTGGTGTAGAATTCACGTAACAATAAAATGGCGATTGATTAACTAGCTATCACATGTCATGAGAATCATTATGAACAACTATTGTAAAAACAATTTTTTTACAGTGATCGGGTTCAAACGACCTGTTGTATAATAATTATAATAATAATATTTATTAATAGTGTTCTTCTACCGACCCTTATGCATGCAAGCGAAGCATGGAACTGGCAAAAGAAGGATAAAAGTAGAATAAATGCAGTGCAAATTAAATCTCTTGTTGACGAATGTGTGGATACTCTGTGTATGATAGAGTGTCGTATGAAAATATAAGAAGAGAATGCGGCGCGAATGATGGTGTTATGAACAAAATAATGAAAGGATCATTAAGATGGTTCGGACGTATGGAAAGAATGAATGAAGAAAGAATGGTAAAAAAATCATATGATAACAATGTAAATGGAACCAGAAATAGAGGAAGACCGAGGAAAACGTGGCACGATCAAATAAATCAAATATTGAATGTCGGCCATGTGAGGAGTCAGAGAAATCGACGCGCGTGCATGACACGATGTATGAATGTTGAGGAAGCGAGAGAAATATGTCAGGAAAGAAAAGTGTGGCAGTCCATTCTTTCTGCCTACCCCCCCCTTCGGAGAGACGGCGTGATGGTTAGTTAGTTAGTTAGTTAAACGAATATTTTACGCTTTGGTTTGATTCTGGATATAAAAAAAATCCATTTAATATATTTTAGACTAAATTTACAATGAAGAAGGATTATAACTCTCCGAAACATATCTGTAAAGAGTATAATAAAGTGTTGTGAAAAATCAATGTTTATAATCTTAATAAATTATTTATGTTTTAATATATATTTCTTCTTTACGGGCGTATGTAGTTGAACTCCTAAACAGCTGAACCGATTTTGATGAATTTTTTTGTGTTAGTTAGTTATATTTCTTTTTTTTATAGAATTATAAGTTCACGCTGATTTCGCGCACCCATCGTTTTATAAAAATGTGTTACTTGTGTTAAGTATATATTATTTATTATTTTCCCCGAGTATAATATAACAGGAGACGAGGGTAGTAAGCCCCAGTTAACCCAGATTAAGGGGACATTTGTGAATTTAATTACCGGGAAATGGTCCCGTTTCAGCAGATTTATGCATCTGCATTCAATGATTTGTTACTGCGAGCTGTTTAACAGAAGATTATATTATATCATCTGCGAGATAGATGCTGCGGTATCATATAACAAGCTGATTTTTCCATTTTTAAGTTCATTTTCCTCGACATAAAATAATAAAGGCAGAAACATACTATTAACACCCCACGCCACCCGATGCCACGTGATGCGTGTTGAGTCGAATCAAATTGTATTGTTTTCTATGGACAGAATCACACTATGAACACCCGACGCGACGCCATGCGCGCACACGCCACCCGATCCAGACGAGCTAGATCGACGTGTTGCCGATGGTTAATAGTATGTTTCTGCTTTATAGTTCTTCTTTACTTCATTTATCTTCTTCTTTAAAAATTTTGGACCCACGCTGGAGGATGGGACTTACAGAATAAAAAGAAACCTTGAACTTGAAGTACTGATAAACCAGGAAACAGTAGTTAAGTCTCAACGCCTACGGTGGGCTGGCCATGTGGAAAGAATGCCAGAGGGTAGAATACCACAAATTATATCCAGATGGGTGCCCCGCGAAAAGAGACCAAGAGACAGACCGAGGAAAAGATGGGCAGATTGCGTGGAAGAAGATTGAGGAAAATGGAAGGAGCTGGGAAATGGAGAGAGATGGCCAGGGACAGAAGTCAGTGGAGGACCGTTGTAGAGGAAGCCAAGTCCCACACCGGGATGTAGCGCCAAGAAATGATGAATAAATGATGATGATCTTCTCTTTTTAGAATCGGTCTTCCGGGGGGACTGTAGTCAACAGGAATCTGATGCATTACAACGTGTCAGATTCTGGAGTCCTTTCTGGATTAGAAAATCCTATCGTAGAAGTTCATAGTAAATAATGAAAAAAAAATATATATACAAATTTCTTTATAGTATATTTTTAGATAAATTCCAGTGTTTCTGGCTTCGAGCGGTTTCGGCAGCACGCTGCCATCGTAGAAGATAAACAAATTTTCTTTTTTTTCCATTATTTCTTCGTCATGTTAAGAAGGTTCGCCTTCATCATCTGGAGAATGTCATAAAACTCGTTTAGTAAACGGTAAGTTTAAACTAAAAAAAAACAGTTTGATATCATTCTCTCGATGATGAGTGTAAAAGCTTCGGAACATGTTGAGTAAAATAAACTTTCATTCATAAAATAGACGTCAAAAACATATTAACCCTTAACGGACGTAAGTCACCCCTGACGTGACAATAGAACTTTGTCGCGGTCGTATGGCACATGTGAGGTGACATGATGAATCATGTTGAATCATGTTGTCTGTGGAATCTGGGCGTAATTACTTTGGCAGTTGAATATTATCAATGGAGCGATTAACATACACAGTGCTTTTTTTAAATGAAATATTTATAGAATAATATACACAAAATCAAAAAAAAACTTAGCATCTGATAAGGGTTTAAAAAGATTGGTGAGAAAGATCGCTTTCCACAGTTTTTTATTTCATTTTATGGTTCATACATACATGTATACGTAAAGCGTAATAACATAATAAAGGTTCATTTACACTGGACAGTAATCAGCCGATACCGACACGTCACGATACTACACGAAAATAGCCTTGAATCTCAACGACTCGTTATCTCAAATGCTATAATAAAATCGCCGTCGGGGGTTGCCGAAGAAAGCACCTACCTACATAAAATAGACACTTAATAAAAATGATCAATATTTTTCAGGATGTGTTTCCTACAGTATACAACTCTTTTTTACAGAATACCATTTTTACTACTATTTAAATTCCCCGTGGAGAAGGCGATTATCTCGGAATTTAAATATAATATGAACGGAATCGACATTAATTAACCCTCCCTTCCCTGTGATGGGTATCTTCTTCACGTTGCTTCTAATAACCATCAATTTCTCCATAAATATAATATATACAAGGGTAATATTTTAGTAATTCCTCCATAATATATTTACGCGTTGATTAAAAAAATAATATTAATAATAATAAAATTTATCGCGTACATTTGAGATATTTTGTGAACATCGGAAACAAAATTCGTAGCGCTGAGTGCGCGACACTATATTCGCATCACACTCTTGCATACTTCACTGTGGAAGTGCGAGGAGCTCTATGTTCTCACTGCCCGGCAGTAGCTCTCGGGTTTGCAATCAGAGTGTACTTATGCCCGTTCCGTGAGAGTTGCCAGATGTTTTGTTTTGTTTTTTAGCAAATAAATCTCAATTATTATAATTTTTGACTTCAATTATAATCATATTATAAGATGGAGCAGACAGCGAAAAAGGGACTGGTACGGTCGTGTTCAAAGAATGGACTCCACCATACTCCCCTATATTGCACTGCATAATCAACCTCATGGGACTCGTCCTCGTGGAAGACCTCCTAAAAGGAGCAACTCTCTGGAGAACAGACCACATAGGTCTACAATAAGGAAGAAGAAGAATAATAATTATAATCAATTAAGGGGATTAGCTATGAATGTTCTTATTTTTCCTATTTAAAATCGCTTATTTATGATTGGGTACTGACTACCCAACACAGGAACGCGCGTTTTTATTTTAGCACCGTAAGGGAAAGGTTAAAAGTAACAAGAAATTATCAAAACAAACAAAACGATTATTTGCTCAACGCAAACGCGTGACGTGTCGGTATCGGCTGATGACTGTCCAGTGTAAATGGACCTTAAGGCTTATACAGAATGCACACACAAGATCTATTAAAATGGATTCTAAATATTTTATGTTACATAATACATAACATTAGATCATCGTGCATATAGACGGCGATAATTTGCATACAAGTGACGAGGATGCGTGAACACTTATTATTAAATATTGCATCACCTCGATGCACGGCAGATTATGTTTCAAAACTTGGTTTCATTTGCATATTCATTATGGAAACGTAAGAATTAATTGTTCGATCAACACGACACAACTCTAATTCATATAAAGAATGTAAAAAAATATACAAGGATAAACAGGAAGGTTAAATAACCACGCGATTCTATCCTGACTACAATTTCTGGGTCCCTATATACATAATTCATCAACGAATACAAGTATCTCGGCCACAACATCTCACATTCCAGAGATAATCAGACTGCTGAGCTTCGGAGGAGAATCGGTATTGGGTGTGCGGCATATGGCAATCTGAAAAAGTTCTTTGATTAGTAACATTCCCCAATGTGTGAAATTCAAAATGTGCGATCAATGCGTACTTCCAGTAGCGACATATGGAGCAGAAAGGCTTACCCTCACCAAGTCGCCCATAAGGAGACTCCGTGTAGCACAAGGAAACACGAGCAAGAGAAACCGGATAAGAAATACTGAAATACGTAGAAGGGAGTAACAGATGTCGTCGAAAGGGCAGCAAGGGTGGTGGAGTGGAGACCCCGCGAAGATAAAACAAACTGAGATGCACCCCACACAATGGTCCGATGAAATTCGAAGAATTTCTGGCGATAGGATGCGGAAGGCACAAGACAGGAAGGAGTACGTGGAGAAATATGGGGGAGGCTTATGTCCAGAAGTGGGCGACAACGGTTGTTTCAGTAAGTAACCAAAGACAACAAAATAAAAGAATAAAATTAGCATATAACATTAACTACCTTACCCCAACCATACAATTTTACAGATAAACAAAACAAATGGACATATCAGACCTGACCAAATATGAGACCTTAAAAATTGTACACAGAGTGACCATGGAAAAGACAACAGACAGCAGCTACAAATTAACTAAAAATTCAGACAATCACAGACACTGGACCAGGAACTGTGACAGATATCACTTACCGAATGCACGAAATAAGACAGGACAATCAAGGATATTGAAAAATGGACTGAAACTTTACGATGAACTACCAAAAGACACAAGGAATCTCACTACAACTCAATATAAAAAATATCTGAAACAATATATAATTAATAGTAAGATGTAAAAATGTATCCATATAACCCAATTGGGTTTTAAAAAAAAAAAAAAAAATTTTTTTTTTTTTATTAAAAAGTGAGTAAGTAATTATACATAATGATTCACGAAATCGAAGCAAGAGAGATTAATCAATAAATGTTCAAATTATTGATGTTGTTGATTGAAATTTCTTGGTAGAAGTTCATTGTAAATAATGAAATTAAAATTATTTATTTATTACCAGAAGATGGCAGCGAGCTGCCGAAACCGGTCGAAGACGAAAATTAATAAGTAGATTTTACACTAAAAATAAACATAGAAAAATTCTTAATAATTTTTATTTTATTTTCATTATTTAATAAATGTATGATAGCTATACCGAAATTTATATCGACTTGGCTCGCGCTGTAATGATGTAAATAGCGATTCAACAAAATAATAATAATTAAAATAATTTGATCAAATAAAAAAAATGAAATCGAGAGAGCTTACGCAAAATTGTTAAGTAATCCAGTTTACCATTGAAAGACCGGGCCAGCGTTGGATAGAAGGGAAGAATGAAGAACGTACCCTTATCTCGGGCTGACAGCCACCCCCACCCCGGATACTTGTAGTATTAAGACAAAACACTTGTCACGCATAAGGGGGCATTAATCTTGATTAGCGAGCGGTTCTCACATCCAGCCACTGGTAAAGGAGACCGAGAATTTGAATGCTAGAGATAAATCATAGATCTTATATTTAATTAATCAAATGGATATTTATTACATATATTAATATAATAATTAAACAAAACGATTTTCATAATCATCTTTGTCATATCCATCATAAATAAATAATAAATATTCTAGATTAATGGATGGAAAAACCAAAAGGGGACGCCAACCAACGGGCCAAAATACAAAACATATTATATTTAAATTCAGTAATATTAGAAATAAATGTATCATTTTTTCAAAATATCATATGTATATATGGCTCTTAAATAACTTTAATACCAATATTTAAATTCAGTAAATTTTACGTAATTATTTGAATATTATTTTTATATGAAAACATGTTTACCACCCCTGATCTTTATGCCATGAGTCAGTTCATAACAGTGTCACCAGTCTGTCAATGCCAGCGAGCCTGGCGAAAGAGGTCGCTATTGAAATAAAGACAAAAAGTCATCACTGCAAATAAAAAAATATCAACTAATGCAAAGATGGCCAACCCTCACGCATGGAAGTGATGTTTGGAGCTGGCAATAAAGGATGAAAGTAGGATAAATGCCGTAGAAAAGGAATCACTGAGAAGAATGAGGAATGTGAGGCAAACGATTGCATCATAAGTAAAATTAAAAAAGGATCCCTAAGATGGTTTAAACATATGGAACGAGTGGACGAGAGAAGAATGGGTAAAATTTTGCCTACAACCAGTGCGAGTGGAAATAGAAGCCGTGGAAAACCAAGGAAAGCAAGGCATGACCAAATTAATCAAATACTGAAAGGTGGCTACATTCGAAATCAGAAAAATCGACGAGCGTGGATGTTACAATGTATGAATGTAGAAGAAGAGAAGTATGACTTAAGAGTCCGGGAAGAATCCAGTATAAACTCTGCCGGACAGTCTTTTAAGCCCTCCAAATTATATATCCGAACTATGTTTAACGGACAGCCTAAATACAAGGAAATCCACACTTCGCTCGGCGAACTCCTCGGCAATAGGAAGATTAGTCGAGCCAAAGCGTTGCCCTAGAACAAATTTTGGGGATCGAGCGTTTGCGGTAGCCGGTCCATCAGCTTGGAACAATCTTCTTTCACACCTCAGATGCATAAATGATCCGACAGATTTCAGATCTAAGCTGAAAACCCATCTTTTTCATATTTCTTACCCATTCAAAATTTAAAACTTTCATATTTTGTTGTATTATATTTTCTAATCTATCGCGAATATCAATCAGATGCAGCGTGCACATTTAGATTTAAAACACGTCTTAATGCGCCCTTGAGGTGATTACATCACAAAAACGGCGCTTTAAAAAATAGCATTTTATTATTATTATTATTATGTAAGCGGTATGGCGATCCATACTCTCTGCCTACCCCTCCGGGAAACGGCGTGATGGTGGTTAGTTCCTCTTGGTCTCATACATATAAAAAATCGTTTACTTCATTTCACAAATTGACTGCGGTATTTTTACATCTCTCTAATACTCGTCTCAAGGGTCTCAACTCAGCATATTGGCATTCGACAAGGGCCTGGGGTAGGTCCGTAAGCGCTGAGAGTAGGGGTGACCCTTCTGATTGATTTAGGAGTCGTTGGAAAGGGTTTAACCGATTCCTGTAAGGATTAGATATTCACTACGCGAAGGCCATGCATAGAATGAGAATACTAAAAGGTTTGGTCGAGTTTAATCTCATTGAAAGTTTTGTATCAGCGGGACTTAATTTGGAATAAAGTACCCTTACATATGCTCACTATTATCCAACGCAATTCTATATTTTTTTAAATCGAAAACATTTAAATGAATTACTTTGTGGTTAGACATGTTAATTTATTAGAAGAAAAAAAACTAACTAACTAACTAAGGCAACTCACACTATTTCGTGATAGTGTGATTTGCCTCAGGGATGCAATAACAATGTTATGGTTATTTCTAATTCTTAAGCTATTTTTTTTTTTTTTTTATGCTTCTCTTTTAAATTCTCATAATGTAATTGCTAACGATCTGGAAATATGTCCTGTAATATTTGTAATTTTAATTAAAATAAATGAAATTGAATGAAATAACCATCACGCCGTCTCTCCGAAGGGGTAGGCAGAAATAATGGACTGCCACACTTTTCTTTCCTGACATATTTCTCTCGCTTCCTCGACATATACATCGTGTCATGCACGCGCGTTGATTTCTGACTCCTCAGATGGCCGACATTTAATATTTGATTTATTTGATCGTGCCACGTTTTCCTCGGTCTTCCTCTATCTCTAGCTCCGTTCACGCCGTTCACATAAACCTTCTTTACCATTCTGTCTTCACTCATTCTTTCCGTGTGTCCAAACCATCTTAATGACCCTTTCCTTATTTTGTTCATAACACTTTCATTCGCACCACATTCACTTCTCATACTTGCATTTGTCACTCTATCATATACAGATTTGCCACACATTCCTCTATTTATGGTTCCATTTACATCGTTAACATATAATTTTTTTACCATTCCCTCTTCATTCATTCTTAACTACTTATTATTTGCAATATCTTTTGAGAAAATAAAATGTTTTGATTCGATTTGATTTGAGAAGACTCCACAACTATGTCATGAAAAAGTGTCTGTACTCGTATATAGCTACTCAAAAGAGAGGAGAGAAAGACTCCACCTGGTTGTGCAGAGGGAGATGAAGACACTAGGCCTCAAGGAAGAAGATGATGAACATAATACATGGTGCCAAACGATTAAAAAAGACGACCCAAGTAACGAGACAAAGCTAGGGGAAAGAGGCGTGTTATAGATACAAGTCTGGTTTCTTCCAACTGAGACAGCTAAAGCATATAATGAGATGTTTATCTGTTGGTGAAGCTAGGACCCTCGTAAATTCTTTAGATT
The DNA here is from genome assembly GCA_022606425.2 of Lepidostoma basale. NCBI lineage: Eukaryota > Metazoa > Arthropoda > Insecta > Trichoptera > Lepidostomatidae > Lepidostoma > Lepidostoma basale. Next base: position 724,992 of record JAHDVF020000551.1, on the reverse strand, counting down.
ATTGCAACGGAATGTACGCTGGATTGCCAAATAAACAATTAAGCAGAATACAAAGCGTATTCAATGCTGCTGCCAGATTGATTATGGGGCAACAAAAATACTGTTACATCACGCCGCTCCTGAAGGACCTTCACTGGCTTAAAAACCGAGGGCGAGTAAAATATAAATTGTGTTTGACAGTGTTTAAGGCTCGACACCAGAGAGCGCCAGCGTATATATCGGACCTCTGAGTGACACCCATGCCAATGGAAAGGCAACGTTCACTCCGATCAGTAGAAACAAGTGCAAACAACATAGCAATTCTCGTCAGAGCCAATAAAGCAAGTTTCTATGATCCTGCTTTCAGCGTTGCAGGTTCGTTGGCGTGGAATAGCCTCCATGTTAGTACCTATTAAGTATGAGGATAGTGACGTTAAATTTGCGAAACTTCTGAAGACTGCACTGTTCGGTCAGTCATTTCCTAGTGCGCCCTTAAAATACAAGTCATCAGAATAATAATAAAAAAGTAACAAGAAAACATTCGATTGATCGTTTTCAACAGCCAATTCAACCTTTCATTCCGGAATGCTAACAAGATCAACAAACAACTTTACTTTGATGCAATCGACACAACTCGATTGTGTTTTACGTTTCTGCACAAACATCATTCACGCGATATATTTATCATTTGAAATGCACCATTATCCGGTGCACGGAGCCAAATTTAATACAAGCAATATCTCACGCGTGCAAATAGCCTATTTCAAACACTGGTGGGCGGTGGATTATATTAATGCGGAAACTAGCGGAATATGGGTCAAAATTTGAAGTTCAAAGGTGTTGCCCAACTTATAGTAATACATTTAATAAGAGAACATTATTTTGCAACGATAATCTTAATTTTAAAGGCATTTGAAACGTGGCTTCACCGAAGAATGTTCAAGACCCCATGGACAGACAGAGTGACGAACACAGAAGTCCTGAATCGTGCAGGAGTAAATAGAGAGCTGCTGACATTGATCAAAGTCCGCAAGATTTCATACCTGGGTCACGTTCTACGAGAAGAGAAATATCGCCTGCTGCATCTGATTTTGAAGGGAAAAGTGGAGGGCCGCAGGGGGGCACGGAGAAGGCGGATCTCTTGGCTGCGCAATGTGAGGGAATGGACGAGAATCGAAACTGTGGAGGAGCTATTCTGGACAGCGCAGGATAGGGAAGAGTTTACCAGAGTGATCGCCAACGTCGGGGGGACCTGACAGGGTATTTTAAGAAGAAGAAGAATCTTAATTTGAAACTCCGACAAAGAATGATTAAATATTATATATGGTATGTTCTACTATACTGAATGTAATGAACCGGTTGGAAACGTTCGAGATGTGGATATACCACAGAATGCTACGTAGGTATACCGTGGACCGATTGGGTCAGTAATGCAGACGTACTGCAGAGAGCCGGAGCCAATAGAGATTAAAAAATTAAATTAAAAATAAAATATCAAACATGTTTCGAACTAATCAGCCCTTCATCTGTGATATTATATAAATATTTAAAATATTATAAAATTGTTAACAAACATGGTCAGTTTTGATTGATGATATAATGTTTTTTTTTGGAACTTTAATAAGAACTTAAAATAATTAATTTAATTTTTGAATTTATTCATAATATTTGTTTTAACAAAAGCATAAATGTTATAATACTCGTATTTTAAATATTTATATAATTTTCACTGATGAAGGGGTGTTTAGTCCGAAACATGTTTGATATTTAATTTTTATTTTTTTAATATATGTGAGTGTTATTTACAAAGTATATAAAAAAAGAAAGATTAAACATATGTTTAAAGATAGTGTTCTTTTTTATTTATTATTTTGTTAGGCCAAAAAAGTATAACTTTTCATGAGTGTACACAAGTACACACATTGTTATTTTATTTGAGAGAAACTATTTTTGATTTTCGCTGATATTTTTAGAGTCGTTCCATGCTGAGTATTCGTGTAATGTGCGATTTTCCCATTGCACTTGTTTTCTTGGCATCCATCCGTGGAAAAATTCTAGGAAAACATAAATTCTAGAAAAATTACGTTTTGCATGCATGTGTACTTGACTACGTCAATGGCAACATTATTTGAGAAACGGGAAACAGAAATTGGATCCTAGCCAAAGAATCTTGTGCATTTTATTTCTACAGAGTTGCGTTTAACATGAACCCACTAGAATTGTGAATGGGGTTAGGTAGCCACTAAAATGTATGCGATTCGAGTAGGTATTGATTTCGAGTGGAATTCCAATGCACATAGTTAAATGGGAACAAAATTAAATAGAAAACTCTACTAAAGATACAATAATGTTAACAACATTTTGAATGTATACAAATTCTTGTAGACAAATACTGGATTTTACCCATTGCGGATCAATTATTGTATTATATTATAAGGATTAATTATATCTCAATAGAGACGGAGATGTAAGGGGGAGTAAGGGGGATCCTATTGACTTTTCGAGCGGTGCATGGCCATTACCGTGGTGATGGCCATGCTACGCTGGAGGATTGATCTGATCCCAAGTACCTATCCACACCTCCTTGACTTTGGTCTCCCCTGGAAACTATGCGAAATGTTAGATATCGAGTGTGAATAACCTCGGTGGATAATATTGATGCATAGGCTAACGTGAAAGGACAATTCGCCAACCCGTCTGGCAAGCGTGGCGTTGTATGCCAACCAACGGCTGTTAAAGAAGAAGAAGAAGAGACGAAGATGTAAATTGTTTTCTCGGAACAGAATATGGTGGCCGAGACGCTTACAGGACTTATGACCTGTCATTGGTTTGGTTGAGCGATCGCTTTATGTTTAACAACATTCCCCGTTCCACCCTTCTTACGACCACCACGGCTGACAAATTTATAGGAAGTTGTATATATGCTAAGATGCTGCGCCTATCTTTACATTTTTTAGTTCACTCTACACTAGCATCATCTATTAAGATTGGGAAGCATTAAGCATAAAATCTTTATTAATGCACTGTGAAAGGCTATGCAATGTGGTGGTCGTACTTTTCCCCACGCAGTATATGACCCAGATGTGAGATCTTTCGAACCTTGATAGTTGATAACAATTCCCTGTCAACTCTAGCTCGCCTCAGGACTTCGGTATTGGTAACCATGTCTGTCCAGAAAACTCTGAGCATTCGGCGATGGAGCCACATTTCAAATGCTTCCAGTCTGTTCATTGAGTTAACTTTCAAGGTCCAAGTTTCACACCCGTACAATAAAACAGACCACACATAGCATTTGATCATTCTCTGGCGGAGCTTCAAGTTTAATCTTAATGACTCTTTAAGTGAATGATATGTTTCACCTGTCTAAGACATTGTAAAATGACATTTGATAAAGCCATTAGACATGTCGTTCAAAATAATATAATAAAACTTCTATAAAACAGTTGTTTTCATTAAAAATTTAATATCGAGTTTTACATCATTGTTCAAGAAAAAATAAATAATAGACCCTTATTTTAATCATAACACGTCAATTCGTACTACATCCACTTCGTATATTTGCTTATTTTTATTCTCATTTAGATCTACTGTTTCCAAAAGTAAAATGTATAATTTACGTTATGAGATATTCGCGAATACTGCAAGATGAGAAATTCTTCACATCTTTAAAGACCTTTCAGATATTATGTGTAGCAACTTCAGTTGTGACCTCTCGTTAACCTTATAAAATACAGCTTCCCTGTGTTTTCTAGTTTCAACATATAACTCAGGTGTTAAGGGTTTGCAAGGATCTGTGACCTTTCGGCGTGGCTTGATCTCCCTTGGAGTAAACCTGCCGATTCCAGAGACTAGGGAGGGGAGAAATGGTATCGAACGAATGGGTATCGAACGCGTAAAACAAATCGATACTTTAAATACTGAACCTTTCATTATTTAATATTATTAACAAGATAAAACAATTACGATATACGAGTATAGCCGGCTAATATCATTGTGACCAAATAAGAGATATAGAAATCCGAATTATTTTGCAAAGCTGAGCAAAAATGACCCGTGAAAAAATCCAAGATTTATATTCCTCACCCTCCATATTCACCAGACCTTGTTCCGTCTGACTAAAATATATTTCAATATTTTGAATGTATACAAATACTTGTAGACGAATACTGGATTTTACCCATTGCGGGTTATCATTTTTAAGGATTAATTGTATCTCAATAGAGACGAAGATGCAAATTGGAAACAGAATATGGTGGTCGAGGCGTTTACAGGATTTATGACCTATCATTGGTTGGGTTAAGCGCACGCTTTATGTAATACAACATTCCCCATTCCGCCTTTCTTACGACCACCACGTCTGACAAAATTTTGGAAGATGTATATATGCTACAATGTTGGGAACACTTCACATTTTTTTAGTTCAATCTACACTAGCGCTATCTATTAAGATTGGATTAAGCATTAAGCAGAAGATCTTTACTAACGCAATGTGAAAGGCATACATTGCTAGATAGATTAACATACATTGCTAGATAACGCCTGGAGATGTCTCTCCAATTTTTATGCTTTTTAACTTGGACCAGTAAACGCCTCGACCACCATATTCTGTTTCCAATTTGCATCTTCGTCTATATTGAGATACAATTAATCCTTAAAATATATTTCGGTTTATGGATCACTCTGTGAAAGTTAAAAAAATATATATATTGGATTGATGTTGCAAATGACCTAATCCGATATTAATTCAAAATCCCAAAATTTTAATTTATTTTATATTTTTTTTTTGGCTTTATTCAATAGACAATTTTATGCCATTATAGTTTAAAGATGATTTCGGGCATATGGGTGCCACGGCTAGCTCGAATGAAGCGCAATCGTGAAGTCCAATTTTCGTCTTTGTGAATGCGTATTAACCACGTAAAATGGACGTAGTGCACGATAAGTTTGGCGAACCGAACCATGATTTTCAAAATAAATTTGCACAATTTGCGAGCACTGTTTTGACGTCAGTCTATTCATGGTGAAATGGCAAAACGTACCGACAACAAATCAACTGTCAACTGTCAAATTGACAGTCTGTAGAAACAATGTTGCCAGTTTAAAAACCAAACCTCTAAACAAAATCAACTTATACTAAGAAATCGTGATTCAAAAGCAATTAAATGATAACAAAAATAATATTATATTGTAACCATGAACACGAAGAGAAAAATACTCGATTATTACGAGAACTTGAAACATGTTATGTGTGAGATGTGTGTGATACTTCGCGTCATACATCGATACTCCTAAGAGCTTTATTCCGCAACCCTAGTCGGCCCGTTATCCCATACAATACGGGTTATCCCACACTCGGCCTGTCGCCCACGCTGTCTTCTGCTGCCCTGGTATGAAGTCTCCTGTATGTATTATTCGTGTTCTTCCGACAGTGCCGGTTAGTGATTCTGCTAACACCAAAACAAAATTAATTATTATGCTTATATACATAAAAACATTATAAATAATTATATATATCTGAATAAATCCATAATTTCAGCGAAAAAAAAAAATACAAATGAAAACGACTGTTTCCTAGAAGTTTTATTATATTTTATGTTAATTACATGTTCTAAAACATTATCAAATTTTTGGACCAACGCTGGAGGATGGGACTTACAGAAATAAAAGAAACCTTGAACTTGAAGAACTAATTAACCAGGAAACAGTAGTGAGATTCTGTAAGTCTCAACGCCTACGGTGGGCTGGCCATGTGGAAAGAATGCCAGAGGGTAGAACAACACAAACTATCCAGATGGGTGCCTCGCGAAAAGAGACCAAGAGGCAGACCGAGGAAAAGATGGGCGGATTGCGTGGAAGAAGATTGGGAGAAAATGGAAGGAGCTGGGGAATGGAGAGAGATGGCCAGAGACAGAAGTCAGTGGAGGACCGTTGTGGAGGAGGCCAAGTCCCACACCGGGATGTAGCGCCGAGAAATGAATGAATGAATGAAAACATTATCAAACATTTGATAAAGTCATTAACATAAACTATAACAACTTCTATATAAAATACGTTTTCATTCGTATTAATTATTTAATGAGGAGTTTTGCTTCATTGTTCAAGAAACAATAAACCAATAATACTAATGAAAACGTCTATTTTCAAGAAGTTTCATTATATTTTATTAATGTGATAATTTAAATTTGCTTTAGTAAGGCGGCACATTTCACTCCCATAAAATATAATAATAAAAATAACAAACTGGTAACACGAGTCACACACGCACGTCGATTCTTCCGACATCTTACATGACCAACATTTAAAAATGGATTAATTTGGTCATGCCAATATTTTCCTCGGTCGACCTCGACTCCGTACTCCATTGACATCATTAACGTATACTTTCTTAGCCATTCTTTCTCCATCCAAGCGCTCCATATGTCCAATACTACGCATCGATCCTTCCGCTCTACATTCCTTTCTTATATCAGCATTGCTAAAATAATTTAAATTTATAACATCCATCAAATATAATAATACTACTAGAAAACAAAAGTTTTAATCAATATTGAACGCTTTTATATGCTCACAATCTAATATTTATCATAAAAAAAATATTGTAATATAATGAAGTCGTATTTTAAAAACCTAAACCACGCGGCGCTACTGATCTGTAGAATCATCTGATAAGGTGTAGCAGACATGTGAATGCATTGGTATAAATTAATATTATATATATCAGAGCAAGGTGTACAGATTTCCACATAGAGACGGCTCTTCTGTATCTAAAGAATAAATCTTCTTTCGTTAAAATGGTTCAAACTGGTATAACGTAGCAAGTGGTCATAATATATCCATTTGAAATACCATGTAACTAACTTAACCCAACCCTTATGTATGGAAGCAAAGGTGGAACTGGCAGAAGAAGGATGAGAGCAGAATAAATGCGGTAGAGATGAGATAAGATAAGTGGGCCCCCTGGCCCCCCATGGATTAGGCCCCTTTGGCAACCTATGCTCTAGTACAACATTTGGTGATTGAGCCTTTGCAGTAGCCAGCCCATCAGCTTTAAACAATATCCCTTCATACTCGTACTTTAGGTGCTTAAATGATCCGACAGATTTCAGATCTAACTCATATTTTTCAAGGATTAATTGTATCTCAATAGAGACGAAGATGTAAATTATTTGGAAACAGAATATGGTAGTCGAGGCGTTTACAGGTCTTATGACCTGTCATTGGTTGGGTTAAGCGATGACTTTATGTTTAACAACATTCACCATTCCGCCCTTCTTACGACACCACGTCTGGCAAATTTTTGGAACTTGTATACCTATATGTTAATATTTTTTAATAACTTCACTGTTGGTAGGGACATCTACACTAGCGCCATCTATTAAGATAATTTAATTAATCCTTAAAAAATTATTAACCCGCAATGGGTAAAAATCCAGTATTTGTCTACAAGTATTTGTATACAAAAAAAATATATATATATTTTTCATATTTCATACCCAAATTAAAACCCAATTTACGTACATTTCTATTTTTTATATTATTTTCTAACCGATCGTAAATATAAGATGCAGTTACATTTTTAAATTTGGAACACGTCTTAATGCTCTCTTAAGCTGATTACATCACAAAATCGGCGCTTTAAAAATTAGATTATTATTTTTAAACTGTAAAATTAAATAACTTTGTTTTTGTATCACAATTGTATTTTATTTTACGCGACAGCTGTTTCATCAACCTATGTTGACATCATCAGTAATGTAATCTACTTCCTGTTATTGTTTATCGTTTTTCATTTATTATGTTTCATCGTTTTTGACTCTATACTATGTGTAATAGTACCTTTTAATTACTGTTTTATTATTATTATTGTTTTTTTTTTTATTATATTTTCCACCTTTAATATTTTCTCCTATAAATAGTAACAAACCGTTCTTTAAATTAAAATATTTAGGTACCTTAATCAATTTCAGCAAGAAATTATTCAAATGAACATAGAAAGAAATACACTTAAATTCGAAAAATCACGAAAATTTGACATTTGATATATTATTGTAACACCTGATGATGTCAACATAGGTTGATGAAACAGCTGTCGCGTAAAATAAAATACAATTATGATACAAAAACAAAGTTATTTACTTAACCAGTTTAAGGTATCATAGTGTTTCGGCCAAAACAATGGACTATTATTTTTATTATAACTAAATACGCAGTGGGGTGCATGACACCCCACGTGCCCAATTAAGGGTTAAATTCGTTTGCTTTTTAATAGCTCGTCTAACTAATAGAGAATACGATATTAAACGACATTAAATAATAAGTCAACATGATTTTGCGCTAGCCGAGTTTCTCTAGCTCTGTTCACTGGGAAACACGGCCTAGGAGAATTAATTAATGAGAGACATAAGCTTTATAAGTGAATGCGAAACTTGTAACTTATCTTGTCTCGGAGTCTGGGAAATACAAAACAAGGACTGGTCAAAGGTCAAAGATCTGTTTTATACAATGCCAGAATGTTAAGCAAAGCATTCACTTGCAAGAAAACTTACGCAAGTGTTAGCTTGCGCGAATTGTCCAGACCTGCTCGTGTTCATTTGCATGTTATGTTTTTAATGTGAAAGACACCTAAGGGATTTTTTTCGATCGCTTGGGAGATCGACGTCTTTCATATTCGTGAAAGTACGTTCAGAAGACAAATACTCTGGACTTTGGAGAGTATTATGTATTCCTTATGTCGAACCATCTCTCATGCGTTCCTGGTATTATATATTTTTTATCTCTTGTAAACATACAACCTTATGTATGGAAGCGAAGCATAGAACTGGCAAAATAAGGATAAAATTAGAATAAATGCAGTAGAAATGAGATCTCTTAGACGAATGTGTGATACTCTGTGTATGATAGTGTCGAATGAAAATATAAGAAGTGAATGCGGTGCGAATGATGGTGTTATGAACAAAATAATGAAAGGATCATTAAGATGGTTTGTACATACGGAAAGAATGAATAAAGAAAGAATGGTAAAAAATATATATGTTAACGATGTAAATGGAACCAGAAATAGAGGAAGACCGAGGAAAACGTGGCACGATCAAATAAATCAAATATTGAATGTCGGCCATGTGAGGAGTCAGAGAAATCGACGCGCGCGCATGACACGATGTATGAATGTTGAGGAAGCGAGAGAAATATGTCATGAAAGAAAAGTGTGGCAGTCCATTCTTTCTGCCTACCCATTCGGGGAGACGGCGTGATGGTTAGTTAGTTAGTTAATGTTTTAAATGTTCTCAATAGATGCCTTAAACTATTATTGTTGTCTGTAATATTTTTTGAGAAAATAAACTGATTTGATTTGATTTATCTATCGCCATTTTATTGTCACGTGAATTCTACACCAGACAAAAGACAGTGTGACAATCACACTGCCATCGCCGGGAATCGAACACATGACCTTCAGTATGGCAATCATCCATAAATGAAGTCTTTCTTCATTCATTATATCCAATTTAATAATCATAGATATTTTGAAATAATCTATGACCATCTATATTCTTGTCTACCCACGCCTATACGAGAACATCTCAACAAATAGTTTATGGCAAACTAGCTAATATATTGAGGCAGTCGGATATTTGAAATGTCTTAATATTTCAGGGGCAAACGAGCTATCCACAAAAAGATAAAGCACAAGAAAAAACTATAATACAATATCCGATATCAATCACGCCTTATTACTGTTTCCGGGCTGTTGTAAGATTGTACGAAATATAATATGAGGAAGTTAGAGTTATGACGAATACAATGATAACATAATGTTGTATTATGTTATATTTTTATGTAATACGATGCTATACATCTTGTTAATGATACAGATCAAAGAAACTTAACTAATTAAATATCACGGAGTTTCCATGGAGGGGTAAGCAGAGCGGATAGACCGCCATACCGTACTATCCTGACATACCTCTATAACATCCTCCATATTCATATATCGTTACCAGTCTCGGTACTCTGGTAGAAGCCCAGAAGCCCGGCTTGCGTATGAAATTTTGAATCAAAACCCCCAAATCTAAGTAATCATGCCCCTGCATAAACCAACCCTTCTTCTTCTTCCTCAGCCTATTCCCGTCCAGTCAAGACAAAGGCCTCCTCCGTTCGCTTCCATGTCACTCTGTCTTGTGCAGACTGCATCTAGGTTATTCCGACGTGTCTGTTCAGATCATCCTTCCACCGTAGTTACGGTCGCCCTGCACTTCTCTTTGCCGTCCAAGTCAGCAGTATTCTTGTCCATTTTACATCTGAGCTTCTGGCTAAGTGACCTGCCCATTGCCATTTCAGAGTCGCCACCCGTAGGATGATGTCAGTGACCTCTGTTCTCTCTCTCTCACCGTATCGTTTCTGACTGTCTCTTAGGCTTATTCCTAAGATAGCTCTTTCCATGGCTTTTTGGGTCACTCGTAGTTTCTCGGCACTTTGTTTGGACAATGTTACAGTTTCAAGACCATGAGTACCAACTGGCAGAACGCAGGACTTTTCAGACTGATCGGTATTTTCCGGGTTTTAAGCATGTAACCCATGATTCCGAAAGCTGCCCAGTTTAATCCAATTCTTCTTTTTAGCTCTGCGGTTTGGTTATCTCGGCCCAATCGAATATTGTGTCCCAGGTATGTATATTCTTGCCATTTCAATTCTAGCATAAACCAACAACCCACCAATGATAATAATAATTAGGCTAATTTGTATAGCGCCGTTTTCGTGAATATTTCACCTCAAGGGCGCCTTGACAATGTTTTAGGTCATGAGAGTTGCATCTGACACCAGCAATCGGATAACCGTTGTTTATATTTTATGCGATATTTTGAAAAGGTGGGTTTTTAGGTGAGATTTAAAATCTGTCTGATTGTCAATGCATCTGAGGCGTGCAGGAAGCATATTCCAGGCGGACGGCCCTGCCACTGCGAAAGCCCGATCTCCGAAATTTGCCCGTGAGTTGCGCTTTGGCTCAACTAATCTGCCTATTGCCGAGAAGTTTGCTGATCGAAGCGTTGATTGCCGCAAGTTAGCGCTATCAGCAACACAAAGTTCAGATATATAAGCTGGTGCCATTCCGCGAAAAGCTTTAAAAACGTTCCAGCAACGTGTATACTGGATTCTTTCAGGATACTTGAGCCAGTGAAGATCTTTTAGATGTTGTGAAATATGCGAATTTATAAGTCGTGCTGCCGCATTGAAAGCTAATTGAAGATTATTTGTTTGTTTCTTGGGGATGTTGGCGTAAATTCCGTTGCAATAGTCGAGTCGAGCGACACGATGAAGGAATCAATAAGTGTTTTTAATGCATCAGTGGGAATATTTCTTTTGATTGCTTTGAGCTGCGTTAGGTGAAAGAAACTGACACTTACCGTATTATTTAGATTAGCTACCTATCACATGTCATGAGAATCAATATACTAGCTACAAAAAACAAATTCTTCTTCTTCTTCCTTGTTGTAGACCTATGTGGTCTGTTCTCCAGAGTATTGCTCCACCTGTGAGGTAGATTCCTAGCTGTCCTTCCATCTTTTAGAAGGTCTTCAACGAGGACGAGTCCTATGAGGCTAATTACGCAATGCAATATAGGGGAGTCTGGTGGTGTTCATTTTTTGAACATGACCGTACCAGTCCCTTTTTCAAATCAAATCAAATCAGTTTATTTCATCAACAGACATTACAAAATTATTTTTTAAGGCATCTATTGAGAACAGGTAAAATAATATATTGTGTATAGTATACTACCAAAAACGCATGAGAGGTGGTTCAACATAAGGAAGACAGGATACTCTCCAGAATTAAGAGTATTTTGCCTTCTGAACGTATGATACTCACTAATATGAAAGACGGCGATCTCCGAGTAGACCGCTTTCAGCAGATTAATTGATCTTCCCACCGGTGTCACCAGAGGCAGGTTGGTTCTGGCGGCCGGTTGGTAAAACAATCTATGCTGTCGCTGATAAAAAGCCGAACACCCTCCAGCACGGCCGCTGTCTGCTGCTTTTCGCTGTCTGCTCCATCTTATAATATCCTCGACCTCACATATCTCTCTTATTCTAGTGTTCCTCACGCGATCTCTCAGTGTCTTGCCTGCTATCGTCCTCAGTGTCTTCATTTCGGAAGTTCTCAAAACTTGTTTGGTCCTTACTGTGTCTGCCCTTGCTTCGACGCCATATGTTATTATTGGTCTTACGCATGCTTTATAGATTCTCATCTTACTTTTAATGGCCATGTCTTTGTTTTTCCATATTGTGGATTTTAGAGCCCCAGAGATTGCAGCTGCCTTGTTTACTTGGGCTTGTATTTCTTCCCGAGGATCACGCGATCTCTCAGTGTCTTGCCTGCTATCGTCCTCGAAACTTGTTGGGTCCTACTGTGTCTCACCAAATTGTATACAGTAATTGGGTTCAAACGCTTTTTTGTACTCGTATAGAAAAAAAGTATACCAGTATGTAGCCAACTTCACACTTGTGATGGCAGCCATTTTGACTAAGACAATGGCGGCACACGCCTGAGAGTCAATTCGATACAAGTTTATTTTCGCCACGCGGGTGACGTTACCATAAATAACAGTCTACCCCGCTAATTGTTGGCGACTGGTTCCGAGAACAAGTAGCATTGGTTTAATAAATAGTAAATTAATATGCGTCCACCATCTTTCATTCGCGAATCGTTGCCCCGAGACATCGGCCGAGATGACATTTCCAGCGGGATCGAAGTTCGAACCAGGGACGGTGCTAATAATCGCCTTCTTCGTGTCAATGGAAAGAAATTCTTGTACAGTTTATTAATTTCAGGGAGATGATTTGCAATAGTTTAAATATGTTTCCACGTTCTAGCTTTCTAACTTTGGGGCTAGCCCCATTTCAAATATGTTTGACCCCTCTCGGTAAAAGTTTAAAATCAAATGATTTTATTTTCTCAAAAGATATTACAAACAACAATTATAGTTTAAGGCATCTATTGAGAACAGGTAAAACATAAAAATATATACAATATAATACCAGGAACGCATGAGAGATGGTTAAACATTAGGAATACAAGATTCTCTCCAAATTCAAGAGTATTTGTCTTCTGAACGTATTTTCACGAATATGATAGACGTCGATCTCCGAAGCGATCATGTTCAGCAGTTTGATTGCTCTCCCCACCGGCATCGCCAGAGGCAGGTTGGTTTCGCATGCTGGGAGATAAAACAGTCTGTGCTGACGCTGTCGAAGATAACCATCTGGAACATAAAGATGGATAGCCTCCAAGATAACGGAGTTCTGAAAGAATCCCCTGATAAGTCTGAATAAATGGGTAAGTGTGCACCCATCTCTTCTTATCTGCAAACTATTGGTCCCCAGAATGCCCAAGAGGAACGCAGCGGGATAAAGCCACGGATAGCTACCAAACTCTTTCATGTATAGATATCTCAGAAATCTTTTCTGAACCCTCTCTAACATGAGTAGTAGATCCTTACTAAGAATACGGTTTTATACAATGTGTTTTATTAAATTTTTAAATAAACCATTATAAAATTTGGCACAATTTATATATATTAAAGCCACTAAACAATCGTGTTTATTATTATAAAATAAATAAATAATCCATCGGAAGTGACCGGGTCTATTAAGAAGCCAACATACATGAGCTAACACTTAAGTGTCAGAACAACAAAAATAATGCAATTTCGTAAAAATCATTAATACACTCTTTTATATTAATTATTCTATTGGCAGTCGAACGATTACGAGAGGCAAAGCTTTTAACAGGCATTTAAAAACGAGAAAAGAAATCTTTTCAAACCGAAAATGGCATATTTAACCCTTTTGTGTGAAACTGGGTACAATAATAATAATAATAATAATAATATGCTAACTTTTAAAGCGCCGTTTTTGTGATGTAATCACCTCAAGGGCGCATTAAGACGTGTTTTAAATCTAAAAATCTAAATGTGACCGCTTAAAAAGCGATCGGTTTAAAAGTATAGTAGAACAAAGTATAAATGTTTAACTTGGGTATGAAATATGAAAAAGATGGGTTTTCAATTTAGATCTGAAATCTGTCGGATCATTTATGCATCTAAGGTGTGAAGGGAGATTGTTCCAAGCTGATGGACCGGCTACCGCGAACGCTCGATCCCCGAAATTTGTACTGGGGCAACGCTTCGGCTAAACTAATCTTCCTATGTAAAATGTTTTGTCACATCTCAGTAACCAAAATTTTCTCGACTTGGTATGCCATCCAAAACGTCCCGAAATGATACTCAATAAATATTTTTTTGACACATTTTTGTGTTTGTTAAAAACGCATTGGCCGCCACTGTGTCGAAGTTTGAACCTCCGCGTTACATTCTATTCGACCAATAATAAAATAATATATCACAATCATTTTGCAAAGTGAGATATTCATAATTGATCGAAAACGAAATGTGTTATGCGTTGCGAAACAGGGGCAATGACCTGTTTGGCAAATAAAAGTATGGATTAAAACGTTCAATTTATAAATAATGATATATATATTTTCTCTACCGAATTTATCTATCTGGGAAGCATGTTTACAAGACATAAAATAATGGAAAAAGATATCGGAAGAAGGGTTGGAGCTGGAAACAAAATAAATGGAGAATATTACCAATATTTGTAGACTGGACTTTACCCATTGCGGGTTAATCATTTTTAAGGATTGATTGTATCTCAATAGAGACGAAGATGTTAATTGTTTTTTTGGAAACAGAATATGGTGGTCGAGGCGTTCACAGGACTTATGAACTGTCATTGGTTGGGTTAAGCGATCGCTTTATGTTAACAACATTCCCCATTCCGCCTTTCGTACGAACACACCACGTCTGACAAATTTTTGAAAGTTGTATACTCGTATATGTTAATAATTATGTTGCACCACAGTATACACTAGCGCCATCTATTAAGAATAGGTGTAAGCATTAAGCAGAAAATCTTTTATTAATGCAATGTGAAAGGCTACATTTGCTAGACAACGCCAGGAGAAAACTTCTCCAATTTAATAACAATAACATGTGAAGTGTGGTGCAACATTGTAGCTTATATACAACTTCCAAAAAATTGTCAGACGTGGTGTGTTCGTAAGAAGGGCGGAATGGGGAATGTTGTTAACATAAAGCGATCGCTTAACCCAACCAATTGTCATAAGTCCTGTAAACGCCTCGACCACCATATTCTGTTTCCAAAAAACAATTTACATCTTCGTCTCTATTGAGATACAATCAATCCTTAAAAATAAATGGAGCACTAAAAATCTAGTTATCTATTTCGATGAATTCAATCAATTAATATTCAGTAGTAATAAAATATATGCGGTATAAGAAAGACACAAAAAGATTTCCTTATGTGCGGGTTCATTATATTATACATGGAAATATACATATATTAGTATGTTTACTAAGCAGCCGTTCTCGGGCGCTAATGCCACAAACAAAACAAGCAATCTCTCATGTCAAGAGATGTAAACAGGCAAGACAATAAGCGCTCACGGCGAGCTCTCGTGGACCAGAGATGCTGTTTAATTTCGCCTCTAGGTACAGTATATCCCTCACTCCGGGTTAATCTTAATAAATCAGCCATCCTTTGAGATGTTCTGCCATGGTTTCTTGCCATTTTAAGCGCCGATTTATAGCCGTGTTGACGAGTGAATACTGCATAAATACTCGTATGTTTCAAGTGCGGCATTAATGAGTTGCAAACTGATAACTGATTCAATGTTAACACAAGAAAAACTAACTTATTTACTTAGATAGCCATTGTCGTCCACTGCTGGAGCGAGTGCAGAAAAAAATTCTGCGCTTTCTTCACCTCAGGGAGCGCGGTTATTACCCGTGGCTCTTTCCGACTGAATTCTTGCTAGGTATGCTAAGCTACCAATCATTGGAAAGAAGGAGGAATATTCACTTGGGAGTTCACTTCTTTCAGCTGATTGGCGGCCGTATACAGTACTCGATGTCCTGAGTGATGTAGGTGTGTCCCTGATAATTACCTTCGTCACAGATAGAATAGATTGTTTTATTTGCCGCGCTGCAGAACCAACCTGCCAATGGTTATGCCTGTGGGTAGGGCAATCTTATTGCTTAATCGGGTCGCCTCGGAGGTCGACATATTTCGTGATAGTGTGAGTTGCCTCAGGGATGCAATATCAATGTTATGATTATTTCTAATTCTTAAGCTTATTTTGATTTATTTTTTTATGCTTCTCTTTTAAATTCTCATAATATAATTGCAAACGATCTGGAAATATGTCTGTAATGTTTGTAATTTTTATTAAAATAAATTAAATGAAAATAGGTATCCCATAATTCTCTACCTATCCCTGTCTTGTGCCTTTCGCATCCAATCGTCAGCAATTCTTCTAATGTCATCGGACCATCGTATAGGGGGTCTCTCTCTGTTTCTTTTGTCTTCGCGGGGTCTCCACTCCACCACTCTTCTGGTCCATCTACCAATCTGGCAACATGTCCCGTAAATGACCATTTAAGCTTAGCTACCCTTGCAACGACATCTGTTACTCCCGACGCTCTACGTATTTCAGTATTTCTTATACGGCCTGAGAGTCTTACACGTAGCATAGCTCTTTCGTGTTTCCTCTGTGCTACACGGAGTCTCCTTATGGTCGACGTCGTACTTTAAGATATGTTTTGTACGCCTTGTTCATTAATTGTTCCCTAAATTTGCAAAACATATATTTTGAGATTATTTAAACTGCGTAAAATGCCTCCCTAGAACGGGTTACCTCAGTTGGGACGCAGTGGCGGTACTCCCATAAAAGCCCAGAAGCCCGGCATGCGTAAGAAATTTTGAATCAAAACCCCCAAATCTAAGTAATCATGCTCTCGCAGAAACCAACAACCCACCTAATCACATTCCAACAATGTTCCTATCAGACGCAAGAGGAATAGCCACGAGAGCTGAACCTCTGTGAGCCAGAAGAGGTTTTGATTCAAAATTTCTTACGCAAGCCGGGCTTCTGGGCTTCTATGGGAGTACCGCCACTGGGAAGGGAGGCAATCCCAACTTGGGAGGTATTAAAAAAATGTACTTGGTAATCAGTAAATGTGATGCACCCTCCAAGAACAAGCTTCTAAAATCTAATCTCTTGTCCAGAAACTCCACCCTACGCATTCACAGTTAATTATTTTGTTGAATCGCTCTTTACATCTTTACAGCGCGACCCAAATCAATGTAAAGGGAAAAGCTATCATATTGATTCTCGTGACATATGCTAGGTAGCTAATCTATCGCCATTTTATTGTCGCGTGAATTCTACACCAGACCAAATACAGTGTGACAATCGCATTGCCATCGCCGGATTTCGAACTCGGGATCTGCGGTATGCCAGTCAGAGCTCTTACCACTCTGCCATGAAGGTCGTCATCGTTTTAATTGTTGTTTTAAAATAGAATTATTTATAATATCATGTTATGGACCCATTAAGTTCTACTACATCGATTTGATTATCGAATTCAAAATCAAGATATCATAAAATATACAACGCTTATATCCTGTTTCACATGAACACATGCCTTTGATGCAAGATAAATAACAATGATAATAAATACAAGGTGTAACAAAGTTAAAAATATGCATAATGCAATCGTTAAGATAGTTTGGACACATGGAAAGAATCAATAAAGACATAATGGTGAAGAATGGACAAGAAGACTGCTAACTTAGAGACCGTGGACGGCAAAGAAAAGTGCAGGGCGACCGCAACTACGGTGGAAGGATGATCTGAACAGACACGTCGGAATAACCTGGATGCAGTCTGCACAAGACATAGTGAAGTGGAAGCAACTGGAGGAGGGCTTTGTCCAGGAGTGGACGGGAATAGGCTGAAGAAGAAGAATCTAAAGAAACATAGAGGAAGCTTGAGAGATATAGAGCAGTGTGGTAGTCTATTTTATCGGTTTATCCCTCCGAGAAAACGGCGTGATGGTTAGTTAGTTCAAATCAAATCAGTTTAATTACTCAAAAGACATTACAAACAGCATAAATGTTTAAGGCATCTATTAAGCATAGGTAAAATATTATATACATACAACATAATACCAGGAACGCATAAGAGATATGGTTCGACATTAGGAAGACAATATGCTTTCAAAAGTCGAGAGTATTTGTCCCCTGAACGTACCTTCACTAATATGAAAGACGTCGAGTTAAGTCAAGCTTTGAGGTAGCAAAAGAAAAACTAAAATATGATAAAGGCCTATTTTGTGGAAAAACAATGTATGGTAGAATCCGAGTTACAACGTCAAGACTAATAAAATCAAAAATAGAATAAGTTCGTTCCAAATACAAGATTTAAATTTTGCCGTTAGCCATTTTACACCTTGTATACTAGGTTATAAAAAACGTCGGGTCTCCGCGTCTAATCGGCAAAGCAGATTACAGATTAATAGCTCAATCTGCGTCCCGCCAAAATACGAACTTCATGACTGTCGAATCGATTTTTTTCCCGCCAGTCTGGACTTGTAGGTTATCGGGTAATATGGCTGCGGAAACCTGTTATAGCAGGATCGACATCCGCTTATTGTTGGTCTCTGTTTCGCGACCGCCCCTTTTAAATATTACCGGTTAAATTAGAACTGTTTATCTTTATAAACCGACCTATTCAACTAACCAACAAATCTTTAAGGCGTCTTTAAAGCATTGCATGGAATGAGACCAGCTTATGCAGGGTTATTGGTTATTGAAAACATTCCTTCTAGGAGGTTGTAGGGGAGGTTATTTCCGATGATTTATGTCATGTAAGGCATTATGCAAAAGTGAACCATTTTTGAGATAAAACGAATTTAAGTTATTAAACATTTGATTATTATCAAACATTTGATAATGCCTTAGAAAAGCGAAACATGTCATTCCCATAAAACATAATAAAACTTCTAGAAAACTGACGTTCTCATCCGTATTAATTATTAAATATGGAGTTTTAATTAATTTTTTAAGAAACAATAAATATATTTAATTGTAGTTCCACTTGATTTTATGTCTAAAAATAACAAACGAACCCAAATTTACACCTGATAACAGAACCCCTTATCGAAGATCTGCGGAGGTACAAATAGTTAATCTGTGGTGTGGGAGTAATTTCACACACCCCCTTCCCTGTGATTAGGATCACGATATAAGATGTCTGATAAAACAAAACACATAAATAAACAATACATTGATAACAGTATATCTTATTGCAAATCGTTTATTTGTGGCAAGGGATTTATCATTCCACCGCTTACGGCATAAGAAATTCAATTATACGAATATTTTTTTATAGGTAAAGAAACTTCTTTTTACCTGGATTGATTGTAGATGTCTCAATAGAGACGAATATGTAAATAGATTTTTTTTTGGAAACAGAATATGGTGGTCAAGGCGTTTACAGAACTATGGTTATTGGTTGGGTTAAGCGATCGCTTTATGTTAACAACATTCCCCATTTCTCCCTTCTTACGAACACCACGTCTGAAAATTTTTGGAAGCTATATATACGAGTATGCTACTATGTTGCACCACACTTCACATGTTATTCGTTCAATCTACACTAGCGCCATCTATTAACAATAGGTGTAAGCATTAAGCAGAAAATCTTTTTACCTTTTTCACAATAAAAATATTGAGTTTTACCAAGAAAGTTGTTAAGCTATTCGTCTTTGAACTACGTTGGTTATTATGAATATTTTATCTATCGCATATTTTAAGCAAAAAAAAAAAAAAATTACCATGCTTACAATTTGTTAAGATTTTTCAAGAGAACCTTCGAGCAACTGGGAAATTATTTTTTTCTCTTTAACCCTTTGCGGAAATCCCGTTAGAAACATTTATCAAAATTCAAGTTAAAACAGCGTAATGTGTTCGTTTCATAAAGGGTCGTGTTTTCTTTTCGGAAAGTTACTCAAAGTTTTATTTTAATTTATGTAAATAAGAAGCCATTGTTTGCCTGGGCGAAACATTTATATCCGAAATATAATAAGCAAAGGTGGGTCTCGTGTAGAACATAGATTCTCAGACTTATTTGAACAATGAACCCCTTTTCAGAAAAACATTGGACTTCTTCGATGGACCTACAGCCCATATCGAGCCTGCCTCCAGCATTCTTCGCCTCCAACTCCTCCTGTCCTCCGTTTCGACCCTCCAATCTGACACTTGTAACAATTTCACCCCATCTCTCCCAACTTCATCCTCCCATCGCAGCCTTGGTCGTCCAATTGGTCACCTACCACCTGGGTGCCACTCCAGCAATCTTTTTGGGGTTCGCGATGACGGCATCCTCTGCACGTGACCAGCCCATCTCAGTCTATTCAGTCTGACCTGTGTGGAGAGACTGGGAGCTTTGAAAATGTGGGACTAGCCCCCCCAAGAATTTAAAAAAGTAATAATAATTTAATTTAAATAAAACCGCCAAATGTAATAAACAGAGTATTAAGTTTATACAGTCACATTTCCACTGGGTAACCTGGAAAAAAGTGTTGTCACAGGAAGTGTTCCAGGCAAAAGAAGTAGAGGCAGATCTCCTGCGAGGTGGTGTGACCAGATTAAGGAGATGACTATGGGAGACCTCTACTCGGCAGTGCTGGCTGCGAAGAACAGAGAAGATTGGAGGCGTTCTGTTTGAGGCACGGGCAGCTCTATAGTTCACCACGTAATGAGGAAACGTTGAAAGAAGAAAAATAATAGTGAAATAAGGTACAATGTATTCTTCTACAGTCGCATTCCTCATGATTGAGGGTCGTGTCTATCCCGTAAACTATCCACCACGGCTCACCATGCGCTCCTGTCACCGTTCAGTATCCAGGCTTCAGCTATTGAGAAGCCAGTCAGCGCCTTGATTTAATCGAACCAGCGGCTCGGTGGTCGTCCCTGTGATCGCTTTCCCTCTACTTTGTCCAATATTATAAACTTTTCAGAGTTTTCCTGATCAATTGGAGTTATATGGCCAAAATATTTTAATACTCCTGTGAGAGTCTTGCCATGATGCCCAGCTGGTCAAGGATCGACTTGTTGTTGCTAAATAATCCTAAATAACATCAGTTACATTGATCTTGGCCTCAAGACAAGATTTGTGGATGATTTATTTGATCGTGCCACGTTTTCCTCGGTCTTCCTCTATTTCTAGTTCCTTTTACATCGTTAACATATACTTTTTACCATTCATTCGTTCCATTCGACACTATCATACACATAGTATTCACACATTGTTCTAGATCTCATTTCTACTGCATTTATTCTACTTTCATCCTTCTTTTGGGAGTTTCAAGCTTCGCTTCCATACATAAGGGTCGGTAGAGGAACACCATTGTGCACTGCCATTTTAGCTTTTCCATTCTCACTACTTGTATATATCTATTTAAACATTCTTCCCTCATCCATTCGAATCATAAGTCCAAACGATCTTAATGACCCTTTCTTAAATTTGTTTTAAGAAACAAATAATGTAACTATTAGAAATAAACAAATTAAGTGAAAGAATAAAATAAGTATTTATAAAGAATACAAACAAGGTAAAATATATTGCACATGTAAGATAGCTTATAAACATTGTTGAATAATATTAGCGAAAATTTTAAAATAATAACAACTTATGACCCCTATTCCCTGGGGTTCGTTACTTCTAAGTTTCTCCTTCTTGATCCCAGAGTTTCCCCAGAACCCCCAAGAGAGTCGACGGGCCCACTTTGAGAACCTGTGGTGTTAAGCCCCGCAGAATTAAATTCACGTACATCAACAATGGGTATTCTGAATTATTTCATACGAAATGTGAGCTTCCTACTCTAAACGTTTAAATACACATGTTTCGAGATACGCCTGGAATTTCTTGTGGTAATTTTAAACATAACTTTTAACAGTAAATACGTATGATCTTTTGATGAACGTGTCAATGTAAAGTAATGGTATTTGAAAAGGAAGAATTTATGACGGATTGTGACATAAGTGCGAAGGGTGTGAAATTAGAGCAAGTTACTGAATTAGTTTATCTGGGAAGCATGTTTACAAGAGCAATCTAAGTCATTTCGGCAAATAGAAATATATATCTACTGAAGCAAATATGGTAGTGCACAATGGAGTTCTAGTCCATACCTTTACTTATGGAAGTGAAGCTTAGAGTTGGCAGAAGAAGGATAAATGCTGTAGAAATGAGGTCACTAAAAATAATGTGCGGAAAAACAAAGTATGATAGAATATCTAATGATGAAGTAAGAAAGGAATATAAGGAGGATGAATGCGTGATAAATAAAATTAAGAAAGAGTCACTAAGGTGGTTTGGGATATATGGAACGAATGGATGAGGGAAGAATGGTTAAAAAGATATATACTCGTACAAGTAGTGTGAATGAGAAAATAAGTCGAGGAAGGCTAAGGAAGACATGGTATGACCAAATTACTACTGAAACAATCACTGAAAGGCGGCCATGTTCGAAGTAGTAACAATCGACGAGCGTGCATGTCACGATGTGTGAATGTAGAATATGCGCGAGAATTATGCCAGGATAGAACAATGTGGCAGTCCATCCTTTCTGTCTACCCCTCCAGGGAAACGGCGTGATGGTTAGTTTGTTAGTTCGTTTTATAAATCATCACAATGTTTCCTTGTTGATGTTTGTCACATGGCCGACATTCAATATTTGATTTATTTGATCGTGCCACGTTTTCCTCGGTCTTCGTTTATTTCTGGTTCCATTTACATCGTTAACATAAAAAAAAATTCCATTCTTTCTTCATTCATTCTTTCCATATGTCCAAACCATCTTAATGATCCTTTCATTATTTTGTTCATGACACCATCATTCGCACCGCATTCACTTCTTATATTTTCATTCGACACTCTATCATACACAGAGTATCCACACATTCGTCTAAGAGATCTCATTTCTACTGCATTTATTCTACTTTCATCCTTCTTTTGCCAGTTCCATGCTTCGCTTCCATACATAAGGGTCGGCAGAATGCAATATTCGTTTAATATAATGCAATGCATAAATGCTTGGACTTGGACATGGACTTGGATCTTTTGGCTTACAGAGGTTCAGCTCATGTGGCTATTCCTCTTACGTCTGATGGGAACATTGTTGGAAGGTGATTTGGTGGGTTGTTAATATTCGTTTGTTGAACCAAAAATTATCATAAGGATGATTTGAACAAATGGAAAAAATATTAAAAAGAGAAAAGTAAAAAAAAAAACTAAGCGTAAACGATGTGAATTTTCTGAGAAATCGTATGACTTAAACTAAATAATAGTGGATGTCATAACCACAAAAGTACTGGGTCAGTAATCCATAGAAAAATAATAAACCTATTAAGTACTTGGCTATGTAAATCGTTATACCTCGCATGAATTCGGATGAAACAATTGAATCGTTACAGCGGCCTCTAAATTGGAATTTGAAGGATTGGATTAGAAAAAGAAGACGATTTAAGGGGGGCGGGGCTGACGAACCACCCGCATCGTTTGAACTTGGAACGCTGCAGGACGCTTCACAATGGACTCGATATAAAAAGCAGTTAATACTCGTATATTATTTCCTTCGGCTATTATATGTAAGAATGTCCGTTGATTTTTAAATTCAAAACAATGTTCTAATCTACATCGTTGCATTCATAAGTTAGGCCACACCACAATCTTGTTTAATAAATAAAACATAGGTTGTTTAATAAATAAATAAAAAATAATTTGATTAATTAAATAAACACAGGTTCTATAAAATAAACACACATCGAAAAAGGTTGGGTGAAAAGTGTAATAAAGAATGGACTTAATTAAATACTCCATTGTTTTGGCCGAAAATTTTTGATACTTTAACAATATTACTGTTAAATTTTTTAACACTGTTATAATATCACAAATTGTTTTTATTCACCGAGTGTCGCGACAGCTGTTTCGCCAACCGGTGTTGACATCATCAGGTGTTACAATAAACTAGAGTGTAAACTGATTTTATTGTAACACCTGATGATGCCAACATCGGTTGGCGTAACAGCTGTCGCGACATTCTCAAAATGTGTAATAAAAGTGGTGATATAATAGTGTTGTAATTTTTTTTAACATTTGATAAGTATTATAGTGTTTCGGCCAAAACAATGGACTAAAAAAAACTAAAATAAACTCTGTCAAAACAGATCACGTTCATGATAAAATTGGTTAAAATATTTTAATTACACCGATGAAGGGCTTCTGATCCCGAAACATATTTGTAATTTAATTTAATATTATTTTTATGTAAGAACAAAGAAAGAAAAAATACGTAATTATGAATCCGCAACACAAAGTAATGGTGAATATAGAAGAAATAAACATGTGTTTATTGTTGTGGTCTATTGAGAGCCCGGCCTTACGAAGTGATACCAATGGAGGAATGGGTGGTCCAGGCTCAAGGCAGGTAATGTAAAAACAATTTGTCTTTAGAATGCGCTGTGATAGGTCGGGTACCTAAATGTAAGGAGGTCGTCCCATCCATCCTGCTGGGAGATGCCGGTGTCAAAATACGGAATTACTGGAATTTCGTAGGAACAACGCATGCATGTAGAGAATGGAATACATTTGAAATATATTCCAAATTTAAATATTATGTATTGTTTCTTGAACGATGATGTAAAACTCCATATTAACAATAATTACGAATGAAAACGTAAGTTTTATTATATTTTATGGGAATGACATGTTTCGCCCTTCTCAGACATTATCAAATGTGACGAAACTCAACTCGATGTGAATTTGATGTGAATTTATACATTTTAAACAAATAATTAATAAATAGTCCATTTTTTTGGCCGAAACACTATGATACTTTAACATTTTATAACTGTTAATGCAAAAACTTTGTTTTATATCACAATTGTATTTATTTTACGACAGCTGTTTCATCAACCAATGTTGACATCATCAGGTGTTACAAAAATATATATCAATATTTTCAACCAAAGTGGAATCTATTTCAACCAAAGTGGAATTAATTGTGAGGACTGTGATGCCATTTATATTTGGAAAGACGGGTCGATCATTTTTGAAGAGTTTATACGAACACAATATTTCATACAAAAACAGAAACATCTTTTCGGAAATGGCCAATCATTGCGTGAATTTTGACCATCATTTCGAGACCAAAAACACAACATTTTTACATATAGCAAATAATCCTAAAAATTAGAGAAATTAGAATATTTAGAAATTTTAAAGGCCATAAATGTAAACTTAATGTTATAAATAACCTAATTCCTTCTTATTCCCCATTAGTATATAGTACATTAAAAACTTTTCCCCTGTACAATCTTGCTAAAAAAATAATAATATTACCTTCAACTTTTGTCACCTTTCCTATCTATGTAATCTATGATTATCGTTTTTAATTTATTATGTTTCATCGTTTTTGACTCTATACTATGTGTATTTGTTCCGTCTAATTATTGTTTTATTATTATTATTATTTCATTATTATATTTTCCACCTTTAATATTTTCTCCTATAAACAGTACCTAACCGTTCTTTAAATTAAAATATTTAGGTACCTAACTCAATAAGCAAGAACTTCAAAATTATATCAAAGAAATTATTCAAATTGACATAGGAACAAATACACAAAGATTCGAAAAATTACGAAAATTTGACATTTGATATATTATTATAACACCTGATGATGTCAACATTGGTTGATGAAACTGCTGTCGTAAAATAAATACAATTGTGACATTAAACTAGGTTTTTGCATTAACAGTTATAAAATAATTAATATAATATAAAATAAAAGATTTTATTTTATTATAATACTTAGAATCATTAGTCACCTTGAAATATGTAAAATCATTTGTAAACTATTTGTAAAAATATATTTTTCTTAGAAACACTTTTATTTCGTCCTACCTCACATAACTTATTTTTTATTTATATAATATCACTTAGTATCCCCTAACTATGTTATCATTGTCATAAAATTTCTTAACGAGTTCCAAGAAACACTTTCCAATATTTCTGGACCTATCCAAATAATTCTTTGTATCATTTATACTAATAAAATAAACCAGTACGCATTCTCCCCGGAGGGATAGGGAGAAATAATGGATCACCACATTGTTCTGTCCTGACATCATGTCATGTCATACTTCTCTCGATTCTACTTCATTCACATAATTGTGTCATGCATACACGTCGAATTCTCTGACTCCTTACGGATCGGAGAATTTCACTCGTCAAGATTGTTAAACACCCTACGTATTTGAACGTACGTAATACGTTCACTGTGACTTTACCATTCTGCGCTATCCCGTATCACGTACGCGCTAGAGAAAAAGTAATGTACCTAAAATGTACGAACTGTTAGGGATACGCGCGTGTGCCAACAACACTCGAGTACAAGTCTTCATAAGTATGAATGTTTTACAAGGGGCAGGTGAAGTGTGCGGCCGAGTATTTGACTTTACGAAATTTAAAAAAATAAAATTATTATATATAATTAAATTTCATTAATAAAAAACCTGCTTTTTTGCACGTTTCTCAGAAAATAACCCAATAGTAGAGCGGTTAATTAAAGCATGATAACGAGGCATACAATTTTCCAGAGTTGTATGACCATAGGAAGTAAGTAGGATTTTCAATATTATTTTTTTAGAGAGTTCCACTAAAATGTTGTCTTCTTCACACGTAAATTGCTAAGGGGTTGAAAAATCTAATAATACAAAATTTGAATTCATATCTTGACCGTACCGAAAAAGGGAATTTGTTCGTGTTTTATTTTGTATTACACAAAGAGGTAAACAATTGAATCACGTAAAAAATTTAAGGGTAAAGGGTCGCCCGGCCTTTCCTTATATTCTCACCCTTCCTCCTCAGATGTTCCTAATGAGATGAATCTGCCTTTTGGGTGTTTTCCGGAAGATGTCTTCTGAATTATTTCGTGAGAATTACCTGAAACAAACAGAAAAAATGTTATAAAGCGATTGTTGCATTAAACCACAGTTTCGCAACCTTTTTTTAACCTGCGGTCCCCTTTTCATTAAAAATGCATTAGGTCCACCTGGAAAATAATAAATAACTATTTTATGTACATATCTATTGTGTTTTAATAAGATACGCTGATATGAAAATAAACAAATTTGCAAAACAGATATTATATTTAGGCAGAGATGACGGACCACCACGCTTATATATCTCTAGCTTCCATCACATTCATACAACAAACACGCACGTCGATTGATCCGACTTCTTACGCAGCCGACGTTAAATAAATTATTACTTTGGTTATGCCATGTCTTCCTCGAGCCCGTATTCCATTCACATAGCTAATTGTATACTTTCTACATCCATGCGTTCCGTATAGCCAAACCAACGTTGTGAACATTTACAATTTTTGTTCGTTATACATTATTCTGTTCTACATTCCTTCCTGATCTTATCATTTGAAATACTGTCGTATAATGTTTTACCACACATACGTCTAAGGGATCATATATCTATCGCATTTATTCTGCTCGTATCCTTTTTCTGCCAGTTCGATGCTTCGCTTTCATTCCATAACCATACTAACTAACTAACTAACTAACCATAACGCCGTTTCCCCGGAGGGGTAGGCAGAGAGGATGGATCGCCACATTGTTCTATCCTGACATAATTCTCGCGCTTCTTTTAAATTCACACATCGTGACATGCACGCTCGTCGATTGTTCCTACTTCGAACATGGCCACCTTTCAGTAATTAATTAATTAAATTGGTCATGCCATGTCTTCCTTGGCCTTCCTTGACTTCTTTTCCCATCCACACTACTTGTATATATCTTTTTAACCATTCTTCCCTCATCCATTCGTTCCATATGTCCAAACCATCTTAGTGACCCTTTATTCATTTTATTTATCACGGATTCATCCGCCTTACATTCCTTTCTTACTTCATCATTAGATATTCTATCAAACATTGTTTTTCCGCATATTCTTCTTTGTGACCTCATTTCTACGGCATCTATCCTACTTTCATCCTTATTCTGCCAACTCCAAGCTTCACTTCCATACATAAGGGTCGGGACTAGAACTCCATTTCTATTTGCAGTAATGACTTTGAGTGCACCATTTATTTATATCCATAACCATGTAATGTAAAATAACAACGACCTTCGTGGCAGAGTGGCAAGAGTTATGACTTCCACACCGAAGGTCCCAGGTTCGACTCCCGATGATGGTAGTATGATTGTCACACTGTCATTGGTATGGCGTAGAACTCACGAGACAATAAAATGGCGAAAGATTAGCTAGTCATGATAATTATTATGATAGCTGTAACCTTTACATCGATTTGGCTCGCGTTGCATAATTAAACAAACTTATAAGAAATGCATATAGACCAGAAATAGCCTTGCCCGTATGACCGACCCTTGTCTTGAGCGAGGTCTTTAATCACGGTTCTTACACGGCGGAAAACAACCCCCACCCTGTAACCAGGCACGATTTAAAGCCTGCAGTCGAGGGTGGCAACCCTAAAACGATTTACAGGCTGACAGACAAAGGGAGGTTCGTAACTACTTAACTGTTTGTTAGCTTAACTGACCTTAAGAGGTTTTACATAGTTTAACTAGAAAATAATAAAATAAAAAACACTATATTAATGTTATGATAGGTTTGGTTTAAATTTCGTAAAACCCCATAATAATAAGTGATTGTTTTTTTTTTACTAATTACTAATTAATTTTAATACATATGTTATAAAATAAAATACTATTGTGATACAAAAAACAAAGTTATTTAATTTAACAGTTTAAAAAAGGTATCATAGTGTTTCGGCCAAAACAATGGAATATTTCAATTATTTTTTATAATTTATATTGATTCATAATATTTGTGATAATAAAAGCATGAACGTTGCAAAAAAAGCTTTATAACATATGTCAAAACTGATCATATTTGTAAACAATTTTATAATATTTTAAATATGTATCTTTATAATGTGACTGAGGAAGGACCAGTTGTCCGAAACATGTCGGATATTTAATTTAAAAGATAAATTAAGTTAGTGTTGTACTCGTACGAGTATATACAAAGTATATAAAAAGAAAAATACAAATATTAAAAAAGGGTTTAATTCAATTATTTATTTTAATTATATGCAATGATTTTCCGCCAAGAAATTTCAAGAAACAACAATAACTAACTAACTAACTAACCATCACGCCGTCTCCCCGAAAGGGTAGGCAGAAAGAATGGACTGACACCCTTTTCTTTCCTGACATATTTCTCGCTCGCTTCCTCAACATTCATACATCGTGTCATGCACGTGCGTCGATTTTTATGACTCCTCACATGGCCGACATTCAATTTCGATTTATTTGATCGTGCCACGTTTTCCTCGGTCTTCCTCTATTTCTGGTTCCATTTACATCGTATTGATATATTTTTTTTACCATTCTTTCTTCATTCATTCTTTACATATGTCCAAACCATCTTAATGATCCTTTCATTATTTTGTTCATAACACCATAATTCGCACCGCATTCACTTCTTATATTTTCATTCGACACTCTATCATACACAGAGTATACACACATTCGTCTAAGAGATCTCATTTCTACTGCATTTATTCTACTTTTATCCTTCTTTTGCCAGTTCCATGCTTCGCCTCCATACATAAGGGTCGGTAGAAGTACACCATTGTGCACTGCCATTCTAGCTTTTTTGGACAGGTTTTTGTTTGTGAAGAAAACTTTAAGTGCACCATTCACTTTGTTGCCTGCCCGAACCCTTCTTTCAATATCAATAACAATAATATTTTGCAATAACACGTATGTTATTAACAATTCTATTTACCACATTTCAAAGTTATATGACGTCAGAGAATAAACCGGGTCGGTATAATACAAAAAGGGTTAAACAATATCCAATATGGTTTTGAGTGGTGCAAATATTTACTTTAATTTGGGTCCACCGACCCTTAACCCGCTATAAAAAAGGTTTCATTCCGCACGGGTTATCCAATATACGACTAGATAAGCGTATAATAAAAAACCTGCACTGGATTTACTTTTTTTAATTAAGTATATTTATTGAATTTAATTGTTACGTCAATTATGTATGGAAGCGAAGCATTAAACTGGCAAAAGAAGGTTGAAAGTACAGTAAAACCTCGATATAACAAACCGATATTTAACGAACTTCGGATATAACGGAAAAAAAATCCGGTCAAATGTAAAAAAATTAAAAACGTCCTGTTAATATTATCCATGCTTTAATACAAGTGTCGCCGCATGTAAACAATTTTTCAAAAAATCAAAAATCATTTGATTACATAAATAAAAAGACCATTAAGATGGTTTGGACACCTGGATAAAAAGAAAGAATGAAGAAATAATGGAAAAATTGTATATGTTAATGATGTAAATGGAACTAGAAATAGAAGAAAACCGAGGAAACTTGTCACGATCAAATAAATCAAATATTGAAGTTGTCGGTATTGACAGTTACAAGACTGTTATAATATCGCATTTTTTATTATACACTTTTTGAGAATGTCGCGACAGCTGTTTCGTCAACCGATGTTGACATCATCAAATGTTACAGCTGACGATGCCAACATCGGTTGGCGAAACAGCTGTCGCGACATTCTCAAAGAATGTAAAATAAAAAAAAATGGTATTATAACAGTGTAACATAGTGTTTCGGACTAGTAAAGGTACACATTTGTATCTCAATAGAGACGAAGATGCAAATTGGAAACTGATCATGGTTGATCAAGGTGTTTACAGGACTTATGACCTGTCATTGGTTGGGTTAAGTGCACACTTAATGTAATTACAACATTCCCCATTCCCGCAATGGGTGAAATCCAGTATTCGTATACAAGTATATGTATACATTCAAAAAATATTGTACACTTTTGTCTTTATTTCGACAGCGACCGGTTTCGCAAGGCTCGCTGGCATCGACAGACTCTAAAAGAAATGTGGAAGTTTTTATAAAAAAATAATAAAAAACATCGTTTTATTAAATTATTATTTAAAATGAACTTCCATCAAGATATTTCAGTTCAATCATTTGATTAGTAAATAATAGGTAGTTTATTTAGTTATCAAGGACCTTGAGAGAAGAGAAAATTCAATTTTATTTTTATAAGATGGCATCAAATTCTCATAAATTATTTCTATAATACTTGAAAAACAAATAAGTTTGAACGGGACCTTGATTTGAAGAAAATAAAGATAAAACATTCAGCATCCCTTGTTCGGATGGTACACTTATAGACCCCGCATATCTGACTGAGATTGTAATTGATGCGCAAAAAAAAAATGGGTCAATGTTCAATTGGAATTCCGCTTCTACGAAAATGCCGCCATTACAGCGGGATAAACAAAGACAAGTGTGCTGTAGCAAAATATAACGTTATATTTTCAAGGATATTTGGGTCTAATTAGGTAATTCAGTTCAAGAACAGCATCGTTTCCACAAGAAAGACTGCGCTATAATAGAAATATTACAAATTGCAATACTACAGGATGATATGAAATTTCAAGTATCATTAATTTTTATATTAAACAATTAATAAAGCTGTGAACTAACAAACAGGGCCGCCCTTGTGGCTGGCTGCTTGACGAATGCTGTTTAGAAAAATAAAAATATTTTTTTGTGAATGTATACTTATACTTGTAAAAAGATGTTCTGCTTAATGCTTAATAAACATAAATCTCCATAGATGGCGTTAGTATGTAGATTATATATAGAGTAATCTTAAAAAGATTAACATATGTAATCAAAATCTTCATAGATGGCACATTGAAACTGACATGTGAAACTGGCATAGGATTTTAACATATATACAACTTCCAAAAATTTGGCATCCGTGATCATAAACAAATGTGGAATGGGGAATGGTGTAATTACATAAAGCGTGAGCTTAACCCAACCAATGACAGGTCATAAGTCCAGTAAACACCTTGATCAACCATATTCAGTTTCCAATTTGCATCTTCGTCTCTATTGAGATACAATTAAATCATGAATTAATAAAGCTGTGAACTAACAAACAGGGCCGCCGTTGTGGCTGGCTGCTTGACGAATGCTGTTTAGAAAAATAAAAATATACTAAAGGAGAGCAAAAATCGAATCTACAAGACATGCGTACGTCCTATAGTGACATATGGATAGATGCGAGAGCTGACACCATCAGAACAAAAAGCCTCCTAAGAACCACAGAAATGAAGACTCTCCGATCCGTTGGGGGAACGACACTCCGAGACGCTACTGGGGAGATCATGTGAAAAGAGCATGTTCTGAAAGAGTGATAAATATAGCCGCAAATAAAGTACCAACAGGAAATCGGCCTGCAGGAAGACCACCTAAAAGACGGCGAGACAGTTGGACATCTGTATCCCAGGAACAGGCTCCGAGAAATAAGTGCTCCCAGCTGTCCTTCCATCTTTTCAGAGATCTTCCAAGGAGGACGAGTCCCATGAGGTTGATTATGCAATGCAATATAGGGGAGTCTAGTGGTGTCCATTATTTGAACCAGTCCCTTTTACGCTGTCTGCTCCATCTTATAATATCCTCAACCTCAAATATCTCTCTTATTCTGGTGTCCCTCACGCGATCTCTCAGTGTCTTCATTTCGGAAGTCCTCAAAACTTGTTTGGTCCTTACTGTGTCTGCCCTTGCTTCGACGCCATATGTTATTATTGGTCTTACGCATGCTTAATAGATTCTCATCTTGCTATTAATGGCCATGTTTTTGTTTTTTCATATTATGGATTTTTGAGCCCCAGAGATTGCAGCTGCCTTGTTTACTTGGGATTGTATTTCTTCCCGCAGATCAGCTCCCCCTACCAGGTCTATGCCTAGATACTTGAAGTGTTACATGTTTATGATACATGAAAGTAAATTTAATATATTTTATTATTAATTAACGATAATATAGTTCGGGTACATGTTGTTTTCATTCACCGTGCACATGGAGGTCTCGCGCCCGGACTCTGGCGCCACCGAGTCGCCCGAGAGGGATCGATGGCGCCGGGAAAGCCCGATCCCCCACCACAACCCAGCTAGAGGGAGAGAGGTGTCCAGTGTCTACACTCACCCACGTGCCCCTTCCATTGTGCTAAACATTCTCAAACAGCTTTCAGCACAAAATAACAATTACCCTTCTGGCTTCATGACCCACTACTCTGAATTATACAGTAAAATATAATCTTCTACTTCTCCTTTTAATAGATCTGAGGTTCTACAGCACAGATATGTCTCCTGGGATGATGAGGACCAGCTATCCCTCCATTTCTATGTCTGTCTTCCAGGTGGGCGGCGTCCGGAGGGGATTTCGTAAGCGGCTGTATACGCATGTCTCAAATACTCCAGCGAACAATATCCTTTATTTCGAAAGTATTTTTTGGGCAAAATAAAAAAACCTTAAAAATTTTAAAGGCCAGTCATGTTAGAAGTCGGAAGAATCGACGTGCGTTTATGTCTTGATGTATGAATGTGGAGGAAGATAGAGAGGTGTGCCAGGATAGAGTAGTGTGGCGGTCCATTCTCTCTGCCTACCCCTACGGGGAAACGGCGTGATGGTTTGTTGTTGTTAAAAAAAAATATTATCAATATTGTAAATATATAGACAATATGGACGACCATCGTGGCCGAGTGGCAACAGCATCGACTGCCGCACCGATGGTCCCGGGTTCGTTTATCAGCGATGACGGTGTGTAAAAAAATCTCAGGTGTCATTAGTCCGGTAGAATGAAGAACGTGACAATAAAAATGGCGATAGACTAGTTATTTATATTGTAAATATACAGACAATGTGGACGAGCATCGTGGCAGACAGCTTTGACTGATGCACTGAAGGTACTGGGTTCGTTTTTCGGCGATAAAAGTGTGAAAAAAAACTCACGATGTCTTTGGTCTGATAGAATTCACGTGACAATAAAAATACCAATAGACTAGCTACCTATCACATGTCACGAGAATCAATAGCTTAAAAAATGTATACAGTAATACGGCTCAAATAACATGTATACTAAAATGTGAAAAAATGTGGCATGGATGGAGAAAGAATGGTTAAGAAAGTATACGTAAATAATGAAAATGGAGTACGGAATCGAGGAAGACCGAGGAAAACATGGCATGACCAAATTAATCAAATTTTAAAAGTTGGTCATGTTAGAACTCGGATGAATCGATGTGCGTGTATGACTCGTTGTATGATCGTGGAGGAATCTAGAGAGGTGTGTCAGGATAGAGTATTGTGGCAGTCCATTCTCTCTGTGTACCTCTGCGGAAAAAGGTCGTGATGGTTTGTTTGTTTAATATTATGAAACGGTGTTCAATAAATGTAATAAAAAAACAGCCATTATTTTCACGGCAGAAGTTTGAAAACTACCCTTTCTCGTGTACGTATATATTATTTATAGTAAATACTGGTTTTACATAGCAGGTTCTCAGGGGATGACAAGCTCACAGAGGTCCGTGAAAGCTTCACGCAAAAACTGTTCGAAACAGTGACGAAGCCTTTTATTTTTAACTGCAGTATTTAAATTCCAAAATACTTTATAAAGAACGTTGCAAATAAATTTAATTAACGTAAAATTCATTTGAAAATTCCTGAAATATTTCAACTAAAATCCATTGAGAATTTCCATTTTGGAAAATGATCGTTATTTTTATTTTTAATGACAGTGTCCTATTCATTTAATAAAATGTGTAATAGTGCACAATGGTGTTCTTGTACCGACCCTTATGTATGGAAGCGAAGCATGGAACTGGCAAAAGAAGGATGAAAGTATAATAAATGCAGTAGAAATTAGATCTCTTAGACGAATTTGTGATACTCTGTGTACGATAGAGTGTCGGATGAAAATATAAGAAGTGAATGCGGTGTGAATGATGGTGTTATGAACAAAATAATGTAAGGATCATTAAGATGGTTTGGACACGTGGAAAAAATGAATGAAGAAAGAATGGTAGAAAAATATATATGTTAACGATGTAAATGGAACCAGAAATAGAGGAAGACCGAGGAAAACATGGCAGATCAAATAAATCAAATATTGAATGTCGGCCACGTGAGGAGTCAGATAAATCGACACGCGTGCATGACACGATGTATGAATGTTGAGGAAGCGAGAGACATATATGTCAGGAAAGAAAAGTGTAGCAGTTCATTCTTTATGCCTACCCCTTCGGGGAGACGATGCGATGGTTAGTTAGTTAGTTGATACTTTAAAAAATCATGCATTTTTTTAAACATTTTATTTCCTTTTAATAATATATATTGACCGCAAGTGGGACGATAATCGTTCTGACCGCAAATGGCACGACCGCAAGTGGCACTATTTTAAATAATGAACTTCTAACGCGAAAATTAAAATAATAACAATAATATTTAATGTTAAAACAGAAAATGTCTTAAGGTAGTTGACCTCTCGAAACGAAGAGACGTTTGTGCGATACGGCCATCTTGACCTCGGTATGTGTCCGCAAAACATTACATCACAAAATGTCGGCCATCTTAATTTGTGACTCATCGAATGTGAGTCACCAAATGGCGACGGCCGATTCCACATCCGTCGTGATTAGTACCGAAATAATTGTGTACTGGAATAGACATTTCACAGATGATCGACCACGTGAATTGCTCGATAGAAACACTATGGAATTATAATAAAAATTATATTAACTTCTTATTCAAAGTCACGTGAATACATCGCTGGTTCGTTGCAGTCTGTTGGCTTCACAGGAATACATAATGTATAGAGTTATTGTTGTATTGATTCAACCATATACCATAATACACACTTAACAAGTTGGAGAATAACAGCACCTAAGGAAACACTCTTGAAACACGTCGAATGACCTTCTAGGTACGCATTATTTTAACTATTATCCGGAGATTGGCGGACTAAGTGGAAAAATATCGGGAGAAAATGAAAAGAGCTTTTTTATCATATGGCCGAGCCATAGACGGCTTCCTCCGCTTACCCGAAGCTGTTATAGGCGCAGCGGCGCCTTTCGTCAGCTTCACTCGTGCACTCCCTAAGCCCGTCCCCCGTCCATGCGGGACTTACGTTAAAAAAATTCGGTAATGGAAAATAACTTTGTTTAATCCACAAAATATTTAAAAATATTAAAAAATACGACATGTTGCGAAGGATACCTTCATCTTCAGGTGTAAAAATATAATAAAAACTAAACAATGAAAGACTAATAAAAAAACGAATTTAAAATTCGATACAATTTTAAAATTAACCTAGTCTGTTTGCTATAAGTTCTTATAATAATTTTTTTATCAGTAAGAACTAAGGGGGAGTAAGGGGGATCCTATTGAATCTTCGAGCGGTGCATGGTCATCACCGTGGTGATGGCCATGCTACGCTGGAGGATTTATCTGATCCCAAGTACCTACACACCTTATCGACTTTGGTCTCCCCTGGAAACTATACGAAATGTTAGAGATCGAGTGATTAACCTCGGTGAATAATATTGATGCATAGGCTAACGTGGAAGGACACCTCGCCAACCCGTCTGGCAAGCGTGGCGTTGTAATGCCAACCACCCCCCGTATGACATGTCATACGTGGAGAAGTATGGGGGAGGCCTATGCCCAGCAGTGAACGACAACGGCTGTTAAAAAAGAAGAAGAAGAAGAAGAACTAATAAATAATATTAAATAATAATAATACATGATGATATGATCGGAGCTCCAACGCGAGAACCTGACAGTGGAGATGGGTCAAAATAGGAAAGTTTTGCGTTTTCGTACGAGGAGGGCCGACCCCAGATGATGGGAAATTGCAAAGGGAAAGAAGAAGAATAATACATGATGATAATATAAAAAAATAAAAAAAATTGTAATTTAGAAAAAACAAACATTTGAAAAGACTTAATTTATAGAAATTAATAAATGATTAATTTGCATTTAATTGGCATTTAATGGGAGCTTGGGAGATTAAATGTAGAGAATGATTAAATGGGAGATTAAATGTAAATGAAGAGTATTTAAGGAGAAGGGAGTAAAAGGAGGAATTTGATTATAAAAAAAATTAGGAATCCAGTATAAACTATGCTGGACGGTTTTTAAAGCGCTTCACGGAATGGCACCAGCCTATATGGTATATCTGAACTTTGTGTTGCTGATAGCCCTAACTTGCGGCAATCTACGCTTCGATCAGCAAACTCCTCGGCAATAGGCAGATTGGTTGAGCCAAAGCGCAACCCCCGGACAAATTTCGGAGATCGGGCTTTCGCAGTGGCAGGTCCGTCCGCCTGGAATATGCTTCAT
Organism: Lepidostoma basale; assembly: GCA_022606425.2. NCBI lineage: Eukaryota > Metazoa > Arthropoda > Insecta > Trichoptera > Lepidostomatidae > Lepidostoma > Lepidostoma basale. Next base: position 687,752 of record JAHDVF020000551.1, on the reverse strand, counting down.
GCACGCCTCAGATGCATTGACAATCCGACTGACTTTAAATCTCACCTAAAACCCACCTTTTCAAAATATCCCATAAAATGTAAGCAACGGTTATCTGATTGCTGGTGTCACATGCAGCTCTCATGACTAAAAACATTGTCAAAGCGCCCTTGAGTAGAGCTATTCACGAAAACGGCGCTATACAAATTAGCCTAATTATAATAATTATTATTATTATTGATTATTAATTATGTCTTCAAAGTTTTCAGCGTAGAGACGACGCCGTATACAGGGAAGAGGAGGAGAAAGGAGACCATCGGGAAACGGTGTCGACTCCACTAGTCTATGGGTCCAGGATTAGGCTCTTAAGCCACATGCATATCCACAACCGTGGAGGACAGTCTTCCTCGGACACGAGGGACAGCCGATGATGACACACTGCGTAATTGAACATGAAATAGGACCATTCCAGTATCTGCACGTGCACATGCCAGTGTCTTTTGAGTTGTCTGTACCATCTGACAATAGCATTGAAGACAACCCAATACATTTAAATATTTGATGTTAGTTTAAATTTTTTATTGTATCTCAATAGAGACGAAGAAACAAACTGGAAACTGAATATGGATGATCAAGGTGTTTACAGGACTTATGACCTGTCATTGGTTGGGTTAAGCGCACGCTTTATGTAATTACAACATTCCCCATTCCACCATTGTTATTATGATCATGTATGATACATTTTTGGAAGTTGTATATATACTCCAAATTCATACTTATCTTCACGTGGCAGTTCCAGTTAGCCATCTATGTAGATTTGATTGAACTAATTAATTTTTTAAGATGAATCTATACAATCCATCCACTAACGCCATCTATGAAGAATGATTGTTTAGCATTTAGCAAACTACTTTATTAACACAATGCGAAGAGGCTACCGCCTTGTAATTACATAAAGCGTGCGCTTAACCCAACCAATGACAGGTCATAAGTCCTGTAAACACCTTGATCATCCATATTCAGTTTCCAGTTTGTTTCTTCGTCTCTATTGAGATACAATTAAAAATTTAAATTAACCACCCACAGGTGAAAATCCAGGATTCGTATACAGATGTAAGTATACATTTCACAAATATTTGATGTTAGTCTTTAAAAGTTTAATTTTATTATTTGTAAACCGGTTGAACAATAAAGACGTGTGATCTCATATTTTTACTATATATAAAATGTATTTCATATTATATAAATCAAAAGAAAAATAAAACATATTTATGGATAGAACTAAATCATAGAAGTACCATAAACTCCAGTTCAATGACGTCAGTATTAACGATGTAATTACTTATTGATGGTTGAGGTATTAGTTTTGTAAAACTCCATTACTAATTTATAATAGTTAACACGATTGTTAAGCGGATTTAATTTATATGCATTATATAAATAGTAACAAATTTGTTTCGCCATGCGAGGGCATTCTCAAACTGAACCTAACAGACACACTGTTTGGCGGTTAGGTTCAGTTTGAGAATGCCCTCGCAAGGCGAAACAAATTTGTCACTATTTATATAATTTATATGAACTAAATCCAAGTAAAACCACTAAACAATCGTATTTACTATTATAAAATAAAGATTTAATTACTATTAATGAAATAGTCTGTTTTCTAGGATTTTATTATATTTTGGATGAAATGACATGTTTCACCTTTCTAAGGAATTATCAAATGTGCTAGCAAATGCAAATAACACATTTTATAATGCCTTAGAAGGGCGAAACATGTCATTCCACCTAAAATTTAATAAAACTCCTATAATTTCCTTTTTCATTCATATTAATTATTTAATATGGAATTCATCATCGTTCAAGAAACAATAAAAAAATTAACAATGTATTCAGGCACATGTATCTCAGGATGAGAGATCTGGGGATCATCTATGAGAGTAGGCTGACTTTTCATGCACATGTTGAGAGGATTTGTGGCACTGCACTGAAGATGTTGGGCTTCATCGTCCGGACCGGCAGAGTTTTCAGGGATCCCAATGTGCTCAGAGTCCTATACAACGCATTGGTTCAGAGCAGACTCGAAAGTGGTTCTGTGATATGGAGTCCTCACAAGGCGAGATATTCCGTTATGCTGGAGAGGGTTCAGAAAAAAATTCTGAGGTATCCCTACATGAGGGAGTATGGTAGCTATCCTTGGCTCTATCCAACGGCATTTCTTTTGGGAATGCTCGGAACCAATTCTCTACAGCTTCGAAGAGATCAAATCAAATCAAATCAAATCAGTTTATTTCATCAACAGACATTACAAAATTTATTTTTAAGGCATCTATTGAGAACAGGTAAAATAATATATTATATATAGTATACTACCAGAAACGCATAAGAGATGGTTCAACATTAGGAAGACAGGATAATAGGATGGACATCTAATTACCCATTTCTTTAGATAAATTAGGGGATACTTCGAGAACTCGGCCGTACTGTAGGGTGTTCGGCTTTTTGTCCCGACATATCTCCGACAGCGACAGCACAGATTGTTTTACCTACCGGCCGCCAGAACCAATCTGCCTCTGGTGACACCGGTGGGAGGAGCAATTGGTCTGCTGAACGCGGTCTCCTCGGAGATCGACGTCTTTCATGTTAGTGAAAGTACGTTCAGAAGGCAAATACTCTTAATTCTGGAGAGTGTCCTGTCTTCCTAATGTTGAGCCATCTCTTATGCGTTTCTGGTAGTATACTATATATAATATATTATTTCACCTGTTCTCAATAGATGCCTTAAAAATTAATTTTGTAAAGTCTGTGATGAAATAAACTGTTTTGATTTGATTTGATTTGTTAAGATCAAAATATTTAAATTTTAAATCATTTTTGAGTTCAAGTGTTTTGTTACTAATTATTCATATGCCAAATCACATATATATATACATAAAAACCAAATGTCATATATAGGACATATAAACAAAATGTACCGTTATTATCGGCTATTAAAATTTTCTATGAAATTAAAGTGCTTGCACTCTTGTTATATCGGTAAGCTATCGAAATCTCCAATCAATTTCAACACGAAAAAGCACTATACACACACAATACACCTTGTCAGGTTAAATGATCGATTTCATCGCAAGGCTAATTCGTAAATGTTACGATAAACATCACTTGTACATATGTATATATGATTATATGATTATATAATCTTATTTTCCTTTCGGTGTCACGTCGAACTCTCGCTTCTATAATATTCGGAGCGTGGAATAGGCATATCTGTCGCTGGCAGTTCGAAACAGCTACTTAACGATTTTTATGCCAGTCCAATCACCGACCGAATAGAAATATTACATAATAATTAAATAAAACGATGTTTTTTAACTACTTCCACTTTTGTCTTTATTTAGACAGCGACCGGTTTCGCCAGGCTCGCTGGCATCGACAGACTGGTGACACTATTGTAAACTTAGTCCTTTATATACATACAGATCAGGGGTGGTAAACATGATTCTATATATAAATAATCTTCAAATATTTATGTGAAATTTTCCGAATTTAAATATTGGTATTACAGGTATTCTTGGAGGTTCGTATTTAATACAATGGATTTTAAATTTTATTATCGCTTACATATTCATATATAATGTTTGAAAAATGGTAATTTTGTTTTTATTATTACTGAATGTAAATATTATATGTTCAATATCATTTGATTATCTAGAAATATTACTTTTTTAAAGACTAAAACACAGGAATTAAATCATTGATATTAAAATTTATTATTCGTAATATAATCCATTACATTGACCAGCGAACAAAATAAGAAGGAAATATTTATCAGTACTTTAATAATGACTTAAAACTCTTTATTAAATGTTCAATATTAATTATCTTTATTTTTATTTTTTTTATGTCAGTGTATTTTATATTATTTGTTTTAGATTTATTTTGTGGGCGTTGGACGATCGAAGTGTGCGCGGGAGATGTCTATTAGTGGCTGTGAGGTTCGCAACCCATCACACCGCGTCTCCCGCGAGGGCGAAAAGAGAAGGATGGAGTGCCGCATCGGTTAAAGTGTGGCAGTCCATTCTTGATGCATGATGGTTAGTTAGTTATATTAATGAAAAAGTCTGTTTAATAGAAATTTATTATGTATTATGGATATGACACATAAAATACGCAAAAGAAATGTGCACGTCATGCGCGAATTACATTAGTGACAGGAATACACTAGCACCTCACCGTGGCGAGCGTATTGTGGGTAACAGTTTACGTTGAAAACGGTTGTATTTACCTGCCAAAGCTCGATCGATAAGAGATTATTCAAATTAGTCCTAATAAACTATTAAAGTCGGGTTCACACTACAGACCGCATCCTGACATCCGTCGGATAATGTATCATCATTAGTTCATCCCTAAATTACCTACGTCAATAATTGGGACCCTTGTTCACGGAGGTTGAGATCGTTAATTATAAAGATCAGTCTTAATTTACCGATTACAGAGTAAAGCTAATTACAGGACCTTTCGATAAGTGTTTAAAATAGTATGATCTAAAGATCATTAGATAAAGAATTATAAATGCAGTAGAAATTAGATCTCTTAGACGATTGTGTGATAAAGCTGTGTATGATTAAGTGTAGAATGAAAATATAAAACGTGAATGCAGTGCGAATGAAAGTGTGTGTTTTTTTTTTAAAACCCAATTGGGTTATATGGATACATTTTTAGATCTGACTTTTAATTATGTAATGTTTCAGATATATTTTAAATTGAGTTGTAGCGAGACTCCTTGTGTCTTTTGGTAGTTCCTTGTAAAGTTTCAGTCCATTGTTTAATATCCTTGATTGTCCTATCTTAGTTCGTGCATTCGGTAAGTGATATCTGTCACAGTTCATGGTCCAGTGTCTGTGTTTGTCTGAATTTTTAGTTAATTTATAGCTGCTGTCTGTCGTCTCTTCCATGGTAACTCTGTGTACAATTTTCAATGTCTCAAATTTGGTCAGGTCTGATATGTCCATTTGTTTTGTTTGTCTGTATATTTGTATGATTGGGGTAAGATAGTTAATGTTATAAGCTAATTTTATTATTTTATTTTGTTGTCTTTGGAGTCTGGAGATGTCCTTTTGGTTTCCTATCCCCCGGAAGGGAATCATACGAGTACATGTCAGTCGGCTTTTAACATAAGCTTCGTACATCATAACTTTTTCTTTTCTTAAAAAAGTTCGATATATAGTTAAATCAATAGAACCATAACTGTAAATATTATGTTACAGTTGTAGATAATGCAATCCATTTTAGATGATAGCTTTTACGTTTAATTTATTTATTACAAATTATTGTTTTGCTGTAAATTGTACACGAACCTTAGATTTGAAATTAAAGACAGGCGCCTAACTACTCGCAATCAGCACAGCTTCTCACTAAACGAACTACTTAGATTAACGAAAAAGGATTAGAATCGGGATTCCAATTTCGATTTGAATATCAACAGTAAAATGAAATCATAATTGAATACGTGAAATACAAATGCAAAAACTATAAATGTTTGTAATGTCATTTGAGAAAATAAGCTGATTTTAATTGAAAGGAATGAAAACGGCAGTTTTTCTAACTAACTAACTAACCATCACGCCGTCTCGTCGAAGGGGTAGGCAGAAAGAATGGACTGCCACACTTTTTTTCCTGACATATTTCTTTCACTTTCTCAACATTCATACATCGTGTCATGCACGCGCGTCGTTTCACTAAAATTTTTATTGTATCCTTGCGTAGGAAGCATTTATTTGTGGTGTGGCATTGTTAAAAATAATATTAACACACTAATATTAACACACTAGATTTTACACCATTTTTTGTTGTTGTTAAAAGTAACAGCTTTCGCTCACGCCGGAGCTTCGTCAGAGATACAAAATAAAACAACCCAAAAATATAAACATATAAAATAGGAAGCTCCGGTTGGTTTTAATAACAATTTTTTTTTAAAACCAGTAGAAGTGTGTTATTATTATTTTAAGTTTTATTAAATTTTACGGGGATGATATGTTTCGCCTTTCTGATTCATTAAATACAAACATATAGAATTAGTGTTTCTTTTTTCATATACTCTGTATACAACACTCACATTTATTGAAAGAAATACAAATTAAATATCAAACATCTTTCGGAATAACCAGCCCTTCATCAGTGAAATTTTTTTAATATTTAAAATATTATAAAATTGTTAAGAAGAACGTGCGGGAAAACGTTGTATGATAGAATACTGAACAATGAAATAAGAAAGAAATGTAAGGCAGATCACTGCATCATGGATAAAATTAAAAAAGGATCCCTGAGATGGTTTGGACATATGGAACGAATGGATGAGAGTAGAATAGTTAAAAAGTTGTATACAAGCTGCGTGAGTGGAAAAATAATCCGAGGACGACCGAGGAAAACATGGCATGACCAAATCAATCAATTACTAAAAGGCGGTGACATTCGAAGTCGGAATAATCGACGTGCGTGCATGGTACGGTGTATAAATGTAGAGGAAGCCCGAGAGGTATGCCAGGAAAGAGCATTGTGGCGATCCATCCTTTCTGCCTACCCCTCCGGGGAAATGGCGTGATGGTAAGTTAGTTAGTTAGTTTGTTTGTTAAAATATTATATTTACAAATTATAGCATCTGTCAAAACTGCCCATATTTGTAAACAATTTTACAATATTTAAAATATTTATAGATTATCACGGATGAAGGGCTGGATAGTTGCAAACATGTTTGATATTCACGTTTTATTTTTTTTTAACAAATGTGAGTGTTGTTTACAAAGTACATAAAAAAATAAACATTAAACATCTACAACACAAAGTTATGGCGAACACAGAAGAAGAGAGACATAGAATTTAATAATTAATACAAAATGGTTAAGGATACAGACAAGGAACGAAATTAATGGAGCGAACTGAAAACGACTTTAACAATTACAAGGGAACGCGGGAAAATCTGGGGAAATTTCAATCAACATGGCAACACCGCGCAGAGGAGAGGAAAACAATTCGAGTGCGATCGATTATCCCCCAATTATTGTCGTCTCGGGGTAAGATAACAATAAGTGCTTGCCGAAGCGGACATTTCGGCAGGCCTGTTTAATTCCGCGTAACATCAATCTCAGCGACTCAAAGAAAGCCATTCTCGATTGTTGGGCGAGTCTTCCGGTAGAGGGCGCTCCGCTCGTGAAACGGGACACGAACCATTTTCTCGAATTTCACGGTAAACTAGACACATCCTTGATAATATATTTTTACATTTTTATAACAATGACAAAACCAATATTTGGAACAAGGTTGGCTTAAACCTATCAGATTCTATAACTATTGAAAAAGAAATTGAGAATAGACGATTACGCTTGGAAAAACTGATCACACGTCCGAGAGACATGGAAAATATGAGAGCGAAAATAAAACCCGTATCCATACATAACTAACTAACTAACTAACCATCACGCCGTCATAATTGAATGCCAATCATAATTGAATGCGTGAAATACAAATGCAAAAACTATAAATTGTGATGTAATTTGAGAAAATAAGCTGATTTCATAATAATTGATAGGAATGAAAACGGCAGATTTTCTAACTTACTAACTAACTAACCATCACGCCGTCTCACCGAATGTGTAGGCAGAAAGAATGGACTGCCATACTTTTTTTCCTGACATATTTCTCTCACTTCCTCAACATTCATACATCGTGTCATGCACGCGCGTCGATTTCTCTGACTCCTCACATGGCCGACATTCAATATTTGATTTATTTGATCGTGCCACGTTTTCCTCGGTCTTTCTCTATTTCTAGTTCCATTAACATCGTTGATACATAATTTTTTTACTATTCTTTCTTCATTCATTCCTTCCATGTGTCAAAACCATTCTAATGATCCTTTCATTACTTTTATCATAACACCATTATTCGCAACGCAATCACTTCTTATATTTTCATTCGACACTATCAAACACAGAGTATCTACACATTCGTCTAAGATATCTCATTTCTACTGCATTTATTCTACTTTCATCCTTCTTATAGAAATTAATAAATTATTAATTTGCATTTGATTGGGAATGGGAGCTTGAGAGATTAAATGTAGACAAAGTATTTAAGGAGAAAGGAGTAAGAGGAGGAATATGATTATTTATTATGTTTTTACCCAATTTCACCGACTTAAGGATTTCTAAATTATCAAGTTTGTTTAATTTATTGCTATTGTTAGTTAAAATTGTTTAACTTATTGCATTTTAATCGAAACTATGGTCAAATTCAATACAATGGTTAGGCAAGGTTAGGTCAGAAAAAATATTATGTTTGGTGAAAGCTTGTTTGTGTTCGTTGATCCATTATTTAAATGTTCGTCCTGTTTTGCCTATGTAAAAAGCGTCACAATCTTTACAATTTAAAATGCAAATGTCATTGATCTGACACTCCTTATATCCATTACTTCTATTAATAGTTACATTAAAACAAACACACTCCATCACACCTTTAAATACTTTCCAAGAAATAAAAACACAAAAGAGATATCGAAAGGCTGTAAATTATATAAAATTTCTCATATTTTGATGCGAGACATTATCGATGCGACAAACTTCGATCAGTCATGATATGCCATAAAGTTTTATGACGAGATTAAACACATTAAATTTTGACATAACAGACAAGCTTTCAGCTGCCAAAGTAACCGTGATGGCGTCTTTGCTGACGTGCTTATGTCGAAGTTTGACACTTCGCTAGTCGCCTTAATTGACTTGTTTTTGAATCGGAAAAGTGAGGTGGAAAAGCGCTTAGAATAGCGCCTGATTCGTACGAAAAAAAATTTTTTTTTCAGAGTTTGCAAAATGACCTTTTTAGCTTCTTTTTCCTCTGCTTTATTTAGGACTGTGTCCTGTTATTTCTCGGAGCCTGGTCCTGGGATTCAGATGTCCAACTCTCTCGCCATCTTTTAGGTGGTCTTCCTGCAGGTCGATTTCCTTTTGGTACTTTATTTGCGGCTATGTTTATCACTTTTTCAGAACATGCTCTTTCCACATGATCTCTCCAGTAGCGTCTTCTCAGTCTTCCCCATCGCACGACATCTTCTACATTGCAGATCTTTCATATTTCAGAATTTCTTATTCTGCCTCGGAGTGTCGTTCTCGCAACGGATCGGAGAGTCTTCATTTCTGTGGTTCTTAGAAGACTTTTTGTTCTGATGGTGTCAGCTGTCGTTTCTATTCCATATGTTATGACCTTTTGATGATTTTTTCAAAAATGACCGCTACTTATATTGTGACTTTGAATGTGTGCACTGTAACTCTAACGGCTGGCTACAAAGATTTTTCCAATATTTAGCAGCACTGCTGGTATATATGGTATGTGAACTTTGTACAACATTATTTGCAAGTCATCTTCAGATTCAGCTATTACTGCGGCATCGTCTGCACATCAGTCAGCAAAAAGTCCATTGTTTTGTCCGAAACACTATGAGACTTTTTGTTTTAATTGTTAAATTATAATACGCTGTTTATTGTATCACAATTTTTATTTGCATTTTTGTTATTTTTCGCGACAGCTGTTTCGTTTACCCATGTTAACATCATCACGTGTTACGATAATTTTTTCAACTGTTAAAATAATTTTCTTGATTTTTCTAAGCTTTATGTGTATTTGCTCCAATGTCAATTTGAATACTTTTTAGATAGCATTATGAAGTTCTTTATGTTATCAAAAAAAACACCGGATGATGTCAACAAAGGTTGACGAAACAGCTGTCGCGAAAGAATCAAGTTGATAGCGATTCAACAAAATAATTATAATCCCTGCTTATATGTAGACCATTGGTCTCCAGCATGCCGCATGATTTAATTTCTTCTATATTTGGTTTCGCTTTTCACTAACATGTTTCGGAACACGGACGCCCTTCCTCAGTGCAGCAATATTAATAATATAATATAATAAAATCGTATCACGTAAACGCTCGTTCCAAAGCCTACAAATAGACAAATCACATGAAACTTTATAAAACAAACCCCTACTGCATTGAAAGTAGACAACATCAAGTAACCCGCCATTTTGAATGCGGCCGAGTTGCCAGAATTGAAAATATCTTCGTGAAACATGAAAATGCGGTTGCACGCATACTCACTATAGTTTGTTGGTTAGGTACCGGGTCAACATAACGCGGCACTGGATTGTATGAGGCGCGTCGCACGCGAACCATTTCAAATTTAGAATCGGAGAGTTTTAAATTGCTTTGTTCTTTTGTTCAATTCGATTTTGTATCGAACCAACTTTTTATGTCTTTTAAACACGGCATTGTATTAATATTTACTCAATTTGGAATTTTGAAATTTAAAAAATACAAAAAGTTCAAAAACCAACAATAACCATTCTCACAACACTAAACGAGAATAAAGCATTTTTTTCGTTGCTTCTACTATAGGTTGGGAATGATATAAAACGCTTGGGTGGAGAAATGGTTACAAATTATACGTTAACGATGTAAATAGAGTAAGGAATCGAGAAATACCGAAGAAAATATGACATGACGACCTTCGTGGCCGAGTGGTAAGTGCATTGACTGCCACCCCGAAGGTTCCGGGTTCGATTCCCGGCGAGGGCAGTGTGATTGTCACACTGTCTTCGGTCTGGTGTAGAATTCACGTGGCAATAAAATGGCGATAGATTAGCTACCTATCATATGTCACGAGAATCACTATGATAGCTATAATACCCTTTACATTGAATTGGCTCATGCTGTCATGATGAAAAGAGCGATTCCGCAAAATAATAAAAATAAACAAATTAATCAAAAATTTGAAGGTTAGCCATGTCAGAAGACAGAAGAATCAACATTTGTGTATGATTCGCAGTATAAATGATGTGTGGCGGTCTATTCTCTCTGCCTACCCTTCTGGAGAAACGGCGTGATCGTTTGTTGTTGTGGTCAAACAAACAAATTTTCATCGCATTTGTTTTACTTTCATCCATCTCTTGTCAGTTTCATGCATGAATTTCACACACGAATTGATGCCATAACTCAATTATAGACCACAATCATGTTCACAAGTCTGTTTATATAAAAATCATAATAATATTAATTGTTGTTAACCACTTCAATACCGTAAGGCCTCTGGTTGCCGCTACATAGGCGCACCATCAAAACCGTAAGGCCACTTTGAATTAAAAATGATTCCAGTAGGAATTTTAACAATATTATTTTTGTGTGGCTAGCGACATCTATCTCTGCAAGAAAAATGAACATTCTGACGTTGGTCGATCTTATTGAAAAAGGGATTTTTGTAGAAGTCGAGCATTAGGGTTACCACTTATGGTGAGATTGATATAAAGGATTAAAAGGATATCACTTGAAATAATTAATTTTCAAGTGATACTAGACAAGAACTGATACATCACGCTTTGATTTTTTAACGTTTGCTTTCAATAATTTTTTTTTTATAAAAATGTAAAAATTACATTTATTTATGCTTGTGACAACCCTGAAAGAAAAATCAAATATACAATATTTGGATAATGCAACTTGAAACATTTTAACTTGATATATCATTTTAAAGGTAAACTTTAAACATAATGCATAAAATCCATTACCCCTTTCTTTCAAAAATTACTAAAAACATGCGGTATGTGAGTTAATTAAAATATTGCATGACACGATGTATGACTGTTGAGGAATTGAGAGAAGTATGTCAGGAAAAAAATAGTGTGGCGGCCAATTATTTCTGCCACCGCCTCAAAGAGGATAAATTATGCTTCACGCTGTGTAAGTAGGTACCTACGTATATAAAAATTTCACGTGGATTTTGAAGACATTCTATTATTTTGAATTTGGAATCGCCATTTTGTTTTTGTCGGATCTGTGAATGCGGACAGGCCCCTGAAAAGTGGAGTGGCATTACCCTTGACAGCGTCACACTTCGATAACATACGACATGAAATTGCATGACACGATACAGTTCGTTCACATCACAATGCAGTTCCATTCTAAATTTAAATCCTTCATAGAAATAATTCCACTGATCGCTGGGCAGCGAAGTGCTCTCAACAATAACTCCCTTGACCATTTCAATTTAACTTCAATCGTGTTTTTAATTACAGGTCACGTCGACGATTTATTAACACAAACAATATAGCAAACGTACTTACTGCAGTTCAATTATTATTCTTTTGTTTTTGAAAATTTGGTTTGGTTCATGTGGTGCTCCTGTTAATTTGGAGATATTTCGCGTATAAGTGAATTGTTTTGGTCAATTTAACTGTTGCCGCACTTTATAATAGTTAATTGTGACACGTAATACGTTTGTACTGTTTTGCTGTTAAAATTATATTAGTTTTATCGTTTTTATAAAGAATTTTGACAGGTCAAAAAATAAATTTTTCATTTGTTCCAATGACAATTTGAATAATTCCTTCAATATTATTTCAAAGTTCTTGCTGGTTAAGTGCCTAATTAAAGCTAATTTAAAAAAACGGTGGATACGTTGAACATAAATTAAATAAACACAAAAGTCCGGATCGTTCATCGAAAAAAACATTATGTGTTATTACATTATGTGCTAAATTAAAAAAACGACGGATTCGTGGAACATAAATTAAATAGACAATATGTGCACCATCTAAAAAGAACATTTTGTGTTAAATTATTTTTATTTTGTTATTTTATTTTATATCATTGTATTTTATATTATTTATTTTATATTATTTATTATAAATTCATACATCGTACCATACACGCACGTCGATTATTCCGACTTCGAATGTGGCCGCCTTTTAGTAATTGATTAATTTGGTCATGCCATGTTTTCCTCGGTCGTCCTCGGCTTCTTTTTCCACTCACGCTGCTTGTGTACAAGTTTTTAACCATTCTTCTCTCATCCATTCTTTACACATTTCCAAACTATCTCAGGGATTCTTTTTTCCTTTCATTGTAAAATTTTAACAAAAAATGTGACATAAATCTTTATTATATATGAAATCAAAATAGAGAAGGAGTAAAGTCTAGAGGTAGGGGTAATTGTTATTAATTTATTTGATGTTGGTATCATTAGGTGCTACACAACATTACAAATATAGTTATTTGTAACACCTGATGATGGTAACATCGGTTGGCTAAACAGTAAATTAATTCAAGTAATAAAAGCTTTCAATTATATTCTTTGTGATTTTAGGCAAGTGCAGTATTCGGCGCAGCTATTCAATTTGAAGTTGGAATGGGCGGGAAACGGCGCGATGACATTTCGCATTTGGCGCGTTCCTGGCAAGCTTCGCCATAGACAACGTGGCGCGGCGCTCGCCCGTTTTATACTGTCGGTTGTTCAATCGCTAGTTTTTTCAGACATGTCCAATGCTGGTAGGTATCTACCAAAATACATTTTCCAATGAAAATAGAACTAGAGAAATAAACTTGATGTGATTTTGTGGGATGGGAGATATATTCAGAACTTGAACAAAGTTTTACTGGGTGACAGCAATTGCTTATATGTGCATTGCTGTACATATTCAAGATAAACGAATAATACGCAATCTATCTGATCGACATTGATACATTTCTATAATCAACCACGTGAGATAATTATTATACAAGGCGTAGTTAATACGAACGTCAGTTTTCTAGAAGTTTTATTATATGTTATGGGAATGACATGTTTCGCCCTTCTAAGGCATAATCAAATGTCTTTTTGATAATGTCTTAGAAGGGCGAAACATGTCATTCCCATAAAAAATAATTAAACTTCTAGAAAACTGACGTTTTCATTCGTATTAATTATTTAACATGGAGTTTTACATAATTGTTCAAGAAACAATAAATAAGGCGTAGTATATTTTAGTTTTTCCCACATTTTCTAAAATATTTATTAATTTCTATACATTAATATTATAAAAAAATATATATGAAGAATACGCGTCATATTTGTCTTTTTCTATACAACTAATATGTACTTTGTATATACAACACTAACTTTAAAAAAAAATTAGATATCAGAGATGTTTCGGACAACCGGTCCTTCTTCAGTGATACATATTAAAAATATTATAAAATTGTTTACAAATATGATAAGTTTTGACAGATGTTATAATGATTTATTTTGGAACGTTAATGCATTTGTTAAAACAATATGTATCACTGACGAAGGACCGGTTGTCCGAAACATGTCTGAAATGTAATTTTTTTTTTTTAAAGTTAGTGTTGGATATACGAAGTACTATATAAAAAAAGAAAAAGACTAATGAAACATCTACAATACTCGTATATGGTATATGGTGAACATAGAAGAAATACGCGTCTTCTTTACTTTAAAGAATAGAATTATAATTATTGAAAACGACCATTAAAAAAATAAATGCATTTATTGTTTCTTGTAAAAACAGAGTACCCATGCGTTATACATTTTTTTATTCGTGTGACTTCTATTATTATATAATTGAACAGATGTTTTCATCAGATCTTAATTAAATTAATTCGACTTATTTTGATTTATTTCCATTTACATAGATATGTTTTATTAATATGTATGAAGAACGATACTTTTGAAGGAGTTTTATTATTATATGTATGACATGTTTCGCCCTTTGAAGGCATTTTCAAAATGTTGCGAGAATTAGTTCGTTGTTGCTTTTATACCCGAATCGAAGAAGCAAATTCAGGTGACTCAATAAATGTTAACAGTAATTAATACGTAAGACCAGAAAATATTGGATTACAATTCCTGGAATTATTATACTTAGCAAATATTTTGACTACTTATGCTTACACACTAATGGATGTTGTATAAATTATAAATGTACAGGTAGATTCAACTGAAGTATTTCTCCCTCTAATAAATATAAAGAAGATCTAAACAAATCCCTTGCGAGTTAATTTAAGACTGAATCCCTTTATAAGCCGATAGCCTTGGGCACCCAAGATGCATATCGTTTAACCCAATTCAACGCGCCTTTGCTTGGTGAATTAACCAGATTGTAACTGTGTGTGAATTAAGACATCTACATTATGTGATTTACCCACAGACGATGCGCAATACTATCAAAGCGTCCTTGTAACAAAAGAGTTGTATCAAATAAGATATTTATGACAATGTCTGCGTGCGTTTTGCAAAGAATTGTGCAAAATTAAAATGAATTTTTAAGGATTAATTGCATCTCAATAGAGACGAAGATTTTTTTTTGGGAACAGAATATGGTAGTCGAGGCGTTTACAAGACTTATGACCTGTCAATGGTTAGGTTAAGCGATCACTTTATGTTAACAACATTCCCCATTCCGCCCTTCTAACGACCACCACGCCTTCAAAAATATTTTGGAACTTGTATATATGCTACTATGTTAAATAACTTCACATTTTTAGGTCAATCTACACTAGCGCCATCTATTAAGATTATTTGTAAGCATTACGCAGATAATCTTTATTAATTTAAAATAGATTTCCAAAACGGCCCGGTTAACAAGAATGAAAGATCAAATATATACAATTCGCTTTTTTAAATTGCTATAATAATTAATGCATATTAAGATATGTCTAGTTCCTTATTAAACTAACTAACTAACTAACTAATCATCACGCCGTCTCTCCGAAGGGCAGTGGCGGTACTCCCATATAAGTTACAGAAGCCCGGCTTGCGAAAGAAATTTTGAATCAAAACCCCCAAATCTAAGTAATCATGCCCCCGCATAAACCAAACAACCCACCAAATTATATTCCAACAATGTTCCGATCAGACGTAAGAGGAATAGCCACAAGATCTAAACCTCTGTAAGCCAGAAGAGGTTTTATTCAAAATTTCTTACGCAAGTCGGGCTTCTGGGTTTGGGTAGGCAGAAAGAATTTACTGCTACACTTTTCGTTCCTGACATACTTCTATCGTTTCCTCAACATTGATATATTGTGCCATGCATGCACGTCGATTTGTCTAACTCATCACGTGGTCGAAATTCAATATTTGATTTATTTGATCGTGCCATCTTTTGCTCGGTCTTCCTCTATTTCTAGTTCCATTTACTTCGTTAATATCATCTTTTTTTACTGTTCTTTCTTCATTCATTCTTTCTATGTGTCCAAATTATCTTAATGTTCCTTTCATTATTTTGTTCATAACACCATCATTCGCACTGCATTCACTTCCTCTAGTTTCATTCGACACTCTTTCATACACAGAGTATCGACACATTCGTCTAAGAGATCTCATTTCTAATGCATTTATTCTACTTTTCTCCTTCTTTTGCCAGTTTAATTACTAGATAATATTATTATTATAATTTTCCGGAATCGCCCTTTACATCGATGCAAAGGGTATAGTACAATCATTTTGATTCTCGTGACATGTAATAGGTAGTTAATCTTTCGACGGTTTATTGTCACGTGAATTCTTCATTAGACCAAAGACAGTGTGAAAATCACAGTGCAAACGCGGGGAATCGAACCGGGGAGCTTCGGCGTGGCAGTCAAAGCACTTTACGCGCACGCAAAGCACGAAAATCTCATGTTCGGAATCCTTTGATGGCTGAATTATTTATGTATGTATATCGTTTACACATAATTAATTTATTTATCATTCTTAATTAATGATTATTATGAGTCAATAACATCTTGGTTTAAAAAAAAAGATATAAATTGAACATGTTACGTTATTTGAAATATTTAACAGTGCCATTTATATAACACAAATAAATAATGTATCCAATATATCAGTTAGTTCTAAAATTATCGACACAGCGGTATCTACAAACACTCCATCTGTGAAACATTAGCAGAACATCAATCAAGTTGAGAACTTAATTTTCAAACCGCAAGAGAACGCCTTCATTTGTTTTCTCTCTGTTAATGGCGAAAAAACGAATAAAACAAAAAATAATAGTTCAGCAATCTTAGAACTTCAAACTAGGATAGATAAGTTAAAGATTTAATGTTTTAATAAGTCTCTGATGGATATAATTATCCATTTTATCTCTTCCATATTTGTCTTCACTTTATGTTGTGGATTCACACTTGAATTAATAGACAAACACATTGGATTTTTTATAAATGCAGGCATATTTGATTCCTTATTAGGTCCTACTTTGATGCACAAATGTTAACCCTATTTTATCTATTTAAATAACTATCAGAGAAACTGGAGCAATGTATCGAATTTATTTATCTGGGAGCATGTTTACAAGATACGGAAAAATAGAGAAAGACATCGAAAGAAGGGACGGGGCTGGGAACAAAATCAATGGCGTACTCAAAGTTATCACTGCAAATAATAATATATCCACTAAAGCAAAGATGGTAGTACATAATGGAGTTCTAGTGCCAACCCTTATGTATGAAAGTGAAGCGAGCTGGCAAAAGATAGATAAAATTAGAATTAATGTCGTAGAAATGAGATCACTGAGAAGAACATGCGGAAAGCGACATACATATGATAGAATACCAAACGACGAAATAAGAAATGTAAGGCAGATGATTACGTCATAAGTAAAATTAAAAGGGATCCCTGGAATAGTTTGGACATATGGAACGAATAGACGAGAAGTATGGTTAAAATATTATATACAAGCAGTGTGAGTGAAAAAAAAAACTGTGGAAGACCAAGGAAAGCGTGGCATGACCAATATACTCGTAAATAGAAGAAGCTAGAGATGTATGTCAGGACAGAGCAGTATGGCGGTCCATCATCTCTGCCTACTCCTCCGGGGAAACGACGTGATGGTTAGATAGAAAAAATATTTGTTATATTTCTTAACGAGCATTCATTTTGTGGTCAGACATTTTTAAATATCTAAATATAAACTATAACAAAAACACTTATCAGTTGTGTAACTTTATAGATTTTTAACAAAGAATTATTTTAGTAGGTCCAGAAATATATAAAAGTGTTTCTTGGAACTGGTTAAGAAAATTCATGACAATTATTACATAGTTAGGGGATACTAAATGATATTATATAAATCAAAAATAAGTTATTTGAGGTAGGACGAAATAAAGTGTTTCTAAGGAAAACATCTTACAAATTGTTTACAAATTATTTTACATATTTCAAGATGACTGACTAATGATTCTAAGTATTATAAATAAAATTAAATCGCCATCCTGTGTGCGTAGTAATTATGAATTAAATGCTCATTGTCAACAATCTTCTACCGTTCTTGAATGATACGTATTTTTTGTAGCTCGCGGGCCGCATTTGTCGACCCCTGATGTAGAAATATTCGTTTGAGGGGTTTGCTGCGGTTAAAAAAGTCAAGTGAATCTCTGGCACGCAACCAAGAGTGCAGATATAAAAACATGAAAAGAAATATAGAACGGTTGGCAAGTGTGAAAATAAGCGTTGCGCTACAGCGATATCGGCTGAAATTCAGTGAAATGCTGATAACATTAAGTGATCCGAAAACTAATAAGATTGATGCTCGGGGGGGTTTGGTTATGCTCACTTTGCCGCGCTCGTGAAATCGGGTTCCAAAGATATTTATTTTCCACGTGGATTAACTTCATTCCGGTTTTCTGCCAAGATGTCACTATGAATCAGGTCACGTGTTCCAGCTAACTTGGAATGGTTATGATTTGTATTTCTTGAGAAAACAATTCGTATATGGTTATGGTTTTATATACGTCCATGACACCAAGCAGTGACGTCATCGACGGTACCGTTTTAGCTATGTGAAGTTAATATAATTTGAGGCGAGGTTTTACACCATAATTCTAATTCAAATTTAGTTTATCAATAGACAAAATTATAGTTTAAGGTAGTAGTCTGGTAACTTAAGCCGATTTTCATGTCTTTTTTGGAGGGGAGGGAATCGAAGATGGCACTTCGAAAAAAAGAGCGTGGGTGGCCCGGGTGATTTTGGCTCTTGATGTTATCTGAAACCAAAAATTCTTGAAAATTCTTAATCTAAAGACATGTCATTCTGGTCGGAACTACAGAAGTTAAATTTCATGGATAAATAACAAAATGGCGGACTTTGGAAAAAAAAGTCAGCAAAGAAGGGGTTGTAAAATAAAAAGTTAGGTATGAAAAAATGTCTCGGTAGTTCCGACGAGAATGACATGTCTTTAGATTAAGAATTTTTGATTTCAGATAACATCAAGAGCCAAAATCACCCGGGCCACCCACGCGCTTTTTTTCGAGGTGTCAACTTCAATTAATAATAATAATAAATTATAAAAAAAAAATTTAAAAAAACGTTTGGTGCTTTAATATGTAAATAAAAACATCCTAAATTTCTAAAATGATTCATTTTTATTTTCCTACAAAAAAACGCCCTCCAAAAAGACATGAAAATCGGTATGCATTAAGTACGCAATTTTTTTTTTATATTGACTTCTATTATTATTTATACATTTAAAAAATATATACAAATAATAAACCCTTGTATCTTGTGGATTACAGAGGTTCGGCTCTTGTGGCTATTCCTCTTACGTCTGATGGGAACATTGTTGGAAGGTGATTTGGTAGATAGTTGGTTAAAGCGGGTGGCCCGGAGTGTTTCTCTGAAGGAGGATCGATTTTGGGCGCTTGTGGCGGCTGGAGGTGATTGGGTAGTAATTTGAGGGGTATTTTATTGTGGCGTTAGAATGTTGGTTCTGTGCTTATTTACCTTGATATCTTCGACAGCGCCAGCATAGATTGTTCTTTCTGCGGGCGCAAGAATCAACCTGCCCATGGTAATGCCAATGGGAAGAGAAATTAGTCGGCTAAATTATCACATCGAAGATTGAGGTGTTTCATATTAGTGACACTGTGCGTACTAAGAACATCGGAGATGAAGGTCCTAAGATCAATTACTGGAATCCGAGATCATGTCCGCAACGCAGACATAAGAAAACTTGCGAAATAAAGGATATCGTTCAGTGGAGTAGATCTAGAAGAAGATACTGGAGGGACCATGTAGCCCGAATGGACTTGCATATACAGCCGCTTATGAAATCCCCCCCGGACACCGCGCACCTGGACGACCGCCTGCGCCTAAGAGATGGAGGGACAGCTGGATCTCATCATCCGACGAGATAAGATTTCTGTGTCAGATCTATTAAAAGAAGAAGAAGAAGAATGAACGTTCAGAAGACAAATAATTAAGTGAGTATCTAGTCTTCCTAGTGTCGAACCATCTCATGCGTTCCTGGTATTTAGCTGTTCTCAAATTGATGTTCTAAACTATAAATATATTTGTAATGTTTTTGGAGAAAAAAAAAAACAGATTTGATTTGATATCTAATAAATAAAAACACTGCATGTTCCTAATGATGAAATCGCCCGACTATAAAATGCACTTAAAATATAAACTGGTTTATACGTTTCGCAGATCCAGTTGTAAACCGGGAGACATTTGGTTCGGCCTGTCATCCCGCCATAATTGCACAGCGTTTAGCATTTTAATTAGAAAAAGATTTACATACATTATTCCTGATCATAAAAAAAAACCCGCACAGAATGTTACATGTAACATACAATAATAGCAGTCAAATTTGCATGTAGGGTAAACTAAGTTAACTTCGTGATACTATCGGTTAATATCGTGAGTGTCCTTAAACGTGATAATATTGCGAGTGTCTTTTTCGTGTACAAGAATACCAGGCAGATTTATATGAAGGGTAAACTAAGTTTACTTCGTGATACTATCGGTTAATATCGTGAGTGTCCTTAAACGTGATAATATTGCGAGTGTCCTTTTCGTGTACAAGAATACCAGGCAGAGTTGTATGAAGGGTAAACTAAGTTTACTTCGTGATACTATCGGTTAATATCGTCGGTGTCCTTAAACGTGATAATATTGCGTGCGTCCTTAAACGCGCACAAGAATACCAGGCAGCTTTGCATGCAGAGTAAACTAAGTTAACTAAGTGATAAAATCAGTTAATACCGCGAGTGTCCTTAAACGTGATAATATTGCGAGTGTCCTTCTCGTGTACAAGAATACCAGGCAGATTTGCATGAAGGGAAAACTAAGTTAACTTCGTGATACTATCGATTAATATCGCGAGTGTCCTTAAACGTGTACAAGAATACCAGTCAGATTTGCATGTAGAATAAACTAAGTTAACTTCGTGATAAAATCTGTTAATACTGTGAGTGTACTTAAACCTGTACAAGAATACCAGTCAGATTTGCAAGTAGGGTAAACTAATTTAACTTCGTGATACTATCGATTAATATCGCGAGTGTCCTTAAACGTGTACGAGAATACCAGGAAGAATTGCATGTAGGGAAAACTAAGTTATTTTCGTGATACTATCGGTTAATATCGAAATGTCCTTAAACGTGTATAATAATACCAGGCAGATTTGCATGTAGGGTAAACTAAATTAACTTAGTGATACTGTCGTTAAATGTCGTAAGTGTCCTTATAATATTGGTTTAACGCTAATGCTTTTATACGGAATGATTCTTGGAAGTTAATGACGTAATCAAAAATAGTATAGTGAATGAAATTTAAATTTTTGTTTAAAAAGAAATCAAGGAACGCGGTTATTCTTAGTAAAAATCCGACCGCGATAGTCGATGCACGAATTTACATTCGAAGAATTAAAAAAAAACATCAATATTGTTTTCTTCTTATTCGCCTTCATTTGTGTTTCGGATTAACATTTTTATTATATTCAAAGACAGTTTGTTATGACACAATACTTTAATTCATTTTTGAACAAGCATTATGAAATTGTTGACCTCCTTTGATTTATTTATTTTAATTTTTTTTTTAAATATATTGAAAAAGGACGTCTGTCATTCGAAACACTTTTATTTGAAAATAAATAAAGGATTATTTTACAATAAAGTGAGTTTCCATACTTTTTATTGTTTCTTGAATAATGACGTAAAACTCCATATTAAAAAGTTAATTCGCCTTGTTACGGCAATATAAAGTAATTGATAAGACCTTAGCAAGGTGAAACATGTCATATATAATACATAAAGTATAATACAACTTCTAGAAAACAGACATTTTCATTCGTATTGACTGTTTCAATATTTAAAGATACGTTTCTTAGGATAAATTCGTGGTGCAGATTCATAATTGATGGTTGAGATATTATTTTGTAAAACTCCATTATTAATTTATAATAGTAAACACGACTGTTTAGTGGTTTTACTTGGATTTAATTTATATAAATTGTGACAAATTTGTTTCGCCTTGCGAGGGAATTCTCAAGCTGAGTTTGTGTTTGAGAATGGTCTCGCAAGGCAAAACAAATTTGTCACGATTTATATAATTTATATAAATTAAATCCAAGTTAAACCACTAAACAATCGTGTTTACTATTACAAATAAAAGTTTAATTAAATCAGTTTAAGAATGCCCTCGCATGGCGAAACAAATTTATCACAATTTATATAAATTAAATCCAAGTAAAACCACTAAACAATCGTGTTTAGTATTTAATTCATATTCATAATAATTGGCGAGTGTGTGTGACTTGTAATTGTTGCAAAATCTTAAGATAAGTAAATATACCATATATGTATGTGTCTGGGAATAATTTTTATCACTCCATATTAGACAAAGATAGTGGATCATATATTTCGTTATGGGCCTCTTCTAAACGTTTCAACTCCTTCCAGTCTCTCGGTCAAAGTTACCACAGTTTCCCCTAAAAACTATTTCTATAACTAATAATATTTCACGTCTACATATTCTAATTTTTTAAGATAAGATCGATAGTTTTTTGTATAGAAAAGCCATTAATCAAATAAACATATTGGCGGATCAAAGATCTCAAAGAAATAACCCGTGGGTGGCAAACATGACACCTAATTGAAACTCATGAATAATAAAGATTAAAAAAAAGAGTTTACTTGTTTTAAAAAACGAACGAGATAACCTCAAATACTTATTGCACAAACTTATGGCTGCATTATCGTTAATGAACAAAAACAGTTCCAAAATAATACTTGCCTGTCGGTTTGAAAAAAGAACAAAGTTTGACATTGATTAAAAAAACAGATATGTTCGTACGTTAGCTCACATGTTGTATAAAAAAATTGTTTTTGGAATAACCATTTAATTAACACGATATAAAAAAAGACACCAACGGAAAATGTGAATAAAAAGTTTAAAATGACGTAAAGCTACAAGTGATGGAGATATTACTTATTTTATCGTTTTTATTAACGTTCGTACCACGTGCATAACATAAATAAACAAATAATATATTTATACAAATTGAAGGATGCTTAAATAAAGAAAAATATCTTTATATTAACTGAGACAAAGGATTGATTTTTTTTATATTTTTTTATTTACCTAGCATGATTTTATGTAGATTTGTCCGCCTGGGATATGCATCCCGAAAAGCTTAGAATATCAAAAATCTATATCTGAGCAAAAAACAGACGTTTTCATAAAATTACTAACTAACTAACCATCACGCCGATTCCCCGAAAGGGTAGGCAGAGAGGATGGACATCTTCTACATTCACGCACCGTGACACGCACGATCGTCGATTGTTCCTACTTCGAACATGGCCGTTTTTCAATATTTGGTTAATTTAGTCATGCCATGTCTACCTTGGCCTTCCTCGACTTCTTTTTCCATTCACACAATTTGTATATATATTTTTGACCATTCTTTCCTCCTCCATACGTCCAAACGATCTTAGTAACCGCTTTTAATTTTATTTAGATAACATTTATCCCCATTACATACTTTTCTAACTTCTTCGTTGCGTATTCTATCATACATTTTATATCCATACGTTCTTCTAAGTGATCTCATTTCTACAGAATTTATTATACTTTCATCCAAATTCTTTCAATTCTAAGCTTCACTTCATTAGAGCCATCTTCTGATCAAGGCGACCAGAAGATGGCTCGGACACTCAGTGGATTTTAACTAAATATACATTTAAAAAAGTTTTTTTTTAATTATATTGTTTTAAAATAGAACGTCCTTTCATTTGTAACTTTAGTTTATTGTAACATCTGATGATGCCAACATCGGTTGGCGAAACAGCTGCCGCGACACTCTCAGTGAATACAAAGAAATTGTGATATTATAAGTGTTTTAAATTTGAACAGTAATAATGTTGAAGTGAAGTAATAGTGTTTCGGCCAAAACAATGGACTTTTTAATTTTATATTTTCAGTATACATCGGTATGTTTCGTGTTTAGCTGTCAACTCCAACAGCCCAAAGTGGTTAGTCAAATCCTCTAGAAATTCGAGCACAATGTCTCCTTAAAAAGTATCTTGATCCGACTGGGCGTATTTCAGACAGGTTTGTCTGTGGAAAAAAAATCGTCTATGGAGTTTGTTTATGGTTATAAAAAAGTGTTCAGTCACCTCCCGAGTTCAACACACCCGTCTTAATTCACTTCCCACGCGGGAAGTCTGTCTTGACACGAATTTAAAAAAAATGCAGCATTCTGTGGCGTTCTTCTGTATGCGTCCGCCAATCTAAACGTCAATTAGCAACTTGCATTTTTTTAATCAAAATAATTTCAGGGTTTTATTAAACCAAAAGTTCTCAACGGGTGCGGTAGCGGGCCCACGGACAAATAAGGGGCGTAAAAGGCAGTCAAAGGGACATTCTTTTCGGAGCGTTTATTTGTCGACCTACATGAGACCTTCGAGGTGGCTGTCAAAGCACTTACCACTCGGCCGCGAATGTGGAAAGCGATGGGAAACTACCAAGTGGCATCCTAAGAACCAGCTGAGATATAAATTAGACTCTGCTGCAAACCAGTCCCTAGGGTTGAAACTTTAAATTTTACTGTTCGACTAAATGAGTGCCGCGAACGCGAGGGTTTACATTTGGACGATATTATTTTAAGAAATTAATTCCCAAACATTAGTATGAAGCACTTAATTTTGTGGTGTTACATTATTAAATATTATTTAACACTTGTAAATTTGTATTTAAACCACTTTGTTCAATACAACAACCAACCATTATTTAAAATTAAATTTTACCTACTTAAAAACTAACTTCAATTAAAAATAATCAATACGAATGAAAACGTCAGTTTTTTAGAAGGTTTATATATTTTATGGCAATGACATGTTTGGCCCTTCTAAGGCATTATCAAATGTACATTTGATAACTAAACAGATATTTGATAAAGCCTTAGAAGGGCGAAACATTTTATTCCCATAAAATATAATAAAACTTCTAGAAAACTGACGTTTTTATTCGTATTAATTATACAATATGGAGTTTTACATCATTGTTCAAGAAATAATAAATCAATTAGAAATATTTGTTTAGATAATCCATCGTTTTGGCGGAAACAATTTGATTTTTCAACATTATTAACTGTTTAAATAAAAAAAACTTTCTTATAAATATCACAATTGATTATATTTTGTCGCGACAGCTGTTTCGCTAACCTATATTAGCATCGTCAGGTCTTACAATTAACTAAGAACTGATGATGCTAACATCGGTTAGCGAAACAGCTGTCGCGACAAAATATAATCAATTGTAATATTTATAACAAAGTTTTTCATTTAAACAGTTAATTATATTTTTAATAAACATATTATATCTCTTGTATAAGTGAATTGTTTTGATCAATTTGATTGTTGCCGCACTTTGTGATAGTTATTTGTGACACAAAATACGTTTTCACTCTTCTGACGTTAAAATAATACAAGTTTTTTCGTTTATAAAAATAATTTTGACAGGTGTCAAAATAAATTTTTCATTTGTTCCAATGACAATTTGAATAAATTCTTCAATCAAATTTTCAAGTTTTTGCTGGTGTTGGATTGTGATAAGTGCCTAATTAAAATGAAAAAAGTGGAATAAAAAATTAAATAAACACAAATTAATGTCCGGATCGTCCAGCTGACGACAAGTGCACCATCTAAAAGAACATTATGTGTTAAATTATTTTTATGTGTTATTTTATTTTATATCATTGTATTTTGTATAATTTGTTTTAGATTTATTATGTAGACGTTGAATGATTGAAGTGTGCGCGGGAGATGCCTATTGGTGGAGATGAGGTTCGCAACCCATCACACCGCGTCTCTCGCGTTGGCGAAAAGAGAAGAATGGAGTGCAGCATCGATTAAAGTGTTGCAGTTCATTCTTTCTGTCTACCCTTTCGGGGAAACGGCGTGATGGTTAGTTAGTTAGTTAGTTATAATTTTTTTTCGATATATGGCTTAATTTTTTTTAATCGATCCAATATATATAATCTTTCTGTTCAGTCAACCTGTATTAAAAATTCTTATACACATTGTGCATCTTGCTTATTCAAACAGCCTCGTATCTCTGCGCTTGCGCCATTTAAGATGAATAAATCGTCGCTCTCGCGGCGATATCCTAATAGAGATATAGAAATTATGTATTCGGATAAAAGGAGACAAAAAATTGGGTGTGGTATCTGAGATAAACTCGAACGACGTATTAATTACTATGACAAAAAATTGACGCGAGTCGAAATATGAGTGTGAAAATGAGAAGATAAACCGCACCTCTTGATTCCTTCCATGATAGCTACGTAATTAATAATATCGCAATAATAAGATTACTGTAATGACTAAAAAGCTTGCAAAACATTTATTTTAACCCTCCATTGCATTTTTCTTCTTCTGATTGTAGATCTTGCGATCTGTTTATGCAGGATATCAACTTTCTTTCTTTGATAAAGACGACAAGCCTTCTGTCCATCTCTTTGGTGGTTGTCCTGGTGGTCGACGACCCTCTGGAGTCTCGTGCATCACGATATTAGGAATTCTTGCTGGATCCATTCTCTGGGTGTGGTCCATCCAGAATGGTATTCTCTGCCTACTCCATCTCACTAAGTCTTCAATTTTGCAGGATTTGCGAATTTCTTCATTGGGTATCCTATCTCTAAGGGTTTTTTCCCCACAATAGGTCGCAATGTTCTCATTTCTTCTACTCTTAAGAGATGTTTTTAAAAAATCTCCATTGCATGATTTAAAAAAAACTAACTAACCATCACTCCGTCTCCCCGAAGCGGTAGACAGAAAGAATGTACTGCCACACTTATCTTTCGTGACATACATCTCTCGTATCCTTAACATTTATATAGGGTGTTTTTTTTAAAGGTTTGGTTTTTAAACTGGCAACATCGTTTCTACAGACTGTAAATTTGACCGTTGACGGTTGATTTGTATTCAGTACGTTTTGCCATTTCACCCAGTTGCTCAAGACAGGTGCCAAAAATTCGACTTCACGATTGTTACATAAAGGATGTTTTTTTAGAGGTATACAAATTCAAAATTAAAAAAAAAAACACACTTAAAGTTGTCATCGCAAAATCAAAAGACTATTCAAAATGCTTAGATAGCAGTGCATAATGGTGTTCTTGTGCCGACCCTAATGTATGGAATAAAAGCATGGAACTGGCAAAAGAAGGATGAAAGTAGAATAAATACAGTAGAAATGAGATATCTAAGACGAATGTGTATTAAACCTGTATGTGATAAAGTGTCAAATGCAAGTATAAGAAGTGAATGCGGTGCGAATGAAAGTATTATGAACAAAATAATGAAAGGGTCGTTAAGATGGTTTGGACACATGGAGAGAATGAGTGAAGACAGAATGGTGAAGAAGGTATATGTAAACGACGTGAACGTAGCTAGAAATAGAAGAACGCCGAGAAAAACGTGGCACGATCAAATCAATTAAATATTAAATGTCGGTTACGTGAGGAGTCAATGTAGAGGAAGCGAGAGAAGTATATCAGGACAGAACAGTGCGGCGGTCCATTCTTTCTGCCTACCCCTCCGGCGAGACGGCGTGATGCTTAGATAGTTATTTAGTATATGATTTGAGTGTCCATTGCAAATATGAAAAGTTATCCAGTGCGAATGAATTTCTTATCAATAAAATAATGAAAAAGTCATTAAGATGGTTTGGACACATGGAAATAATGAATGAAGAAAAGCGGTAAAGAAAGTGTATAAATCGGAAGAATACACGTGCGTGTATGATTCGCTGTATGAATGTGGAAGTGTGTCTGGATTAAGTAGTGTGGCAGTCCATTATCTCTAAATACCTCTTCGGACAAACGGCGTGACGGTTTTTTTGTTGTTGTTAACTAAATTCCTTTTCGATGGCCCTACAGTATTCTTCGCCTCCAACTCCTCCTGTCCTCCACTTCGACCCTCCAATCTGACAATTGTAACAATCTTGCCCCATCTCTCCCAACTTCTTCCTCCTCTTGGTCGTCCAATTGGTCTTCTACCACCTGGGTGCCACTCCAGCAATCTTTTTGGGGTTTGCGATGACGGCATCCTCTGCACGTGACCAGCCCATCTCAGTCAATTCAGTCTGACCTGGGTAGAGAGACTGGGAGCTTTGTAAATATGGTACAGCTCGTCATTATGCCGTACTCTCCGTTAACTCAATTCCACCTCTTTCTCCGAAAACCGATAAATATTAATTAATTGAATATGCTCGAATATATAAATCTACATAATAAATAATATAACAGTATTCTAGCAATAAAATAAATCCTAATAAGGATGTCATCGCTAGATTTAATCAATGACTAAGATATATATTGATAGCTAGATTATGCGGACCATCCATTGTGAAACTTTAAACATTAACATTATTTTGTTTCTGTATAGATTTTGACAATATATTTATACATCTGCCTTGATAAGGCATACCAAGAAAAGTCAGAAATAAAACAAAATGTACTATGAAGTCACACTCTGAGACGGAACCCAGCCTGCATCGCTCAGGGCGCATTAGACTGGTCCCCTATGGGGGGAAAGAGAAAGCGAGGCAGACCAAGAGCCACCTGGAGAAGAACCCTGCAGGACGAGGTTAAGGCAGCAGGCCTCACTTGGGATGATGTTAAGCATCAGGCATGCGATAGAGTCGGGTGGAGAAGATTCCTTGAGGCCCTATGCACCACGGAGGTATGACAGGACAAAAAGAAGAAGAAGATTCGTTCCATATATCCAAACCATCTTAGTGACCCTTTCTTAATTTTATTTATTCTCATTCATCCGCCTTACATTCCTTTCTTACTTCATCATTAGATATTCTATTGTGACCTCATTTCTAAGCTATTTATCCTAATTTCATACATCTTCTGCCAATTTCAAGTTTCACTTTTATACACAAGGATCGGCACTAGAACTCCATTATGCACTGCTATCTGTTTCTTCAACCGTGCATTCCACATATCCAAACCAACCTTCTGATCCTTATTTTTAATAATTTTGTTCATTATACTCGTACTTTCTTTCACACTGAATTTCTTCCAGATGTGAGCAGTTGAAAATCTGTTATGCATTGTTTTACCATACATTTGTCTAAGGGAACATATCTCTACCGCATTTAATCCGTTCTTATCATTCTTTTGCCAGTTCCATGCTTCGCTTGTAAACATAAAATGATTGGAACCAGAACTCCAATAAAAACGGGCATTTTCGCTTTCATTTAAAAATTGTTTAATATAACCACCTCTAAAAAGCAAAGAAAATAATAAAAATCATTATTTGACTTTTCGTGACTTGTTTCTCTATTTCTTATCGCCTTGGGCAAATGTATATATTAATATTTCACTTTTACAAGAAGGCAGAACTCAGATAACATAATATACGGCGAAATTCTGAAAAGCATTCAATTTGCAAAGGTGAGCGAAAAAAATGACAACCTTATTTATGAGACTCGGCACAAGGCGACAATAGACACCTATATTATATTATACTTGTGAGATAATTTTTCTAGCCTCTCGTATATTATTTAAATAAGCAAATTGAAATGTTTGAAATTGGAAGACTTTCATATTAGTGCAGTCTACAAAATATACACAAAAAGTTCTTATTTCAAAACATTTTTTGTGCTCTCTTGACACTTACTTCTCAGAAGCATTTGATGTAATATACAACATTTTGAATGTATACAAATACTTGTAGACGAATACTGGATTTTATTTACCCATTGCGGGTTATTAATTAATTTTATCTCATTAGAGACGAAGATGCAAACTGGAAACTGAATATGGTGATCGAGGTGTTTACAGGACTTATGACCTGTCATTGGTTGGGTTAAGCTTTATGTAATTACAATATTCCCCATTCCACCTTTCTTATGACCACCATGTCTGACAAATTTTGGAAGTTGTATATATCGTCGGTTCAAAGGTAAAACTCATTAAGTGACAGTTCAAATTTTTCTCCTTTTTTTGCAACTTCCGCATCAGACTTGTGAATTCTACGTCAGAAAACAATCACCAAGTGTATTTATTGAAGAATAACAGTTATTATTTAATAAAAACACTTTGTGATTACTTCCTGACGTAGAATTCACAAGTACGATCAGAAATTGCAAAAAAATTAATAAAAAATTCAAATGTCACTTAATGAGTTTTACCTTTGAACCGACGATATATTAATATCATGGATTACACCTGGATTTCACTCATTGCGGGCGGCTTCCAACAATGCGCTAATGGTGGTAGCCTTTCACATTGTGTTAAAAAGATGTTCTGTTTAATGCTTAATAAACACAAATCTTCATAGATGGCATTAGTATGTAGATTGTATAAACTTCCACGTAAAGAGTAGTCTTAGAGATTAACATATATACAACTTCCAAAAAGTTTGTCAGACATGGTGATCATAAGAAGGAAGGTGGAATGGGGAATGTTGTATTACATAAAGCGTGCGCTTAACCCAACCAATGACAGGTCATTAGTCCTGTAAACACCTTGATCAACCATATTCAGTTTCCAATTTGCACCTTCGTCTCTATTGAGATACACAATTAAATCATGATATTATTCAGTTTTCCAAAACAAAAATGTAATTCGTAATCCACATTATCTGGTAAATCGATCAAAAACGAAACAAAATTAAAATTAAATTAATTACGTAATAATGGACTAAGCAGGTACCAATTTGCATTACATTATGCATTGTGGTTTTAAGACGGGCGGGTGACATTGTAGTCGCGCGGACGCGACTTTTGAAAAAAGAAAAGAACAATACTGTGTTGCCAGCGGGCAAAAAATATTCCGGGAAAAAAGATCATGGCGAGTTGGCGGGAAGAATGGTCGCGAAAATAGAAAAGAGTACTTACTCGCGGTAGACTGGCGTTCCGTAATGACAATATGGCTACTCGAGCGCGGCGGGAGAGGTTTCAAAAATAGTTAGAAGTTGACAATTAAGTACGGAAAAAGATGAATAAAGCAGTCTGATTATGCCGTTGATGGATGAGCCATTAAAAAGAGATGAAATGACTTCTTTTCTTTAGAAATTATAAAGAATTTCATCTTAATTTAGATGAAAAAGAATCTTAGGAGTTAAGTCATTAGCATGGATCGTTGAATTGCGTTTGAATTTTCGAGTTCAAATGAAATTATATCTGTTTTGCTGTTTGATATTTGGTTATAAAAGAATTATTAATTACGAAAAGCCGAAATCCGATAATTAATGATATTAAAAATACAAACAGATTTTGAATAATTTGATTGACACTCAATACCCCCACATCTCGCACAAGACACACCGCAAGCCAAGTTTTCCATCTCCCTGTTTATCGCACTAACTACGCTCAAAGCGCGGCAATGTACAGGATTTGTGACAATTACAACAAGTATTTTTGAATCATCGATATTTTCCACTTGAACGAACGAAACTTCAAAAAAGCGATAGGAGCAACCTTTCGGCGTGGATGAGACCATAATGTTACATGATATTATAATATGTTACTTTTATTTATACTTTTAATTTTGTTCTTATTTCTACCACTATTATTATGTTTAACTTTCAATCATTTTGTTTGACCGTATTTTGCCTTAACTTAAATTCAATTAACTGTTTATTGTATTTGTGGTAGCATGTAATTGGCTTTATTTATTATTTTTCTTAATGTTTCTTAATTAATATAATGATATCGCTGTATGCTGCCCTTACTGAATAAATAAATACGGATCGCTGCGTTGGTTCGGACATATGGAGCGCATGGATGGAGAAAGAATGATTAAGAAACTATACGTTAATGATGTAAATGGAGTACGGAGACGAGGCAGACCGAGGAATCATTGAATTTTGTGTATGTAAAGATGTCAACCAGTTTTGAAATATTGCCGACCCATTTTGAAGGAAACACAAGAAATTAAAAACCGATTACGTACCAGGCTAGCTTTAAGTATGCACATAAAAAAAATATTTATTCCCGCGCATTTTTACATCAAGAGCGCCGTTCGCCTTATTTGAATATTTCGTATGCTTTGATATTAATATTAATGTAGATATTTTTACGAAATTGTATTCCGTTTTCGTTCAAACGTGTTTCCAATGGAAGCTATCCGTGGCTCTATCCCACGGCATTTTTTTTGGGAATGCTTGGGGGCAACTCTCTGCAGCTTCGAAGAGATGCATCTCATAACCCATTTCTTTAGATTTGCACCTGCCTCTGGTGACACCGGTGGGAAAATCTACTGAACGCGGTCTCCTCGGAGATCGACGTCTTTCAGATTAGTAAAAGTACGTTTAGAAGGCAAATACTCTTAATTCTGGAGAGTATCCTGTCTTCCTAATGTTGAACCATCTCTCATGCGTTTCTGGTAGTATACTATACACAATATATTATTTTACCTGTTCTCAATAGATGTCTCAAAGATTAATTTTGTAATGTCTGTTGATGTAATAAACTGATTTGATTTGTTTCCCATAAAATATGTATAATAAAACTTCTAGAAAACTGACGTTTTCATTCGTAGTAATTATTAAATATGGAGATTTACATCATTATTCAAATATATTAAATAAGCTTTTTTGGATAGACTTTTGTTTTGATGACAACTTAAAGAGCACCATTTACTTTTTTGGATACCCCAACTATTCTTTCAATATCCCTCTCCACCTGCCCATCCTTTGCAAACATACATCTTAAATATACAAACTCATCTACTTTGGAGTACATATAAGTACATATCCAAAAAAGCTAGAATGGCAGTGCACAATGGTGTTCTTCTACCGACCCTTATGTATGGAAGCGAAGCATGGAACTGGCAAAAGAAGGATGAAAGTAAAATAAATGCAGTAGAAATGAGATCTCTTAGACGAATGTGTGGATACTCTGTGTATGATAGAGTGTCAAATGAAAATATAAGAAGTGAATGCGGTGCGAATGATGGTGTCGTGAACAAAATAATGAAAGGATCATTAAGATGGTTTGGACATATGGAAAGAATGAATGAAGAAAGAATGGTAAAAAAATTATATGTTAATGATGTAAATGGTACCAGAAATAGAGGAAGACCGAGGAAAACGTGGCACGATCAAATAAATCAAATATTGAATGTCGGCCATGTGAGGAGTCAGAGAAATCGACGCGCGTGCATGACACGATGTATGAATGTTGAGGAAGCGAGAGAAATATGTCAGGAAAGAAAAGTGTGACAGTCAATTCTTTCTACCTACCCCTTCGGGGAGACGGCGTGATGGTTAGTTAGTTAGTTATTTATTTAGAAAAGATTTTCACCATTCACGCTAATGTTGCAAACTGTCATGATTTATTATTTTATGTATTTAATATTGCGCACTTAATTTCGCCGCTGTAGTTGTATAAGAAATGCGTGCGTTAATATTTGGTGAACATGAGTCAAACAGGTCTCGAATAACGGGACGATTGCAAAGTGACATAAAAGCTCCTTATAAGAAGAAAGTACGTATCCAAGACGTTGCACAAGTGAACCGAGAGGTTTTGTACGGGAATCGAAGCTTCTGACACCGCGTATGAAAATAGTTACTTAATTAAATACTTAAGAAGGGGATTGATGTCGAAATTCACGGATACACAACTACATTAGTCTAGT
Organism: Lepidostoma basale; assembly: GCA_022606425.2. Classification (NCBI taxonomy): domain Eukaryota; kingdom Metazoa; phylum Arthropoda; class Insecta; order Trichoptera; family Lepidostomatidae; genus Lepidostoma; species Lepidostoma basale. The sequence continues at coordinate 654,016 of JAHDVF020000551.1, read as the reverse complement.
CACGGATACACAACTATATTAGTCTGGTGCACATTCTACTGCTTTGCATTCCTTTCATACTTCATCATTAGATTTTCTATCATACATTTCGCACATTTTTCTTAGTGACCTCATTTCTACGGCATTTATCCTACTTTCATCCTTCTTAAACGCCGTAGAAATGAGAAAACTAAGAAGAATGTGCGGGAAAATGTTGTATGATAGAATACCGAACGATGAAATAATAAAGAAATGTAAGGCAGATGACGGCATCATGGATAAAATTAAAAAAGGATCCCTGAGATTGTTTGGACATATGGAACGAATGGATTAGAGTAGAATGGTTAAAAAGTTGTACACAAGCAGCGTGAGTGGAAAAAGAAGCCGAGGACGACCGAGGAAAACATGGCATGACCAAATTAATAAATTACGAAAAGGCGGTCACATTCGAAGTCGGAATAATCGACGTGCGTGCATGGTACGATGTATGAATGTATAGGAAGTCCGAGAGGTATGCCAGGACAGAGCATTGTGGCGATCCATCCTCTCTGCCTACCCCTCCCGGGAAATGGCGTGATGGTTATTTAGTTAGTTTTCATCCTTCTTCTGCACAACTCCAAGCTTCACTTCCATACATAAGGGTCGGGACTAGAACTCCATTGTGCACTGCCATCTTTGCTTCAGTCGATATATTTCTATTTTCGGTAATGACTTTGAATGCACCATTTTTATTTTTTCCAGCTCCAACCCTTCTTCTCTTGTAAACATGCTTCCCAGATAAACAAATTCGGTAACTTGCTCTAATTTTTCACCGTTCGCACTTATGTCACAATCCGTCGTATATTCTATGTGAGGATATTATAAGATGGAGTAGATAGCGAAGGAGGGACTGGTTCGGTCATGTCCAGAGAATGGACAACACCAGACATCCCTATATTGCACCACATAATTAGCCACGCGGGACTCGTCCTCGTGGAAGACCTCCTAAAATATGAAAGGACAGCTGAGAATCCAGCTCACAGGAGGAGCAAGCCTCTGGAGAGAAGACCACACAGATCTACAACAAGAAAGTAGTAGGATATAAATTAGGAAACCTATGCCGTCATCACTTACACACACCCATTTCCGACTATTTCACGTTGAATTTATAAAGAGTTTGGATAGATTTAGCGGCAGAGGAGAGAGAGAGATAATGAAATAAAAGACTCGGGCCGGTAACAAATGCGAGCCGATAAGCGGGTCAGGCAGGTAAAACAAATTATCCAAGACTGTAATTTAGCGACTCATAACTCATTCGAAATAAAGAAATGCGAAAAAGAAAATGGCGATAAGTACCTAAAGATTCAACGATAACAGTTGCCAAGAATCTAAATTCACAGAGACAAAGGTTGTTCGCTGTGTTTGGAGTATTGAATTAACCAGGAGCGGCAGCCCCGGTGATCGAGGTTTTTATTTGCAGCTATTTGAATCGGCTAAGTTCCAGCCAAACTAAAAACATCAGTCCACGCTCTTACAAAAGTCCTCAGGCACCTAAAGTGGTGGTCTAGGGGATAGAACGCTTGGCTCCTGATCCAGGGGACTTGGGTTCAAGCCTGGACACGACCAGATTCCTTAATAATAATAATATTAATATGCTAACTTTTATAGCGCCGTTTTTGTGATGTAATCACCTCAAGGGCGCATTAAGACGTGTTTTAAATCTAAAAATCTAAATTTTTGCGATCGGTTAAAAAGTATAGTAGAACAAAGTATAAATGTTTAAATTGGGTATGAAATATGAAAAAGATTGGTTTTCAGTTTAGATCTAAAATCTGTCGGATCATTTATGCATTTAAGGTGTGAAGGGAGATTGTTCCAAGCTGATTGACCGGCTACCGCGAACGCTCGATCACCGAAATTTTTACTGGGGCAACGCATCGGCTCAACTAAGCTTCCTATTGCCGAGGAGTTCGCCGAGCGAAGTGTGGATTTCCTTGTATTTAGCCTGTCCGTTATACAGAGTTCAGATATATAACTTGGTGCCATTCCATGTAACGCTTTGAAGACTGTCCAGTAGAGTTTATACTGGATTCTTTCTGAACTTTTAAGCCAGTGAAGTTCTTTGAGATGTTGTGTTATATGGGACTTTTTTGGAATGCCTTTAATGAGCCTTGCTGCTGCATTGAACGCAGATTGAAGTTTGTTTATTTGTTGTTTTGGAATGTTTGCATAAATTCCATTACAATAGTCAAGTCGTGACCTTCTTCACAATAATGAACTATTTTCTGCTCGCATTGAAGATTGTAAAAATAAATTCTAATATCATTGATTTAAATCAAAATCATTAAAAAATATTAGTCTTTTTATTTTAAGAAGAAAAAAAATATATAATATACTTAGAAAATTGAAAATAACTTTGTTTAATCCAATATTTGTTAAAAAAAAAACACGACATGTTTCGGAGGATACCTCCATCTTCGGGTGTAACTTTGTCTTATCAGACGTACTGGCATTAATCAACTTATTGAACGCTCAGGCATTACCACTGTGGAATTCCACAGTAATATATTTAGGAAATTGAATTTCCTCATTAAACATGAAATCAATTTTCTGAGTTAATTACTATGGAATTCCACAGTGTTAATGCCTTAGCGTTCAATAAGTTAAAGTTATAATAATTAAATAAAACGACGTTTTGTTTAACTACTTCCACTTTTGTCTTTATTTCAACAGCGACCGGTTTCGCCAGGTTCGCTGGCATCGACAGACTGACCAGTCTGTCGATGCCAGCGAGCCTGGCGAAACCTATCGCTGTCGAAATAAAGACAAATGTGGAAGTAGTTATATAATTCCATTAAGAACTACACACTATTGCAAGGAACATGAATGAAAAAAAAAGAATGGGAATGAATAGGACACATGAATGAAGAAAGTAGATATGAGATCTCTTAGACAAATGTGTGGAAAAACTGTGTATGATAGAGTGTCCAATGTAATTATTAGATGTGAATGCGGTGCGAATGATGGTGTTATGAACAAAATAATAAAAGGATCATTAAGATGGTTTGGGCACGTGAAAAGAATGAATAAAGAAATAATAGTAAAAAAATGTATATGTTAACGATATAAATGAAACTAGAAATAGAGGAAAACCGAATAAAATGTGGCACGATCAAATAAATCAAATATTGAATGTCGGACACGTGAAGAATCAGAGAAATCGACGCGCGCGCATGACATGTGCCACCTTCGTGGCAGAGCGGTAAGAGCTCTGATTCCCATTCCGAAGGTTCTGGGTTCGATTCCCGGCGATGGCAGTGTGATTGTCACACTGTCTTTGGTCTGACGTAGTATTCTCGTGACAATAAAATGGCGATAGATTGGCTACCTGTCACATGTCACGAGAATCAATATATCAGCTTAAACAAATTGTATACTGTAATTGGGTTCAAGCGACCTGTTGTATACGTAAAAAAAATGTATGAATGTTGAGGAAGCGAGAGAAATACGTCAGGAAAGAAAAGTGTGGCAGTCCATTATTTCTGCGTGATGGTTAGTTAGTTATGATTACAAAAATGGCTTTACGCAAGATTGTAGAGATTTTATTTATTAGGATTCGTATTGTCTATACACGTATGCAGGGAATCCTACTCATGAACGGCATCGCAAACTATGGCTGGTCTGCGGTCCTACCACACATCCGAAAACTTAATTATAAAACTCCCAAGTTTGTAACAGTTAATTTGTACCCTTGAAACAGATAAGCTGGTGAATTTGTACTCTCGCGAGGACTAAGTACCAAAGTACTCGACAGTTCCGGCTTACTAAGAGAACGAGTCCCGTCCCTATTATTTCACCGGGGGCTGAGCCCCATTCACTGGCGACACAATAAGGGAAGTTCTAGTGAAACTACTTTAGAAAGCAGGGTTGAAATTACAAAAGTTCATTCACCAGAAGAAGCTTTTTTAGAGCTTCAGTTGAATACAGCGATCCATAAAGTATACCGAAAAATTAATTATAATAAAAATTAATTTATTACAGTAGAACCATAATAATTGGAACCTGGTTAATTGGCAAAACTCTATAATTGGCAGAAAAGATCCAGTCTTACCCTCTTGGAGTACTAAAACCACTTTAATTGGAAAAAATAAACCTGTTTAATTGAACTCGACATTCAGGCCCTAAACCTCTATAATTGGAGAGCACTGCCTTCTCGACCTCTGTAATTGGCCGGAGTATCTCTGTAATTGGAGAAACCTGCCATCTCGATCTCGGTAAACTGACAACTCCTCAGTATTTGTTTTGAACTCATCGAAGGTGGTCATGCACAATGGAATTCTAGTACCGACCCTTACGCATGGAAGTGAATCTTGGAGTTGGCAGAAGAAGGATGAAAGTAGGGTAAATGGTGTAGAAAAAGGGTCACTATGAAGAACGTGCGGAAAAACAACGTATGATAGAATATCTAATGATGAAGTAAGAAAGGAATATAAGTCGGATGAATGCGTGAATAATAAAATTAAGAAAACGTCACTAAGATGGTTTTGACATATGGAACGAATGGATGAAGGAAGAATGGTTAAAAAGATATATAAATAAAAGTAGTGTGAATGGAAAAAGTCAAGGAAGTCGAGGAAGGCGAAGGAAGACATGGCATGACCAAATCAATCAATTACTGAAAGGCGGCCATGTTCGAAGTAAAAGCAATCAACGAGCGTGTATGTCATGATGTGTGAATGTAGAAGAAACGCGAGAATTATGCCAGGATAGAACAATGTGACGATCCATCCTCTCTTTAATAGAAGAAGGGAATGAATGTGTTATTAGATGGTCTCGGACTCATGGAAGGAATGACGAAGAAATATTATATTAACGACGTAAACGGAATTGAAAATAGAAAATGACCGAGGAAAACGTGGAAAATAATAATCCTATTTTCTAAAATATTATATTTTTGTTTAAATTTAACATTTAATTAGAAAAAGTGTACGTAAATGATTACAAGTCTAAGTAAATGATAATTAAAATAAACAGGCCTTTAATCATAAAAAATAACAAAACACCACATTTAAAAAAAACGTCTTTCACTTGAATCAACTTTGCATAATAATAATAGAAATGTGATCTCTCGTTGCCCCTGTTATTGCGAGGGGTGGAGAAGTAATTAAGAAAAATATCAGAAGGGTGGGATTCTCCACCCGATCTGGCCATTGTTTTAACCACCATTAGTGGGACAAGGGCTTTTCTCGTGTGTACAAAATCAGGACTTCTTTGTTTTATACCACACACATAATAGATCTAAAACTAACTAACTAACTAACCATCACGCCGTCTCCCCGAAGGGATAGGCAGAAAGAATGGAATGCCACACTTTTCTTTCCTAACATATTTCTCTCGATTCCTCAACATTCATATATCCTGTCATGCACGCGCGTCGATTTCTTTGACTCCTCACATGACCGACATTCAATATTTGATTTATTTGATCATGCCACGTTTCTAGGCCTTCCTCTATTTATCATTTTTATTATTTTTTATTTACATCGTTTACATCGTTAACATATATTTTTTTTACCGTTATTTCATCATTCATTCTTTGCATATGTCCAAACCATCTTAATGATCCTTTCATTATTTTGTCCATAACACAATCATTCACTTCTTATATTTTCATTCGACACTATCATACACAGAGTATCTACACATTCGCCTAAGAGATCTCATTTCTACCGCATTTATTCTACGTTCATCCTTCTTTTGCCAGTTCCATGCTTCGCTTCCATACATAAGGATCAGTTAAAAGAACACCATTGTGCACTGCCATTCTAGCTTTTTGGATAGGTTTTTGTTTGCGATGACAACTTTAAGTGCACCATTCACTTTGTTGCCTGCCCCAACCCTTCTTTCAATATCCCTCTCCACTCGCCCTCTCTTGTAAACATACAACTTAAATATACAAACTCATCTACTTTTGAAAAGATTTCCACGATTCACGCTAATGTTGCAGACTGTCATGATTTCTTATTTTTCAAAAATCATTATCATAGACTTATTAACATTCATCATCAGATCATTTCGCATGCATACCTCATACATACTATTCACAAGGACTTGTAGTTAATGCTCGTTTTCTGCAAGTAGGACAGCGTCATCCGCATACAAGAGACAGCTTAGGTACTGACACATAATAGACCTAGTTCACTGAATTACTAATATTCGTACCCAAGTTAACTCTGTATGTACGAGTAAATTACTTTTAAATAAATAATACGACGTAATAAGTAATCATATTAATCGACGACCTTTGTGGCCGAGTCGTAAGGGCTCTGACTATCATACTGAAGGTCCTGGGTTTGATTCCCGGCGATGGCAGTGTGATTGTCACACTGTTTTTGGTCTGGTGTCGAATTCACGTTACAATAAAATGGCGATAGATTAGCTACCAATCGCATGTCATGAGAATCAATATAATAGATTAAATTAATTGTATACAGTAATTGGGTTTTCTAGAAGTTTTATTATAATTTAGATTATGCTATTCTAAGGCATCAAATCGGTATGGCCGAATGAAAGTGAGGTCGAAAGAAGGGTTGGTGCGGGTAACAAAGCGAATGGAGCTTTAAAATCTGTTATTGATAACAAAAATTTATCAATGGAAGCAAAAATGACCATTTAATGACAGTTGGAGTTATAACCCTTATGTATGGAAGCGAAGCATGGAACTGGCAGAAGAATGATGAGGGTAAAATTAATACGGTAGAGATAGGACCCCTTAGACGAATGTGTGATAAAACGAGTTTGAAATGCATATATTACGAAAGAATGTAAAGCGGAAGAAAGTATTATGAACAAAAATATTAAAGGATCACTGCGTTGGTTTGGTCACATGGAACTCTTTTAATTTTTTTGATGATTAGTTGTTTGGAATTAGATCGGGGTTTTTTTTTCAGAAAATGATCAAATGCTATGTGTGGTCTGTTTTATTGTACGGGTGTGAAACTTGGACCTTGAAAGTATTTTAAATGTGGCTCCATCGCCGAATGCTCAGAGTTCCCTGGACAGACATGGTTACCAATACCGAAGTCCTGAGGCCAAAGTTGACAGGGAACTGTTATCAACTATCAAGGTTCGAAAAACTCACATCTGCGTCATATACTGCGTGGGGAAAAGTACCACCTTCTCCAACTGATATTGGAGGTGAAAATTGAGAGACGCCGAGGGCCCAGAAGGAGACAAAGTCCTGGCTGCGAAACGTGAGGGAGTGGACCGGCATCCAAAGTGTGGAGGAGCTGTTCCGAGCGTCGTAGGACAGGGACAGGTTCGCCGAGGTGATCGCCAACGTTGGGGAGACCCGACAGGGCACTTGAAGAAGAAGAAGATAATTTTTAAATATTCTATTTTAATTTTTTGATCATTATTATAATAAAGTATACCTGACTCTTTATGCAATTAACGAAAATATATATATTTTTTAAATTAAGTATTATAAATATATATCCAACGTTTTCTTGTTAAAAATAAAATTATGCACACTCAATAACATTTGTGGCAAATGATAGATAAAAATATTTAACAGTATAATATAGAATCACTCGGTTCGGTAAAAGCCAATAACAACGTAATGGTTTACTCAATTTGATGAAAGCCCCATAAAAAAAGTTTAACTCACCGTATACGTTATGGCTACACCTATAGCTACCTCCCAGGGCAACGTAAATCCATTTCCGTTACACGTGAAATGATTGATCACTTCGAACGACAGTAAACAAAGTAACGAAAAGAAACGATTCATTATTTTGCACCCGAATAAGTCCCTCGAAAGTGTGCTTTAAGGGGTGAAATTCTTTTTTTTATATATATCTGTAGGTACCCCAGAGGCAGACGGATGCAAATTCAAATAGTGAGTTTTTCAACAGTCCCATAAACAATAGTCATTTCTTATTCTTAACTTTTAAATCGTTGAAACAGATAAAGTGAGTGCTTATTATTTGTATGAGTACGTTAAAAATTTTATGTAAATAAGGTATAATTGCGTCTTAGCCTTTAAATAAACGAAACAAATATTGTTTTTTGTTTATTGTTTCTTGAACAATAATATAAAAATTTTGAACTTTTTGGAAACATTGTATTTCCAAAACACTTTCACAAACATGTTTCGGGACAAAAACTTTCCTTCTTCAGTGTATAAATTATAGATAAATAATGTAAAACTCCACATTAAATAATAAATACTAAAGAAAACGTCTGTTTTATAGAAGTTTTATGTGAATGATAAGTTTCGCCTGTCTAAGGCAATACCAAATTATTATTATTATTATTTTGTTGAATCGCTCTTTACATCATTGCAGCGCGAGCCAAACCGATGAAAAGTACGAGTATATAGCTATCATACTGATTCTCGTGATATGTGATAGGTAGCTTATCTATCGAAATTTAATTGTCACGTGAATTGTGCACCAGACCAAATACAGTGTGACAATCACACTGACATCGCCGGAAATCGAACCCGGGACCTTCGGGGTGGCAGTCAAAGCACTTACCACTCGGCCACGAGGGTCGTCATTTGTGATAATGCCTTGGATAGCCGAAACATGTCATTCACATAAAATATAATATAACTTCTAGAAAACAGACGTTTTCATTCGTATTAACTATTGCATTTTTATCAGTTGTGGCCGAATAAAATGAAATCTAATATACGTATAAGCTCAAAATTGTAAAAACTAGTGCTCTCATACATAAAAAACGGCATATGGAAATAGGTTATCCAGTGTACATGTATTTTAGATTAACTTGTAGGTAAAAATAAAGAAAGTAAACATATTGTTAAAACGAAAAATAATGAATAACTTTCTGAACAACCTGATATTTAATTTAAATTCGAAAATTATCTCACCGCTAATTCGATCCATGGATTCCATTCCTTTACAAAACTGCTTTAAATCATACCTGAAACAAAATAATTAATTGAGATAGAAAAGTACATTAATTTTTTTTTTAATTATTTGGCTTTTTCTTTTTTATATACATTCTTTGTACATACAACACTAACTTTAAAAAAAAATTACATATCAGACATGTTTCGGACAACCAGTCCTTCTTCAGTTATACATATTATAAAGATACATATTTAAAATATTATAAAATTGTTAACAAATATGATCAGTTTTGAAGATCTTTATAATACCAGTCATGATGTGAAGAGCGATTCAACAAAATAATAATAAAAATAATTAAAGAAGGAGTAAGGAAGAGATGGATATACGTGATTAAATATTAATTGTAGTTGAGGGAGGGAAAGGGGTAAGCCTAATAACATCTACTGGATAGTTAAGGGTAAGTGGAAACATATTTAAAATGTGGCTAGCCCCATTTTATATATGTTTCCGCTTTCTCTGGAAAAGTTGGCGCTCCTTACTCAGAATAAAGTGGTTTTATACAAAGAGTTTTATTAAATTTTTAAATAAATAATCCATCGGAAGTGACCGGGTCTATTAAAATGCCAACACACATGAGCTAACACTTAAGTGTCAGAACAACAAAATTAATATACTTTCGCTAAGAATCATTAATACACGCTTTTGTATTAATTATTCTATTAGCAGTCGAACGATTACGAGATGCAAAGCTTTTAACAGGCATTTTAAAAACGAGAAAAGAAATCTTCTCTAACCGAAAATGGCATATTTAACCCTTTATTGTGAAATTGGGTACAATATACCCCAAAACAAGTTAATACAAAATATAATTAAAAAATGGATATACCCAATTTCGCAAAAACGATTAATGTGTTAACGTGACAATAAAATGGCGATAGATTAGCTACCTATCACACGTCAGACATATAATAACTAAAAAAAACGAAATGTATACAGTAATAGGGTTCTAACGACCTGTTATATAAAAATATATTGAACAATGTTTATTTTTTTATAAAGAACACTTTATTAAAAAAATTAATTAAATAAACACAAACATGTATCGAACACAAAAGGCCTTCATCAGTGTAGTTTATTACTGCATAAACAGTAGAACGTCGTTTATCCGGACAAATTGAGACCGGAGCTTCTGTCCCCGAAATGGATTAATTCAATGAATCCGCAGCACAAAGTTATGGCGAATATATAAGTACGAATGAGATGGAAAGATCCGTGAAAGCAATGAAAAGTGGAAAAGCTGTTGGGTTTGATTGTATTGCCATAGATTTTATTAAAAGCGGGGGCGAAGGGGCGAAGTGCTTGGAGGAGGGATATACGCCGTTAGACTGGAGGAGAGGAGTTATTATGCCCCTGTACAAAGGAAAAGGATTGCGTGTGGAATGTAGAAACCACAGAGCTATTAGTCTTTTGAGTGTCGTCCAAAGAATTTTAATAGAAAGAGTAAGAAAATTGACGAGTGACAAAGTTTGGGATGTACAAGGTGCCTTTATGAATGGCAGAGGATGTATGGATCAAATTTTTGGACTCCGCATGACACAATGTTGAGGAAGCGAGAGAAATATGTCAGGAAAGAAAAGTGTGGCAGTCCATTCTTTCTGCCTACCGCTTTGGAGAAACGTCGTAAGTTAGTTAGTTAGAAGAAGAAATTATATTATTAATAACAGTTTAGAATTTTTAACCCCACTTTAAAACTGACCATCAAAAATTCGATCAACTACTGCAAGGTTAACTTGAAACGTGAGTGTGTTTGTACACGAAAACACATAGAAATCTAACGTCATTTACATTAATCCTGACGGTAAATTGAGCTCAAATTAGTGGCCGAAGGTGTGTTCATCGTGTATGCGAATGGTGCACGTCTTGTTGACACGACGCAAATACTTTGAGCTCGCATTGTATGGCGGAGATCAAAGGAAATACTGAGCCCACGCGCGATCACACCCAGCACTCAATCTATACATCTCTCCTACGGCAAGGTGACTTTTAAAGTGAACAGAGAATCTACTGGGTTGAGAATATGATCCATACGCTAATTGTCCGCTAGCAAAAATGTTCCAATTTTATTTGAATAACTTTTTGGAAACATTATAACATGGAGTTCTGGTCCCATCCCTAATGTATGGAAGTGAAGCATGAAACTGGCAGAAGAAGGATGAAAGCAGAATAAATGCGGTAGAGATGAGGTCCCTAAGACGTATGTGCGGTAGAACGATATACGAACAAATCTCAAATGCTGATATAAGAAAGGCATTAGAGCAGAAGAAGGTATTATGAACAAAATTATAAAAAGGATCGCTGCGTTGGTTGGGACATATAGAACGCATAGATGGAGAAAAAATGGTTAAGAAAGTATACGTTAATTGTGTAAATGGAGTACGGAGTCGAGGCAGACCGGGAAAACATGGCATGACCAAATCAATAAAATTTTAAAGGTCATGTTAGAAGTCGGAGGAATCGACGTGCGTGTATGACTCGTTGTATGAATGTGGAAGGAGCTAGAGAGGTGTGCCAGTATAGAGTTGTTTGGCGGTCCATTCTCTCCGCCTACCCCTGCGGGGGAAACGGCGTGATGATTTGTTTGTAACATATTATCATAACACTTTTTTGCGCTTTTCCAAACATGTTTCGGGACACAAACTTCCATTCTTTGGAGTATGAATTTGCACAGTTAAATGATGCTGAGTTATTACTTATATACTTGGAAAAACTCTAGCATGAAGATCAGCAGCAAAATGAGAATCTATAAGACTTGTGTGCGACCTATCATGACATAAGGGGTCGAGTGCAGGGCGGACACCACAATCACAAAAAAACGCGCTTAGAGTTTCAGAAAAGAAGACGCTCAGATATATATCTGGCAAGACACTGCGAAAGAGGATAAGAAATACACGGATAAGGGATAAATGCGAGGGAGGATGTCGTTAGGTGGGAAAGACGAGGTATCAGACCCTTACTTAATAATGAGTTCGATTCTTATAAATTATTGTAATTCACAATGAATAAATATTTTGTATTTTTTATTTATGAAAACGTCCGTTTTCTAAAAGTTTCATTATCAGAAAATAGTTTATAGAACACAGTTTTTACTTTCAACCGTAAACTTAGTTATAAGAAAAATTGTATATAAATCGAAATATTTTATTACGAATAGCAAAAAAGTCGGCATTAAAAAAATGCTTTCTTAATAATACAATGTTCCATTTTCTTTTGTTTTATTATGGAAATTCGCAATTTTTCCGGATGCAATAACAAATAAACAAGTTAGAAAAAAAGAAATGGAGAAATTCTTTATGGTAAATTATGACGAAGAAAATAAAATAATTAGATTGTACTAAAATACGCCGAGGAAAACTTACATTTCATTGGCAAACAAACGATTGAGAAGTGTAGGAGGGAAGAGTGTAGAGGAAATTCTCGCTTATACAAGGTTTTTCGAAACTCAGAACTTTCTTAATACGATAATCGTCATTTCAAGGGCATATACGAGTATAACATATAATACACAATTTTCTAAGGGAGCGTTTCTACTAGTAGGCATTGAAAGAAACGAAGGGAGTGTTTTTAGTCAAAAGCAAAATAACCTTACAATACGAGCTTTTCATTATTGAAAAAATACATTTTTTATTATTATTATTTGGTTGAATCGCTCTTTACATCGTGACAGCAAGAGCCAAATCGATATAAAGGGTATTATTATAGCTATCATAGTGATTCTCGTGACATGTGATAGGTAGCTAATCTATCGCCATTTTATTGTCACGTGAATTCTACACCAGACCATAGACAGTGTGATAATCACACTGCCCTCGCCGGGATTCGAACCCGGAACCTTCGGGGTGGCAGTCAATGCGCTTTATAATTAACTAACCAACACATAATTTTCCCGGAGGGGTAGGCAAAGAGGACGGACTGCCATACTGCTCTGTCCTGACATACCTCTCAAGCTTCCTCTACATTTATACATCGTGTCATGCACGAACTTCGATTTCTCCGACTCCTCGCGTGACCGACATTTAATATTTGTTTGATTTGATCGTCCCACGTTTTCCTCGGCTTTATCTGTTTCTATTTCTAGCTCCGTTCACGTCGATACATATACCTTCTTCACCATTCCATCTTCATCCATTCAGTCTGTCTTCATTCTTGATGGATAGTTAGTCTATTTCAAATAAGGAATAGACGTCTTTTTTACGTAAAATGGTCCAAAAAAGGTTTGAAACCTACGTACTGGAGAATTTTTAAATATTTTAAATAGTTTAGGTTTTAAATAGTCCATTGTTTTGGCCGAAACACTATGATACTTTAACATTATAAGCTGTTACATTAAAAAAACTTTGTATTTTATTAAATCATTAAACTTTGTATTCTCAATTGTATTTTTATTTTACGCGACAGCTGTTTCGTCAACCTATGTTGGCATCATCAGTATATATATATATATATATATATATATATATATATATATATATATATATATATATATATATATATATATATATATATATATATATATATATATATATATATATATATATATATACGAGGTCCGTTCAAAAAGTATCGCGAATTTTGTGTTTTTTCAAAAATTCTTTATATATTCATGAATTTCTATTTTGTCCCCTTCAAAGTAATCCCAACCAGATATTATACACTTGTGCCAGCGTTTTTTTCAATCCTCGAAGCACCCCAAAAAATCATTTTTTGTGATCTTGTTCAGCTCCTCCTTCGATGCCGTCTTTATCTCCTCAATCGTAGCCTAGCGTCGTCCTTTCATGGGCCTCTTCAGTTTCGGGAACAAGAAAAAGTCACAGGGGGTCAGATCTGGGGAATACGGTGGCTGCGGCATTATTGGTGTGTTGTTTTGGCCAAAAATTCGCGCACAAGCAGATGCGAAATTTAGCAATTTTGGTACGAATTTCGCGGCGACCAATCTCATGCCCAAATCATTGGTAAAAATCGAATGGCACGAGCCAAGCTATATGTTTAAGTCCTCAGCAACTTCTCTAGCGGTGATTCGACGATTGGCCAATACTATGTTATTCACTTCATCAATGTTTTCGTCTGTTGTTGACGTGCTCGGGCGTCCGGCAGGCTCTTTTTCGTTCACGTCTTCTCGGTCCTCTGAGAACATTTTGTACCACCGATAAACGTTGCCAAGATAGCTTCACCATATGCCACAGTCAACATTCGGAATGCGTCCGGGGACTTAATTTTGTTTTTCACTCAAAATTTGATACAGATTCTTTGATCCATTTTTTTGGAGTGGGCAAAAATCGAAGACGAGCCAAAACACGTGCAAGCAAAGTGGCTCTCAAAAATTAACTGAACATTCAAACTGACCGAACTTATCGGCATAAGTGAGAGACATAAGTACCAACATAACGCCACAAAAAAATCAAAAATCTAATATACGTAACCGGCGGAAATTCAAAATTCGCGATACTTTTTGAACATACGTATATATATATATATATATATATATATATATATATATATATATATATATATATATATATATATATATATATATATATATATATATATATATATATATATATATATATATATATATATATATATATATATATATATATATATATATATATATATATATATATATATACAACAATAATAATTATAACGTAGGTTGACGAAACAGCTGTCGCGTAAAATAAAAATGCAATTCTTCTTCTTCTTCCTTAATGTAGACCTATGTGGTCTGTTTTCCAGAGTGTTGCTCCTCCTGTGAGATAGATTCCCAGCTGTCCTTCCATCTTTTAGGAGGTCTTCCACGAGGACGAGTCCCATGAGGTTGATTTTGCAATGCAATATAGGGGAGTTTGGTGGTGTCCATTCTTTGAACATGACCATACCAGTCCCTTTTTCGCTGTCTGCTTCATCTTATAAACTCCTCAACCAAAAATATAATTGTTATATGATACATAAAACAAAGTTTTTTAATTAAACAGTTTATGTTTTTTATAAATATCGCAAATCATTTTAGATATTTTTCATTTTGATATTATTATAATACAATACCTTCAACGCTTATACCCGAAAAATAACGACAACAAAAACTGTCCGAATGGGTTAACGGTATTTCAAAACACGTGATGAGAAAACAAACCCCTTCACGATGTGTCTGAAAATTCAAAGACACTATCCCTTAAAGAATTACTTTATTGAAATAAAAATACATTTACCATTTTATTTTGTGGAATGGAGGCTAAAATATCTGGGTTCGCGGCCTGCCCCAATATGAATTCGGCTTATGGAAAATAGGGGTTACCTGTATGTTAAAATGGGTGATTTGAATTCGTTCGATTGTCTGGAATACTTAATGCGTTTGTAATAAGAATATTAAAATGATTATCCCTTATTCAGGCTTTACAGTGCTCTGCTGAGGTGAATTGTAAAATTAAATAAATATATATCCTCATCATAATCAGCTATTCGCTAGTGGTGGAAAAATGCCTCTTTTTCGGACTTCCACAACTCTCTATCCCTCGCCACTCTGTGCCATTGACCTCCTGCCACTCTCCTAATGTCACCAGAGGATCTTGCTTGTTTTATGACCGATTCTCAGTTGCCACTCCAGTTTGCGTCTGATCCACTGATCATCCATTGTCCTCATCATATGACCGACCCAATTCCTTATCAACGAAGCTATTTTGCACGCTACATCGATAACTTTGGTATTTTTTCTGATCCATCATTTTTTGTTTTGCAGATATCTACTTCTTCTTATTCTTCTCCTTTGGTCTGTTGCTGCTCTCTTGGAATGTTGACTCCCAGGTATCCCTCCATCTATTTGGAGGTTTTCCGTAGGGAAGTTAGCCAACAGGAGTCTGATGCATCACAACGTGTGAAATTCTGGAGGGATCCATCCTCTGCACGTGCACATTCCAGTGACATCTGCGTTGTCGTTGTCTGCAGTATTGTTTTACCTACCGGCAGCCAGAATCAATCTGCCTCTGGTGACACCGGTGGGAAGAGCAATTAGTCGGCTGAACGCAGTCTCCTCGGGATCGACGTCTTTCATATTAGAGAAAGTACGTTCAGGAGACAAATACTCTCGACTTTAGAAAGCATCTTGTCTTCCTAGTGTCGAACCATCTCTAATGCGTTCCTGGTATTATGTTGAATGTATTTAATACAGATGTCGCGTCGTCGCAAGGGTAGCAAAGCTTAAATGGTCATTTGCGGGACCTGTTGCCAGATTGGTAGATGATAGATAGACCAGAAGGGTGGTAGAGTGGAGACCCCGCGAAGACAAACGAAACAGAGGGAGACCTCCCACACGATGGTCCGATGACATTACAAGAATTGCTGGCGATTGGATGCAAAAGGCACAAGATAGGGATACGTGGAGAAGTATGGGGGAGGCCTATGTCCAGCAGTGGACGACAACGGCTGTCTAAGAGAGATATAATATTTTAGCTGTATACAATAGATGCCTTAAACATTTATGCTGTTTGTAATGTCTTTTGAGTAAATAAACTGATTTGATTTCATTTGATTTTTGATTTGAACTTCCAACTTGCAGATTTAATGACAATATTTATGTAATATAATAATGATTATCTTCAGGGAAGGATCGACATAGTCTCCGCTGATTCAAAATTAAAAATAAATATACTTGCCAATGCGACAATGCAACCGAGCAAACTATCGAGCACGTTCGTCTAAATTGCCAGATAATCATCAGCGATAGATGGAAGCTGGATAAAGATACTCAGAAGAAGGCAGTCTTCTCTAGGGCTTCCCTGCTATTATTAGAATTAAGAGTTTAAGAATGTCGTTTCAGGAGATGAAATAAGATGCCTTCGCCAACTGGTGGACAAACGGACTTCGTTAAGAACACTGGCATAAAATATCGAATTGTGATTGGAAGGGTGCTTCCCTAGTGAAGAAGCCCAAATAGGGGAAAGAAAAAAAGAAACCCCCTCTGCAACGGAAAAGTTTTTCTACTCGGAAAATATGGAGAAGACAGTTGAGAATTATAGATAAAGGCGGAACAATGAAGAAAAAATTAAATATCGCAGGGTGAAATACTCGTACATTTATTAAATGGGGTAACTTTTTCCGAGTTGAAAAATTTCCCTTCTTCTTCTTCTGTTTGTAGATCTTGCGATCTGTTTATGCAGGATATCAACTTTCTTCTTGGGACGAAGACGACCAGTCTTCTCTCCATCTCTTTGGTGGTCGTCCTGGTGGTCGACGACACTCTGGAGTCTCGTGCATCACGATATTAAGGATTCTAACTGGATCCATTCTCTCGATGTGGTCCCTCCAGAATCGTCTTCTCTGACTGCACCATCTCACTATGTCTTCAATTTTGCTGGATTTGAAAATTTCTTCATTGGGTATCCAATTTCTAAGGGTTCTCCCCACAATAGGTCGCAATGTTCTCATTTATGTTACTCTTAAGAGATGTTTGGTTCTGACAGTGTCTGTTCTTGCTTCGATTCCGTATGTAATTGTGGGCCTGATGCATGTTTTATAAATTCTAACTTTGCTTTCCACAAGCATATGCTTATTGTCCCAGACAGTGTCCTTTAGACATCCGAAGATAACTGCAGCTTTATCAGTCTGTTTTTTAACTTCATTATACAATATAAAAATATATAACGGTATATCACTGTAGGTACATACTGCCACGTGTAGTGGTAATTAAAATTATAAAAAATATTATTTGATATATGTTAACGATGTAAACGGAACTAGAACTAGAGGAAGACAGAGGAAAACATGGCACAATCAAATAAATCAAATATTGAATGTCCGCCACAAGAGGAGTCGGAGAAAACCACGTGCGCGTGTGAATGTTGAGGAAGCAAGAGAATATGTCAGGAAAGAACACTGTGGCGGTCCATTATTTCTGTCTACCCCTTCGAGAAGACGGCGTGATGTTTAGTTAGTTAGTTAATTTAAGAATGTTTTAATAACGACGACCTTCGTGGCCGAATGGTAAGTGCATTGACAGCCACCCCGAAGGTTCCGGGTTCGATTTCCGGCGAGGGCAGTGCGATTGTCACACTGCCTGGTGTAGAATTCACGTGACAATAAAATGGTGATAGATAAGCTACCTATCACATGTTACGAGAATCACTATGATAGCTAAAATACCCTTCATATCGATTTGGATGTAAAGAGCGATTCAACAAAATAACAAATTTGAATTTAAAACAACAACAAAAAGACTAACATCAAGGATTTATATCAATGATATTAGATTTTTTTTAAGATAATCAAATGATTTTACTGAAATCTCTTGATGGAAGTTAATTTTAAACAATAATTAAATAAAACGACGTTTTTTAATTACTTCCACTTTTGTTTTTATTTCGACAGCGACCGGTTTCGCCAGGCTCGCTGTCATCAGACCTGACAGCTGTTTATTTTTTTTAATTATTTATGTTAAATTGTTCAAGGAACAATAAATTAACAGAACGGTTCACAATTCTGAATGTCTCATTTGTATATTTTTATTTGAAAAGAAATCACAAACACACTTTAATATTCCTTAATATAAAGCAAGTCTTTGGAAGAGGTACACTTTTCATACGATGAATTTTCTCCAATAATAATATTATGAAAAATTCTGTTTTCTCTTTCAGCAAAGAAAATATTTCCCAGGAAATAAAGATTGATGTATAACTCCATGATGTATTTTTATTTAAATGACATCAAAGTGAAAAGGCAAGGATTGTGAAAGCAAAACCATAATATTTTTTTAATCAAAGGATCATATTGATAACGCGTATATTTATTTTTTTGTATCGGATATTTTTGCCACCTAAATGGAAACGCTCGCGTTAAGAAACCGGTCGTGATTGAATTTGATAATAATTTTGTACAATTCACTTTGATAATTAAAAAACGTTGTTTAATTCACTATTTTTTTATAAGAAATATTAAAAAAAACACGACATGTTTCGGAGGATTCCTCCATCTTCAGGTGTAAAAATATAACAAAAACTAAACAAAGAAAGACTAATAAAAAACGCATTTAAAATTCGATACAATAATTCAAATTTAAAAATTAACCTATGCTATTTGTTATAAGTAGGTACTAACAATTATTTTTTAACAGTAAGAAATAATAAATAATATTGAATAATAATAATACGTGATGATAATATAAATTAGAAAAAACATACATTTGAAAAAACATAATTTATATATAAATTAATAAATGATTCATATGCATTTGATTGGGAATGGGAGCTAGGGAGATTAAATTGTATAATTCAAATAAAATATATACGAGTATTTATAAATAATTTTATTGCACTTGTCCTTCTAGTTTCGACCGGTTTCAGCAGCTTAAAACCAGAAAAACAGTTGTTAAAATTAAAGACAGTCTTTCTGAATGGGTAGACAGAAAGAATGATTAGCTACATTGATACATCCTGACATTCATACACCGTGTCATCCACGCACATCGATTTCTAAGACTCCTTAACTCATCGACTTATAATATTTGTCTGAGTTGATTGTCAATAATAACAAGTTTTTAGGACTTCCGGGATGAACAGCGAAGAAGGGACTGGTACGATCATGTTCAAAGAATGGACACCACCAGACTCCCCTATTTTGCATTGCATAATCAGCCTCCAAAATGGACAAGAAGATTGCTGACTTGGAGACCGCGGACGGCAAAGAGAAGTGCAGGGCGACCGCAACTACGGTGGAAGGATGATCTAGACAGACACGTCGGAATAAACTGGATGCAGTCTGCACAAGACAGAGTAACATGAAAGCGAATGGAGAAGGTTTTTGTCCAGGAGTGGGTAGGTCTACAACAAGAAAGAAGAAGATTGTGTTACATTTTCCTCGGTCTTCCTATACTTCTTGTTCTGTTTACATCGTTAACGTATACTTTATTTTCATTTGTCCAAACCACCTTAATGCATCTTGCATTATTGTTTATAACGCTTTCATTCGCACTGCATTCATTTCTTATATTTGCATTTGAAATTCCATCACAATAATAACTGTATACAAAATATTATAATTGATTCTCAAGACATGTGATAGGTAGCTAATGTAACGTCAATTTATTGTTATGTGAATTCTACACCATCGCCAGGAATCGAACCCGGGATCTTCGATGTGGCAGTCGTGGCACTTGCCAATCTGCCACAAAGGTCGTCGTATCAATGAATTAATAAGGAATTTTTTCATCATTGTTCAAGAAACAAGTAGCTATTTATCAATAGCGGTACTCCCATAGAAGCCCAGAAGCCCGACTTGCGATAGAAACTTTAAATCAAAACCCCCAAATCTAAGTAATCATGCTCCCGCATAAACCAACAACCCACCAAATCACCTTCCAACAATGTTCCCATCAAACGTAAGAGGAATAGCCACAAGAGGTATACTTCTGTAAGCCAGAAGAGGTTTTGATTCAAAATTTCTTACGTTAACCGGGCTTCTATGGGAGTACCGCCACTGCTACTAATAGGTTTAAGAAATGAAAATTAGGTGACCCATTTACGTCAACCCTTAAAGGTTAAAGTGACCTTCAAACAACAATGAAACTAGGATTAAATTCTAAGAAATAAAAAATACGCAACCACCGAGATAATTAATATCAAAAATCGCCCTTAAACTGAGGGAAGCTTTGTATTATTTTAATTACTGTTTCAGTAAGGCAATAAAGGTCATAATTGTGGTTTAAAAGGCAATTAAACAATGCCCTAAAATATTTTTAACGCAAATTTCGATACGAAGAAGTTCATTTTGGTAGGAAAAGAATTTAATTACTCGGAAGCACGCCATAATAATGAAATCCGTTACTTAATTACTTGTTATTATTTTAAAATACAGGGGCTGTTTCTTGAATTTTTAATCCCATCCCACCCCTATTACTACTTGTGCGGTTCTGGTTACAAAGATATTTAATTTTAGATAAACTTTAGGGGTTAACACTGGAATTCCATAAAGACGATTTTTTTTATGAATTAAAACACTGCTTTTTCCTCTTTTGAGTTAATTTTTTCGACATGTTTCGAAGGCTTACACCTTCATCATCAGGAGAACGATATAAACTAACCAAAACTATTACAAAGTGAGTGCAAAAACCTAGAAACATTTAAAACATGTGTTAGTTGACTTAGGCAAAGTACTAGGGACAAAATAAAACAAATATCAATGAGGTAAATTTTGAAAAGGATATTTTGGATGGAATTTTGAGTTAAGGAGGTTTTATTGCTCTAAAGCTATTGATTTAGTAAAGGGCTTTTTAGTAGGGTTGTTTAGTAAACGCAAAACGTTATGTAAACGCAACTAGAAATAGAGGAAGACCGAACTAAACATGACTAACTAGCTATCCATCACGTCGTTTTTTTCCAGAGGATGGACCACCATACAGCTCTGTCCTGACGTACCTCTCTAGTTTCCTCTACATTTATATATATACATCGTAACATGCACGCTCGTCGATTTTTCAGAATTCGAATGTGGCTGCTTTTTAGTATTTGATTAATTTATACATGCCATGCTTTTCTTCTTAATCTTCCACGACAAAGGTCGTCTATTTATCCTGCTTTCATCCTCCGAAAACATGGCACGATCAAATAATTCAAATATTGAATATTGGCCACGTGACGACTCGGAGAAATTAACGTGCGTGCATGACACGATGCTGTGATGATCCATTATTTAGCTTAGTTACTTATTTTTGTAGTTTATGAGGTGATAACCAAACCGCAGAGCTAAAAAGAAGAATTGGACTAAGCTGGGCAGCTTTGGGAAATCTGAGCTACATCCTTAAAAACCGGAAAATACCGATCAACCTGAAACGAAAAGTCTATGAAGCCTGCGTTCTGCCAGTTGGTACATATGGTCTTGAAACTAGTAATAGCCACAAGAGCTAAACCTCTGTAAGCCAGAAGAGGTTTTGGTAAAAAAAATCTTTCGCAAGCCGGGCTTCTAGGCTTCTATGGGAGTACCGCCACTGGTTGGTACTTATGGTATTGAAACTATAACATTGTCCAAAAAAAGTGCCGAGAAACTACGAGTGACCCAAAGAGCCATGGAAAGAGCCATGTAAGAAATAAGCCTAAGAGACAGAGTCAAAAACGATACGGTGAGTCTAAATGGCAATGGGCGGGTCACGTAGCCAGAAGCTCAGATGAAAAACGGACAAGAAGACTGTTGACTTGGAGACCGTGGACGGCGTAGAGAAGTGCAGGGCGACCGTAACTACGGTGGAAGGATGATCTAAACAGACACGTCGGAATAACCTGGATGCAGTCTGCACAGGACAGAATGACATGGAAGCAAATGGAGGAGGCCTTTGTCCAGGAGTGGACAGGAATAGGCTGAGGAAGAAGAAGAAGAAGAAGAGGTGAAAGATCGTTAAGATGGTTTGGATATATGGGAAAAATTAATGAATAAATTACGGTATCTCCTTTGGAATGGTTATATTAAATATACGTTTATTTAAATTTACTATACTTATGTTGATCATAAGAATCAGTTTTATGATAATCTAGAATATTGAAATTTCATGAAAATTCGTCTGGCTCCGCTGTCGGCTAATAAAATAACGTCTCTATCGCTCCAGGTGAGGTTCTAAGGTAAAGGGGTGGGTAATGTAATGAACAGTGAACTAACAAGGGTAGTCCCACACTCCCAGCCCACCCTTATGAACTACGCCATAGCCGGGGGTTACTGCCAGATGTTGGTTGATGGGAACATTTTGAAATTCAACAAAAATAGTCGAATATTAAAAGTGGCGATAAAAGCGATACAAATTACGATTTTTAATTGTTTGATCTGAATAATAAAGTTATACCTACCTAACTAACTAACTGACTCATAAGAGGGCGGATTTCGCGAAATTGTAGTACCCCCAGGATTTCGCAAGATCGAAAAATAACATTATGTGTTTACATTATGTGCTAAATTAAAAAAACGATGGATACGTGGAACATTAATTAAATAGACAATATGTGCACCATCTAAAAAGAACATTTTGTGTTAAATTATTTTGATTTTTTTATTTTATTTTATATCATTGTATTTTATATTATTTTTTTTAGATTTATTTTATGGGTGTTGGACGATCGAAGTGTGCGCGGGAGATGCCTATTGGTGGCGATGAGGTTCGCAACCCATCACACCGCGTCTCCCGCGGGGCGAAAAGAGAAGGATGGAGTGCCGCATCAGTAATAGTGTGACAGTTCATTCTTTCTGCCTACCCTTTCGGGGAGACGGCGTGATGGTTAGTTAGTTAGTTAGAGATAAAATGCGGAAATGAGGCACCAAGAACTACGTTTAATAAAATGAAATCCTCGGTGGAGAAGGTTCCTCGAGGCCCTATACACCACGGAGATGAGAAAGGACAAGAAAAAGAAAAATAAGAAAATGGCTAGTCGGAAGAATCGACGTGCTTGTATGACTCGCCGTATGAATGTGGAGGATCTAGAGGGGTGTATCAGGAAGTGTACCGGTTTATTCTTTCTGCCTACCCCCTCCAGAGAAACGGCGTGATGATTTGTTGTAGTTGGATCGATTTTTTAAATAAACAATGTTTTAAAATCGACAATATGTGCACCATCCAAAAGAACTATACTATATGTTATGTTATTTTATTTTATATCCTTGTATTTATTTAAAAAAATATATATACCTAGGCAGCATACTAACGCAATATCTTGACCCAGATGATATAAGATGCAGAATTGAGGCAGCAAGAGCTATAAAATGAAATCACTCTTCTGCAATGATAACATAAACTTGAAACTCCGCCAGAAAATGATCAAATGCTATGTGTGGTCTGTTTTATTGTATGGATGTGAAACGCGAACCTTAAAAGCCAACTCAATGAACAGACTGGAAGAATTTGAAAGGTGAATCTATCGTCGAATGCTTACAATTATCTGAACAGACATGGTTACCAATACCGAAATCCTAAGGCGAGCTAGAGTTGACAGGGAACTGTTATCAACTATCAAGGTTCGGAAGATTTCACATCTGGGTCATATACGAGTACTGCGTGGGGAAAAGTACCACCTTCTCCAACTGATATTAGAGGGGAAAATTGAGGGACGATGTCCTGGCTGCGAAAAGTGAGGGAGTGGACCGGCATCCGAAGTATAGAGGAGCTGTTCCGAGCGGCGCAGGACAGGGACAGGTTCGCCGAGGTGATCGCCAACGTTGGGGGGACCCGACAGAGCACTTGAAGAAGAAGAAGAAGAAGTAGTACCCCTTAATATTCGTCGATAGTCGATAACAGATAAATAAGTTTGTTGTTATCGTTTAAATGAAATAAAACACATATGAAATTCACTATTATTATCAAATAAAATACACTATTTTTAATCGAAAATTTTTATCTTAAATATTCTTCATATATTCATAACTTATTTGCAATTAGTTGGGGATATAACTTCTGGTAAAAGGATACTTCAGTTGGCTATCTATTCCCCGAAAACCACTAGACCAGGGGGCAGTTTTCCACTCGACTTCTCCGAGTACCAGGAGCACATAAATCTAGGAGGATCTATGGCCAACCTTAAGTAGTGTTTGCTTCGGGGTCTCTCAAAATAACGCCAGGAAATGGTACGTTTACTCCTGGCTCTTATGTGCTCCGGATTTGATTTCGAGCCGTTTCGGGTTATTTATCGCATCGCAATAAATAAATGCGGGCTAACCAATGGAACAATCGACGATAAATGAAGTTTGAATGTATAAGAATGATAAAAAATCATATCTAAAGGAGTTACACCACTGTAATTGAGATTTTTGGTATAAAAAACGGAAGTAAAATAATATGATAAAATTCGTGGAAACGATACACCATATATTTAATATTAAATAAAATAATAAATAAATAAAACGAAAATTAATACGAATGAAAACGTCAGTTTTCTAGAAGTTTTATTATATATTATATGTTTCTACATTATTTAAATTATTTCCTATAATACCACATCACAAATTACTGCTTCACACGAAAGTATAATAAATTATACCACATTTTACATGTGAAATCCCGACTAGGATTCGTACATTTCACGGAGAATCTCAGAGTATGAGGATGTATTTTTATTGCGAAATACGGAGAAATATCTGCTCCCACAGGCATTCCTGCAGGCATGACATCGGGCGCGCAGGAAAAATCGGATGAAAATTAAAATAAATACAACCGGACGCAAAAGCATCTCGAAAATCAAAGCTTATCAACAGCTTTTCCGCACGCATTTACCTATATCAATAAATATAAATAGTTAAATAAAAAAAACTTTGTTAATCTGTATAACCTTTTTTTTTGCCCTATAAATATTAACTAACCGTTCTTTTAACTAACTAAATAACTAACCATCACGCCGTTTCCCCGGAGGGGCAGGCAGAGAAGATGGATCGCCACATTGTTCTATCCTGACATAACTCTACATTCACACATCGTGACATGCACGCTCGTCGATTGCTCCTACTTCAAACATGTCCGCCTTTCAGTAATTGTTTAATTTGCTCATGCCATGTCTTTCTTGGCCTTCCTCGATTTTTTTCCCATTCACACTACTTGTACATATCTTTTAACCACTCTCCCCTCATCCATTCGTTCCATATGCTCTAACCATCCTAGTGACCCTTTCTTTATTTTATTTAGGACGCATTCACCCGCCTTACATTCCTTTCGTATTTCATCATTAGATATTCTATAATACATTATTTTTCTGCACATTCTTCTTAAAGGCGGGCCACACTGTGATAAACATCGGTTTCCACCAACGAGCCAGACTATCTATCTCATTCTACGCCGGGTAAAATAATGCGAGGAAGAGAGATAAACGTACCATGTTTGTTGAATAGTTTGAAAGGATAACCGTATGCAGAAACATCCGCGGTTTAACTCATGGTTTACTAAAATCGACGTTTTTACTACGTCTAGAACATGGTTTAAGTTTGAGTAATAACATTCAGTATACAAATTTTGGTTTCAAACCAGCTTGTTTATCACAGTGTGGCCCGCCTTTTAGTGACCACATTCTACGGCATTTATCTTACTTTCATCCTTCTTCTGTCAACTCCAAGCTTCACTTCACTTAAAAATCACTATATGTGAGTAATATTCATCGTTAAATCATTCCGCTCATATGCTGTAAGAAATATAATATATCCTTGTGACAAAAATGATTTGCTATGTAAAAGCGCCGAGCAAAGACTCACAGCGCCCCATATACGAGTTGACATAAAAACGCCGGAACTGATTCAAAAATAGAACCAAAATGGCGACACATCAAACGGAAACTGGGAAGCTTTCACAATAACTCGATCCGTGACAGAAAAATTCTTCGGAGATTCGGAGAAACACGCGTTCAGTAGAGCGAACTTGACGCGAAAACATTGCGTTGCCTTAAAGCGACCTTTACACGATCAATATTATTGACAATGCCAGTACAGTACACTTCCAATTTTCCGATGGATGGTGGAAAAAAAGGTCGTACTATCGATTTCACGGTTAATCCGAAAACATCTAATGGATGAAGCCCAGCTCGAAAGAGCGGTGACGTCCATGGATCTAGGGGTGTTCAAATCAAATCATATCAGTTTATTAACTCCAAAGACATTACAAACAGGAAAATGTTTAAGGCATCTATTAAGTACAGGTAAAATATTATAAAAATACAACAAAGTACCAGGAACGCATTAGAGATGGTTCGACATTAGGAAGACAAGATACTTTCTAAAGTCAAGAGTATTTGTCCCCTGAACGTATCTTCACTAATATAAAAGACGTCGATCTCCGAGGAGACCGCGTTCAGCAGACTAATTGCTCTTCCCACCGGTGTCACCAGAGGCAGATTGGTTCTGGTGGCCGGTTGGTAAAACAATCTGTGCTGTCGCTGTCGGAGAAATCTATCAGGGACAAAAAGACCAACACCCTCTAGCACGGCTGAGTTCTCGAAATATCCCCTGATTAATTTAAAGAAATGGGTTATGAGATGCCCATCTCTTTGAAGCTGTAAAGAATTGGTTCCGAGCATTCCTAAAAGAAATGCCGTGGGATAGAGCCACGGATAACTACCATACTCCCTCATGTAGAGATACCTCAGAATTTTTTTCTGAGGTATCTCTTTATTGTGTTGTGTTGTTGTGTTGTGTTGTTCCATGCTCGCTTGTCGTTTAGTCTTCACATAACTTCACTATGTAATAGCTCCCTCAAAATGCTTGGTTTTGTTATTAGAAACGTCAAGATCTTTCGTAATATTCAGGTGCTGAAGCTGCTGTATAACTCTCTGGTGAGAAGTCGGTTGGAATTTAGTTCCATTATCTGGGCGCCGCATGTGGTTCGATATTCTCTGATGGTGGAGAGGGTGCAGAAAAAAATTCTGCGATACCTCTATCTTAGGGAGTATGGATATTACCCGTGGCTCTTTCCAACTGGTTTCTTGCTAGGGATGCTAGGCTACCAGTCACTCGAGAGGAGACGAGACATTTACTTGGGTGCTCATTTCTTTCGAATATATTTTTACTGCATTTATTTTAGATTCATCTATCTTTTGCCAATTGCATGCTTCACTTCCATACATAAGGGTTACTTCACTTCCATTTTGCAGTGCTATCTAAGCTTTTTGGATAGACTTTTGTATGCGATAATAACTTTACTTTATTGCCTGCCGAAACCCTTCATTCAATTACATTTTATTATTGTAAATTTTCCTTTATATTAAATTTAAAAAAGAAATGATTTTCCACTTTTGAAAATAATTGGAAAAAAAGTGTTTTAATTCATAAAAAATTCGTCATCGTGGAATTCTAGAGTGTAAACGCCTTAAATTTATCTTAAATTAATGTAAAATTCCATAATTTAATGAAAACATCCGTTTTCCATAAGTTTCACTGTATTTTACGAGACAGACATGTTCGCCTTATTAAGAGAATTTTCAATGTCCTAGCAAGGTAAAAAATGTGACTATTATAAATTGAATAAAACTGATGGTTGATGAACTGCTCTGGGAATTTTCAGAACCTTTATTCTGCAGTTTTGCTTGTTAACGAAGCCATTTAATTGGAAATGCGTTTCATCGAATTGGAAACGAAATTAGTTTTTTGTCTGAAAATAAAATTCTATATTTTTTGTTCGTAATTCAACTGCGTAACGTTCCATATTCAAATGTTCAATTGTGTTTATAAAAATTCTGAATAAAAAAATATGCATGATTTGACTGACTGTGTATAAATCCAAAAAGGTGTCGGACAGGAAGACATTCTGTCTCCGAAACTGTTTACTAGTGTCTTGGAAGACATGTCTAAGAGACTGGATGGGACGAACCAAGATTTAACGTGCATGGAGAATATTTGACTCACTTGAGATTCGCTAATGATAAATTTCTGTTGTCAGAATCTCCCGAAAAACTCCAAGAAATGCTGGAAGATTTAAATGAATCATCGCAAAAAATGGCCTAAAAATGATTATGACAAAGATAAAAAATAATGACTGACACACAAATTGAAGATGACAACATCGGTTAGCGAAACAACTGTCGCAAAAATTTCAAAAGAAATATAATCAATTGTATTAATTGTTTCTTGAAAATGATGTTAAACTCCACATTAATAGGCGGGCCACACTGTGATAAACAAGCTGGTTTGAAACCAAAATTTGTATACTGAATGTTATTACTCAAACTTAAACCATGTTCTAGACGTAGTAAAAACGTCGATTTTAGAAAACCATGAGTTAAACCGCGGATGTTTCTGCATACGGTTATCCTTTCAAGTTTAAATTCAAACTATTCAACAAACATGGTACGTTTATCTCTCTTCCTCGCATTATTTTACCCGGCGTAGAATGAGATAGATAGTCTGGCTCGTTGGTGGAAACCGATGTTTATCACAGTGTGGCCCGCCTTTAAATAATTAATACGAATGAATGCGTCAGTTTTCTAGAAGTTTTATTATATATTTGGGAATTACAAGACCTATGTATAGAGTATCTTAATGTACGGCTGCGAGACATGGTGCCTATCAGAAAGAGATAAACGGAGACTAGATGGAAGAATGGAAGAGTAGAATAGAAGAAATTGCTGCAAACCAATCCCAGGATTGAAACTTTCTAACTAACTATCTCATCGGTGGCCATCCGACACTTCGCCTATTTGCCCATGGTCTCCAACTGAGTATCCTGGGTGCCCATATGTTGCCACCCTGTCTAGCCAGGTGTCCAGCCCAAGTCAAGGCATTATCAACAATTAATAATGCCTTAGAAGGGCGAAACATATCATTCCCATTAATAAAACTTCTAGAAAACTGACATTTTCATTGGTATTAATTATATAATCAATTGTTATATTCTATAGCAGTGTTTTTATTTAAACAGTTAATAAACATAAATTGTATACAGCAATTGGGTTCGAATGACACGTTGTCTTAAAAAAAACTAAAACCAACAATGGAATCAATTTATTGATTGCAAAAATACGCATGAATAATTGTCAAAATCCTTGACTTGACCTGAACTATGCCTTACTTGAACTCCCGAATTATGCTACGGAGGTGACCTCACCAAAGTGAACTCCGTATTCTAAGAACCAACCTTTTAATAAAAAATGTGACTAACTCCCCGCTGACAAATAAGCGAGCTAATAAAGAATTTTTACTGAATGTGTTATTGTGAATGGGCCTTAACTAGTGATGGTTTTCCCGAATATTATCGATTAAAATTTCACAAACATTAATCGAAAATTTCGAATAATTAAATATTCGAAACATTGACTGATTAATGCAATAGATACAACGAACGATCACGCCGTTTCCTCCTGACAAGTCAGTCTAGCTTCCTCCACATTCGACGACCTTCGTAGCCGAGTGGGAAGTGCTTTGATTGCCACCCGATTCGATTCGATTCTTGGCGATGGCAGTGTGATGTGTGTCACACTGTCTTTGATCTGGTGCAGAATTCACGTGACAATAAAATGGCGACAGATTAGCTATCTACCACATATCACGAGAATCAATGTGATAGCTATACCCTTTACATCGATTTGGCTCGCGCCGTAATGATGTAAAGAACGAATCATCAAAATAATAATCTATATAATAGCAAGTCAAACACACGTCGATTTTTCCGACTACTAATATGGCCCACCTTTAAAATATGATTAACTTGGTCATGCCATGTTTTCTTCTTTACCATTCTTTCTCCAACCAAGATGGTAGGCAGAAATAATTTATCGCCCCATTGTTCCGTCCTGACAAACTGCTCTCGATTTCCTGTACTTTCATACATCGTGTCATCTACGAACGTCGATTTCTCCGACTCCTAACGTGATCCACATTTAATATTTAATTGATTTCGTCGTCCCACGTTTTCCTCGGCCTTATTATTGTATATATTTAGCACCATTCACGACGTCTATATTTACTTTCTTCACCATACTGTCTTCCATTCATTCTTTCCGTGTGTCCAAATCATCTTAACGATCCTTTCATTATTTTGTTTTTGACACTTTCATTCGCACCGTATTCACTTTTTATATTTACATCTCTATCATACACTACTGAGAAATTTTTTTTAACCCACGCTGGAGGATGGGACTTACAGAATTAAAAGAAACCTTGAACTTGAAGAACTAATTAACCAGAAAAGAGTAGTGAGATTCTGTAAGTCTCAACGTCTACGGTGGGCTGGCCATGTGGAAAGAAGACCAGAGGGTACAACGCCATAAATTATATCCAGATGGGTGCCTCACGAAAAGAGACCATGTTGGTCTGCGTGGCAGATGGGCGGTTTGCGTGGTACAAGATTGGGAGTAAATGGAAGGAGCTGGGGAGTGGAGAGAGATGGCAAGAGTCAGAAGTCAGTGGAGAACCGTAGCGGAGGAGCCCAAGTCCCACACCGGGATGTAGCGCCGAGAAATGAATGAATGACTCTATCATACACAGTTTTTCGTCAAAAAGTTCTCATTTCTACTGCATCTATTTACTTTCATCCTTATTTTACAACTTCCATCAAGATTGGTACAAGAACACCATTGTGCACTGCCTTTAAGTACACCATTCACTTTGTTTTCTGCCCCAACCATTCCTTCAATAACGACCCTTTCATTATTTCGTTCATAACGCTACATTTGCAACGCATTCACTTCTTATATTTGCATTTGAAACATTATCATTTATAAATTTACTACACATTCGTCTTAGAGATCTAATTTCTACTGCATTTATTCTACTTTCATCCTTAATATTATTATTATTATTCTGATGACTTGTATTTTAACTGCGCCGTTTTGTAAAATCAATTACTCCAAGGGCGCACTAGGAAATGACTGACCAAACAGTGCAGTCTTCAGAAGTTTCTTAAATTTAACGTCACTCTCCTCATACTTAATACTAACATGGAGGCTATTCCACGCCAACGGACCCGCAACGCTGAAAGCACGATCATAGAAACATGCTTTATTGGCTCTGACTGGAATTGCTATGTTGTTTGTACTTGTTTCTATTGATCGGAGTGAACGTTGCCTTTCCGTTGGCATGGGTGTCACGCAGAGGTCCGATATATACGCTGGCGCTCTCTGGTGTCGAGCCTTAAACACTGTCAAACACAATTTATATTTTACTCGCTCTCGGATTTTAAGCCAGTGAAGGTCCTTCAGGAGCGGCGTGATAAGACAGTATTTTTGTTGCCCCATAATCAACCGGACAGCAGCATTGACACATTATAAGAATTGGAACCAGAACTCCGCTGTTAACGGTTAATAACAGCTGATTAATGCATCGATTTTTATACAGTATTCCCATGCCTATTCGGAAAATATTTGTACTAATGAGTATACGAGTATACGAAGTGACATCAATTTAAGATCATGTTTTCTTGGTAATATATCTCAATTTTCGCCTTCCACGGGCTAATTCACTCACGTTTTTATACCTGAAGGAATGTGTTATCACTTAACGAGCATTTTAACGCGCAATGCGAACGAAAAATACGAGCATTACTGTATTAAATACTGTCTAAATGTAACATTGATTAAAAAAAACGTGTACGTGTTTATGTACGCACGTAAGAAGTTGTACTTCTTTGGCGTAACAACGTAGAATTGAGTACGGTGTCGAGCAAGACTGAGGAAAACAGGATACGAGTCGATAGAATCGACGTGCGTGTATGACTCGCTGTATGAACATGGAGGAAGGTAGAGAGTTGTCAGAATAAAGTAGTAGTCCATTGTATCTGCCTACCCTTTCGGAGAAACAGCGTGACGGTTTGTTTTTGTTTGTTTGTTGAATGTGGAATTTCACACAATTAATCAAGATAAAAAGGTGTATTTAATTTCATTTATTTTATTTATTTATTTCATTTATTTATTTTAAACATATCTAAAGCATTACAGATTTTTTTTACAATACACTAAAGATACAAGTTAGATAAACACAATAACAAGTAACACAATAAATGCAGTAGAAATTAGATCTCTTAGACGAATGTGTGGATACTCTGTGTATGATAAAGTGTCGAATGAAAATTTAAGAAGTGAATGCGGTGCGAATGATGGCGTCATGAACAAAATAATGAAAGGATCATTAAGATGGTTTGGACATATGGAAAGAATGAATAAAGAGAAAATGGTAAAAAAATTATACATTAATGATGTAAATGGAACCAGAAATAGAGGAAGACCGAGGAAAACGTGGCACGATCAAATAAATCAAATATTGAATGTCGGCCATGTGAGGAGTCAGAGAAATCGACGCGCGTGCATGACACGATGTATGAATGTTGAGGAAGCGAGAGAAATATGTCAGGAAAGAAAAGTGTGGCAGTCCATTCTTTCTGCCTACCCCTTCGGGGAGACGGCGTGATGGTTAGTTAGTTAGTTAGTTTGTTATATGTAATACATAATAGATTAATAAAAAGGGCTAGAAACATGAGATGCATGACAAATTAATAATATAAATATACCAAACAATTATAATAAAGATATTACTTCCCTTTAGATGAGCCAAACTATCACAAGATATGTCAAACTCCGAGATGATACGATTAAGCAAAGATATTGCTCTACCTACCGGCATAATCATTGGCAGGTTGGTTCTGCATCGTGGGAGATAAAACAATCTATGGTCCCTTTGTCGAAGAAATGAAAATAGATAGATGTAAAGGGTATTAAAGCTAACATAGTGATTCTTGTGAGATGTGATAGGTAGCTAATCTATCGCCATTTTATTGTCACGTGAATTCTACACCAGACCAAAAACAGTGTGGCAATCACACTGCCCTCGCCGGGAATCGAACCCGGAACCTTTAGGGTGGCAGTCAATGCACTTACCACTCGGCCACGAAGGTCGTCAATATCGTTTGTTACTCAGTGTATCAGGGAAGCAGGCGTCGGGACGTTAAATAAAATGAACGGATAGCCGACGGCATCCGGCCAATGAGTCGCTTAGCTTCCATGCGTACAGTCAGACGCGTTTATATCTTTCAAAAATTTACACAAAAACAAAATTGGTTAAATAACATTGCTTACCCGCTAACGTATTGATGAAAAAAATCGTGTAGATGAATAAATCATACCTGAAACAAACAAAAAATAAAGTTAATTATCATAAAGTAATCAAATAATAAAGTATGACAACTCTCGAAAATTAATTATTAAAATATTCTTATAATAATACTGTGTCACTTTATAACACTGTTATGATATCATAATTTTTATTACTTTTTTTGAGTCTCGCGACAGCGGCTTCACAAACAATAACGATAAAAAATAGCAGAACAAATGTGTACCTGATCAATTAGAATGGTAGAACGGTGAGTCATGAGCATTAGGGAAATAACTATGCAATTTTTCTTATTAATAATCTAATGGCATACAAGTTAGCTAAATAATCTATTGGCAAACATTTGTAACCCTGACGAAGCTCTGGCGGGAACGAAACCGATTGGTTTGACAAAAATAAAGTCATGTAAAAACAAGTAATTGTTTTTACTTTGTTATAATACTTTGTTTTTATTTAATTTAGTTTAAAATATCCATAAAACATATACTTAAACAATTATGGAAATTATATGCATGCATTAAAATACATAAGGAAGTAGAAAAAACCAGTACTATTTAAATGCAAATGAAAAATGCATTTTGTATTACATTCTAAGAAATGGTGTCAAATGCAATAATCAACTGATATTGGCAGTTCGAAGTGAGTCACACGATGTTTAACAAAAATTTGCGCTACTTAGAGATGCGTGAAATTGAGGAAGGCATGGATTTTTTTTTAGCATCTATTCAAAGGCATAGTGTGGCAGTTCATTATCTTTGCCTAACCCTTCTGGGGAAACAGTGTAATGGTTTGTTTGTTTGTTTTAATTTTTTACAAAATTACACAAAACTGAAATGTGAAAGATGCAAGAAAATTTATAAAAATTATAAAGTTGATTGTTCGGTATCCAATAATAGGGAAAATGTACCGATTCGTATGTAGATAGAAGGCTGAAACACCGCAACACGGTAACGGCTTGGATGTTTAACAAAAATTTGCGCTACTTAGAGATGCGTGAAATTGAGGAAGGCATGGATTTTTTTTTAGCATCTATTCAAAGGCATAGTGTGGCAGTTCATTATCTTTGCCTAACCCTTCTGGGGAAACAGTGTAATGGTTTGTTTGTTTGTTTTAATTTTTTACAAAATTACACAAAACTGAAATGTGAAAGATGCAAGAAAATTTATAAAAATTATAAAGTTGATTGTTCGGTATCCAATAATAGGGAAAATGTACCGATTCGTATGTAGATAGAAGGCTGAAACACCGCAACACGGTAACGGCTTGGAGCTCCGCGCGTGCCACGCAATTTTAATAAATGAAAAAAGAGCTCCGAACTTAGCCGCTCCGGCCGGGCTACGGAAGGCCGAATCAACTAAACACAGAGCGAAGAGGCACCACCTATGGGAGTACAGATCGGAATCCCTAGGATAGACGGGTGTGCCAATGGGACTACAGATCGGAACCCCTAGGACAGACGAGCTCGCCTATATAACGGCGGGCACCTTCGTCATTCGGCATGTGAGCTTGGCGAGGCAACTAGAAAGGAACACAGATTGAGCTACATCCCTCCGGAACTACTACGCTGTCTGCACGCTGCCCGTATCGCGACCCTGCACTACTGACTGCCCCATCACCCGGAGTAACTTCTGCCGGTACCTTGCCGCCGGACATGACTACAGATATAAGGACCGTATATTGCATATACATTGCCGACTGCTTGTTGCAACTTCATAATTAAATAAACTGTGTCAAAAGGAACGTTCGTTTCATTGGTCGTCCGGGTTGAGATATTTCCGCGATTTTTTTGTAGCGACTGTACGCTATATCTAGAGGCCTGCACAGTGACCGCGGATCGCCGCATCGACCCGCGCGACCTGCTCTGTCACACGCGATCCGGCGCGAGTTATGCGCTCCCGATCCTAACGATGATTGATTGATAACTTTTTCATTTTCCAGCACCGAATCTTCTCGATAATGTTTAGACGTTGATTGCGCGTGGCGAGAAAAAAAACACGGCAGTCATTATTGTATGCGGCCGAAAGAAATTGGCAATCATAAGAAATTGTGAGCCCCGTGGCCTATGCCGTTCATGTACTCCTGGTACAAAAGTGCTAACGATCTATTGTACAATAAAAACATGAAGTATTACAACAACAAAAAAATACTAAATGCGTTGGCAAACAAATTAATCTTATACTGTTATAAGATTTTCGAGTTCTAAATCTCCGAAAGAAACATGCCAAAACATATGTATGATTCTGATCCGGCTGTGAGACACGGTACCGAACCGAAAGAGAAAGAAATAAAATAAAGTCCTTTGAGATGTAGTACTTCTTCTTATTCTGCTTCCTCAGCCTTGATCTCTCCACTGATGGAAATAGGCCTATTCTCGTCCACTCCTGGACAAAGGCCTCCTACATTCGCTTACATGTCACTCCGTCATGAGCAGACCGCATCCAAGTTACTCCGACGTGTCTGTTCAGATCATCCTTCCACCGTAGTTACGGTCGCCCTCCACTTCTCTACGCCGTCCACGGTCTCCAAGTCAACAGTCTTCTTGTCCGTTTTTCATCTGAGCTTCTGGCTACGTGACCCGCTCATTGCCATTTTAGAGTCGCCACCCGGTGAATGATGTCAGTGACCTTTGTTTTTTCTCTCACCGTATCGTTTCTGACTCTGTCTCTAGGCTTATTGCTAACATGGCTCTTTCCATGGCTCTTTGGGTCACTCGTAGTTTCTCGGCACGTTGTTTGGACAATGTTACAGTTTCAAGACTGTGACTGTGTACGTTTCTTGATTTGACCACTGGTAGTGGAATAAAATTTGACCACTGAAGAATGTTTTGTTGGCAATTGTGATTCGTCGTTCGATTTCCTTGTGATCTTCGGTATCCTTCGTTATAGACGAGCCCAGGTAAGTGAAGTCCTCCACCAT
This sequence comes from Lepidostoma basale, assembly GCA_022606425.2. Taxonomy (NCBI): domain Eukaryota; kingdom Metazoa; phylum Arthropoda; class Insecta; order Trichoptera; family Lepidostomatidae; genus Lepidostoma; species Lepidostoma basale. The sequence goes on along the minus strand of JAHDVF020000551.1, from coordinate 617,681 downwards.
CTTAAAGTTGTATCTATGCTTGAAAACCTTGGATGTTCTCAAGAACTTCACGTCTAATAATACAAAGTGTAAAAAATTACACACATCATGTGCGCGACAGTCGCAACGGGAGTGAGATCGCGCGTCACTCGCCAATCGCGCGGCGACAAGTAATTTAAATTTAAGCAATCAATTGGTTGCGTCTATGAATATCATAGGCAATTTTATTTTCACGTCCTCGGAAGGCTTATGTATAGGATGTTTTATTTAGAGGTTCGGATTTTAAACTGGCAACATTGTTTCTACAGACTGTCAATTTGACAGTTGACAGTTGATTTGCAGTCAATATTTTTTGCCATTTCACCATTAATAGACTCACATCAGAACAGCGCTTGCAAATTGTGCAAATTTATTTTGAAAATCATAGTTCGGTTCGCCAAACTTATCGTGCACTACGTCCATTTTACGGTCGATATAATCGTCCATCCGAGCAAGTTATTCGGAAGACCATGGATCGTTTTCACACCACGTACACTCTAGTGGATAATACGCATCCACAAATACGACAATTGTTGAAAATTGGATTTCACGATTGCGCTTCATTCGAGTTAGCCGTGGCGCTCATATGCCCGAAATAATGACATAAAATTATCTATTAAATAAAGCCAATACCATAGAAATTAACATTATTTTAATGTGTTTTTTTTACATAATATTTATTGTATACATCTAAAATAACACCCTATATATACACCTCGTCAAACAACGAGTCGAAATAATGAAAATAAATCCATTTGAATATAAAAATAAAAGCACACTATGGACTGAAGCTGACCTAATAAATTTAAGCTCCAAGCTTAAACACTGTAATTCCGTAATACTAACAAATTGTGGGTCATAAAAACACAGTTTTATTCCAAATCCAGAGCTTTAGATATTAAATATAACAACCCATTTTAAGTTAATAAAAATTGCGATAAACAGATATGTTACGTATATGATTTCACGTGACAAAGGAATTTTCTATGTAACAGAATTTCCTCTTACACCACAATGAATAGTGGTAACTAACTAACTAACTAACCATCACGCCGTCTCCCCGAAGGGGTAGGCAGAAAGAATGGACTGCCACACTTTTCTTTCCTGACATATTTCTTTCGATTCCTCAACATTCATACATCGTGTCATGCACGCGCGTCGATTTCTCTGACTCCTCACATGGCCGACATTCAATATTTGATTTATTTGATCGTGCCACGTTTTCCTCGGTCTTTCTCTATTTCTCGTTCCATTTAAATCATTAACATATAATTTTTTTACCATTCTTTCTTCATTCGTTCTTCCATATGTCCAAACCATCTTAATGATCCTTTCATTATTTTGTTCATGACACTATCATTCGCACCACATTCACTTCTTATATTTTCATTCGACACTCTATCATACACAGAGTATCGACACATTCGTCTAAGAGATCTCATTTCTACTGCATTTATTATACTTGCATCCTTCTTTTGCCAGTTCCATGCTTCGCTTTACAAAATAACTATAATTACATAGGTAAAATATGGATATTGGCTGATATTACCACAATTAATAGTGGGATAATTAATAAAAACTATAATTAGGTAAAAAAATTATATTGACTGATATGGGAGGGGAAAATTGAGGGACGCCGAGAGCCCGGAAGGAGACAAATGTCCTGGCTGCGAAACGTGAGGGAGTGGACCGGCATCCGAAGTGTGGAGGAGCTGTTCCGAGCGGCGCAGGACAGGGACAGGTTCGCCGAGTTGATCGCCAACGTTGGGGGGACCCGACAGGGCACTTGAAGAAGAAGAATAATGTAAAATTCTTGTAAATGGATACATTTAAAGGTGACCTTTCCAAAAATAACACTATAGAAACTTCGAGTGCCCATCTGACCCATCGGGCAATGCAGAGAAGGATGTTGAACTTAAGTCTCTGGTGTGGTGACAGTGGTGGGAAGAGCAATTAGTCTGGTGAACGCGGTATCCTCGGAGATCGACGTCTTTCATATTAGTGAAGGTACAATACAGACAGATGCTCTCAACTTAAGAAAGTATCTTGTCTTCCTAATATCGAGCCATCTCTAATGCGTTCCTGGTATTATGTTGTATTTTCATAATATTTTACTTGTACTCAATAGATGCCTTAAACATTCTGCTGTTTGTAATGTCTTTTGAGTAAATAAACTGATTTGATTTGAAAATATGGAAATTCTTGTTATTGTTCTAGTACTGAAAAAATGAGTGCTTTCAATTTTATTTTTACTATTATCTCCCGACATGTTCATTCGCCTCTGCTCTGGCCTGTCATATTTATCTAGATTCCTCTACATTCACACACCGTAACATGCACGCTCGTCGATTTTTTGTACTTAATGCGGGTGCGTTTTAGTATCTGTTTAATTTAATCATGCCATGATTTCCTTGGTCTTCCACGTCTTCTCTTTTCACTCACACCGCTGATATACAAAATTTAAACCATTCTTCTCTCGTCCATTCGTTCCATATGTCCCAATCATCTCAGGATAATTTTTTTTTTAATTTTACTTATGATGCAATCATCTGCCTTATATTTCTTCATTATATTGTCGTTCGATATTCTATCATATATTGTGCCTGGCCGTTCACAATGGAGTTCTGGTCCCAACCATTATGTATGGAAGCGAAGCATGGAACTAGCAGAAGAAAGATGAGAGCAGAATAAATGCGGTAGAGATGAGGACCCTACGACGTATGTGTGGTAGAACGATGTACGACAGAATCTCAAATGCTGATATGAGAAAGGAATCTAGAGCGAAAGAAGGTATTATGAACAAAATTATGAAATAATCGCTACGTTAGTTCGGACATATGGAGAGCATGGGTGAAGAAAGAATGGTTAAAAAGTATACATTAACTATGTAAATGGAGTACGGAGTCGAGGTAGACCGAGGAAAACATGGCATGACCAAATTAATCAAATTTTAAAGGTTGGTCATGTTAGAAGCCGGAAGAATCGACGTGCGTGTATGACTCGCTATATGAATGTGGAGGAAACTAGAGAGGTATGTCAGAAAAGAGTAGTGCGCGGGCCATTCTCTCTGCCTACCTCTGCAGAGAAACGGCGTCATGGTTTGTTGTTGTTGTATTGTTCTTTCGCACATCATTCTCAGTGATCTTAATTCTACAGCATTTATCGTACTTTCATCCGTAACTTCTACATCCGATTTTTTTATAAAACCAACAACTTATTGTGTACGTTAATTTTAACGCAAATATTTAAAAAGTTTTCAAGGACAATATCGATAGCACGTAGGTACTGACGCAATTTCAAAATTCTATGTTAAAAACATTGCTTACACCCCATATTCCCAGAGAGGTAATTCGGAATATGCTATCTAATACAAACAGAAACAAATTTAATAAATTAATTATTTTCGGCCATTAAAATTGTATACTTTACCATTAACCAAAAACACGTTCAAACTGTACACGTGCCATTGTACTACTCTGATAATTATAAATTACGACCTTTATAGAAATACTAGCGGACCCGACAGACGTTCTCCTGCCCGAACGTTAGTTTGCCTGCTATTAGCTGGTTCCGTACCGTTGCCGCTACGTAATTTCAATGTTTTTCCGTTAAATAATATCCTCAATTTCTCAATCAAAAATAAGAATTGGACATAACTGGGCAGCTTTCGGAAATATGGTACACATCCTTAAAAACCGGAAAATACCGATCAACCTGATACGAAAAGTCTATGAAGCCTGCGTTCTGCCAGTTGGTACTTATGGTCTTGAAACTGTAACATTGTCCAAAGTGCCGAGAAACTACGAGTGACCCAAAGAGCCATGTAAAGAGCCATGTTAGGAATAAGCCTAAGAGACAGAGTCAGAAACAGTACGGTGAGAGAAAAAACAAAGGTCACTGACGTCATCCACCGGGTGGCGACTCTAAAATGGCAATGGGCAGGTTACGTAGCCAGAAGCTCAGATGAAAAATGGACAAGAAGACTGCTGACTTGGAGACCGTGGACGGCAAAGAGAAGTGCAGGGCGACCCCAACTACGGTGGAAGGATGATCTGAACAGACACGTCGGAATAACCTGGATGCAGTCTGCACATGACAGAGTGACATGGAAACGAATGGAGGAGTCCTTCGTCCAGGAGCAATACGCACGCAATTGAGATACATGGTATACATGATATATCGAAACACAAACGCAAACGTTTTTTCCATAAACTATATGCTAAATGAGATTTCACATTGCTTTTGAATTTTAAATCTACGCCATGCTACAACGCAAGTGATGTGCGCATACTTAAACATAGAATTCGACATCAGTGCCATTTATGATTAATAAATATATCTATGAATTATTCTCAGAAGGAAAATTATTCATGAACTTTCCAGAAGATTTTAACGGACACTAACCGGGTCCAATTGAGAATCAAAACCATCCATGAACCAACTCAAACACACACAAAATTCATAAAAATCGGTCCAGCCGTTTATGAAGAATTCAACTACATACGCCCGTACAGAAGAATTATATATGTTATATAAAGAAAACTACATCAAAATACGTATTTTAGCAATATTATTTAAAATTATGAATTCCCTTTATGAAAGAAGCACTGCTTGTGTCAGAGAAAACGGGGTTGTCACTTCATGGTTTGACATCACAACCTTTAGTGTCAAGCAAGGGTATGTGATGTTCCCGTGGTTTTTCCATCTGTTCTTAAAGGGGAGGGCGCGACATAGGAAATTGACATCGGGATGCAGGATTATAGTACCCCCTAAGAGTTGGGGTAGGCAGAATAAATGGACCGTCATATTGTTCTATCTTGACATACTTCTCTCGATTTCTCTACAAACATGCATCGTGTCATGATATTCTAATTCCAGTTGGTTCCGGCGGCTTGTTGCCACCAAAGACATCTGCCATCGCCGAGAATCGAAACCGTGACCTTCAGTGTGGCAGTCATATTTTGCCACCACGTGGCAAACCTCGGAGGGCTATGCTTGCAATTGCAATTGTTTAATAAAAATAAAAATATTTAAACAAATAAAACTACACTTCGTATTTTTACAAAACTTGATTACACTTTTTACAGACATGTTTCGGTTATGACCCAACCTTATTCGATGTTTAAATTCAAAAGTTACAACAAATGTTAAAAGACAATGTTTAAATTGCAACAAATTTTTAATTACAGAGTTCAAATTTGTACCTCGAAAAAGGTTGTGTCACAACCGAAACATGTCTGTAAAAAGTGTAATAAAGTATTGTAAAATTACGAATATAGAAAGAAAAAAATATTTTGACCAGTTTAATTAGCAATTTTGACATCGTCTGTTAGCAAAACGAAGCCATTAAATTCCGATGTATAAATAATTTCGGCTTTAAATATTTGTATTCAAAACTTTATTTGTCCAAAGAGCAGATTTTTTGCTTTGTTCGAATGAATGAAGAGACGCGCCATGTCATATGAATACTTAATTAAAAACAGGATTGTAACAATGACACAAGCAAATAAAAACGTAATTAAATTCGCGATGAAACAGTAACAGAGAGTTGCAAAAATATACGCGAACGTCATGGACCGACGAGCACGCGAAAAGGGTAAAGTGCCATATGAAACATCGAATGATGTCTTTGCATGATGATTTTATTAAAAAAAAAACTATTTTAATTCAGCATTTACATATTGCAACTTTAATTTGGTAAAATATATATGTTTTTACAACATTTTGAATGTATACAAATACTTGTAGACGAATACTGGATTTTACACATTGCATCTCTGCATCTCTATAAATTGGAGTGACATCTCCAGGCGTTATCTAGCAATTCGTTAATGGCGGTAGCCTTTGACATTGCGTTAATAAAAAGATCTTCTGCTTAATGCTTAATCTAATCTTCATAGATGACGCTAGTGTGTAGATTGAAACTAGCATGTGAAGTTTGGTGTTACATATTAACATATATACAACTTCCAAAAATTTGTCAAACATGGTGGTCGTAAGAAGGGTGGAATGGGGAATGTTGTATTACATAAAGCTCGCGCTTAACCCAACCAATGACAGGTCATAAGTCCTGTAAACACCTCGATCACCATATTCTGTTTCCAATTTGCATCTTCGTCTCTATTGAGATACAATTAATCTTTAAATATATATGTGTTAGGTAAACAATGTCCGAACCAACGAAGCGATCCTTTCCTAATTTTGTTCATAATACCGTCTTCCGCTCTACATTGATCTACAACACATTTTGTCATACATCGATCTACCACTCATACGTCAAAGGGAACTCATCTCTACCACATATATTCTGCACTCATCTTTCTTTTGCCAGTTCCATGCTTCACTTCCATACATAAGGTTGTTCAAGAAACAATAAAAAAGAAAAAATATTTTTGAATCGCTACAATTAGGGTGTCCCTTATATGGGCAAAAATTTTTTTTTTTGGATTATTGAAACGCATACCCCCTAATTATGTTTAATAGTCTACTAGTTACCTAAATACAGAATTTCAACTTCCTACGTTCATTCTAACCCGTGCCGACTTGCCCTCAAAGTTTTAGAAAATAGCCGCTTTAAGTGTCTCTTAAATATAGTTATAGATGATCACTTAAAACGTTTTGTTAGATAAATATTTATGAAAACATGTATTTATGAAATGTTTTTCTTATAATTATCAAAAAAGATCCAAATTTATATTTATTTACTTGGATATTTCCTCTTTAAAGTCTCTTTTTTTACAGTCTGGGCAAATTTTTCTATGTTCTGGCACACAACATAATATGAACTGCTTATGTTCTTCATCTGCGGTAGTCAATCCATGATAGTATTTTATTATATTAACAGCTCTTTCAGCTGTGTCATTAACTGCTTTTAAGCTAGTAAACTTATTTTTAGCTTCCACAAACTTCGCGCTATCTTTCTATGATGATACAATTTCTTGAAGGAAACTACTATCAAGTTTCAGTCGTGAAAATAAATCTTTACTCTTGACAAAAACAAAATAACTCAAAGATTTTCATAAAACAAGATAACAAATACTTGTAGAACCTATAAATAAAACAAATAAGTGCTAATTTAAATACCAGATTAAACACTACTTACGTACCATATAGAGAGACAGACATCTGTTCCTTTGATGGAATATATATCTTTCCCGAATCACCAAAACTTTCTTTTTGTAAGTTTTCTACAATGTTTCATTAGGTTTGCTCATCCACGTTGTCATCAAACATTAAAAGGACAGCTATTTCTTCTGACAAGTACCACAAATGTTGACTGAACTTGTATAAAACCGCTTTGGAAATTGTCAACTTCTTCGTAATCTTTTAAAAAACAAAAATCTGGATTCGGAGCTTTTATCGCCAAACTACATTCAAGCCAAGGCTTCACATAAACTGCCACAATAAATAAACAGACATCTCGTAAAGCTTGTTTGTCCTTAGCGCACATTTTAAACTGGGACTGCAGCAAACATATTTTAAGGAGTAAATAGCTCTTGCCATCCATCGTGCTTGATGCATTGGGCCAGCAGGTCTGATTTTTATTTTATTTTCATTGCCTCCACCCAGAAAAACAATAGCAAGCTCAATGAGTTCGCTATAATCATCTCGCACAATCGATTTTGCGATTCAAACGCACTTTTGAGCATCAGTTCATATATATGATGGCGGCAAGCAAAGAGTAACAAATCTCTTTCTAGTTATTGCACACAAGCTCCGTTCGAGCATCCTGTATAAAATGCTGTTGTATCACAGCACATTTAAGAGCATCGGCTTGTGCGATATCGAATAAATTATCTAATTCAAGTTGAAAGTTCTCTTTGCGGCGCCTATGTAAGTCCTGCATCTTCTTGCTATTTTTTGCAGTTCTCGTCAGACCTGATAAAGTTCTACTAACTTCTTAACATAATTAAGAACAGCTCTGGTAGGTGTTCTAGCCTTATTTCAGAATATATTGCACTCAAGAATGATAAGATTTGGGCTTTCATTAACAGTCAAATTTACTTCACGTATGTTGAAAAATATAACTGCGAGAACTTGACGATTGGATGGTAGTTTACACCTGTTATTTGGTGATTTACTTCACCAACCAAGAAAATACTGTTTTAATTGCTTCTTAGTTCCATTGACATTTTCGAAATATAAAACAATCCGTGCTACTACCCGACAAGCCTAGACTAAACGATAATAACAACGATAGCGCGCCGCTCCTGTGACGCAATTTGTATGGGACATCTTTGCGCGCAAGTCGGCACGGGTTGCACTGTTCCGAATAAGGAAAAAAATTGTTTTCGGATGTTTTAGGCCCAAATGAATAAAATAATAGCCTATGCATTATAAAATTAAAACTTTGAAAAATAAGGGACACCCTACGCTACATGTTTGCTTTTGTTAGTAATGAACGCAATGCAACAAGAAGCAATTATATGTGAGTATAAGCAAGTACGTTACACTATATAGTTTACTTATCGTCATGCAGAGCTATCGACCAGTTTTTAGACGCATTTTCTTGGCAGGCATTCCACTTATTGATTCTGGACCGCCGCACAGATCAAAGTGCCGAGCGCTTTCAAGAAATCGAGATAAAACGCGATTCGCTGCCGCGGCAGAGTAAACTCACCGTGAATCATATGACTTACGTATAAACAAAAATATGTGTAATAACACCGATGCCATAATGATGACGAGATCACTTTAAGTCGACTCATCGCTACGGTAAAAATATGAGTTTAGTTAATTCTTTAGAACCTTAAAGGTACGCCCACAACGAAGTTCCAGAGTAGGAGTCAAGATGAACGCCTGGCGAACCAACGTATGGCGCACTATGGGACCGGCCTCACTATACGCTCCGCGCCACAGGGAGTGATCACAAGCGAACTGTGTCTTGACTCCTAGACAGGCACCCATTGAAGTGCCAGAGTAGGAGTAAAGACACAGTTGGCTTGTGTTTACGCACTGTGGCGCGAAGCGTATAGTGTGGCCGGTCCCTTAACACGCCATACGTTGGTTCGCCAGGCGTTCATCTTGACTCCTACTCTGGAACTTCGATGTGGCCGTACCCTTATCGATTGAAAGTGAATTTAAAAATATTTTGGATATCTGACAACTATAATAAGACTCATCTATCGACATTTTATTGACATCAAACTCCTAATGCAAATTCCCTGGATAAATTTTTGATGATAAATTATCAATAACAATATTTCGGATGTATTCAGCGGAGCTTATGGAGCAGTACTGACTTGAAAAAAGGTGAGATTGTTGGTCGGCGACATGATATCCTGGAGATGTCTCGTAAGTGATGTCTACATGCTTCACTCAGGGGCAAACGTGACTATTATTATTTTCTTTCTTTTCTCTTTTGACTAATTAATTATTATTATATCTAATTAATAGGTACTGTACATAAGATAAAATTATTGCATAACTTTTTTAATTAAAGAAAAAAAAAATTTCTCACAAAGTGACTATAATAGTTACAGTGTGACTTCAATGTGAATACCTTACTGTGGTATTATGTATCGGCGAAAATGCTCTAAGTCATGTCAAGTGTTAATTTATTTTTTATTAAATCATTAAATAAAATGTAGTTAATGGTGCACTTAAAGTTGTCATCGCAAACAAAAACCTATCCAAAAAATCTAGATTGGCAGTGCACAATGGTGTTCTTCTACCGACCCTTATGTATGGAAGCGAAGCATAGAACTGGCAACAGAAGGATGCAAGTAGAATAAATGCAGTAGAAATTAGATTTCTGAGACGAATGTGTGGATACTCTGTGTATGATAGAGTGTCGAATGAAAATATAAGAAGTGAATGCGGTTCCAATGATGGTGTTATGAACAAAATATTGAAAGAATCATTAAGATGGTTTGGACACATGGAAAGAATGAATGAAAAAAGAATGGTAAAAAAACTATATGTTAACGATGTTAATCGAACCAGAAATAGAGGAAGACCGAGGAAAACGTGGCACGATAAAATAAATCAAATATTGAATGTCGGCCATGTGGAGTCAGAGAAGTAGGTCAGGACAGAAAAGTGTGGCGGTCCATTCCTTAAGTTTCCTCAACTTTAGCGAGAGAAATATGTCAGGAAAGAAAAGTTTCCATTCTTTCGGCCTACCCCTTCGGGGAGAAGGCGCGATGGTTAGTTAGTTTGTTTAGTTAATAGATCAATATACCATTTTTTCAAATTAGCCTAGTAATGTTTAGTATAAAAAAAAATGTTATATCCTTACACACTTTGAACTTCAATTATCTCAGACGTAGTAATTTTGACTTATTGCTTTTTCGCAAAATACCCACGATATTTTCTGTAACGATTCAAATGCCGCACTCTACAAATAAAAATCTCGAAAAACCCGCTTTTCTAAATCCGTTTTATACATTAGACTTTCCTCAAGTACTCTGAAATTGATTCCAGAATAATCTAATGTCTCTAAGACTAAATTATCTCGATTTTGAGGTAATCGCCTCAGACGTTCCGCAGACTTGTACCAGCCGTAAGCTAATTACATATTTTAAATACATTAAGTTTACATCTGTTCCGAAATTATCATAACTTGATTTTTAAAATGCAAAGAGCTCGTATGTTAAAACGCGAAATTTTAATATATTCGATACCTACATGGGAAAGTGACTCGAATTAATTGTATATGTGTTATTCAAGAATTTGGATCTGTATCGAATACATTTATTCTCAATTTAAAAAAAAATATTGCAGATGTTACGTGTTGTGACTTACGACCATCAAAAGTAGCCAAGCACTGGATCTATTTCTTCTTCTTCTTCTTCACTTTTGGTAGACTCAGGAGTCTGTTATTTCAGGCGGGTCCTCTTGAGACGCTGAACTCCAGCTTTCTCTCCACCGTTTCGGGGGCCTTCCTGATCGCCGTTGTCCGTTTGGCGTTCCATGGAGAGCTATGTATGGTATCCTATTTGAGCTCATTCTTTCTACATGTTGATGCCAGTATCGCCGTCTTTGACGTCCCCATCTGACCACATCTTCGATCTCGCAGATTTCTCGGATTGCTGTATTCCTAACTCGATCACGTAGGGTTTTGTCAGCTATAGCGCGGAGTGTTTTCATCTCGGTTGTCCTGAGCATGCTCTATTTCAATAATAAAAATAAAATAATATTATCTTCAGGGAGATAATTTGCAATAGTGTTAGTAACACGTCCTAAAATGATGATCCAATCGGATAGCGTTATATTACCAGTTTAGGAAATTAACTGTTAAATTCCTCCTTCTCTTCTTCCTCAGCCTATTCCCGTCCACTCCTGGACAAAGACCTCCTCCATTCTGTCCTGTGCAGATTGCATCCAGGTTATTCCGACGTGTCTGTTCAGATCATCCTTCCACCGTAGTCGGTCTGCAGTCGCCCTGCACTTCTCTTTGCCGTCCGCAGTTTCCAAGTCAGCTGTCTTCTTGTCCACTTTTCATCTGAACTTCTGGCTACGTGACCTGCTCATTGCCATTTTAGAGTCGCCACCCGGTGGATGATGTCAGTGACCTTTGTTTTTTCACTCACCGTATCGGTTATGACTCCGTCTCTTAGGCTTATTCCTAACATGGCTCTTTCCATGATTCTTTGGGTCACTCGTAGTTTCTCGGCACTTAATTAGGACAGTGTAGCAGTTCAAGACCATAAGTACCAACTGGCAGAACGCAGGCCATATAGACTTTTCGTTTCAGGTTGATCGATTTCTGGTTTTCCGGTTTTTAAGGATGTAACTCATGTCTCCAAAAGCTGCCCAGCTTAATCCATTTCTTCTTTTTAGCTCTGCGGTTTGGTTATCTCGGCCCAATAGAATATTTTGTGTGTATATTCTTGGACATTCTCAATTCTGTTGCCGTCCACGTTGATTTTTTGACAAGCCTTTCCGTGCCCATCACCTTGGTCTTTGCCACGTCCCTATTCAAACCTACAGATTTGGATACATCGTTTAGTTCTTTCAGCATTTCAGCTAGTTCCTCCGGAGTGTTCGTCACGAGTATGATGTCGTCGGCAAAACGTCTGGTCAAATTCTTTGGCATATAGAATGGAATAATACTCCTAGCGGCTTCTAACAATATGTTAGGCGACAGCCTTCGCATTGTGTTAATAAAGTAGTTTGCTAAATGCCGAAAATCATTATCCATAGATGGCGTTAGTGGGTCGGTTGTATAGGTTAATCTTGAAAAATTCACAAGTGCAACCAAATCTACATAGATGGCTGACTGAAACTGACACGTGAAGATAGATATGGATTTTGAAGTATATATACGAGTACATCTTCCAAAAAAATTTGTCATGCATGATCACAATAACAAAGGTGGAATGGGGAATGTTGTAATTACATAAACCGTGCGCTTAACCCAACCAATGACAGGTCATAAGTCCTGTAAACACCTTGATCATCAATGTTCAGTTTCCAGTTTGCGTCTTCGTCTCTATTGAGATACAATTAAAACGTAGATAGTTTAAATATTTTCCATTAACACGGATTTATTAACTTTCCCAGTTCAGATTTTTGAAAATGTATTCGAGGGCTAATGTGAAAAGTTTTGGGGACAGGGTTAAATTTAGAACACTGTTATACTCGAAATATCGCATTTTTAAAATCATTAACTCTTTGAGAATATCGCGACAGCTGTTTCACCAACCGATGTTGGAATCACCAGGTGTTCAATTTCAGTTCCTGAATTCCCACTACTTCGCACATTTGAGTGACTCCACACCATCAATAATAAATGTATGATATGTATTCTGGTAACAAAACTAGAGGATTCCGTGTGATTAGCGTGACGTATCTGAGACAACTTTGAACGTGGGTAAAGGCAGTCGTTCTCATCCTCCAAGTTCGGTGTGAATAAAGAATACGTGAATTATGTATGAGATAAGCGGCTCAGCCCGCCACGAACCGAGCCAGCTTAATTGCGTTACGGCTGATTTGACGAAAGGGTATCGTTAGCGAGTGACTTCTTAATCAAATACCCAACTTAGGCTGACAATATAATATCGTCCTACGTTTTGTTAAATGTAAAATATATAAAATGAATTAAACATCTAATATGTGATAATACTGATTTTTTTAAACATTGAACATGTATTTTTACAACATTTTTTTGCACTTTTCACAAACATGTTTCGGGACACAGACGCCCTTCCTCATCGTAGAAACTGTAAATTAAAAAAAAAATCTACACTTAGGAAGGACATCTGTGTCCCCATATTTGTTGTACTACTGTATTTTATACTGTACTATTGTACAGTATAAAATACTTAGAATCCATTAGTCACCTTGAAATATGTAAAATCATTTGTAAACAATTTGTAAGAAGATGTCTTTTTAGAAAAACTTTATTTCGTCCTACCTCAAATAACTTATTTTTGATTTATATAATATCGTTTAGTATTCCCAAACTATGTAATCATTGTTATAAAATATCTTAACGAGTTCCAAGAAACACTTTACAATATTTCTGGACCTACCTAAATAATTATTTGTTAAAAATGTATAAAGTCACATCAATTTTCGTTAATTACCACATTCTGCTCCATTCACTAATGTATACAAACAGCACCGAGCTGAAATTTCGTCACATTTGATAATGCATTAGAAGGGCGAAACATGTCATTCCGTTAAAATATAATAAAACTTCTAGAAAACTGACGTTTTCATTCGTATTAATTATTTAATATGGGGTTTTACACCATTGTTCAAGAAACAATAAATACGAATTAAAACGTTTGTTTACTAGAAGTTTTATTATATTTTATGGGGGTGACATGTTTCGCCTTGCTAAGGCATTAACAAATGTGTTGATATTTTCACACCTGTGTGTTGGATATATTTGATAATGCCATAGACCAAGAAAAAACTTGTCATTACATAAGTTATAATAAAATTAGGGAAGTGCTTGGATGCGGATCGCTCAGGACAGAAAGGAGTGGAAAATACGAGAGAAGGCCTACATCCAGGAATGGATGGCCAGTTAAGGCTGAAGAAGAAGATAACAACTAACTAACTAACTAACCATCACGCTATTTCCCCGGAGGGGAAGGCAGAGAGGATGGATCGCTACAATGCTCTGTCCTGGCATACCTCTCGGACTTCCTCTACATTCATACATCGTACCATGCACGCACGTCGATTATTCCGACTTCGAATGTGGCCGCCTTTTAGTAATTGATTAATTTGGTCATGCCATGTTTTCCTCGGTCGTCCTCGGCTTCTTTTCACACTCACGCTGCTTGTGTACAACTTTTTAACCATTATACTCTCATCCATTCGTTCCATATGTCCAAACCATCTCAGGGATCCTTTTTTAATTTTATTCATGATGCAGTCATCTGCCTTACATTTTTTTTTCTTATTTCATCGTTCGGTATTCTATCATACAACGTTTTCCCGCACATTTTTCTTAGAGATCTCAGTTCTACGGCGTTTATCCTGCTTTCATCCTTCTTTTGCCAGCTCCAAGTTTCACTTCCATACATGAGGGTTGGCACTATAACTCCATTGTGTACTGCTATCTTTGCTTTTGTGGATATATTTCTATATGCAGTAATGACTTTGAGCGCGCCATTTATTTTATTCCCAGCACCAACCCTTCTTTCGATGTCTTTCTCCATTTTTCCGTCTCTTGTAAACATGCTTCCCAAATACGTAGAAGATTACAAAACTTCTTTAAAACAGTTAATTAACTAAATAACCATCACGCCGTCTCCCCGAAGGGAAAGCAGAAATAATGGACTGTCACTATGTTATTTCCTGACATACTAGGTGTGTAACATACAACTCCTTGCGTGGCCGACATTCAATATTTGATTTGTTTTTTCGTATAAATTACTAATTTTGGCCTTAAATCGAAAATATGAGGGCGATTGAATCGCGTGGATAAGTAACTATAATGTTTATTCAAAGCTAATATTACAGAAAGCAATAAGTAGTAAAACTTTGACGCGGGAACGACATGCAAAAAAACTAAGAAGCAGGTGAAATTTTCTTCAATCCCGTCCACATTAAGGGTGAAATGGCCCACTTTTCGAGGACTATATGGACCTTTTTGCATACTACGCGGGGGTGTTAATCTAAATAGGGTGGTCATTTACACGACAGCTTACGTTCATATACATATATACATATTGTGTGTATACATGCTTTGAAACCACGTATGTCAGAGGCGAAGTAATTTTAGACACTATACATGTTCAAATTTTTAATTGTATCTCAATAGAGACGAAGACGCAAACTGGAAACTGAATATGGATGATCAAGGTGTTTACAGGACTGGTTGGGTTAAGCGCACGCTTTATGTAATTACAACATTCCCCATTCCACCATTGTTATTATGATCATGCATGATACATTTTTGGAAGTTGTATATATACTCCAAATCCATACCTATCTTCACGTGTCAGTTCCAGTTAGCCATCTATGTAGATTTGATTGTACTTATCAATTTTAAGATTAATCTATACAATTCACCCACTAACGCCATCTATGGAGAATGATTGTTAAGCATTTAGCAAACTACTTTATTAACACAATGCGAAGAGGCTACTGATACTATACATATTCATTGTTTCTTAAACAATGCTGTAGAATAATTAATACAAATGTAAACGTTTGTTTTCTAGAAGTTTCTTATATTTTATGGGAATGACATGTTTCGCCCTTCCAGACATTATCAAATGTGCGAAACTTAGAAGGACGAAACGTGTCATTCCCATAAATAATAATAAAACTAATAGAAAAGTAACGTTTTCATTCGTATTAATTATTTTATTTGTATTTTTACATCATTGTTCAAGAAACAAATAATAATCTAAAACCTCTCTGTAAAGCGCTGTTCTGACGTCAGTCTATTCATGGTGAAATGGCAAAACGCACTGACTACAAGTCAACTATCAACTGTTTAATTGACAGTCTGCAGAAACAATGTTGCCAGTTAAAAACCAAACCTCTAAAAAAACAGCCTTATACATTATGTTAAATTGAATCGTTTACTAACGAACTTGTGCCGACCCTTATGTATAGAAGTGAAACAAGGAACTGGCAAAATAATGATAAAATTTGAAAAAATGCAGTAGAAATGAGATCTCTCAGACGAATGAAAGGTAAAAAAAATGGTGTTAAAACTAATAAAAGAATATAAATATTTTAATTAAAGAAAATAACTTTTCTAGAACATTTAACTTTGCTTAGGAAAGCGTAACCTGTAAACGACATAATTGTATTATTTTTTAAATGTATTATTTAGCTGCTCAAGCATTATTCAGCTTCACAGATCTGTTTATGATTATCGATTAGTTCCGTCAGCGTATCCAAAGTCAGTGTAAACAAAAAGACTCGAACTCCTTATTGAAATGTTTCTTCGTTTATTTTTCCAGATCATGTTTGCTTACACCCTCCCGGCCACTGTTGGAGATCTTACCCAGTTTATTTGCTGTAATTTGTCTCAATGCGCTGTGTTTACATTCCTCTGAGATGTTTTACTTCAGGCGTTCCCCAGGGATCAGGGCTGGGACCATTTCACTGAACGCGCTATTATTGTTGTTAATGGTGTGTTGGTATAAGAAACGCTGTTTGTTTCTTCAATAAATCAGTAGACAGGTGGAAGGAACCGGATTGATATGACTATGCGTGCACGAAATAGTACAAATATTTAAAATGTTCAGTACTTCAAGAGAAGCTAGGTACTTAAATACTCCATAAAGAGTTATTTAAGAAATTAATCAATGAAAGAAAGAATTGCCAATCACAATGAAACAATTTAAGTGACGGTTGAAAAACATATCATTATTAATTTTTTTCTGGAACCATGCGATTTCTGATATGGAATGCGTCACAGCATATGAGCAACTGACACCAAGTATGAACTTGTCTTGCCCCGCCGCGCCGTGCCGCGGCCGTGTCGTATAATTTTACGTATGATAAAGGCACCTTGGCAAAATGTATAGTACGTTCAAGACAACGAGTACGTATTAATATTTGTCCCTTTTGGTAAAGTGTTAATATTTTCACAGTTCTGAATTATTAAGTTGCGTGCTGCGTTTCCGTCCACAGTCGGTATTATTACGTACCTATGAGAAAAGGTCAAACATATAATTTATAATACGTTCAAAACAGCGAGTAAGTATTTGTCACTTTTGATAAAGTTGTAAATATTAGCAAAACAAATTCTACCTTAACACGAATGAAGGTGAGGGCAGTCTTAAAATTTTTTTTTTTTTTGGGACGAAGGAAGTAATTTTTTGCTTTTTTTTTTTATTACGAAATATTGAGAACACTTCAATGGAGGATTACAATTTTTTTTTATAATATTAGGGTCCATAGGTTATAAGAAAATCAACTTTAAATTGGCAGTGGAAACTCAATTGACCACATGGCAACGCGACGGTTAATGATACTTTCATTATTTTGTTCGTAACACCATCATTCACATCGCATTCACTTATTATATTTTCATTCGACACTCTATCATACACAGAGTATCCACGCATTCGTCTAAAAGATCTCATTTCTACTGCATTTATTTTACTTTACTTCCATGCTTTGCTTCCATACATAAGGGTCGGTACAAGCACACCATTGTGCACTGCCATTTTAGTTTTTTTGGATAAGTTTTTGTTGCGATTTTGTTAAAATTAAATATTGATAGAATAACATATACAAAAGATACAAAACCTTGCGTCTGATAAGGGTTAATATACAATACGCGCAAAATTGTGGCAAAAAATGGATGCTGGAATGTATCATTTCATATTCGAGCATCCAAGATAATGGGATTGAAGTGTGAAAATAAACTTAACCAAGAAAAATAAATTCTCTCTTATCTCTTCTATATTCCGTCTCACTCACCTGAATTCTGTATTAGGGCGAGGGAGGACTTGCATTTGGTTGCTTTAAATTTTAAAACGCTCAGTAAAATGGCAGGTAGATAAGGGTAAGCAATCGCCGACATTTCTATCAGATATATAAAAAATATATAAAATAAACAAGAGAGATTGACACAGGAATATAACGATTCTTGGAATATAACAATATGTTTTCTAAAGCATTTAACATATAAATATCTACTACACATTCATTTAAAAGGAATATACAGCATTATATACCATGATGCATTATTTACGCAGACGACATAGTTTTGATTGCGGACTCGGCCGAATAATTACAAGTTAAATTAAATGAGTTAAATGGACTACGCATTAGCAGGAGTAATACATAATATTTAGAATGTGAATATGAGGGCATCACTACAGATTTAGTTCATGAAAATACAATTCATATTGACAAAACGCTAGTTGGTGTCCCAATTTAAGTATCTCGGGTCGGTCCTTACTGCAGACGCCAACGTAGACACTGATGTCATACATTGGGCAAACATTGCCTGGCTCAAGTGGAGGTCTCTAACTGGTGTCCTGTGTGATCAAAAAATTCCAATCAGGATTAAGGGCAGAGTCTACAAGACTACAGTGAGGCCCGCCATACTAAATGGAGCAGAGTGTTGGACCAACAAAAAAGTCCACGAACGTCGAGTCCACGCTGCCGAGATGTAAATGCTGAGGTGGGCCGGAGACGTCACAAGGGTGGACCACATAAGAAACGAATCCGCGAGGGGTAGCTTTAAGGTTGCCCCAATAACGGAAAAATTAAGAGAATCTCGACTCCGGTGATACGGTCATGTGATGCGAAGAGACAGCGAACACATTGTCCAAAAAGCCCTCAGCATTACCACAAAACCAAGAAGATGAGGTCACCCAATGCCAACATGGTGGGCCAGCATGGAAAGGGAGCTTCAACGCGAGAATCTGAGAGTGGAGATCGAACGAATTCTGACAATGGAATTCGTACGAGGAGGGCCGACCCCAGATGATGGGAAATGGCAAAGGGAAAGAAGAGGATTCATTTACACATATCATTTCATCCACAATGTGATATTTTGGAAAACTGAGTTTTTTTTAGTTAGATGTAAACTCAGTCGGATGCATCTGAGGCGCGCAGGGAGCATATTCCAGGCGGGCGGAACTTCCACCGCTAAAGCCCGATCTCCGAAATTTGTCCGGGGACTATGTGACTCCAATATACTCCATAATACTCCATATTTTTTAGGTTATACTTCTTTTGAAAGGTTTAGTAGAGGCTAAAAATGAGAGCTGCGCGTGCACCCTGTGACGGAAGTACGAAATAATAAAGTTCGCCATCAATGATAAATAACGGCCGGACGCACAACGCATGCCAACCCACAAATTATGGAAACGTGTCATGAGACGAGACATGAATAAAGTTGGTCTATTTAGTCTTCTTCTTCCTTGTTGTAGACCTATGTGGTCTGTTCTCCAGAGTGTTACTCCTCCTGTGAGGTAGATTCCCAGCTGTCCTTCCATATTTTAGGAGGTCTTGCACGAGGACGAGTCCTATTAGGCGGATAATGCAATGAAATATAGTGGAGTCTGATGGTGTCCATTCTTTGAACATGACCGTACCAGTCCCTTTTTCGCTGTCTGCTCCATCTTATAGTATCCTCAACCTCACATATCTCTCTTATTCTGGTGTTCCTCGCGCGATCTCCCAGTGTCTTGCCTGCTATCGTCCTGAGTGTCTTCATCTCAGTTTAGTTAGTATTTTATATATTTTTTTTGTTATTTTGTGGCATTCCTCTCCTACGATTGATTCACTGGAGATACACATTATATAACGCGATGAAAAATTCACGGTAACCCCTCACGAGTTTCCGGAGCTTTGTTAAAATGTTGCCAGGATCGGGGGAGGGTGAGTGAAAAGTTTCCAACGGCTGGTAATAAAACAACCTTTTTATATTAATCCAATACAATGGCACAGGCCTCTGGTTTTACAAGTCAATGGGAAGCCGGACACAGCAGGAAAATATTCGCCTTATCCGCAAGGAATGTGGATTGATCTACTAATGCCAGTATTGTTAGTAAATCATTTTAAATGATTAAATATGAAATTTTTATCGTTTTAATTTTTTTAATTTATTATGTATCATCGTTTTTGACTCTATACTATGTGTCCTCGTATTTGTTCCTTCTAATTACTGTTATATTATTATTCATGTCACAATGTGTGAATGTAGAAGAGTCGCGAGAGTTATGTCAGGATAGAACAATGTGGTGATCCATCCTCTCTGCCTACCCCTCCGGGGAAACGACGTGATGGTTAGTTAGTTAGTTAGTTAGATAAAGATTCCGTTGACTTTCCTTTCAAGCTTCGTGCAGTGTGCGAACTTACTAGGGGCCAATCTCTGGTTTTCAAGTCAATGCTATCCAGATTTGGAAGGGCCGAGGATGGAGTAGGGCGCGGATAATAGGGTTATCTGGAAATCCAATCGTAAATTAACGAATTCGAATGAAACTGCTTTTCGGTTGGGTTTGATGAAGAGAACGAAAAAACAGTTTTACGCAGAAATCTATTTTCGTAACGACTAGAATCCAAATATACAGTTGTCGAACTTAGCGATTATTTTAACATTCTTAGGAAATTGAAAATAACTTTGTTCAATCAACTAATTATTAAAAAACACGACATCTTTCGAATGATACCTCCATCTTCAGGTTTAAAAATATAATAAAAACTAAACAAATGTTTTTTAATTAATTTCTATATAAATTATGTCTTCTCTAATGTATGTTTTTTCTAAATTACAATTTCATATTTTTTTTATATTATTATCATGTATTATCATTGTTTAGTATTATTTATTAATACTTACTGATAAAACATAATTATTAGTACTTATAACAAATAGCCCAGGTTAATTTCTGAATTTAAATTATTCTATAGAATTTTAAATGCGTTTTTTATATTAGTCTTTCTTTGTTTAGTTTTTGTTATATTTTTACACTTGAAGATAGAAATATCCTCAGAAACATGTCGTGTTTCTTCAATTTTTTTAAAAATATTTAGTAGATTAAACAAAGTTATTTTCAATTTTCTAAGTATATTACTACGGAATTCCACAGTGTTAATGTCTTAGCGTTTAATAAGTTGATTAATTTAACATTTAGGTGCTGGAAACAAAATAAATGGTGCACTCAAAATTGTCACTGCAAATATTAATAAATATATATAAATAAAACTAACTAACTAACCATCACGCCGTCTCCCCGAAGGGGTAGGCAGAAAGAATGGACTGCCACACTTTTCTTTCCTGACATATTTATGTTAAAATTCATAGTAAACGATGCAAATATGCCATAAATTGGTGAACTGAGCACTGATTTTGATAATAAATTTTAACAATTTCAACGCGTTGTTGAAATTGTTAAAATTCAATGCCCCACCAGTTTCATTTCATATAAGCCTTATATACGAAATTCATTGTCCAAACAAAGTGCCGATAAACTGCGAGTGACTCAAAGAGCCATGGAAAGAGACATGTTAGGAATAAGCCTAAGAGACAGAGTCAGACGATACGGTGAGAAAAAAAACAAAGGTCACTGACATCATCCACCGAGTGGCGACTCTAAAATGGCAATGGGCAGGTCACGTAGCTAGAAGCTCAGATGGAAAGTAAACAAGAAGACTGCTGACTTGGAGACCGTGGACGGCAAAAATAAGTGCAGGGCGACCGCAACTACGGTGGAAGGATGATCTGAACAGACACGTCGGAATAATCTGGATGCAGTCTGCATAGGACAGAGTGACATGGAAGCGAACGGAGGAGGCCTTTGTCCACGAGTGGATAGGAATAGACCGAGGAAAAAGAAGAGAAGAAGATATAAGCCTAACAAAATTTGTTATAGAAACCAGAAGATGGCAGCGACCTTCCGAATCCAGTCGAAAACACATATGTTACTATTATTTGGATGAATTTTAAAAAATCAGTCGGTTTCTGTGCCATTCAATCAGATTGCTCATCTTTGTATGATTCTCCATTCGATGCACGCTCCATAGTTTGTGGCTATTCTAGACCAGCATGGAGCAGCCGATAAATAATTTGAACAATATTTGCCGACATGCCGATCCTACAGTCGG
This sequence comes from Lepidostoma basale, assembly GCA_022606425.2. Taxonomy (NCBI): domain Eukaryota; kingdom Metazoa; phylum Arthropoda; class Insecta; order Trichoptera; family Lepidostomatidae; genus Lepidostoma; species Lepidostoma basale. The sequence goes on along the minus strand of JAHDVF020000551.1, from coordinate 595,670 downwards.
ATCGGTTCGACCGATACTGAACAAACTCCACATTGCGGGCGTGAATCGAATAGAAATTGACCGGCCCTCCAGTGAGGTCTCCGACATCCGCGCCGCTGCGATTCTACGTTCAATGAGAATGAATTCGTAGAATCTATCAAATTGAATTATTTTCGATAATAAAACATAAACAAATAAGAAAGCATGGCAAATACAATTACGAATATTTTATGAAGTTATAGGTAACTGGTCGATTTCCTTGAAAGAAGAATCACAATTGGTAACAAAACATTCTTCTCTCTACTACCAGCGCTCAAATCAAGAAACGTACACTGGAAAACCAAAATCACCCTGTATAAAACAATCATCCGAACAGTAGTGACCTATGGGTGTGAGGCGTGGACAATGACAGCGAAATCTGCAGAGCGACTGGATACTTTTGAGAGAAGGGTGCTGCGCAGAATTCTGGGGCCTGTGAATGACGGTGAAGGCTGGAGAGTGCGGCATAATGACGAGCTGTACAATATTTACAAAGCTGCAGTCTCTTCACACAAGTCAGACTGAATAGACTGAGATGGGCCGGTCACGTGCAGAGGATGCCGTCATCGCGAACCCCAAAAAAATATCTGGAGTGGCACCCAGGTGGTAGAAGACCAATTGGACGACCAAAACTGCGATGGGAGGATGAAGTTGGGAGAGATGGAGCAAGATTGTCAAGAGTGTCAGATTGGAGGGTCGAAGCGGAGAACAGAAGGAGTTGGAGGCGAAGAATACTGGAGGCTAAGGCTCAATATGGGCTGTAGGGCCATCGAAGAAGAAGAAGAAGATTGGTAACAAGAATTTATCGGCTTGTTAAGTCTGGTTTCTTCCAACTGAGACAGCTAGAGATATTCACCTATTGGTGAAGCTAGGACCTACGTAAATTCTTTTGTGTCACGTTTAGATTATTGCAACGGAATGCACGAGTACGCTGGATTGACAAATAATCAATTAAATAGAATACTAAGCGTATTTAATGCTGCTGCCCGATTGATTATGGGGCAACAAAAATACTATCATATCACGCCGCTCCTGAAGAACCTTCACTGGCTTAAAATCTGAGAGCGAGTAAAATACAAATTGTGTTTGACAGTGTTTAAGGCTCGACACCAGAGAGCCAGCGTATACATCGGACCTCTGCGTGAAAACGGAAAGGCAACGTTCACTCCGATCAGTAGAAACAAGTGCAAACAACATAACAATTCCAGTCAGAGCCAATAAAGCAAGTTTCTACGATCGTGCTTTCAGCGTTGCGGTTCCAAGTAGTTGCGGTCGCCCTGCACTTCTCTTTGCCGTCCATGGTCTCCAAGTCAGCAGTTTTCTTGTCGCTTTTTCGTATGAGCTTCTGGCTTACGTGACCTGCCCATTGCTATGTTAGAGTCACTACCCGGTGGATGATGTCAGTGACCTTTGTTTTTTCTTTCACCGTGTCGTTTCTGACTCTATCGTTTCTGGTCTCTTAGGCTTACATGGAGCTTTGGTTCACTCGCAGTTTCTCGACATTTTGTTCGGACAATGTTAAAGTTTCAAGACAATAAATACCAACTGGCAGAACACAGGTTTCAGAAACATGTCATTCTCATAAAATAAAATAATTAATAAACATGATTAATTTTATCAAAACGATAGATTAGCTACCTATTGCATGTCGTGAGAATCAATATATAGCAAAAAAAAATTGATTAAATTAATTGGATTCAAAACTATCTGTTGTATTCACAAAAAACGCAAAAGCAAGCTTATTGGATGATACAATAGGATAACGGAATGTCATGATGCTACTGTCGGTACGGTATAGTCCAAAAACAATTACTTCTATATACGCCATACTTTGTGTTGTTATGATGCTTTATTTCACTTTTTCTTATTTATATACTTTGAATATACAACACTTATAATAAAATAAAAAATTACTTAGACATGTTTCGGACAACCAGTCCTTCTTCAGTGATACATATTATAAAGATAAATTTTAAAAATATTATAAAATTGTTTTAACAATTTTATAATATTTTTAAAATGTATCTTTATAATATGTATCACTGAAGAAGGACTGGTTGTCCGAAAAATGTCTATGTAATTTTATTTTTTTAAATATAAGTGTTGTATACACAAAGTGCATAAAAAATAAATAGTGAAACAAATACAATTAGCTCAATTCTATTTATGACAAATGAAGAAACTTATATTTTAGTTTATTGCTAATACATTCCTTTAAAAACAATTAGTATTATTTTTTAAATAAACAAAGAAAAGAGAATAAAATACAATTATATAATAGATCACACAAATACAGCTATTATCGAAAAAATCCATTAAAATTTGATTACATAATAAATAAAGACGGTATTGCGAATCGATAATAGTAATAAATATATATGAAATGTGTTGTCCATCAACGCAAAAATTTTGGCTCTCGTCCAAAATTATGTCACTTGAAATCTTTCGTATTTTTCCTGTCCCGTCAAGTAAGGTCAGCGACCTGGACACTTATGTTGCGTAATTGAAAGTGTGAACTAATAAATTTTGATCATATTTACTGTCAGGAGTTCCACTAAAGAACACCAAGGAGTTTGTCTACCTCGGGAGCAAAATAACATGGGACGGTCGGTCTAAGAGCGAGGTCGACAGCCGTATACATCAGGCTAGGCTTGCATTTAATAAAAGGTCAAAAATAATAGAATCGAATAATATAGACCTAAAACTGAGAATACTCCTCATCAAGGCCTATGTATGGAGTATTTTGATGTACGGCTGCGAGACATGGTGCCTATCCGAAAGAGATAAACGGAGACTAGAGGCTTTTGAGATGTGGTCCTATAGAAGACTATTAGGAATTTACTGGAGAGACCACATTACAAATAAGGAGGTTCTCCAAAGATTCGAAGGAGGAAGGCACCTGCTCAGGACCTTGTCCGAAAGGCGTGCAAGATGGATCGGCCATGTAATACGACAAGAAGGTCTCTTGCATGCCATAATGGAGGGCATGACCGAGGGGACAAACTCTAAGGGACGCCCACGCCGAGAGTACCTGGAGGACCTGTTGGTGGACGTGCGCTGCTCATCATATGCAGATTTCAAAAGATCCGCACAAGACAGGGAAGAATGGAAGAGAAGAATAGAGGATATAGCTGCAAACCAATCCCAGGATTGAAACCAGAGGGAGAGGATTTATTGTTTCTTGTACAATCATGCAATCATGTAATACTACATATTCAAAAGTTTGTCCGTTTTGTAGAAGTTTTATTGTAATTTATGTGAATGACTTGCTTCGCATTTATATAGCTCTATCAAATGTCTAAAATTAATGTCAACATTTGAAAGGCGAAACCTGTCATTTCCATAAAACTAATAGAAAACAAAAGTTTTCATTCGCGTTGAATATTTTGTTTAATTGATTCAGCGCAATTGAACATTGAAACGAACACTTGTAAGCACCGATTCGATGCATCCAGAGCCGGAACAGATTGAAATATGCCCACTAACTCTTCTTCACAGAACAGCGAGGCGTGCTCCGATTGCCAATGGACGTAACAGCAGTAAGATGTATGTGAATCGGAGGGAAGGTGTGAAGACTTCTTGTCCGAGGATACGCGGATTGAGTGATTTATGGGCGAGGAATACCTCGCATTCTAATTTTCGCAATTCTCGCGGTGTATCCAAGGATTATTTCAGCCTTTCGAAGGTTCATATAATTGCATTTATGTAAGCCAATGAAGTACAATAAATACAAAACACTGTCTAATCTAACATATGGATATAAAAAAAGTCCGGATCGTCCAGCTGACATGTGCACCATCAAAAAGAACATCATTTGTTATGTTCGATTTATTAAATTTCTTTTTTTTTTTAATCATAAATACATTTTTCATTTGTTCCGATTACAATTTGAATAAATTCTTCAATAATATTTTTGAGTTCTTGCTGGTGTTGGATTGTTTTAAGTGCCTAATTACAATTTAAAAAAAAAACAGTGGATAACGTGGAATAAAAATTAAATAAACACAAATGTCCGGATCGTCCAGCTGACGACAAGTGCACCATCTAAAATAACATTATGTGTTAAATTATTTTTCTTTGTTATTTTATTTTATATCATTGTATTTCAGATAATTTATTTTAGATTTATTATGTAGACGTTGAACGATCGAAGTGTGCGCGGGAGATGCTTTTTGGTGGCGATGAGGTTCGCAACCCATCACACCGCGTCTCTCGCGATGGCGAAAAGAGAAGGATGGAGTGCCGCATCGATTAAAGTGTGGCAGTCCATTCTTTCTGCCTACCCTTTCGGGGAGACGGCGTGATGGTTAGTTAGTTAGTTAAACATTACAGTATATAACCAAAGCGCTTATGACTACAGAATACAAAAACAACAAAAAAACTATTCTAAACAGAATATACAATTGCGAAATTTAAAAATTACAATATAAACAATAGACATAAACACAAAAAAACACGAGATAATGAAAAAATTAAGACCAATTAAGTAATAAGAATCAATAAGAAGAACAAGAGAAGCAAATATCAATTTTATACATTATATAAGAGATAGATGTTTTCTGAGGGTAGCCTCACTATCGTGAAAGATGTCCACATCCAAAAAATGCGGTTTATAAGGATTATTGCCCTGCCCACGGGCATAACCTTAGGTAAATTGGTTCTACATAGTGGCAGGTGAAATAATCTATGATGCTTTTGTCGCTGATAATTGTCAGGGACAAACAAAGTCAAGTCATTCAAAATATCCGAGTTATGTATTCGACCACGATGTTATTTTATTTTATATCATAGTACATATATTAATTGTTTTAGATTTATTTTGTGGATGTTGGACGATCGAAGTGTGAGCGGGAGATGCCTTACTTTCATCATTCTTTTGCCAGTTCTATGATTCGTACAAGAACACCATTGTGAACTGCCATTTAAACTTTTTTGGGTAGGTTTTTGTTTGCGATGAATTTAAATGCACTATTCACTTTGTTGCCTGCCCCAACCCTTATGTCAATATCCTTCTCCACTCTCCCATCCTTTGTAAACATACTACCCAAATACACGAACTCATCTACTTGCTCCAAATTTTCACCATTCACCCTCATGTTGCAGACTCATGATTTCTTCTTTTTCAAAAATCATCACCTTGGGACTTATTCACATTCATCATCAGATCATTTCGCATGCATACCTCATACATACTGTTCACCAGGACTTGTAGTTCATGCTCGTTGTCTGCAAGTAGTGATGAAATTGTACAATACGTATACAATAAACAGTTTGTCCACACATAAGACCTCGTTTTAAAGCTTCTTAGAATTTATTTCGTTTCGATATTCAAAAAACTGTTAAAATATATATTGTTTCACAGCCCTTCTGTCGTCCTGTGGGAGGTCCGTTTTACGTACCAATAAAATTAAATAAGTACTCATTACTTATACAAAGTAGGATGAACATTCCCAAGAAAGATGTATCCATTTTGCAGAACTAAAATAATTATTTCCGAGAAAAATTACGATGCTTCGAAAGCTTCGCTTACATACACCATAAAACGGTTTGGCTGAGTAGCGAAACGTATAAATACATTTAAGCTAACGGAGTAGTACCTTCGGGAAAAGCGTGTCTTACTAAAAATTTATTGTGATGCTTTGAAATTTAAAGAAATTCGCACTGTATACCCTGGAGGGTCCTACAAACTATAGTAGCAAGTGAAGAATGTGCACGTTTTCCGGAAATTTATTATATGATTGTGAATTTAAATGTTTCAACATATTAAATGTGCTATTTACATCATTACGACCTTCGTGGCAAAGTGGTAGAAGCTCTGAGTGCCCTACCGAAGATCCAGGGTTCGATTCTAGGCGATGGCAGTGTGATTGTTACACTGTTTTTGGTCTGATGTAGAATTCACGTGACAATAAAACGGCAGTACATAATGTAGTTCTAGTGCCAACCCTTATGTATTGAAGTGAAGCTTGGAGTTAGCATAAGAAGGATAAATGCCGTAGAAATGAGATCAATGAAAGAGAATGAGCGGGAAAACGATATATGATAGAATACCGAACGACCAAATAATGAAGAAATGTAAGACAGATGATTGGAAGAGAGGTATCCCAGGACAGAGTAGTATGGGGGTTCATCCCATCTGCCTACTCCTCCTGGAAAACAGTGTGATGGCTAGTTAGCTAGTTAGTTATGAAATGACGATAGATTAGCTACCTATCACATGTCCTGAGAATTAACAGCTAAAAAGTTGAATACATTAATTGGGTTCAAATAACGTCCTATATTAAAATGTGGAAACCAACGGGAAACTACTACATTAAAGGCCCAAGCGGTATCGAAAGAGACTCTAGAGCAGTGCTTCCCAAACTTTTTTTGTCTCGTGGATCCCTTGCTGATTTTTTTTATTTTGTGCAGACCCCCTACTTTCGTAATATTGTTTTTTTTTTACAAATTCACCTAAAAAAATTGTGACACATTTTTATTGATATGGAAGTTACGTAATATTTTTTTGTTTATCGGTGACTTCCGGTTAGTAAGTTCGAAAAATCGGACATTCGATTTTCCCAAAGTGGCTAAAAAATATGGTCGTCGCCGATTTCGACCGGCCGATTTTCGCAAATGAGCTAAAACATAGTGGACAATGAAAAATATCCGCGGACCCCCTTAAAGATCCCAGGGACCACTGGGGGTCCACAAGGGAACCACTTTGGGAACCACTGCTCTAGAGGAACTTATTTTGCACGAAAATAAATATGAATCGTAATAGGACATGTATAAAGAAGAACCATTCCCCATTTTGAGTCTGAAATGCTTGAAATTTGTTCACATCACCATGGCAACAAATTATGTACACCGCGGAATATTCGAGCGGTGTAGAATACTTGTGATAAAAACCCTTATCAGCATTTTACATTGAAAGCATTTTGCCTGCAATTCAAACGAATTACTGTGAAATTTATGCAAGTTTACTCTGTCGCAGTCCCAGGCGTCATTAAGTCCGTTTCAGGTCGTAAATCAGTCACACAACACGCAAAGATGTAAATTATTACAAGTCCAGGTAGGTGCGAGGGGAGATCAAAACACTCATGGATAAAATCAGGGAAAATTTAATTACTGAATGGGGAATGTTTTGTTACATAAAGCGATCGCTTAACCCAACCAATGACCAGGTCAGAAGTCCTGTAAATACCTCTACCACTATATGCTGTTTCCAAATAATTTACATCTTCGTCTCTATTGAGATACAATTAATTCTTAATTACTTTTTATTAATCTTTCAAAAACTCCGAAGAATACAACAACAACAAACCATCACGCCGTTTCTCCGCAGGGGTAGGCAGAGAGAATGGACCGCCACACCATCTCTATCCTGACACACCTCTCTAGCTTCCTACACATTCATATAACGAGTCATACACGCACGTCGATTCTTCCGACTTATAACATGACCAAAATTTTCAAATTTGATTAACTTGGTCATGCCATGTTTTCCTCGATCTACCTCGACTCCGTAATCTAATCTCTTGATAGAAGTTCATTTTCAATAACAATTATAATAAATAAAACTATGTTTTTTAACTATTCCACTTTTGTTTCTGGTATAAACGGACTGGTCTGGCTGGATTTACCAGTCGGTCGCTGTCGAAATAAAGACAATAATTGTAGTAGATAAAAATAGCGTTTTATTTTATTAATATTAATTCTTCACATTCACTGCGTGGAGAAAAGTACCACCTTCTTCAACTGATATTGGAGAGGAAAATTGAGGGACGCCGAGGGCCCGGAAGGAGACAAATGTCCTGGCTGCGAAACGTGAGGCAGTGGACCAGCATTCGAAGTGTGGAGGAGCTGTTCCGAGCGGCGCAGGACAGGGACAGGTTCGCCGAGGTGACCGCCAACGTTGGGGGACCCGACAGGGTACTTGAAGAAGAATAAGAATCTTAATTCTGTTGAAATTCTATTCATTAGATTATATAAAAAAAATAGGTCAAATTTTAAACTAACTAACTTCTAACCTAATTTAAGATTACGGTTAACTAATAAATTATTAATTTTATGAATTTCGTCCGGCAAACTCATAGACCTCTCCTTGTAAGTACTCACTGAACAATTCAAAAGTGAGGTTTCAAGTGCGCTATAGTACCTTATGTGTTTGAAAACGTCAGCGTTGCGGGGAGAAATATAAGTGTTTATGTTGAAAACTTTTCATTTATCGAAAACAAAACATTGTTCTTAAATCGGAAACAGGGTAAGAGAAAGGGTCACGAACCGGCGGGAATCACATGAGCAGACGTTATAAGTAAAAAGGGTGTGTTTCTAACAGCTTAGACGGGGACATGGACCTCTATTCTGACACCTAAAGAAAGCAAAAGAACAATAACAAGAACAAACCATCACGCCATTTCGCTGCAGGGGTAGGCAAAAAGAATGGACCGCCACACTACTCTATCCTGACACACCTCTCTAGCTTCCTCGACATTCATACAACGAGTCATACACCCACGTCGATTCTTCCGACTTCTTACAAGACCAACCTTTTAAATTTGATTAATTTGGTCATACCATGTTTTCCTCGGTCCGTACTCCACTCCTTACTCCATTTACATCGTTAACGTATACTTTCTTAACCATTGTTTCTCCATCCATGCGCTCCGTATGTCCGAACCAACGCAGCGATAATTAAAAAAAAAATTTCATAATCCCTTTTCTCCGCTCTACATTTTTTTCATGTATCAGCACTCTAACTAACTAACTAACTAACTAACCATCACGCCGTCTCCCCGAAAGGGTGGGCAGAAAGAATGGACTGTCACATTTTAACCGATGTGGCACTCCATCCTTCTCTCTAAAGAACTTTATATAAAATATATCATTTGAACCACTTGTAATTTAAAAATGACAATTATATATAATATCGAAAGACGTTGACAAAATATTCTAACAAACATGTTTTTTTTATATACCATACATAAAATGAGTTTATGTTTGGATTAATTAAATCATCCATCTAAGAAAAAGTTAATTACATCGTTCTTCATATTCAGCAAACTGCTCTTCCCATCGGAATCACCACAAGCAGGATGGTTCTGCGGCCGACATATATAATATAACAATATTTGCTGACCTTCATTATCATGCTTTTATCTCCATTATCTACTAACATCAACAGGAGAATGATATACAATTTGAGTTCTCTGAATTCTCTCTTTATTTACAATTGTATAATTAAGTTAACTAAATAACGAAAAAGCCGTCTTCCGGAGAGGTAGGCAGAGAGAATTGACCACACATTGTTCTGTCCTGGCATACTTCTTTTATTAATATGATCGTGCCACATTTTTCTCAGTCTACCTATATTTCTTGTTCCATTTTCATCGTTTATATATACTTTCTTTATCATTCTTTCACATGTCCAACCCATCTTAACGACGCATTCATTAGTTTGTACATAACAATTTTTATCTTTTTTTTTACATAATACACAAATGAGACATAACAAACGAAAAACATTTAGGCGACTCGTTTGGACACAAAACAGTGTTACAAAGATAAGACAAAGACAAAACAATATGAAACCAAAAAATTATACATTTCAGAAGGAACCCAAATTTGTCGACGTCAGTGAGGCAGTACTCTTTCCAGAATTTGTAATTCGTTTGTAATTCATATACAGATTTAATTCGTCTAAGATATCTCATTTCATCTTATCATATCTCATCCTAATTTGCTATTCCAAGAATCACTTCCATATATATTTTATTAAAATGATCAGGCTATATTAGCTTACGGACGGCTACTGTTCAATAGGTCTGTATTGGCATTAAAATTCTAGCCTCGCGGAAAGCATATAAATCCAATTCATTTCTCACGACCGCGAGTAGGTGCTAAGTTTCCTTTTGTAGGGAATTATGGGGTAGTTGTATTTTCTTCAGTATTCTATTACAGAATTTTGGTATTCACAATGTATACACCAGACACGATTACAGCAAGATGTATAGATTGTGGTATAAATAGAAACTGTATAGAGCAATGTACTCGTAGAATATTGAAAATATTTTAATTTTGAAATAGGAATACATTATGAATACATTCGTAGAGATGAGGTCCCTTAGACGTATGTGTGGTAGAACGATATACGACAGAATCTCAAATGCTGATATAAGTAAGGAATGTAGAGCGGAAGAAGGTATTATGAACAAAATTATGAAAGGATCGCTGCGTTGGTTCGGACATATGAAACGCATGGATGGAGAAAGAATGGTTAAGAAAGTATACGTTAATGATGTAAATGAGGTACGAAGTCGAGGGAGACCGAGGAAAACATGGCATGACCAAATTAATCAAATTGTATAGGTTGGTCATGTTAGAAGTCGGAGGAATCGACGTGCGTGTATGACTCGTTATATGAATGTGGAAGAAGCTAGAGAGGTTTGCCAGGATAGAGTAGTGTGGCGGTCCATTCTCTGTGCCTACCCCTGCGGGAAGAAGAATGAGAGCAGAATAAATGAGGTAGAGATGAGATCCCTTACATGTGATAGCGACGACCTTCGTTGCCAAGTGGTAAGTGGATTGACTGCCACCCCGAAGGTTCCGGGTTCGATTCCCGGTTAGGGCAGTGTGATTGTCACACTGTCTTTGGTCTGACTATTAGGAATTTCCTGGAGAGACCACAACACTAATGAGGAGGTTCTTCAAAGAATCGAAGGAGGAAGGCAACTGCTCAGGACCTTGTCCGAAAGGCGTGCAAGATGGATCGGCCATATAATACGTCAAAAAGGCCTCTTGCATGCCATAATGGAGGGTATGACCGAGGGGTCAAACTCTAGGGGACGCCACGCCGAGAGTACCCGGAGGACCTGTTGGTGGCTGCTCATCATATGCAGATTTCAAAAGAGCCGCACAAGACAGGTAAGAATGGAAGACAATGATATAAGAAATTGCTGCAAACCAATCCCAGGATTGAAACTTTCTAACTAACTCTAGAATCGTCTTCTCTGCCTACACCATCTTTCAATGTTCTCTATATTGCAGGTTGTTACAATTGTCAGAATTAATATCAAATGGATAAGTTTTCTCATTTCCAAATTTAAAATTATTTCGAACGTACCATTTCTTTCTTACATTATATACGACGTAATAATTTAAGGTTGAAGACAACATTTTTCAAGATAATTAATTTCGCAGGCATTAGAGCACTTTAAACTTTTTTATACAATACGACATAACCATTAAAACATTCATAAATCCAGTTAATGCTTAACTTTCCGTGTCCCATATTAGTAACAACTTTTGAATACAGAGAAACGGCGATTCGGAAAGCCCAAAAGCAGTCGCAAAAAGAAAAAAGAACATTAAGAAATTTTCAAAGTTGGGAAACTCCCCGTCCCTTAGAAAATAATATAGCGGTACAAAAAGTGGTTGAAGCGTGACGTCATCCCTTTTTTTCAACAGGGGGCGTATTTAGTGATGGGACGTAAAGCCAAAAGTATCGAAACAAGTATCGATTTACTTTCGAATGAAGCCCTTCATTTGTGGTGTGGCATTATTGAATAAAATATTAATATTGTTGGTGAATACTGCGAATGATAGTGTCATGAACAAAATAATGAAAGGATCATTAAGATGGTTTGGACATATGGAAAAAATGAATGAAGAAATAATGGTAAAAAATATATATATTAATGATGTAAATGGAACCAAAAATAGAGGAAGACCACGCGAAAACGTGGCACGATCAAATAAATCAAATATTGAATGTCGGCCATGTGAGGAGTCAGAGACATCGACGCGCGTGCATGTCACGATGTATGAATGTTGAGGTATCGAGAGAAATATGTCAGGAAAGAAAAGAGTGCCAGTCCATTCATTCTGCCTACCCCTTCGGGGAGACGGCGTGATGGTTAGTTATATTGTTGGTTTTAATAAAATTATTAGTTATGGTATTAGTTATGTAAAACTCCATTATTAATTTATAATAGTTAACACGATTGTTAAGTTGTTTTTACTTTTTGAACATTTTTAAAACGTTTCGACTCATTTTAATAACACTTTTAAATCAACCGGGTGGTGGTCTAGGGGATAGAACGCTTGGCTCCGGATCCAGGGGACATGGGTTCAAGCCTGGACACGACCAGATTCCTTCTTCATAATAATGAGCTATTTTCTGCTCACATTGAAGATTGTATATAAATTCTAATATCATTGATATAAATCCTTGATGTTGGTTTTTTTCTTTAAAAAAAAAAAAAATTGTATATTCACATTTTTTTTTTACACTTCTTACAAACATGTTTCGGACTGTATAGTCCGTCGTCTTTCGGTGAAATTTTTAAATCCTGTTTAAAATAAAGATTTTATGTACATTTCCAATTATTATACTTATGACAATAGTTTGAGGAAGATGTTTGTACCATAATATAAATTTAAATACTATAAATTAATATAAAAATCTCTACATTATAATGGTAAACACGATTGTTTTGTGTTTTGGCTTGGATTTCATTTATATAAATTGTACAAATAGTGACAAATTTGTTTCGTCTTGCGGGGGCATTTTCTAATTGATATCAGTCATGCCCTCGCAAGGCGAAACAAATTTGCCACAATTTATATAATTCATTTAAATTAAATCTAAGTTAAACCACTAAACAATCGTGTTTACTAATGTAAATTAATACTATTAATCTGTCTTTGTGTCATTTTATTTTTACAGGAATACAAAAGACACCAAAGACGAAGCTTCACCGGGAGCGAAACCGGTTAGTGTTATAAAATAACGTGGTATAAAGACAAATTAAAAGTATATTAATATTATATTCAAATATCGATTTTTGTCGATCGTCATTTCTTCTATACAATGTTTTCAATTTTTATATACATGTTTTCAAAAAGTTATTCAAGAGGATATTCACAGTTCATAAAACTTTTTTTCTCTCCTATCAATGATTGGACAACATTATGGCTATTTTGGCTATTTTAATAAGAACAACGCCACGCGAGGAATCGGAGAAATCGATGTGCGTTCATAACACGATACACATGTATGAATGTTGAAGAATCAAGAGAAGAATGTCATGAAAGAATAGTGTGGCGGCCCATTATTTCTGCCTTATTCTTCAGTGAGAGGTCGTGATATTTAGGTACCTAACTCAACTCCAGCAAGAACTTCAAAATTACATAAAAAAATATTCAAATTGACATAGGAACAAATACACATAAAGGTTAGAAAAATCACGAAAATTTGACATTTGATATATTATTGTAAATAAACTTATTAAGAAACAATTAATAAGTATATTTTTAAATCAGCATCTTAAAAGAGTATCTATGGATACTATCCCCAATCGATACCCCTTCCCAGTCTCTAGAAGACATAGAGAAATCAATTCGTTCAATTTTAACCTTCCTCTCGAAGAAGATAATGTTATTGGCTGTGTTTCAGTGGCAAGCAATACACGCCTCTATTGTTCTAGTCGAGAAGGGCGATTGGAGGGTCAGCTATTATTAAGTATCGAAAAATCCATAGCGTATAAAACTTTATTCGATTTGAAGTTGGAGCAATATCTTTGAACGAGTATTACGTAAGACTGTCGTACTGATTATAATACAATACAAACATATAAATAATAATATCCCTGAAATAAGTACTAGAAAATCTTTCAAACTATTATAATTGGACTGAAGTAAAATATGTCCTTATTTAAAGCTTAGATATTAACATTGTGGAATTTTCTAGTAATACAGAAATTGAAAATAACTTTGTTTATAATCCACAAAATATTTAAAAAAACACGACATGTTTCGGAAGATACCTCCATCTTCAGGTGTAAATGTATAATAAAAACTAAACAAAGAAATTTATAATAGTAAACACGATTGTTTAGTGGTTTTGACCGATGAGTTCAGTTTGAGAATGCCCTCGCAAGGCGAAATAAATTTGGCAAAATTTACATAAATTAAATCCAAGTTAAACCACTAAGTTTTACAAAATTAATACCTCAACCAGCAATAAACAAAGAAAGACTAATATAAATAACGCATTTAAAATTCGATGGAATAATTATTATATAATTTAAAAATTAACCTAGGTTAATTGTTATAAGTACTAATAATACTTTTTTATCAGTAAGAACTAATAAATAATATTAAACAATAATAATAAAATGAATAATATTATAATGAGGTTCGCAACTCATCACACCGCGTCTCTCGCGGGGGCGAAAAGAGAAGGATGGAATGCCGCGTCGATTAAAGTGTAGCAGTCCATTCTTTCTGCCTACCCATTCGGGGAGACGGCGTGATGGTTAGTAATTATAAAATAAATATAAAAAAATGTAATTTATAGCGTGAGATTTTTTTTACGCTGTTATTCCCGAGGATCGAACCCAGGATCTTGGGTGCGGCAGTCAAAGCTGTTGCCTTGTGTATTGAGGATGGGATGGAGATATCACCACAATAATATATAATTTCTTACCGACTATGATTATGCGTGAATCTCGTTGGATAAGAGGTTTATTCATACCTGAAAAAAGAAGAAAATAATATGTTAGAAAATTTACATAGCTAATTAGTGTAGTCACATATTATTGTAATGTAGTGACATATTATTGTATAATATATAGTGGCTTAAAATCCGAAAGCGAGTAAAATATAAATTGAGCTTGACAGAATGTCCAAGAATATACATATACCTGGGACACAATATTCGATTGGGCCTAGATAACCAAACCGCAGAGCTAAAAAGAAGAATTGGACCAAGCCGGGCAGCTTTCGGAAACATGGGTTACATCCTTAAAAACCGGAAAATACCGATCAACCTGAAACGAAAAGTCTATGGAGCCTGCGTTCTGCCAAATGGTACTTATGGTCTTGAATCTGTAACATTGTCCAAACGAAGTGCCGAGAAACTACAAGTGACCCAAAGAGCCATGTAAGGAATAAGCCTAAGAGACAGAGTCAGAAACGATACGGTGAGAGAAAAAACAAAGGTCTCTGACATCATTCACCGGGTAGCGACTCTTAAACGGCTATGGGCAAGTCACGTAGCCAGAAGCTACGATGAAAAATGGACAAGACTGCTGACTTGGAAACCGTGGACGGCAAAGCGAAGTGCAAGGCGACCGCAACTACGGTGGAAGAATGATCTGAATAGACACGTCAGAATAACCTGGATGCAGTCTGCGCAAGACAGAGTGACATGGAAGCGAATGGAGGAGGCCCTTGTCCAGGAGTGGACGGGAATAGGCTGAGAAGAAGAAGAAGAAGAAAACACTCTCCTTCAAGCCCCCAAGATCCACCCGTGCCTGAGTGATGCGGCGATCCGTGAAAATGCCTTAGCATATTAAAATATGGTTGTATAAAACATTGTATGGAAATAATTTCCCACTATACGATGTTCGAAATATTAAAATATCCTGTATAATGTAGAAATCTACATAAATATTAGTGCGTCCTCTGTTATCTCTGCACCAAAATGTTACATAATAAATCTTCATGTAAATTGGAGCGCGAAAATATAAAAGAAAATATACGGTGGTTAGACTTTTCCTCGGAAAATGTGTATTGAACTAGAAACTGTTTCGTATTTTTTTTAAATATGAAACACAATACGTACAGAAAAATATACAAATAATTGTAATTAATTATTGCAACAAAATTATGAAAGGATCACTGCGTTGGTTTGGTCTGTTTCTTCTATGCCATACTTTGTGCTGTAGATGTTTTATTTGTCTTTTTCTTTTTTAGATAATCAAATGATTTTACTCTTGATGGAAGTTCATTTTAAATAATAATTAAATAAAACGATGTTTTTAAACTACTTCCACTTTGGTCTTTATTTAGACAGCGACCGGTTTCGCCAGGCTCGCTGGCATCGACAGACTGGTCTGGACCTGGACCATTTTTTTTCTTTTTCATATACTTTGTATCAAATGATTTTGATCAAATGCTATGTGTGGTGTGTTTTATTGTATGGATGTGAAACGTGGACATTGAAAGTCCACTCAATGAACAGACTGGAAGCATTTGAAATGTGGCTCCATCGCCGAATGCTCAGAGTTCCCTGTACATACATGGTTACCAATACCGAAGTCCTGAGCAGAGCTAGAGTTGACAGCGAACTGTTATCAACTATCAAGGTTCGGAAAATTTCACATCTGGGTCATATACTGCGTGGGGAAAAGTACCACCTTCTCCAACATTGGAAGGGAAAGTTGAGGGGCGCCGAGGGCGGGCCCTCACGTAGGAGACAAATGTCCTGGCTGCGAAACGTGAAGGAGTGGACCGACATCCGAAGTGTGCAGGAGCTGTTCCGAGCGGCGCAGGACAGGGACAGGTTCGCCGAGGTGATCGCCAATGTTGGGGGGACCCGACAAGGCACTTGAAGAAGAAGAAGAAGCATTTATTTTAGATTGATTTTTTGGACGTTTTAGTTTCAAAAATGCGGGAGATGCCTGTTGGTGGCGATGAGGTTTATATAATAATAATATAATAATAAATTGGATAATTTATAAAGCGCCATTTTTATGAATTACTCATCTCAAGGGCGCTGTAGAAAATGCTCCGTTTTATCAACTAGATAAAAATAATGATAAAAAATATACAAACATATTTAGCATGAGGGCTGCACCTGACGAAGTCGATCAGCCCTTCTAGTCAGGAAATGATAATTTGAAAAGGTGCGTTTTGAGTCTCGATCTAAACTCTGATTGATTCTCAATACACTTAACGTCTGCTGGAAGACTGTTCCAGGCTGAAGGGCCGGCTACCGCGAAGGCTCGGTCGCCAATGTTTGTGCTTGGACAGCGTTTTGGCACAGTCAATCTACCGATCGCAGAATACTTAGCTGATCGCAATGTAGACTGTCTAGCATTCAGGTTCTCGTTGATGCAGAGTTCAGATATATAAGCTGGTGCCATTCCATGCAACGCTTTATAGACCGTCAAGCAGAGCTTGTATTGTATCCTTTCTGGACATTTCAGCCAGTGGAGCTCCATCACTTCGCGTCTCCCGCGGGGGAAGAGTAGAATGGAGTGCCGCATCGGAGTGTGTTAGTCCATTCTTTCCATCTACCCCTACGAGAAGACAACTTGATGGTTAGTTAGTTAGTTAGTTTGAAAATCGAATTTCAGTTAAAATAATCTACGTACTCCGGAAGAGCGTGTATATTTCAGGAACATAGTACGCTTAGCTAAGGAAATTCACTACAAAATCACACGAAGTGAATGATTTATATTTTATAATACGTAGGTACGCTGAAACGAGCCTGTATGTAAGATAAATTTCACAGTTTAGAGATTTATTGCGGCTTCCGAGTAACGTGAACGAATATATTTACGTGACATTTTCACGGCAATAAGAACATCTACAAATTGTGGGAATGTGAGACGGAAGCGTGACATTCTCTGATATTTTTAAAGGTTTTTTATACCTTGTAGTTTGGAGACAAAAGTACACCAACATGTCGCCTTTGGAATAAGTAATTTCGCAGCGCTAGGGGACTTCAATAATCTGGATTTTCCCTCGTTTTCTTGCTAGTTATTTTGGATTCAAAAACTCTTTGAGTTTTTTATGTATCTTCTTCTTCTTCCTATACTAAACAGAAGCTGCTAGGTCCTGTTTGTGCAGCTGTCTTTCCATCTCTTGAGGGTTTTCCAGGCATTTTTCTTCCCTCTTGTTTACCTTGTAAAGCAAGGTGTGGTAGTCTTTGGATGTAAATTTATCTACCGAAATATGTAGTAGCAGTACATGAAGTTCGGGTGAATGTATACAGAAGAATCAAGGAATAAAGCAGTGGAAATGTAAAAAATCAGTAGATATAATAAAACTGGGAGAATGAGAAAAATATAGGGATATTAGTAAAATCTGGGGAAATATAAAAAATATCGAATACAATAACTAATTACCACGCCGTTTTCCCGAAGAATAGGCAAAAAGAATGGACCGTCACACTTTACATTCCTGACATACTTGGCTCGATTCCTCAACATTTATATATCGTGTCCATATCTAAGAAATCTTATGTCTACTGCATTCTTATTTTACCAGTTCCATGCTTCACTTCCATACATAAGGGTGGGCACAAGAACACCATTGTGCACTCTTATCTTAGCTTTTTTTATCGATGCCAACTTTAAGTATACAATTTATTTTCTAAAATATACTTATAAGAAATGGCTTGATGGTATGTAATTAATACGAATGAAAACGTCGGTTTTCTAGAAGTTTTATTATATTTTATGGAAATGACATTTTTCGCCCTTCTAAGGCATTATCAAATGTACATTTGATAATGCCTTAGAAGGGCGAAACATGTCATTCCCATAAAATATAATTAAACTTCTAGAAAACTGACATTTTCATTCGTATTAATTATTTGATATGGCGTTTTACATCATTGTTCAAGAAACAATAAAAAAATTGATGGTATATATATATTAATGTGTCATTAATATACATTCCATTATTATCATTGTATTATATCATTGTCATTAATCTACGAACATACATACCAATCAACTTGGGTGTCCATTTCTTTCGACTGATAGGCGGTTGTATACACAACTCAGAAATCCTGAGTGATGTAGGTCTGTTCGTCCCTGATAATTATCTTCGACAAAGGGGCCATAGATTGTTTTATCTCCCACGATGCAGAACCAACCTGCCAATGGTTATGCCGGTAGGTAGAGCAATAACTTTGCTTAATCGTATCACCTCGGAGTTTGACATATTTTGTGATAGTTTGGCTCATCTGAGGGAAGTACTATCTTTATTATAATTGTATGTATGTAATATTATAATTTATTATAATGTATTACTTATTATTGTGTATCTCTAACTTGTATCTTTAGTGTATTGGAAAAAAAATTCTGTAATGCTTTAGATATGTTTAAAATAAATAAATGAAAATGAAAAAATGAAAATAATTTCATATATTTGCAGTTAACTTAGTTAACAATAGAGAAAATAAAATTAAAGCACCCTTAAGACTATCGATACTACCCCAATATGTTGGATTATTAAGATCCCGCTGCGGTGGTGGATTTTTCGCGTCATTAACCTGCCCACGAGGGGTGTAACGGCGGCCAGTATAACGGAAAGCATTTTTCGTACAGGGGCGCTTTTCGCTATAACGGATCGTTATCCCCCGGCCAGTAACGGCCAGTCGTGTATCCGTTCGAAACACACACTGCGCATAATTTACGATACATTCTTCCATATTTTGCTGCTGTTGTGTAGCGAATCGAAATTTAAATCTTTCACGCCTACGCTGAAATTTTGGCTACGGGCGATATGCTATTTTTCGTGAGCAAAATCAACATCAATCAGTAAACTAAAACAAATTTAATTGTTTTATACAACATTTTGAATGTATACAAATACTTGTAGACGAATACTGGATTTTATTAATGGCGGTAGCCTTTCACATTGCGTTATAAAGATCTTCTGCTTAGTGCTTAAATCTAATCTTCACAGATGGCGCATTGAAACTGACATGTGAATTGTAGTGTTGGATATTAACATATATACAACTTCCAAAAATTTAACAGACATGGTGGTCATAAGAAAGGTGGAATGGGGAATGTTGTAATTACATAAAGCGTGCGCTTAACCCAATCAATGACATGTCATAAGTCCTGTAAACACCTCGATCGCCATATTCAGTTTCCAGTTTGCATCTTCGTCTCTATTGAGATAAAATTAATCCTTAAATTTAATTGTAATCATAACATCGATTACAATTTGACGTTTTTTTTATGAATTAACCCGTAGATCGCCGTAAGCACACATGTGCGCTCTACGTAAACGATCGCCATAAGCGCGGCTGTGCGCGCTTCGCAATATTCGAAAGATGTATTTCAAAATTAATTCCGATTTTCTCACAACGACATCTATGAATATTTTAAAATATTAAAAAAAACAAAAAGGATCGATATTTTTCGAGTTTGGGAGAAAATACGTGGCGTACCGGCGCGCAGTTTCTACAAACATGTGGCGATGAATGGGTTAAAACACTTTTGAGTTTATTTTTGTCGACATGTTTCGAAGGCTTATATATTTTAGTTAACTAGTTAATTAAAAGTCGAGAAAAATAAACTCAAAAGTGGAAAAAAAAAACAGAACTAACGAATTAGCCATCACGCCGTTTCCCCAGAGGGGTAGACAGAGAGGATGGATCGCCACATTGTTCTATCCTGACATAACTCTCGCGCCTCTTCTACATTCACACATCGTGACATGCACATCGTCGATTGTTCCTACTTCGAACATGGCCGCCTTTTAGTAATTGATTAATTTGGTCATGCCATGTCTTCCTTGGCCTTCCTCGACTTCTTTTTCCATTCACACTACTTGTATATATCTTTGTAACCATTCTTCCCTCATCCATTCGTTCCACGTGTCCGAACCGTTGATTTTATTTATCACGCATTCATCCGCTTTACATTCCTTTCTTACTTCATCATTAGATATTCTATCATACATTGTTTTTCCGCACATCCTTCTTAGTGACCTCATTTCTACGGCATTTATCCTACTTTCATCCTTCTTCTGCCTTCATGCGTTTTAATTTATAAAAAAGTTCGTCTGTATGGAATTCCGCAGTGTTAAGGGTTCATGTGGTGCTCCCGTAAATTTGATGATATTTCGTGTAAAAGTGAATTATTTTGGACAATTTCATTGTTGCCGCACTTTATAATAGTTAATTGTGACACGTAATATCTTTGTACTGTTTTGATGTTAAAATTGATTAAGTTTTATCGTTTGTACTCGTATAAAGAATTTTGACAGGTGTTAAAATAATTTTTTCATTTGTTCCAATGAAAATTTGAATTATTTCTTCAATAATATTTTAAAGTTCTTGCTGGTGTTGGATTGTTTTAAGTGCCTAATTACAGTGAATATAAAGAACGGTGAATACGTGGAATATAAACTAAATAAACACAAAAGTCCGGATCGTCCAGAACATCAACCGGATCGTCGTGACAACTACGTAGACGACTATGTATGGATAAAGGAGGAGGCTTCATCTTTTACCTTGCTGGTAAAAGATCACATGATTAAGAATAACAACACAATCACCTCGGATCTCAAACTCGCTTATTTACCTGAAGAATGGAGAAAGATGGTCAGGGATAGGAGTCAGTAGAGGACTGGTGTGGAGGAGGCCAAATCTAACACGGGGATGTAGCGCCGAGAAGAAGAAGATATTAATATCATTATTATTATGAAAAACTGAAAGATTACATTATCCCCTTAGCCCGACATTTTTGAATCACCGCAAAGTGTTGAAAACTGTTTCAAAATTCCATCGAAGTGGTTTCGAAAAGGGTAGAAAAAATAATCATAAATACAGTAAAAATAGTGCCTTATTTTCGCTAGCATATATTCCGATTTCTTCGCCAAGGGAAAGGGGAGTGTGGAATGAAAGGAAAAGGGGGTAGAATTATAACAGGGGTAACATTCGTATGAAAGGGTGAAGACAGACGAAAGATTGAAATAATGTCAAATCAATTAAAGGACATGTTTTACTAACCAACTAACCATCACGCCGTTTCGCCGGGAATGTACGCAGAGAGGATGTACATTCACACTACATTTACACTTGGTGACAAGCAAGCTCGTCGATTGTTCAAATAACGTATAACTAACTAACCATCACGCCGTTTCCCCGAAAGGGTAGACAGAAAGAATGGACTGCAACACTTTAATCGATGCTGCACTCCATTCCTCTCTTTTCGCCAACGCGAGAGACGCGGTGTGATGGGTTGCTAACCTCATCGCCACCAATAGGCATCTCCCGCGCACACTTCAATCATTCAACGTCTACATAATAAATCTAAAACAAATTATACAAAATACAATGATATAAAATAAAATAACACATAAAAATAATTTAACACATAATGTTCTTTTAGATGGTGCACTTGTCGTCAGCTGGACGATCCGGACATTTGTGTTTATTTAATTTTTTATTCCATTTTTATTAGTGTATTTCCGCATTTAAAATATCAAATTTGAATGCAATTAATTTTATTTATTTAGTCGATCTTACTACTCGCATTACCATAGGCGGTTAAATTCTGTAAACTGAAAGGTAAAAAAGTCGAAGCTGATGGTGACGCAAATAACCATCAGGAAATACTCGTATACGGGTAAAGCAAAAATTGGATTCTTAAGCAACGTATTGTTAACACAATGTCTACATTGTTGATAAATAATATATCAAAAACATGATTGCAAAAGAAAGACGGACGATAGACAAATGGAAATAGACGACGATAAGGATTGGTTTGCAACAAATTGTAACATTTTTGTTGTTTCTTGAAATGGCACTTGGGCCTTTTAATGGTATTTTCAACATTTTTGTATCATCATCAGCCGTCTGTCATCCACTGCCTCTTCCAAAGCAAGCCACCGCCCCCTATCCATTGCCACTCCCATCCATCCATGTCCGGCAATCCTCTTCGGATCGTCACTCCAGCGGGCAGGGGGACATCCAACTCTGCGGGATCCTGTACGCGGTCTCCACTCCAGAACCCGTCCCCCCCATCGGCGGTCGGTTCTCCGACGGATATGACCAGCCCATCGCCGATTCAGCCCGTCCATCCTCAGTGCCACCTCCGTCACTTTGGTTTGTTGTCGAATAAATTCGTTTCTATATCTGTCCCTCAAGATTATTTCAAGCATGGCGCGTTGGGCGACCTTGACCTTATGTCAGTGTCCACGTCTCGACTCCGTACGTCATGACTGGCAAGACGCACTGGTTGAAGACTTTAGCTATTGTTCTCATGATATACGATAGGTAGCTAAATCGCTATTTTTATTGTCACGTTAATTCTACCATACCAAAAACAACGTGATTTTTTTCAAAATCTCATCGCTGGATATCCTGGTAGTCTTGGCTGTTGCCACTCTGCCACGTAGGCCGTCAAGCTATAAATCCATTCAATTGTGTTAATTATTTTTGTAATAATACAAACGATAAGAATTTATTAAAATAAACGATTGACTTCAAATGATGGCACGTAAAAATACTAAATATTCCGTCAGTGAAATACACTCCATAAATATAACCCTTTTCGTGTTGTGAAAATATTCTTTCGCAAGGAATCTGAGTCAATAGGGGTGGCGATAGGGGTCGGGGAGGGAAACTTTTACATTGGTGACCGATAGGGTATAACTGGGACGGAATAAATAAGGGTGAATTATGGAAATACACTAAATGTTTTACGATCCCGCTCATATCGAGGACTTCTCTCCATTTTTTTTATTGCTGTCGAATTTGTTAACTGGGAAAACGAAGGAAATAGTTTCACAGATTTTATTATATTAAATGTACACGAAAAATGTTTTGTGGGAGAGCTTTTATATGACGTATTAAATTTCTGATGGAATTGTGTTGTTCTGGATTCAAGTTGGTAAATATCATCAGTTGAAATTTTCTGTGTCTTATTTCTAAGTTTCATCTCTGTGTCTCTTCTCAATGTCTCATCTTAATGTCTCGCCTCTATGTTTTAGGCTTCATGTCCTTTCTCTTTATCTCCATTTAATGTTAATTATCTACGTCTAATCTCTATGTCTTATCTGTATGTCTCACCTCTATGTCTCTTCTCTATGTCTCACCTCTATGTCTCAGGCTTTACGTCTTATCTCTTTATCTAATTTAATATTAATTTTATGTGTAAAATCTCTGTCTAATCTGTATGTCTAACCTCCGTATCTAATCTCTATGTCTCACCTCGGTATCTTATAAATGTCTAACCTCCATGTCTCATATCTGTGTCTCAGCCTTATCTATGACCACTATGTCTTGAATTAATGTTTCATCTCTATGTCTTATCTGTTATTCTCAACTGGTATCTCATCTATATGTCTTAACTATATGTCTCATGTCCATCATTATGTTTTATATCTTTGGATCTTATCTCTATGCATCAATTTACAGTTTAATATCTATGTCCCATATCTATGTCTCATATCTATGTCTAATCTGTATGTCTCATATCTATGTCTAATCTGTATGTCTCATATCTATGTCTAATCTGTAT
This sequence comes from Lepidostoma basale, assembly GCA_022606425.2. Taxonomy (NCBI): domain Eukaryota; kingdom Metazoa; phylum Arthropoda; class Insecta; order Trichoptera; family Lepidostomatidae; genus Lepidostoma; species Lepidostoma basale. The sequence continues at coordinate 571,608 of JAHDVF020000551.1, read as the reverse complement.
GTCTCATATCTATGTCCGAATTGTTATTCTTACATGTGTATATGTCTCAACTATATGTCTCAACTATATGTCTCAACTATATGTCTCAACTATATGTCTCAACTATATGTCTCAACTATATGTCTCAACTATATGTCTCAACTATATGTCTCAACTATATGTCTCAACTATATGTCTCAACTATATGTCTCAACTATATGTCTCAACTATATGTCTCAACTATATGTCTCAACTATATGTCTCAACTATATGTCTCATCTCCATGCCTCGGCTTTAAGTTTTATTTATTTGTCTCAATTTGATGTCTAATCTGTAGGTCTCATCTACGTGTCTAATCTTTGTGTCTCATCTACGTGTCTAATCTTTGTGTCTCATCTACGTGTCTAATCTTTGTGTCTCATCTACGTGTCTAATCTTTGTGTCTCGCCTCTAAGTCTCACAATTATGTAATAATCTAATCTCTTTTTCGTATCTCTTTGACATAAATAATTATACATATGAATTATACATAACAACCTTTTTTGATTAATTTTAAGACAAAATAAATAAATAAATTCTGGAAAATATATATTAATATGATATAATCTAACGAAAGAAAAAAGAATAAAACTACGATTATCACCGATCTTTCAGGGGTTAGTACCTTTAAATACCCCTAAAATAAATCCGGAAATCCTACTTCCACCGGAACTGTAAATTTACTGACCGGAAGCACGAAAGTTAGTTTTCCAATGTGGCAATGGGCCAAAATAAAATGTCATTAAAAGTTTTTTTACCATTTGTCATTACGTTAGGGTGCTGAAATACTCGGTACGTAATAATTCACCTTTAGAAATTATATTATTCTACGTTCGTCCTTCTTTTGGAATTGGCAAAAGAATATTGAAATATCTCTTAGAGGAATGTGTGGAAAATCTTTGTATGACAGATTGTCGTATGAAAATATAAGAAGTTAATGCAGTGCGAATGAAAGTGTTATAAACAAAATAATGAAAGGAATGGATGGTTTGGACACTATGATATTAAAATGGTAAAAAAGTATATGTTAACGGTGTAAATGGAACTAGAAATAGAGATAAACCGAGGAAAATGTGGCATCAAATAAATCAAATATTAAATGTCGGGAACGTAAGGAGTCGGAGAAATCTCCGTGTGTGTATGACACGATGTATGAATTTGTTATTTCATGAAAAAAAGTGTGAGAGTCCATTATTTATGCCTACCCCCTTGGGGAGATAAAGTGATGGTAAGTTAGTTAGAGGCCTGCGTTCTGCCAGTTGGTACTTATGGTCTTGAAACTGTTCCATTGTCCAAACAAAGTGCCGAGAAACTACGAGTGACCCAAAGAGCCATGGAAAAAGCCATGTTAGGAATAAGCCTTAATATAATCTCTTAAGACAGAGTCAGAAACGATAGGGTGAGAGAAAAAACAAAGGTCACGGACATCATCCACCGGGTTGCGACTCTAAAATGGCAATGGGCAGGTCACGTAACCAGAGGCTCAGATGAAAAATGGACAAAAAGACTGCTGATTCGGAGACCGTGGACGGCAAAGAGAGGTGCAGGGTGACCGCAACTCGGTAAGGATGATCTGAACAGACACGTCCGAGTAACCTGGATGCAGTCTGCACAAGACAGAGTGACATGGAAGCTAATGGAGAAGGCCTTTGTCCAGTGGACGGGAATAGGCTGAGGAAGAAGAAGTTAGTTAGTTAGTTAATACATAGGTACAGAAGTTATAGAAACTATTATAATATTGGTAGGCAACAGAACATATTATTTTTTTCCTTGCTGCCAGTGTAAATGTCTCGTTTTGACCACAGGTATAGGTACTCACTTCAGGGATGACAACTTAAGTGCACTATTCACATTATTGCCTGCTCCAACCCTTCTCTCAATATCCTTCTCCTCTCGCCCATCTATAAACATACTACCTAAATATACAAACTCATCTACATGTTCCAGATTTTCACCATTCACGCTTATGTTGCAGACTGTCATGATTTCTTAAATTCCTTATTACCCTAGACTAATTAACATTCATCATCATAACTCATGCATAACTCATACATACAAGATACCAGGACTTTACTTGGACTTGCACTTGGATCTTCTGGCTTACAGAGGTTCAGCTCTAATGGCTATTCCTCTTACGTCTGTAGGAAACATTGTTGGAATGCGATTTGGTAGTTGTTTTATAGTCCGTTACTACTTAATATAATTTGAAAATACCACTAACACACATATACACGTTTCATTATAATGTAATCTACGCATGTAAATGATGATATCTTTGTCATAGATAAAACTAAACGAAATGTAATTGAGATACGTACCAGGATACGAAAGTTTATATAAAATATAAACTTGTAATTGAAAGAACAACGCTTTTTTTATTCCAAATAGTTAATCAAAAAAATATACATATATATAATAAAAATATCAACCACGACATGTTTCGGAGGTGACTTCCATCCTCAGGTTTAAATTTATAACTTAACTCTAACCAAAATTATATGTATAAATCTATATTTAGTAAAAAATTATGACTAATCCTTAAAAGTACGAATTACAGTGGGGAAAATACTTATTTACACATCAATATAATATAATAATAACTGACTAACCATCACGGAAAGGATCGCTGCGTTGGTTCGGACATATGGAGCGCATGGATGGAGAAAGAATGGTTAAAAAAGAATACGTTAATGATGTAAATGGAGTACGGAGTCGAGGCAGACCGAGGAAAACATGGCATGACCAAATTAATCAAATTTTAAAGTTTGATCATGTTAGAAGTCGAAAGAATCGACATGCGTCTATGACTCGCTGTATATGTGGAGGAAGCTAGAGGTGTGCCAAGATAGAGTAGTGTGGCGGTCCATTCTTTCTGCCTACCCCTACGGGGATACGGCGTAATTACGGTTTGTTGTCGTTGTTACGTATAAGAAAAATTCTTTTAAATTTAAATATTCACCTCGACTACTATTTCAATTCCAAGGTTATAACTAACTAACTAACCATCACGCCGTCTCCCCGAAGGGGTAGGCAGAAAGAATGGACTGCCACACCTTTCTTTCCTGACATATTTCTCTCGCTTCCTCAACATTCATACATCGTGTCATGCACGCGTCGATTTCTCTGACTCCTCACATGGCCGACATTCAATATTTGATTTATTTGATCGTGCCACGTTTTCCTTGGTCTTCCTCTATTTCTGGTACCATTTACATCATTAACATATAATTTTTACCATTCTTTCTTCATTCATTCTTTCCATATGTCCAAACCATCTTAATGATCCTTTCATTATTTTGTTCATGACACCATCATTCGCACCGCATTCACTTCTTATATTTTCATTCGACACTCTATCATACACAGAATATCCACACATTCGTCTAAGAGATCTCATTTCTACTGCATTTATTCTACTTTCATCCTTCCTTTGCCAGTTCCATGCTTCGCTTCCATACATGAGGGTCGGTAGAAGAACACCATTGTGCACTGCCATTCTAGCTTTTTTGGATAGGTTTTTGTTTGCGATGACAACTTTAAGTGCACCATTCACTTTGTTGCCTGCCCCAACCCTTCTTTCAATATCCCTCTCCACTCTCCCATCTCTTGTAAACATACTACCTAAATACACAAACTCAACTACTTGCTCCAAATTTTCACCATTCACGCTAATGTTGCAGACTGTCATGGTTTCTTCCTTTTCAAAAATCATTACCTTGGACTTATTAACATTCATCATCAGATCATTTCGCATGCATACCTCATACATACAATTCACCAGGACTTGTAGTTCATGCTCGTTGTCAGCAAGTAGGACAGCGTCATCCGCATACAAGAGACAGCTTACTGACACTCCGCTCATTTTGGCACCTACATCCAACCCTTTCAGCTCTTTCATACAATTGTCCATATACAGATTAAATAACCACGGGGACATTACGCAACCTTGTTTGACACCTTTATTGATATCAAACCAGGCTGTAAGATCTCCATTTACTCTGACACTAGCAGTGCTTTCCGTGTATAGCGACTTAATGGCCGTGATCAGTTTTGTACTTATTCCATATTCAGACAATATTTTCCACAACTTTTCTCTATTAACGTAATCATATGCTTTTTGTAAGTCGACAAATGCACAGAAAAGTTTGCGATTTTTGGCCAGAAACTTCTCTGTCAATGTACGAAGTCCAAAAATTTGATCCATACATCCTCTGCCATTCATAAAGGCACCTTGCACATCCCAAACTTTGTCACTCGTCAATTTTCTTACTCTTTCTATTAAAATTCTGCCATAGACTTTACCAACGACACTCAAAAGACTAATAGCTCTGTGGTTTCCACATTCCATACGCGATCCTTTTCCTTTGTACAGGGGCATAATTACTGCTCTCCTCCAGTCTAGCGGCGTATATCCCTCCTCCAAGCACTGGTTAAATAACTTACATAACCATGTAGAAACCACTTCGCCACCGCTTTTAATAAAGTCTATGGCAATACAATCAAACCCAACAGCTTTTCCACTTTTCATTGCACTCACGGATCTTTTCATCTCATTCGTACTTATTTTTTCAATATTATCATTCATAGGTCCCGCACTCGCACTAGCTGTCATATTTTCGATCACGCTTGTATCACCACCATACATCTCCTTAAAATATTCCATCCATCTTTCTTGTATGATCTTACTCTCCGTTAACATTCTTCCCTCGTTGTCTAAAATTGCTTTCACACATCCACTATCAGGAGGATTTCGGTTATTATATTATCCAAGGTTATTATAATGTAATTTCAGTGTTAAAGCCTTAACCATCAATAAAGTGATATGAAGTATGATTTATGTCATGTAAAACATAAGAAAATTACATAAATAAATGTTCCTTTTTATTATTTATTCATGTTAAATATATTAAATTCTTAAACTAAGTTTCTACAAATGTTCATGGTTATATATGGAATTTTATGCAAATTCTTAATGTATGACATCGTTAGCTCCATAACTATGAGAAATTTAAATCTGAACGTAGATGATAATAAAATAGAGATGGAAAGTATTCGATTTTGTTATTCGATTCTATTCGATTCGAGAATTCGAACTAGTATATAATAATAATAAGCTAACTTCAAAAGCGCCGTTTTTGTGATGTAATCACCTCAAGGGCGCATTAAGACGTGTTTAAAATCTAAAAATCTAAACATGAACGCTGCATCTGACATTCGTGATCCATTAGAAAGTATAATATAAAAAAATATACAAAATTTTAAATTGGAAATGAAATATGTAAAAGATGGGTTTTCAGCTTAGATCTAAAATCTGCCGGATCATTTATGCATCTAAGGTATGAAGAGAGATTGTTCCAAGCTGATGAGCCAGCTACCGCAAAGGCTCCATCCCCAAAATTTGTACTAGGACAACCAATCTTCCTATTGCAAACTAACTAACTGACCATTACGCCGTTTCCCCGGAGAGGTAGGCAGAGAGGATTAACCGCTATATTGCTCTGTCATGATATACCTCTCTAGATTCCTCTACATGCATCCACGTAACATGCACCCTCGTCTAAATTTCCGACTTCGAATATGGCCGCCTTTTAGTATTTCAATTGTCTTCCACGACTTCTTTTCCTCTCAAACTGGTAGTATACGAAGTCGACTTTCGTGGCCGAGTGGCAAGTGTTTTGACTACCACCCCGAAGGTACCGGGATTCCCGGCGATTGTCACATTGTCTTTGGTCTGGTATAGAATTCAATGTCTCGAGAATCAATATGATAGCTATACCCTTTACATCGATTTGGCTCGCGGTGTAATGATTTTAAAAGCGAACAAAAATACAGCATTTAAACCATTATTCTCTCTTCCATTCGTTCCAAAGGTCCAAACCATCTCAGGGATCCGAAGAAACGCCGTGATGGTTAGTTAATTCAAAAGCAAAGAAAGAATCCACACGAACGTTGAATTATTAATAAATAAAAATCGAGTTTTAATTCAATTCAGTGCTTCGCATCACTAAAACCTGCCTCGTTGCATAATTCTACGAATATTAAGTTACATTTCTACGGTTTTTCGGTAATTATAAACGTAGTTATGTTCTAAAAGCATTCGACAACAATGTTTTAAATAATTCCAACAGAAATTTTCCAACAGAAGTATCCATTTGCATTCATTTTAAGCGAATAATAAAACATTCAAAAATACATAATGTAAATGTAAAAGCATAACATGGATTTAACAAATAAATTATAGTTATTTTGTAGCCAATAAAATTCAGTAGCCATGGTGTTAACCCATTGTCCGCCGGACGATTTCTCGACATTTAATATTTATTAATATTATGAATGGAAACTATGAGATGGAAACTATGACCCTCACCAAGAGAAATGTAGAGACATAAGAGTCTCTACATTTCAGAAATGAGGAGATTAGACGCCGAACAAAAATAACGGACATCATGGAACGACTAGCGAGACTGAAGTGGCAATGGGCGGGTCATGTGGCGAGACGGGGTGAGGATAGATGGACCCAGAAAATAATAAGGTGGAGACCATGGGAGAATAGGAGAAGCCTGGAGATGTCTCTCCAATGGTGGTCATAAGAAGGGCGGAATGGGGAATGTTGTTAAACATAAAGCGATCGCTCAACCCAATCAATGACAGTTCATAAGTCCTGTAAGCGCCTCGGCCACCACATTTTGTTCCCAGAAAATAATATACATCTTCGTCTCCATTGAGATACAATTGATCCGTATAAATTTTAGTTTAGGATAGGATATGGTAAATTAAAAAGGTGTGTGTTTGAGTCTCGGTCGAAACCCTTACATTTTCTCTTTATTTTTTTATTTTTTATATGTGAATCTGTTAATATGTGACCTTGCATCGCAAGTGTTGCGCTAACGCATCGCCAGCGGTAAATGGGTTAAAATGCGCGTGGGCAGGAACATACAAAAAAACAAAATCTCCAGATAATTATTTATCACCTGGCAGCACTTAAATATTTGAATTTGGAAACGAACGCGGGACGCCATCTTTCTTGTTACCAAACATGGAAGCAATATGGCGCCGTGTGGGTGGCTTATAGAAAGCTTAATTTTAAATACCTACATATTAGCTAAATACTATTTCCGAGAAGATTTGCGCGTCGGTTTTTCAAAGAATTATTTATTAAATTATAAGAGTGATTGCCTCTGGTATTTAACATACAAAAATACAATTTAACAAGTTCTTCTAGTATGTATGAGGTATGCAAGCGATACGATTTGAAGATGAATGTGAATAAGTCCAAGGTAATGATTTTCGAAAAAGAAGGAAACATGACAGTCTGCAACATTAGTGTAAACGGTAAAAATCTGGAACAAATGGATGAATTATACAAGGTCATGTAGAATGACCTTGTATAATTAATATTAATTAATATTTCTACTGCATTTATTCTAATTTCATCCTTCTTTTGTCAGTTCCATGCTTCGCTTCCATACATTTCGCAACAATCTATGATATAATCCTTTAAACGGGTTTAAACATCGTAAAAAAATCAAAATAATTAGGAAATATAATGATCATTATAAATATCGAAAATACTTTGAAAGTTTATGCCTCTCAGACGTTTAAAATTTCACATTATTTTTCTAACTTGATCCATCAGATAGCATATTTCAGCAACGCGGGCACTTAATTACAAAATATTTTCAATTTAAAACAACGCCAAAGCTTTAGTATTGAAAACTTTAATCTTTTTACACGGGAATTAAACAATGTTTTCAATTAATTTGATAATGAAACTTTGGTGTAAACCACAGGACGGCGCACGGACCTAAATTCCAGTGAAAATGTTGAATAAATCAATTTTAAGCCCCAAAGAGGCAGAGGTCGGATGATTTAATTACAACTTTGTAATATTCTTGATTCACGAATTAATGTCGCAGCATTATCTTAAAACGACATATTTTTTTAAATAAATCTGGTTCAAAACACTCGCTACGATGCGATGGTTTACAAAGAAGATGTACATTTTATCATATCTTTATTGAAGGTTAACCCCTTACCGCATACTGGCTCATATATGATCCAAAATAAAATTTCGCCATAAAAAACAACAAAATAATAAAATATGTATTGCTTCTAGCATTATTATTATTATACTAAAGTTTTATCTATGATCCGCGTTACTAGTTGTCAAACTTCTTGCTAGATGTCTCTGGTTGTACTAGATGGCACATGGGCACATGTATCCACTATGAGAGATCTCGGCATCATCTAAGAGAGTAGATTAACCTTTCATGCTCATGTTGAGAGAATTTGTGGCATTGCGCTGAAGATGTTGGGCTTCATAATTCGGACCGGAAGGGTTTTCAGAGATCCCAATGTGCTCAGAGTACTATACAATTCATTGGTTCGGAGCAGACTCGAAAGTGGTTCTGTGATATGGAGTCCGCACGAGGCGAGATATTCCCTTATGCTGGAGAGGGTTCAGAAAAATTTTCTGAGGTATCTCTACATGAAGGAGTATGGTAGCTATCCATGGCTCTATCCCACAGCGTTTCTTTTGGGAATGTTGGGGTCTAATTCTCTGCAGCTTCGAAGAGACGGGTTTCTCATAACCCATTTCTTTAGGCTTATTAGGGGATATTTTGAAAACTCAGCCGTGCTGGAGGGTGTAGGTCTTTTTGTTCCCGACAGATATCTCCGACAGCGCCAGCATAGATTGTTTTACCTATCCGCCGCTAGAACCAACCTGGCTCTGGTGACACCGGTGGGAAGAGCAATCAATCTGCTGAACGCGGTCTCCTCGGAAATCGACGTCTTTCATATCAGTGAAAGTACGTTCAGAAGGCAAATACTCTTAATTCTGGAGGGTATCCTGTCTTCCTAATGTTCAACCATCTCTCATGCGTTTCTGGTAGTATATTATTATTTTACCAATATATTATTTTACCTGTTCTCAATAGATGCCTTAAAAATTAATTTTGTAATGTCTATTGATGAAATGAAATAAACTGATAAACTGATAAACTGATAGATGTGCGTTCGACTGTTTCCAACTATCGGTTTATGATTTTCTGTACAAACGTGATATTCAAAAGTGTTATTTTCCCATTGAATTGGAGCAAGTTACCGAATTTACGTATCTGGGAAGCATGTTTACAAGAGATGGAAAAATGGAGTAAGACATCGAAAGAAGGGTTGGTGCTGGGAATAAAATAAATGGCGCACTCAAAGTCATTACTGCAAATAGAAATACGAGTATATCCACAGAAGCAAAGATGGCAGTGCACAATGGAGTTCTAGTGCCAACCCTCATGTATGGTAGTGAAGCTTGGAGCTGGCAGAAGAAGGATGAAAGCGGGATGAGATCACTAAGAAGAATGTGCGGGAAAACGTTGTATAATAGAATACCGAACGATGAAATAAGAAAGAAATGTAAGGCAGATGACTGCATCATGGATAAAATTAAAAAAGGATCCCTAAGATGGTTTGGACATATGGAACGAATGGATGAGGTAGAATGGTTAAAAAATTATACACAAGCAGCGTGAGTGGAAAAAGAAGCCGAGGAAAACGTGGCATGACCAAATTAATCAATTACTAAAAGGCGGTCACATTCGAAGTCGGAATAATCGACTTGCGAGCATGGTACGATGTATGAATGTAGAGGAAACCCGAGAGGTATGACAGGATAGAACGTTGTGGCGGTCCATCCTCTCTGCCTGCCCTTCCGGGGAGACGGCGTGATGGTTTATATATATATCAATAATAGTTTAGGTCTTCTGCTGAAAGTCTCAAACGCCCACAAGGGGGCGTTATCACCCACTTTGAGAACCTAGGTTTTAGACGAACACGTTCTTAGCGAATAAATATGCATTACAGTAGAACCATATCAATGGCTAGTGCTTTAACGGTTAAATATTTATCGTGCAATCCTTAGGTTTTTCAATGCTTATGATATACCCACCAGTATAGAATATTAGCTGCCCGTATTATGGTAAACAAAATGCGAGTAGTGGTTTTGCCATTGTGAACCTGACAGTTATTCATACTCAAGTTGTCTACCCTTCCGATCAAGAGACAAGGGTACCAATAGTGCGGATATACGGGCGATTTTTTTCGGTAGGTACCTACCTCTCTTTTTTCACGGCTCTAAATATAGAACGGATTTTAAAATCTTCTAAGCAAGAACTCTACAGTGAAGAATACGCATATTAAAAGTTATCATAGTGCACAATGGTGTTCTTCTACCGACCCTTATGTATGGAAGCGAAGCATGGAACTGGCAAAAGAAGGATGAAAGTAGAATAAATGCAGTTGAAATGAGATATCTTAGAAGAATGTGTGGATACTCTGTGTATGATAGAGTGCCGAATGAAAATATAAGAAGTGAATGCGGTGCGAATGATGGTGTCATGAACAAAATAATGAAAGGATCATTAAGATGGTTTGGACATATGGAAAGAATGAATGAAGAAAGAATGGTAAAAAAATTATATGTTAATGATGTAAATGGAACCAGCAATAGAGGAAGACCGAGGAAAACGTGGCACGATCAAATAAATCAAATATTGAATGTCGGCCATGTGAGGAGTCAGAGAAATCGACCCGCGTGCATGACACGATGTATAAATGTTGAGGAAGCGAGAGAAATATGTCAGGAAAGAAAAGTGTGGCAGTCCATTCTTTCTGCCTACCCCTTCGGGGAGACGGCGTGATGGTGAGTTAGTTATCATAGTATTATTTTTTTTATTAGCAGTTTATAAATTTAATAGTTTTATCATTCTTCCAATGATGCTGTAATACCTTCGAAACATGGTGAGAAAAATAAACTAAAGACCCAGACGAGATAAGAATGGTTAAACTCCTGTTAACAAAAAGTGTAAGTGAAAAGAGAAGCCGTGGAAGATCAAGAAAAACATGGCATGACCAATTAATCAAATACTGAAACGCGGCCACATTCAATGTCGGAAAAATCGACGAGCATGCATGTTACGATGTATGAATGTGGAGGAAACTAGATATGTGTCAGGAGAGAACGGGATGGCGGTACATCCTTTCTGCCTACCTCTCTGGAGAAACGTGTTGGTTAGTTTTTTAAAACACAAAGAGAGAATATTATTATAAATTAATACATTTCGAGTCATTTTTTAAAACACGTAAGAGAGAATATTAAATAAAAACAATTTTGATTCCGAATTTTTATGAATTGAAACACTGTTTTTTCCACTTTTCAGTTTATTTTTCTCGTAACGTTTTGAAGGCTTACACCTTCATCGTCGGGAGAATGATATAAACAAACCAAAATTATTACAAACTGAGTGCAAGAACCTAGAATTATACATAACATGTGTTAGTTAACTTGGCTAGTACTAGGGAGATAACAATAGACATATCAATGAATTAAATTTTGAAAGGATTTTAAGATGAAAGTATTGAGTGGACAGTTCATATTTTAAGACAAAACAAATGGACATTGTTGGCTATCGCTTGGTGCGCCTTCATGGACCAGGATTATACAACTGCACCTAGAATCGAGAATCCCGATGATAGATGAATTCATTCTGAAACTTGCCGAGCGTTTTTACAAAGGACTCCCTTCACATCCCAACCCCACAATAAAAGACCTCTCTAATTACGACCCAAACACTTCCAGCCGCCACAAGCGCCCAAAATCGATTCTCCTTCAGAGGAAACACACAAATCATGCCCCCGAATAAACTAACAACCCACCAAATCACTTTCCAACAATGTTCCCATCAGACGTAAGAGGAATAGCCACATGAGCTGAACCTCTGTAAGCCAGAAGATCCAAGTCCAAGTGTTACAAGTTGGAAAAATAATATTTCTGCACAATAGAATTTTTGACAAAATATCCGTCTCACGGTTTTATGATTGTATGAAAGAAATGAGAAAATTATTTAAAAAGTAACACATTAACTTTGCGCCCCTAAACATCACAGATAAAATATGAAATAAATATAATTTGGAGTCATTTTTAATAACAACGGGGAAGATTAAAAAATTACAACTTTGAGTGATTTTTAAATTGCACCTACACGTGCATGATTTTTCCTCGTTAAACATAATATATTAATATTATTTATATACGATCCTCGTATCGGCCCACGCGTTTCGCCGTTTTCTTTTCATGTCGGCCTCTCTCCGGTGCCATTAGCACTCCCGACTGTTGGGCGGCGGGTCTCTGCTCCGATAAAGTATTCCGAACGATTTATTTTATTACTTATGAAACTTTTCTGTCATCCATTTATCTCTACAATGTTCGCTACTTCGGAAGCAAATTTAATATGTACAACACGATCACACTTCACACTATCAAATAAGTTCAAAATTTGTCTGTTGTATGCATGCGCAAAAAATTTAAAAAATTAATGGCGTTGTGACAAACAATATAAGATATGCCGACGACACTGTTTTATTGGCTGGAAGTGTGAGTAATCTTCAGCACCTCCTTAATCTTCTTGACTAGTCCGGTGAAAGATTCGGGCTAACAATAAATGAATCGTGTTTTTCAGAAGTAGCACACATCCAGTAACCTCAACTTCACAGGACGGACAAAAAACTGTCTGGTCCAAAATTTTCCTACAATATACATATTTTTTTCAATACACATTTGTCTATTTTACTCCCTATGACAAATGTGTAAAAAAAAATATATATATATATATGCATATATATAAGTGTGCATATGTATGTATAATATGTATGTATGTATACATATACATATATATATATGTGAAATATACATATATATATGTGTATATATATATATATATATATATGTAATAATATATATATATATATATATATATATATATATATATATATATATATATATATATATATATATATATATATATATATATATATATATATATATATATATATACATATATACATATATATATTGTATGAAATATTTAGCATATACATTGAATTTTTAATCCTGTAAAGTTGAGGTTACTGGATGTGTGCTACTTCTGAAAAACACGATTCAAATGTCAGTAAAACCAAATGGATGATATTCGGACGGCCTGACTACAGTGTATTGCATTTGAACGGCCGTAACGTTGAAAGGGTGGAAAATTTTAAATATCTAGGCAGCACTCTAATGCAATCTCTTGACCCTGATGTAAAGATAAAATGCAGAATTGAGGCAGCAAGAGCTACGTTTAATAAAATGAAATCACTCTACTGCAATGATAACATAAACTTGAAACTCCGCCAGAGAATGATCAAATGCTATGTGTTGTCTGTTTTATTGTATGGATGTGAAACGTGGACCTTGAAAGTCAACTCAATGAACAGACTGGAAGCATTTGAAATGTGACTCCATCGCCGAATGCTCAGAATTCCCTGTACATACATGGTTACCAATACCGAAGTCCTGAGCAGACCTAGAGTTGACAGAGAACTGTTATCAACTATCAAGGTTCGATAAATTTCACATCTGGATAAAATTATATACTGCGTGGGGTAAAGTACCACCTTCTTCAACTGATATTGGAGGGGAAAATTGAGGGACGCCGAGGGCCCGGTAAGAGACAAATGTCCTGGCTGCGAAACGTGAGGGAGTGGACCAGCATCCGAAGTGTGGAGGAGCTGTTCCGAGCGGCGCAGGACAGGGACAGGTTCGCCGAGGTGATCGCCAACGTTGGGGGGACCCGACAGGGCACTTGAAGAAGAAGAAGAAGATGCACGCGAAATGATCTGATGATGAATGTGAATAAGTCCAAGGTAAATGATTTTTGAAAAAGAAGAAATCATGACTGTTTGCAACATTAGTGTGAATGGTGAAAATTTGGAGCAAGTAGATGAGTTCGTGTATGTTTACAAGAGATTGGAGAGAGTGAGAGGGATATTGAAATAAGGGTTGGGGTAGGCAATAAAGTGAATGGTGCACTTAAAGTTGTCATCGCAACAAAAATATCTATAATTTTTATTAAATAGTTTTTGTTCTCGAAAATTGTGCGTTTCGTCTTGCTAAGGACATTGCGGAAAACATCCTTAGCAAGACGAAAGCTGTTATTCCCATAAAATACAATCAAACTTCTAGAAAACGTACGTTTTCGTTTATATTAAATGTGATAGGTAGTTTGATGTGATAAACAAAAAAGAAAATGTGAGAACGAAAGAGTTTATTCCATATTTAAATCTGACCAAATAAATTCTGAAGAATTACATTTTGTGGTTGTGGACGGATAGAGGAACATTTAACCCGAGGGTGGATAGTCTCCATGCCCAATTGATTTTGAATTATGTGTGTATATAAAAAAAACAATCCAATTCATTATCTAATAGTTACAAACTGTACTAATGTTCACCCGAGGCGCTGGTCCTCCGCGCTCGGGATTATATTGTAAATGATGGTGTTATCGGGTCGGCTCTCATTGAAGAATTACGGCTGCGTTTAATTACGTTTCGTTGCTCATGCGGACGAGAAAAAGTGAGACGTGGGATGGTGAGATTAATGGCGAATGTGGCAGCGTCGAAACTATCGATTAATGTGCATTTGAAGGTGGGAAAATAAGCGGGAATCTACAGATCACGGCGCGAACCAACACAACCAAAATTACTTTAAAAAACTAGCTCATATCACGCCAATTTTATAAAAGAATAAGCAGAGACGATAGACCGACGCCATCTCATATCATATCATTGTATCAAATCAAATTAAATCTATTTATTTGATGTACGGAATGTACGGCAGTAGCTTCTAAAAGACTCGGTGATTAGAAAATTACAACCATCTCAAACTTGTTTGTGGTTTTGTTTTTGATTTCCAATAACGCCAAATATTTGCCAATTTCCAGACACCCATTAGTCGGGACACCAGATATTTGAAATAAATATATGAAAAAATAACTAATTCCCTTATATTTCACCATTGTATAGTATTAATACTTAATATTATATACTTAATTGTTTTTCCAAGAAAAAATCACAACATTAAACATTTAATAAGGTTGCGAACCTCATTTAATGAGGTTCGCAACCCATCACACCGCGTCTCTCGCGTTGGCGAAAAGAGAAGGATAGAGTGCAGCATCGATTAAAGTGTTGAAGTCCATTCTTTCTGTCTACCCTTTCGGGGAAACGGCGTGATGGTTAGTTAGTTATTAAACATTTAATAGACTTTATTTTTGTGATTTTTACAATCGAATGATTCATGGAGGGACCACGTTACAAATGAGGAGGTTCTCAGCAGAGTTGAAGAGAACAGGAACATACTCGTATTTAACACCATAGCGGAGAGGCGCGCGAGATGGATTGGTCATGTGTTGAGGGAATGGTCGAAGGATCGATTGGCAGAGGACGACCTCGCCAGCAGTGGCGGTACTCTCATAGAAGCCCAAAAGCCCGGCTTGCGTAAGAAATTTTGAATCAAAACCTCTTCTGGCTTACAGAGGTTCAGCTTTTGTGACTATTCCTTTTACGTCTGATGGGAGCATTGTTGGAAGGTGATTTGGTGGGTTGTTGGTTTATACGGGGGCATGATTACTTAGATACTTAGCCACAGCTCGCCAGGAGACCAGATTTGCCAAGATATGGGCTGCACCTTCTATGCGGAGTTGAAGAGAGCGCCGAGGATCCAGCGGAGTGGAAGAAAAAATACATCGCTATGAATGAAGAATGAAGAAGACAATCGAAGCCGATTTTGATTTTTTATAAAAAAAAAACAAGTTTATTTCAATGATTGAAAACAAAATACATATTATTGAAATATTATTTTTCTTTATTCTATATACGCCATACTTTGTGTTGTTATGATGGTTTATTTCTCTTTTTCTTTTTTATGCACTTTGTATATACAACACTTATATTAAAAAAAAGAAATTATATAGACATGTTTCGGACAAACAGTCCTTCTTCAGTAAAGATACTTTTAAAAAAATATTATAAAATTGTTTACATGATCTGACAGATGTTATAAATATAAAGATAAGTTATAAAGAGTTATAAAGATACGTTATAAAGAGTTGTTAATCTTTATAGCATCTGTCAGATCAAGTAAACAATTTTATAATATTTTAAAAAAAGTATATTTACTGAAGAAGGACTGTTTGTCCGAAACATGTCTATATAATTTCTTTTATTAAATATAAATGTTGTATATACAAAGTGTATAAAAAAGGAAAAGAGAAATATTATTTTTCTAGTAATAAAAAATTAAATAAAAAGAGCGTCTGGTTTTTTTGTAAACGCACTGTCAGACTGTCACACAATATTCCAAACAATCTCCCTGAAATTAACTGACTTCACATACTCGTATATAGGTACAATGTATTATATAATTTAGAACAAAGTTATTTAAAATACTAATTACACATATTTTAACCGTTTGAAGTATAATTTATGTGCCTAATTTTGGTATGCATTGATGCAATTGATTCGTCAAGGCAAATACCAATCTTCCGGGAAACTATAATTTCGTGATGACCTATTTTTATTACTCGACTTGTCTATGATAATTGCGGACGTTCGTGCCCTACTTCACGCGATTAGTTCCCAAGCTGGCACCACTGACGAACGGTAATTGGCAGTGTTACAAGACCTCAAAAATCACTATTAATTAAAGGGGCAAGACCGATAAAGAAAGGTTAAGTACTTAATTGTTAAACACGCAGTTTTTGATAACTAGGACAATGAAACCATTATAGTAAAATTAACATGTTATGAACGGACTAATGAATTGTCATTTTCGTAAACAAACTTATGAAATTTATTGTTTCTTTAACAATGATGTTAAACTCCACATTAAATAATTAATACGAATGAATTCGTCAGTTTTCTAGAAGTTTTATTATATTTTATAGGAATGACACGTTTCGCCCTTTTAAGGCATTATCAAATGTGACTGTGAATAACTTTTGATAATGCCCTAGAAGGGCGGAACATGTCATTCGCATAAAATATTATAAAACTTCTAGAAAACTGACGTTTTCATTCGTATTAAATAAACTTATGAACTGTTTTCGTTTTGTTAAAATTGAAAAGGTATCGTAAATTTAAAATTCAATTTTTTTTTTTCAAAAAAAAAAATTTCCCAAGCAATATGAAAACTTTAAACTCCCATATCTCCAAAATGTATATTTGCACTTAATTCGGTTTTACACTCACGGTGCGACATTTATTTTGAATTTTAACTGACATTCCTTGTTTTTCCCCTGTAGTCTTCAATTGTTTTTCTAAGAAACATCAATAAACAATTTTTAAAATAATGTAGTTGATAGAATTTTAACTTAAACAAACAAACCATCACGCCGTTTCCCCGCAGGGGTAGGCAGAGAATGGACCGCTACACTACTCTATCCTAGAACACCTCTCTAGATTCCTTCACATTCATACAGCGAGTCATACTCGCACGTCGATTCTTCCGACTTCTAACATGACCAACCTTTAAAATTTGATTAATTTGGTCATGTCATGTTTTTCTCGGTCTGCCTCGACTCCGTACTTCATTTACATCATTAACGTATACTTTCTTAACCATTATTTCTCCATCCATGCGCTCCATATGTCCGAATAAACACAGCGATCCTTTCATAATTTTGTTCATAATACCTTCTTCCGCTCTACATTCCTTTCTTATATCAGCATTTGAGATTCTGTCGTATATCGTTCTATCACACATACGTCTTAGGGACCTCATCTCTACCGCATTTATTCTGCTCTCATCCTTCTTCTGCCAGTTCTATATTTAAAAAAAAGTTTATTTATTTCAATGTTTGAATATAAAATATTACAGAAATATTTCTTTGATTTTTCTATTCATAAAAAAAACGGCATCCTAGTTTTTTGTAAACGCACTGTCACTCACACTATTACAAACATTCTCCCCGAAATGAACGTACTCTACACGTGAAACATTGGGTTAACAAGAGAATAGATATAGTAAGGCGGAATGGTTGTTTGTTTATTAGGTGGCACTTAACCCTCTCCAGGTAAACACCAAACATAAAATGGTGACATACCTGCGTGTCACTATCCACAGGGTGTTTCCAAAAAAACGCATTGAAGAAATAATTAAAATGAAATATCTAGAAAACGGAGGCTTTCAGTCGTATGAATTTTTCAAACAATATTATAATTAATAAACAAAGCAGACAACATTATCTAATAGAAACAGCTTCTTTATTGTTTCTTAAACAATGATGTAAAACTCCACATTAAATTATTAATATGTATGAAAAAACGTTAGTTTTCAAGGAGTTTTTGTTAGTTGAGTTAGTTTTCAAGGACATGTTTCGCCCTTATAAAGCATTATCAAATGTTTGACATTAAGAAACAGCTTCGTTGGTAAAAAGCATTGCATCGAAAAGCGAGGGTTGCGAGTTCGATTCCCATGACGTGATTTTTTATTCTCGAAATAGTGTGTTCACGTGTGATAGATTCTATATAGATGTTGTTGAAGTCCAGAGATGTCAAGACATAAGAATTCTGTTGTCATATTTGTTTACACCTTCAGAACTTGGTGTTAATGTTCAATGCAGCAGCAAGACTGATAAGGGGTGTGCCAAAGAGTTGTCACATAACACAGCATCTTAAGGAGTTCCACTGGCTGAAATGTTCAGAAAGGATACAATACAAGCTCTGCTGGACAGTCGTTGCATGGAATGGCACCAGCTTATATATCTGAACTCTGCATCAACGAGAATCTGAATGCTAGACAGTCTAGATTGCGATCAGCTAAGTCTTCTGCGATCGGTAGACTGACTGTGCCAAAACGCTGTCCAAGCACAAACTTTGGCGACCGAGCCTTCGCGGTAGCCGGCCCTTCAGCCTGGAACAGTCTTCCAGCAGACCTTAAGTGCATTGAGAATCAATCAGAGTTTAGATCGAGACTCAAAACGCACCATTTCAAATTATCCTTTCCTGATAAGAAGGATTGATCGACTGCGTTTGGTGCAGCCCGTATGTTTATTTTTTTAACTAGTTCATAAAACGGAGCATTTTCTACAGCGCCCATGAGATGAGTAATTCATAAAAATGGTGCTCTATAAATTATCCAATTTATTATTATTATTATATTGTTATATTTGTTTATACCTTCAGAAAAACTACTTGGTGTTTATGTATATAAATACTGAAACATTTTGAAATAAATAATATAATATAATTTTAAAAATTACGTTTAAAAATGATATATTTTGTGGGACACCTGTACGCCACGGAGAGAGCTGGATAATCCGGCAAGGGTTGAGTAAATGAGTGGGAATTAATGTCCAAACTACAAAACAACCCCTAAACTGCGCCCCGGCAACCAGATCTCTCTAGAAATAATGTCGGAAGACCGGTGAGTTATGGGAAGAGGGCGGTTTGGTGTCTGCCACCAACCGTACGGGCTGCAGGTACCGTGAAAAATATCTATTTACCGTGTTAAAACCTTAGTTCTTTTTAAACATAATGGTAAAATTAATTAGACGGGTTTTTCTGGTGTTTGTTTTATTAAACAATTTAAATAATAATTAAAAAAAATGGTATATTGATTTTAAAATAACGAAAAAATAATGCATTTCATAATAGCCAAGAGGCAAAACATTTCTATCTGATAATATCGTAAAAATGTAAAAAACTTTTAATATCATAATAAACACTTTGATAAACTCATTTCGTTTTCCGCAATTACATACTTATTTATTTTAGATAAACTTAAGGCGTTAACACTGTGGAATTCCAGAATGACGAATTTTTATGAATTAAAACACTGTTTTTTCCACTTTTGGGTTTATTTTTCCTCAACTTGTTTCGAAGGCTTACACCTTCATCATCGGGAGAACGATATAGAGGAGAACAAAACATGTCGAGAAAAATAAACTCAAAAGTGGAAAAAACAGTGTTTTAATTCATAAAAATTCGTATATTGTATATATATACACATTAATTATATATACGATATACGACAGAATCTCAAATGCTGTTATAAGAAAGGAATGTAGAGCGGAAGAAGGTATTATGAACAAAATTATGAAAGGATCGCTGCGTTAGTTCGGACATATGGAGCGCATGGATGGAGAAAGAATGGTTAATAAAGTATACGTTAATGATGTTAATGGAGTACGGAGTCGAGGCAGACCGAGGAAAACATGGCATGACCAAATTAATCAAATTTTAAAGGTTGGTCATGTTAGAAGTCGGAAGATTTGACGTGCGTGTATTACTCGCTGTATGCATGTGGAGGAATCTAGAGAGGTGTGCCAGGATAGAGTAGTGTGGCGGTCCTTTCTCTCTGCCTACCCCTACGGGAAAACGGCGTGATGGTTTGTTATTGTTGTTGTTTAATATGAAGCACACGTTCAAGCAACTAAAAAAATAGGTTTAATAACGTAGCACGATCAAATAAATCAAATATTGAATGTCGGCCACGTGAGGAGTCGGAGATATTGACGTGCGTGCTTGACACAATTTATGAATGTTAAGGAATCATCATAAGTATGTCAGGAATAAAAGTGTGGTGGTCCATTCTTTCTGCCAGCCCATTCGGGGAGAGACCGTGATGGTCGACGAGGTGTTGGGAGAAGGCGGGTTTCCTGGCTGAAAAACATCCGAGAGTGGACGGGGCTGAGGACCGTGGGGGAGTTGTTCAGAGCTGCCCAGGACAGGGAGGCCTACTCAAGGGAAAGAAGAAGATGAGGTTACTGTAAAAAAAATGGAAAGCAATACGAAACAGTACTATTATAGAAATAAATATTTGAGAGGTCTCTTAAATTACTTTCGCCATGTTGAACAACAGAAATTTGTCCTTTGTAATATAAGCTTTTAAATGAATACATTAAACCTTTCTCGTCCGAAATATTCCAGGCAGGTAGGCGTGGGCCCTAGGTATAAACGAGTGTCATAAACTCCGGCTATTTGAGGAGAAGATTCCGGTAAAATACTAAGAACTAAAAAACATGAATGGAGGCAAAACTGTGATGTACTATTATAAGCTAAACCAAATTTAATCTAATTGGCGCATCGAAGACAATTTTGTAGGGCTCGCTCACAAAATAAAATAACACGGAATGGACGATTTGTTAACTCTACATTCTCCAGACGTAGACCTAGTCTAAGTATATCCCGTTTAAATAGATGGAACACTTTTCAAAGGGCAAATATTATACAAGTAATGACGTTGAAAATTAGGACTTAGTTAAGGATTGATTATATCTCAATAGAGACGAAGATGTATATTGTTTTTTTTTTTTTGAAACAGAATATGGTGGTCGAGGCGTTTACAGGAGTTATGAACTGTCATTGGTTGGGTTAAGCGATCGCTTTATGTTAACAACATTCCCAATTCCGCCCTTCTTACGAACACTTTTAATTTTAGGAATAAATTCTTTTTTTATAAATGTAAGGCACTGCGGAATTCCATAATAATTTAAGTAATTAAAATAATATATATTTTTTTTAACAATGACGTAAAACTTCGTGTAAATAAATTAATATAAATGAAAACTTCTCTCGAAAACCGAACGCTGTCTGACTTCTAGGAGTTTTATTATATAGAAGTTGTAATATATTTTATTGGAATGACATCATTCGCTTTGCCAGGGCAATACATGATACTCTCAGAAAAAATAATAAAAGACTTAAAAAACAGACGTTTTCACACAAAAAAATTAGAGATTGTTAACTATTTTGACGCAAAACTGAAAGTCTTTTATTGAAAAGAGACGAACATGTTGCCAGAAAAATGGAGATATGTTATTTATAAACTATAAACAATCAATTATTTCAACATTCAGTCGGTTTATATCGTTCTTCCGATTATGAAGGTATAATATTTTCGAAACATTTCTAGAAAAATAAACTCAAAAGTAAAAAAAGAGTAGCGTATCGGTTGTTTTTAAAACAATGATCTTCAATTCCAAATTCCAAATTTGAAAAAAAAAATTAAACATGAAATAAAATGAACATTTTATAAAACATACGTTTTCACAAATATAAATAGACTAGATAACTTTTAGAAGACTTTTAATTTAAAATATACTGAAATGTTACTAGATAAATGAAGCAAGGTTATTTATAAACATAAGATATTCAAACAGTATAATTAACAGTATTTTGTTTAAGAGCTTCTCTGAACATAGACACGTAACTTACTAGAGAGTTTACACAATATACGTTTTGTTGATGGAGTGTTTTGTACCTTTTTACGCATCACTGCAATTTCAAAGTCAAGCCCTTGAAAATCTCCCCGAAACAAAAAGCCTGTCATGGTGAAAACAGCCTTTCCGTAATGTTGGATTTCCCTCGATGTATACGGCGTCAAAATAAGCCAAAAATAGCCATGCGTATAAAAAGGTTATCGTTAAAAATGAACACGCAAATGTCGGACGCCTCAGGGCAGATAAGATAACCACAGTATGCCTTGTTTACCTGTCACGCTGTTAGTAGGCAGACGTTCCCAACCGGACAAGACCAAAATCATTGATAGATGAGACAATTTCATAACACAAAACTGTTTCATGTTATCTTGGATTGAGGGTAAGTCTGTATCTCGATGTGTCTTCCACGGTAGACGATACATATATCATCATCCTTTTTAACCTCATCATGGACAAGTCCGGATCGTCCATGTCAACATGTGCAACATCGAAAAAAAACATTATGTGCTAAATTAAAAAACAGTGGATACGTGGAACATAAATTAAATAGACAATATGTGCACCATCTAAAAAGAACATTTTGTGTTAAATTATTTTTATTTTGTTATTTTATTTTATATTATTACAAAAGGTCTAGTCTACAGATTCAAGGTTGCCCAGCGCGCCATGGAAAGAGCCATGCTTGGAATAACCTTGAGGGACAGATTTAGAAACGAATTTATTCGACAAACAAACCAAGGTGACTGAGGTGGCTCTACGGATAGGCGGGCTGAAGTGGCGGTGGGCTGGCCATATCTGTCGGAGAACCGACAGCCGATGGGGAAGACGGGTTCTGGAGTGGAGACCGCGTACAGGATTCCGTAGAGTTGGACGTCCCCCAGCCCGCTGGACCGACGATCTGAAGAGGATTGCTGGACATGGATGGATGGGAGCGGGCGATAGGGGGCGGTGGAGGGCTTTGGGAGAGGCCTACATTCAGCAGTGGATGACAGACGGCTGATGATGATGATTTTATATTATTTGTTTTAGATTTATTTTGTGGGTGTTGGACGATCGAAGTGTGCGCGGGAGATGCCTATTGGTGGCGATGAGGTTCGCAACCCATCACACCGCGTCTCCCGCGGGGCGAAATGAGAAGGATGGAGTGCCGCATCAGTAAAAGTGTGACAGTCCAATCTTTCTGCCTACCCTTTCGGGGAGACGGCGTGATAGTTATTTAGTTGGTGGACAAGATCATAGAGTAGGTCGCATCTTTTAACCTCGGATATAGGATTGGAAAAAAACTCATTAATGTGGTATGTTATGCTGACGATGCAACAATACTGGCAGAAAGTGAAGACGATCTACAAAGAATGCTTTATAGGTTCCATCTTGCGTCTGAGAGGTATGATAAGATGATATCCGTCGCAAAAACAAAATGTCTAACAATATCCGGACAGCCTCTCAGATGCAAATTGGTTGTAGACGATAAACCCATAGAACAGGTCATCCAGTTCAGATTCAGGTGTGGAGATATCTAGTTGCAGCGATCTATATAATGAAGTTAAAAAACAGACTGATAAAGCTGCATTTATCTCCGGATGTATAAGGGACACTGTCTGGGACAATAAGCATATACTAGTGGTAAGCAAAGTTAGAATTTATAAAACATGCATCAGGCCTATAATGACATAAGGAATCGAAGCAAGAACAGACACTGTCAGAACCAAACATATCTTAAAAGTAGCAGAAATGAGAACATTGCGACCTATTGTGGGAAGAACCCTTAGAGATAGGATACCCAATGAAGACATTCGCAAATCCTGCAAAATTAAAGACGAAGAGTAGGCAGAGAATTCCTAAGATCGTGATGCACGAGACTCCAGAGGGCCGTCGACCACCACAAGAGCTGGAGAGAAGGCTGGTCGTCTTAATCACAGGAAGAAAGTTGATATCCTGCTAAAACAGAACGCAAGATCTACAAACAAAAGAAGAAGAATATCATTAGGTGTCGCTCGTATTTCTGCCTACCCCTCCGAGGACGCGGCGTGATGGTTAGTTAGTTAAGTTTAAAATTCACAGCGAGTTTTCTTGGATAGAAACATTGTTTTATAGATATGAACTGAATACACATTCTTGCACACTTACACATGTCATTCAATCCAATAAACTAATTGATATTGAACTTCAATTGTATTTCTTTAATATTAGGTCCTTACATATGAAATTGGCGTAATGCCGTACTGGCAACTTTGATCTCAAATATCTTCTCTTTGGTTAGGAATTACAAATTCAAATTTATACAGCTATTTACCCAAGTATTTGTGTTTCGAAAATTACAATTAATTTGTTTTTTCCTCAATTGTTTTTTTTCTTTGCGTCACTCAGTTTACAAAATGGGAAACTTGAAATATCGCATTATTTACGAGTACGAGTTCCACCGTGGCACCAGTGCTGCAGAAACGGCTCGAAAGATTAATGATGTGTATGGCGACGATGCCGCAAAAGAAAACACAGTGCGTTTTTGGTTCCAACGTTTTCGTTCTGGAAATTTCGATCTGCAGAACAAGCCCCGTGGACGGCCGGAGACCAAAGTTGATAATGAAGAATTGAAGGCTATTGTGGAAGCGGATCCATCGCAAACCACGTCCGAGTTAGCTGCAGGCTACGGTGTTAGTGATAAAACTGTTTTAATCCACTTGAAGCAAATTGGAAAGGTGAAAAAGCTTGAAAGGTGGGTACTTCACGAATTGAGTGAAGCAAATCAACAAACGCGCGTTGACTGCTGCGTTGCATTACTCAACCGGGGAAGGGATTTTGAATCGAATCATTACCTTTGATGAAAAGTGGATCCTGTATGATAATCGGAAGCGCTCATCGCAATGGCTGAACCCTGCCGAACCAGCCAAACCATGCCCCGAGCGAAAATTGACTCGAAAAAAGTTACTTGTGAACGTTTGGTGGACTAGTGCTGGTGTCGTTCACTACAGCTTTCTTAATTCTGGCCAGACGATTACGGCAGATGTCTATTGTCAGCAACTGCAAACCATGATGGAAAAGCTAGCTGCTTAACAACCGAGGCTGGTTAATCGCTCTAGGCCACTGCTGCTTCATGATAACGCTAGACCACACACTGCACAACAGACGGCTACCAAATTAGGAGAGCTTCAATTGGAATGTCTAAGACATCCACCGTACTCTCCGGACCTTGCCCCAACAGATTACTATTTTTTTCGAAATTTGGATAACTTCTTGCAAGGGAAAAAATTCAACTCCGATGGGGCAGTCCAAACCGACTTCAAAGATTTTATTGATTCCCGTCCGAATGGTTTTTTTAGTAAAGGGATCGATGAACTACCTATGAGATGGCAAAAGTGTATAGATAGCAATGGTACATACTTTGATTAAATAAATATATTATATTAAAAAAAAATCAACTTTATGTTCCTCCCATACAAAACGCCAATTTCATATGTAAGGACCTAATATTTATTGGGTTTATTTATATACTCGAATATGATAATATCGAAGCGTTGCCGGGTCAGCTAGTACAAAATAAAAATGAATGGTACCAGATGTCGAGCGTGCGCCAGTTTGAGAAGCAGTGTCAAAGCACTTATCGTGGGTAAACCTTACAAGTACCTGTATATCCCTGGCATAAACATAATATTGTAGAGAATACAGAATCAAATCCGAATGTGGAGCTCAGATTTGATAAGACATTATTTATTTGTATAACAACACAAGTACATAACACAATACCCGTGTACGGATATACACTTGCTTATATTATACTAGTCCCCTGTTATCAAATTTAAATAACATTCTCAAAGGTACTCGTTCATTTGTTTTATGAATCACAATCAGATGATCTCTTGTTTTAAAATTACCATCATGAATGCTGATACAAGCAGAGGCAGAAACATACTACAGTAGAGTCTCGATTATCCGACCTAAACCGGCCGCGGCAAGGTCGGATAACACGGAAAATGAGAAAAACGACATTGAAAATGTGTTAATTTTATTTGCACATCAAAAACTTTTCAAATATGTACATGTAACATAACTGAATGTAACGAACTAAAACATCAAAATGCACTTACGGCAAAGTAATAAAACATGTTTTACAGTAGGTACATACTCACATACAATGCAGTAAACTACGAAACTAAACTTAAGCTTAGGTAAAAAAGTCCCGTCATTGTCTTTTGTTTACCCGCTGTTTGTCGTTTTCTGGCCTGAGAACTGAGGACTGTCGCCTGGCGCGCGAATATAATGCGTGCAGTCGGGTAAAGGAAAGGGGCATTGCCCCGGTAGGTCGGATAACTCGGAACGTCGGATAACCGAGACTCTACTGTATTGTGGCGTGTCGTGTCGTGGCGCATGCTGACGTAAAATCTTAACTCAGGCTCTCAACTTTCGCACAATTCGCTATTTCGCACATTTTTCGACTGTCGTTTTTTGCTCGATAAACGACCGCTCACTTATGTCTCAAGTGCAGTCGCACTCATCTCCGTTTGTAAGTTGGAAACAAGTTCAGTCTTGCTTTGCAGTATGGACTGACACTCCGCGTTTTGCCGATTTATCTGTTTATATACAGTACATACGTGTAAAAAATTTCGTCCTTACACATTTATATGAGTAAGAAACGAAAAAACGGCAGTGTTCATACAAACAATCTAAAATCAAGGACTCGTAAACTTCATACGATTGAGACAAAGATGGAAATAATTAGACGTTCTGAGAGCGGCGAATCTTTTGCTGCTGCTTGGCCCTTCACATGACATTAAGCGGTCTATGATATGTTCGATTTAGAAAAACAAAACGAAAATAAAGGAGTACGTTCATAATCTTAACCGACAAAGAATGATTAAATGTTACATATGGTATGTTCTACTGTATGGCTGCGAAACCTGGACTCTAAGAGTGAATGTAATGAACCGGTTGGAGGCGTTCGAGATGTGGATATACCGCAGAATGCTCCGTACACCGTGGACCGATAGGGTCAGTAATGCAGACGTTCTACAGAGAGCCAGAGCTAATAGGGAGCTGTTGTCGAGTGTGAAAGTTAGAAAGGTCTCATATTTGGGTCATGTGATAAGGGGAGAAAAATACCACCTCCTTTGATTGATATTAATGGGTAAAGTGGAGGGACGTCGTGGAGTTGGAAGAAGGCAGCTGTCCTGCGATTTCTCCGAACATGACGCTTTTTAGTAATTCATTAATTGGTAAACCCATTTTATACAATGCCTTCCTCGACTTCTTACTTCATTTATACTAATTGTATATATAATCTAAACCATTCTTCCCATATCCATTCGTTCCATATGTCCGAATCAGCCCAGCTCTGTAGTCTCACTAGATTGCCTGAGACAATACTTTTAAAGAAACATCTATACTATCAGCTGACCCAAGAGAAACGTTGAGTTTGTAGACTGAGGGAACGTTTCAATGACTCCAAGGACGTGGAGAATAACAGTACATAAGGCACGCAGGACTTAAAGGCACAGCGCAGAAACGACGCCGCAGAGAGAAGGGTGAGGAGAAAGGAGAGAGCATCTGGAGACGGTGGCGTCTTCACTTCGAACGCCTTCCCTTACCCTAGTTGACCCAGAGTGTTTGGGTACAGGATTAGGCTCTTTAGCCAAACGCGGACCCACAACCGTGAAGGACAGTCTTCCTCGGATACGAGGAACAGCCGATGAGGATGATGATGTTCAAATCATCTTAGTGACAATGTCCCAATATTATTAAAGAGACATATATGAGGCATATAAAGTATTATCGTAGAGATATCTTGCCATAAATGTACGTTATCAATTGTTAATTGAATTTCTTAGAAAACGTGCGAATTACAAAATTATACTAATTGATAAAAAAAATATTGACTGCCAAACAGATACAAACCGAACTAAAATAAAACCAAATCTAGATATACAAAAAACAAATGTTTGTCTGTCTGTCTGTCTTTGATTTTCTCGAAGATTATTAAACCATTTCGCTGGAAATATCACAGTTTGTTCTTATAAGCCTCAGGAAGGTTTTGATAGTAGTTTGAATGAAATCCAATGTGTAAAACTGTTATCCACATCAAAAACCAAACTTCATCACCACATCACGAATGAGGAGGTTCTTCAAAGAATCGAAGGAGGAAGGCACCTGCTCAGGACCTTGTCCGAAAGGCGTGCAAGATGGATCGGCCATGTAATACGTCAAGAAGGTCTCTTGCATGCCATAATGGAGGGTAAGACCGAGGGGAAAAACTCTAGGGGACGCCCACGCCGAGAGCACCTGGAGGACCTGTTGGTGGACGTGCGCTGCTCATCATATGCAGATTTCAAAAGAGCCGCACAAGACAGGGAATAATGGAAGAGAAGAATAGAAGAAATTGCTGCAAACCAATCCCAGGATTGAAACTTTCTAACTAACTAAAACTGTTGCTATGACGTATTAAAATTAGTATGAAAAACATTAAATCTGTCAAGTTGCATTGAGCTTAGCCCATAGCCACTCTGGTATGTTATAAAAGTTACGTTAAATTCAAATTTAATATATGAAAGTATTATTTTACGTTGGTAAATGAATTATCAGTGCTTTTAAATTAATTTCAAAATGCTTAGACAAGTTTCAATTACAAACAGATGACAATCGATTCGGAACATATCCGATTTTCAAATCGCATTGACAGAAAAATGTAGTTTTAGGTTGACAGGTACCGGCCCAGCACGGTTGAGATGACGGACTCCATTCCGGCCGTGTGTCAAAATAAATAACAAAATCTGTCAATTAAATAATACCAATACCCCACAACAACAAAGGCTGTCTCCTTTGATGTTTTTGATTGCTATTGGCAATACTTACAATGCTAGAGACCCACTTAAGCGACCATTATTTTTAAGGACAAGTTTTTCAGCCATTTTAAAACGGAAAAAATGTGTTTAAACGATATTCGAAATACAAACCGCATATTGTCTTTGGTACATGTCACATAACGATGAAAGAATAATTTTATAAACATAAATTACAAGTGGAAATCCATAATATCGAATCATTATTAATCAAAATGCCTTTGTTCCATTTTTAATAATAAATATACTGATGGCGGTAGCCTTTCACATCGCGTTAATAAAAAGATCTTCTGCTTTATGCTTAAAATCCAATCTTCATAGATGGCGCTAGTGTGTAGATTGAAACTAACATGTGAAGTTTGGTGTTAAATATTAACATATATACAACTTCCAAAAATTTGTCAGACATGGTGGTCATAAGAAAGATTGAATGGGGAATGTTATATTACATAAAGCGTGCGCTTAACTCGACCAATGACAGGTCATAAGTCCTGTAAACACCTCGATCACCATATTCTGTTTCCAATTTGCATCTTCGTCTGTTGATACAATTAATCCATAAATATAGTGATTTATAAAGTGCTGTTTTTAATATCTGAATAACTTCAAAATATAAATATTATAATTATAATAATACGAATGAACACGCCTGTTTTCTAGATATTTTATGGTAATGACAAATCCATTTGACAGGAAGTAATTTAAGAGAGATGATTGCATTCTAAGAAAAATTATAAAATCACTAAGATGGTTTGGACATGTGAAACGAATGGATGAGAAAAAAGAGGTTAAAAAGTGAATGGAAAAATAATCCGAGGTTAATTGAAAAAACGGAATAACGTTCAACCTGAAACGAAAAGTTTATGAAACCTGTATTCTTCCAGTCGGCCCATAGAATCCCAGAAACCCGGCTGCGAAAAAAAAAATTGAATCAAAACCCCCAAATCTAAGAAATCTTGCCCCCGCATAAACCAACAACCCACCAAATCACCTCCTAACAATGTTCCCATCAGATGTAAGAGGAGTAGCCACAAGAGCTGAACCTCTGTAAGCCAGAAGAGGTTTTGGTAAAAAAAATTCTTACGCAACCCGGGCTTCTGGGCTTCTATGGGAGTACCGCCACTGGTTGGTACTTATGGTATTGAAACTATAACAATGTCCAAACAAAGTGCCGAGAAACTGCGAGTGACTCAAAGAGCCATGTTAGGAATAAGCCTAAGAGACAGAATCAGAAAGACACGGTGAGAGAAATAACAAAATACTGACATCATCCACCGGGTGGCGACTCTAAAATGGCAATGGGCAGGTCACGTAGCCAGAAGCTCAGATAAAAAGTGGACAAGAAGACTGCTGACTTGGAGACCGTGGACGGCAAAGAGAAGTGCAGGGCGACCGCAACTACAGTGGAAGGATGATCTGAAGAGACACGTCGGAATAACCTGGATGCAGTCTGCACAAGACAGAGTGACATGGAATCGAATGGAGGAGGCCTTTTTCCAGGAGTGGACGGGAATAGGCTGAGGAAGAAGAAGACCAAATTAATCAATTATTAAAAAGCGGCCACTTTTAAAGTCGGAAAGATCAACGAACTTGCATGTTGCGACGTATGAATATTGAAGATGCTCAAGAGTTATATCAGGATAGAGCAGCGTGGCGATCCATTTCATCTGCCTAATCCTACGTGGAAACGACGGTTAGTTAGTTAAAAAACATTTCATAATAAATCAATAATAATATCCGTCCTAATTGGTCAATTTGAATTGAAAAATAAACTATGTTCTATTCTAGAGAATTTTATAACAATTCAAATCATATTGTCAGGTTTATTCAAGTTGTTATTTAATCCTGGTTTACGACATTTTATTTTCCTGTTTTATGATCACAATTCTCGGCGTGTTTTTCGTATATTTTTTCAATAAAACTAATCGATCGAAGGCCATTTTATTCCAAGAGCGAAATGAATTGCTATTAGACGTGAATAAATTTGAATCCAAAGTATTAAAACAACCAAAACATTAGGCATAATGTTGCCAGATGCAGTAAATGCATTTATTTAAATAATAAAAGTAATAGATTTATCGGCAAATCAATAATTTGAATTAATTTAAAATTGATATTTTTTTTGTATACAACAGATCGTTTAAACCCAAATACTGTATTCATTTTTTTGAACTATTGTATTGATTTTCATGATATGTGATGCCACGTTTTTATTGTCACGTGAATTCTACACCAGACTAAAGACATTGTGATAATTACACTAGACTAAAGACATTGTGATAATTACACTGCCATCGCCGGAATCGAACTCGGGAACTTCGGTGTGGAAGTTATAATGGAATGTGGTAAAGGTCGTATAATGCTGTATTTATGAATGATTTACACAGATATCATAACTTAGACTTTAACGCATTCATCACAAGCAGTGGCGATACTCCCATAGAAGCCCAGAAGCCCGGCTTGCATAAGAAATTTTGAATCAAAACTCCCAAATCTAAGTAATCATGCCCCCGCATAAACCAACAACCCACCAAATAACCTTCCTACAATGTTCCCATAAGACGAAAGAGGAATAGCCACAAGACCTGAACCTCTGTAAGCCAGAAGAGGTTTTGATTCAAAATTTCTTACGCAAGCCGGGCTTCTGGGCTTCTATGGGAGTACCGGTTTGATCACAAGGTTTGTACGACCGATTTTGACATAAGTGGTGAGAAATTGGAACAAGTTTATCAATCTGAGAAGCAGAAAAATGGAGAAAGACATCGAAATAAGGGTTGATGCTGGAAACAAAATGAAATAAACGTTTCTAGTCCCTTGTGGTATGTATCTAGTCCCGTATGGAAGTGAAGCTTGGAGTTGGCATAAGGATGAAAGTAGGATAAATGCCGCAGAAATGAGATCGCTAAAAATAATGTGTAAAAATCAATGTATGATATGAATACCGAACTAAGAAGTAAGAACCAACCCTTCCTTCCAATCCCTTCCAATTTATTTTTTTTATATATTATAGTGTTTCTCTACAATCTCTTCAAGAATACAATAGAGAGAATATAATATCTCTTCATCAATGATCAAAACTATCCACAGCATGAATAGCAATGGAAAGACGCGGATCAGAACAGGCGGAGATTTAACAAAGGAAATACCCACTATAACTGGCATAAAACAGGGAGACAGTCTGAGACCTTTTTTATTTAATTTTATTATGGATAAAATAATAGAAGAGGTGTCTTCACTGGACCTAAGTTACAGAAAGGGAAACAATGTTATCAATATAGTATGCTATGCTGACGACGCTACAATACTACCAGAGAATGAAGATGACCTTCAGAGAATGCTCCACAAATTCCACCTCACATCCAAAAAATATAACATGACGATTTCTATTAGTAAAACGAAGTGCTTAACAATATCAAAAAACCCTCTCAGATGTAAGCTGATCATCGATAACACACCTATTGAGCAAGTCATGCGATTCACTTACCTAGGCATAGAGATCTGTAGCTACAGTGACCTATATGACGAGGTGCGAGCACAAACCAACAAAGCGACAGCTGTGGCTGGCTGCTTGCGCGACACCATATGGAGGAACAAACACATGCTAACCGAAAGTAAAGTCAGGATATAGGTACAAGGCATGCGTTTGCCCCATCATGACGTACGGAATAGAGGTCAGAGCTGATACCAATAGAACTAAGAACCTTCTTAAAGTAGCAGAAATGCGAACCCTACGCTCCATCGCAGGCAAAACCCTCAGAGATCGGATCAGAAATGAAACAATAAGGTCTGTCTGTGGTGTTGAAGACATAGTGAGATGGGTAAGAAGCAGAAGGCGCTTTTGGAGAGACCATGTGGACCACATGGAGAATACAAGAATTGCAAAAATTGTTAAAGGTGGAGAGATGGCTGGACGTCATCATCCCAGGACAGCCCACCGTCGCAAACTAAGGGGAAGAAGACGAAGAAGTGTTTCTCTGTCTGTTTGTGTTGAAACCCTGACTAAGCTTCGGCGGGAGCGAAACCGGTTAGTTAAAAAACTAAATAAAATGGTGTAAAAAATATAAACTAGTATAAAAATATCACGTTCATTTATTGTTTCTTCAACAATGATGCAAAACTCCATATTAAATAATTAATATGAATGAAAACGTTTGTCTTCTAAGAGTTATATTATAATTTAGATGGAATGACATGTTTTGCTCTTCTAGGGCATTATCAAATGTATTCATATTCATTATTACCATGTTCAGAGTTATTTTTTCTATTCGTATTCACCATACATTTTTCATTGTAGAATAAATAATTAATGTGTGTGACTACGGTGTGTTTTATAATGTACTCAGTACAGGACAAAAGTGGACAAAAATAATTTGTATGGCTGTAAAACACTCACGTATGTTTTCAAACATTGTTCATAACTTTTATGAATTCAGATCGTATGAATTGGCACAGAGTGCATTTGAGTGCAGCTCACATAGTTGCATTCATAAACACGGCAAGTGCGATTCAAATATGGAATGCACGTGCATAAGTTGAAATGAGAAAACGGTTTCGAATATAAAAATAAGTATCCAATTATTTGGAAGTGGCGGCATCGCGAACGAGCTGTTTCTATGGTTATTATTTTCTTTGGTCTGAAATAGCAAGAATGTACGAGTAGTTTTTCGTTGTTTATATAAAACATTTTATCTACTTTTTATCTTATCTGTTTCCTTTATTTCGTATTATCTTAAAGACATTATGGTTTTAGCAAAATGTTATATACATTCTGTTAATTGTTATATAGATTCAAATGAAAAATATTGCAACGAATCTGTGGACCCAAGAGAGGATAATCAATAGCGCATCAAAACTTCGAAGAAACAATGAGGAACTGTACAACATATTCAAGGCCTCTAGTATCTCGTCACACATGAGACTACTCAAATTGAGATGGGCAGGGCATGTCAGATGATGCCAGACTCACTGGTCCCTAAAATAATAATAAATGGACACCCAGGTGGGAGGAGACGAGTGGGAAGACCCAGGCTGAGATGGGAGGATGAGGTAGACGCAGCTCCTCGAGGTGATAATCGGAAGACGGCGGCAGAGGACTGGCGAAGTTGAAGACACCTGTTATGAAAGGCTCAAGAGAGAGTGAGAGGGAGAGAGAGAAAGAGAGATGGAGAGAGAGAGGGAGAGAGAGAGGGATAAAGGGGGATAGAGAGAGAGGGATAGAGAGAGGGATAGAAAGAGAGGGACAGAGAGAGAGGGATAGAGAGAGAAGGATAGAGAGAGAGGGATAGAGAGAGGGATAGAGAGATATAGAGATAGAGAGAGGGATAGAGAGATATAGAGATAGAGGGATAGAGAGAGGGGGATAGAGAGAGAGAGAGGGAGTATACTCGTATAATCCTTTACCATACGAGTATACGTAAAATGACATAAATATTACTCAAATATTAAAACATACATATCATGCATTCATACTTTTCTTTTCTTTTCAAGGAATCAAATGTTACGAAAAGAAGAGTCCAACTAATTAAAAAATCGTGTTTTTGTTAAATACGCAATTAAAACTTTGTTATTGACCAGAACGATTTATTAATTATCTATTTAGAACAGGGATCTTTCAAAAATCTCATTTTTCAATTTTTTTCAATATTCGTAAGATTTTTTTATAAGATTTTTTTATGAATTTAAATACTGTTTTTTCCTACGTTTAAATTTTAAACACTTATAATATCACAATTCCTTTTTGTTCACTGAGAGTGTCGAGACAGCTGTTTCGCCAACCGATTTAAATTTTAACAGTATGAAGTATCAAAGTGTTTCGGCCAAAACAATAGACTGTTTTATCTATTTTATTTTATAAACCGCAGTCTTAACGCTTTAAGTTTTTTTAAAAATTAATAAGAATTAGTTAAATAAAGGTAATTTCAAGGTAGATAGAGACGTTTAGTGCAAATTTTTTCAATGATGTACAGGCGATTCATAGAAAGTAATCAAATACGATCTTAGATTGCATATCTTATCGAAGAGTGATATTGTAGGTCGACTTGACTCTTGAGATAACTAAATAATGGATGAGTATTCGGTCATATCAGATAGCGAGTATTCTTATAATCAAAACGTATATAACTAACTAATCTTCACGCCGTTTCTCCGAAGGGGTAGGCAGAGAGGATGCACTGCCATACTGCTTCTCTCTTCTTAGATTATTTTTATTTTTAATCGTACATATTAAAATTTTCTAGTGCCAACCCTCATGTTACAAAATAAGGAAAGGGTCATTAAGATGGTTTGGACACATGGAAAGAATGAGTAAAGACAGAGTGGTAAAGAAGGTATATGTAAACGGTGTGAACGGAGCTAGAAACAGAGGAAGGCCGAGGAAAACGTGGCACGACCAAATCAATCAAATATTGAATGTCGGTCTCGTGAGGAGTCGGAGAAATCGACGTGCGTGCATGACAAGATGTATGAACGTAGAGAAAGCGAGAGAAGTATGTCAGGACAGAACAGTGTGGTGTTCCATTCTTTCTGCCTAACCCTCCGGGGAGACGGCGTGATGGTTAGTTAGTTAGTTAGTTAGCCAACCCTCATGTATGGAAGTGAATGTTGGATCTGGCAAAAGAAGGATGAAAGCAAGATAAATGCCGTAGAAATGAGAACAATAAGAATAATGTGCGGAAAAAAGGTTGTATGATAGAATACCGAACGATGAAATAAGAGAGAAATGTAAGGCAGATGACTGGATAAAATTAAGAAATGATCCCTGAGATGGTTTGGTCATGTGGAATGGATGAGAGTAGAATAGTTAAAAAGTTGTACACAAGTAGCGTAAGTGGAAAAAGAAGCCGAGGACGACCGAGGAAAACATGGCATGACCAAATTAATCAATTACTAAAAGGCGGCCACATTCGAAGTCTGAATAATCGACGTGCGTGCATGGTACGATGTATGAATGTAGAGGAATCCCGAGAGGTATGCCAGGACAGAGCATTGTGGCGATCCATCCTGCCTACACCTCCGGGGATATGGCGTGATGGTTAGTTAGTTTTTAAGTTTCCTGTGTTCCCCTTTGTTTCCATGACCAACGTGTTCAAAATTTCCTTAGGAAAATTATTATTATTGTTTATATAATGTATATTTTTTATTATTTAATTGTATCTCAATAGAGACGAAGATGCAAATTGGAAACTGAATAAGGTTAAGCGCACGCTTTATGTAATTACAACATTCCTTCATTCATAGATGGCGTTAGTATATGGATTATATAAGTAATCTTAAAAAGATTAACATATGTAATCAAAATCTCATAGATGGCATGTTGAAACTGACATGTGAAATTAGGCATAGATTTGTAATATATATACAACTTCCAAAAATTTGTCTTACATGGTCATAAAGAAAAAAAGGTGGAATGGGATATGTCGTAATTACAAGTGCAAGTCCTGTAAACACCTTGATCAACCATATTCAGTTTCCAATTTGCATCTTCGTCTCTATTGAGATACAATTAAATCATGAATTAATAAACCACGGTGGGTGAAATCCAGTATTCGTATACAAGTATATAGTAAGTATACATTCACAAAAAATAAAATTATATTTTTTATTACCTATTCCACGTTTTCTCACCCATCCCACACTCTCTCCCACCCTCACCATATCTGTCTGAGATAATTTTATGATAGGCCATAAAATCGTGTACCATATTTAGCTCTATTTTGTGAGATTGTGACATAGAAGTGAATTGAAATAAACTAGATTAAATGTGGCCTAGATACCCTTTTGCCTTTTTTCTGGAATGGTGCATTTTCCTACTAATATAATTCCCGCGTGGAAGAGGAGCGGGCCTAGGGATTGAATGAGCGAAGTTGACGAAGGGGCCCCGCTGCGTCCTATAACAAGTTAGGGTAAGCGGTGGGTAACCTTCTATGACTTTATTTATCTGTATGTTTGTTAATTTTTTATTGTATTAACAATCACTGTATTTACCTTAAAATAAATTAAGCTTGGAACTGCCAGAAGAAGGATGAAAGTAGGATTAATGTAGTAGAAATTAGGTCACTAAGAAGGATGTGCGGAAAATCAATGTATGATAGAATATCTAATGATGAAGTAAGAAAGGAATGTAAAGCGGATGAATGCGTGATAAATAAAATTAAGAAAGGGTCACTTAGATGGTTTGAACATATGCAACGAATGGATGAGGGAAGAATAGTATAAAAGATATATGCAAGTAGTGAGAATGGAAAAAGAAGTCGAGGAAGGCCAAGGAAGACATGGCATGACCAAATTAATCAATTACTGAAAGGCGGCCATGTTCGAAGTAGGAACAATCGACGAGCGTGCATGTCACGATGAGTGAATGTAGAAGAGGCGCGAGAGTTATGTCAGGATAGTGGCAATCCAACCTCTCCGGAGAAACGGCGTGATGGTTAGTTAGTAAGATTGTTGCTATGTAATGACACCTCTACATTCATACATCGTAACATGCATGCTCGTCGATTTTTTTCAACTACGAATGTGGCTGCATTTAAGTATTTGATTCTTTCAGTCGTGCCATGCTTTCCTTGGTCTTCCAAGGCTTCTTTTTTCACTCACACTGCTTGTATACAACATTTAACCATTATTTTCTTGCCCCAAATGCCCCACAATATGTGGGTCCAAGATTGGGCTCTTTAGTCACATGTGGACCCACAACCGTGAAGGACAACTTCCACGGACACGAGGGACAGCTGGTGATGATGACGTCAGGGCAAAACTTGACCTGGTAAAGCTTGGTCAGGAAAAAAATTCAACTTTTCTTAACACTTGTAGATTTAATAAATATTAATACATATGGTACACATATATTACGTACTATCCAAAAAAAACTTAAATGGCATTGCACAATGGTGTTCTTGTACCGACCGTTATGTATGGAAGCGAAGCATGGAACTGGCAAAAGAAGGATGAAAATAGAAAAAAATGCAGTAGAAATGAGATCTCTTAGACGAATGTGTGGACACTCTGTGTATGATAGAGTGTCTAATGAAAATATAAGAAGTGAATGCGGTGCGAATGATGGTGTTATGAACAAAATAATGAAAGGATCTTTAAGGCGGTTTGGACACATGGCGGTTAACGATGTAAATGGAACTAGAAATAGAGATCTGATAAATAAAATATTGAATGTCGGCCACGTGAGGAGTCAGCTATCGACGCGCGTGTATGACACGATGAATGAATGTTGAGGAAGCTAGAGAAATATGTCATGAAAGAAGTGTGGCAGTCCATTATTTCTGCCTAACCCTTCGGAGAGACGGCGTGATGATTAGTTAGCTATTACTTGAATTATAAGGTAGGTCAAGATTCAATCACATTAAATAAACACGTTCTATTTATTTTCATTATATTTGTTCAACAAATAAGATAACATTAAAATTTTCTGATAAAGTTCGACAATTGCAATTTTTAATCATCGGTTGGCGATTAAACCTCGCCTAATACATAAAATGCGGTTTAACGTTTATGTTGTCAGTGTTATGGTTCGTTGCAAGCGAACTCTGATAAATGCAGCTGTCGATAATTTAGCACTATTTCTAAATGCATACAAAAGCATCATTTTCATATTGACTGCCAGAAGGATGAGAGCAGAATAAATGCGGTAGAGATGAGGTCCCTAAGACGTATGTGTGGTAGAACAATGGACGACAGAATTTCAGATGCTGATGTAATAAAGGAGTGTAGAGCGAAAAAAGGTATTATCAAATCAAATCAAGTCAGTTTATTTTTTCAAAAGATATTACAAACAACAATTATAGTTTAAGGCATCTATTGAGAACAGGTAAAACATAAAAATATATAATACCAGGAATGCATGAGAGATGGTTCGACATTAGGAATACAAGATACTCTCCAATGTCAAGAGTATTTGTCTTCTGAACGTACTTTCACGAATATGAAAGACGTCGATCTCCGAAGCGATCATGTTCGGCAGTTTGATTACTGGCCCCACCTGCATCACCAGGCAGGTTGGTTCTGCATGCTGGGAGATAAAAAGTCTGTGCTGACGCTGTCGCAGATAACCATTTGGAAGATAAAGATGGACAGCCTCCAAGATAACGGTGTTCTTAAATCTGAAGAAATGGGTAAGTGTGCACCCATCTCTTCTTATCTGCAAATTATTGGTCCCTAGCATGACCAAGAGGAATGCAAGGAATGAAAACAAAATTATAAAAGGATCGCTGTGTTGGTTCGGACATATAATGCGCATATCGCACGCTTAATAGTAAACTGACCGATTATGGTTTAGGTCACAATTGAGTTAACATTAGACAGAGGCTTGTGTTAACGCTATCCATTTATTTTTCACAATGTTAATGCTATCCATTCGTAGTACGACAATCGTTCACAATGTTAACGCTATCCATTCGTATGTGTTTTTCGACTGTTTTTGTTAAAACATCGACTCATGTCAGATTGAGCAAAACTTGCTTTTTTGAGTTAAGCCAGTGCTCTATTAATGTGCGATATATAAAGAAAGAATATCCAAGTAAGTATACGTTAACGACAACAACAACAACAACAAACCATCACGCCGAGAGAATGGACCGCCACACTACTCTATCCTGGCAAACCTCTCTAGCTTCCTCCACATTCATACAACGAGTCATACACGCACGTCGATTCCTCCGACTTCTAACATGACCAACCTTTAAAATTTGATTAATTTGGTCATGCCATGTTTTCCTCGGTCTGCCTCGACTTCGTACCCCATTTACATCATTAACGTATACTTTCTTAACCATTCTTTCTCCATCCATGCGTTCCATATGTCCGAACCAACGCAGCGATCCTTTCATAATTTTGTTCATAATACCTTCTTCCGCTCTACATTCCTTTCTTATATCAGCATTTGAGATTCTGTCGTATATCGTTCTACCACACATACGTCTTAGGGACCTCATCTCTACCGAATTTATTCTACTCTCATCCTTCTTTTGCCAGTTCCATGCTTCGCTTCCATACATTAAGGTTGGGACCAGAACTCCATTGTGAACGGCCGTTTTCGCTTTCATTGATAAATTCTTGTTTCCAATAACTATTTTTAAAGCTCCATTCACTTTGTTACCCGCACCAACCCTTCTTTCGACGTCACTATCCGTTCGGGCATCTGCTGTGAACATACTACCTAAATACACAAATTCTTTCACCTGTTCCAAGTTCTCTTCGTTCACACTTATATTACAAACTGTCATTTGCTCTTCCCTTTCGAAAACCATCACCTTTGACTTTCCGACATTCATCATTAAATCATTTGACTTGCATACCTCATTCATTCTCGACACCAAGACTTGTAATTCGTCCGCACTATCCGCAACGAGAACGGCATCGTCCGCGTAAAGCAGACAGTTTACAGACAGATCACTCATCTTAGCACCAGCATTTATACCTTTAAGTTCTTTCATACACTTGTCCATATACAGATTGAACAACCATGGAGACATCACGCATACGTTAACGATGTACATGGAATACGGAGTCGACTTAGATCGATGAAAACATGGCATGATCAAATTAATCAAATTATGTTAGAAGTCGGAGGAATCGACGTGCGTGTATGACTCGTTGTATGAATGTGGAGGAAGCTAGAGAGGTGTGTCAGGATAGATAAGTGTGGCGGTCAATTTTCCCTGCCTACCCCTGCGGAGAAACGGGATGATATCTATTGAAGAAATATGAATAAATATGATGATAATAATTTAATGAATAAAGAGAATAGGGGTATGCAGAGGAGACGATTCTAGAGGGACCACATCGAGAGGATGGACCCAGCGAGGATTCCCAAGATCATGATGCACGAGACTCCAGGGGGCCGTCGACCACTAGGATGGCTATCAAAGAGATGGATGTCTTGATCACAGGACCAAATTTGATATCCTGCCTAAACAGATCGGAAAATCTACATTTCAAAACTCTTGTAAATTCCTTCGTTGTGTCACGACTTGACTATTGTAATGGAATTTATGCAAACATTCCAAAACAGCAAGTAAACAAACTTCAATCTGCTTTCAATGCAGCAGCAAGACTCATTAAAGGCATTCCAAAAAATTCCCATATAACACAACATCTCAAAGAACTTCACTGGCTTAAAGTTCCAGAAAGAATCCAGTATAAAATTTGCTGGACAGGCTCTTAATTATATATCCGAACTCTGTATAACGGACAGCCTAAATACAAGGAAATCCAGACTTCGCTCGGCGAACTCCTCGGCAATAGGAAGATTACTTGAGCCGAAGCGTTGCCCCAGTACAAATTTCGGGGATCGAGCGTTTGCGGTAGCCAGCCCATCAGCTTGGAACAATCTTCCATCACACCTCAGATGCATAAATGATCCGACAGATTTCAGA
The DNA here is from genome assembly GCA_022606425.2 of Lepidostoma basale. NCBI lineage: Eukaryota > Metazoa > Arthropoda > Insecta > Trichoptera > Lepidostomatidae > Lepidostoma > Lepidostoma basale. Next base: position 530,289 of record JAHDVF020000551.1, on the reverse strand, counting down.
ACTAATCTGAAAACCCACATTTTTCATTTTTCATACCCAATTTAAAACTTGCATATTTTGTTCTATAGAATTTTCTAACCGATCGCGAATATCAATCAGATGCAGCGTTTACATTAAGATTTAAATCACGTCTGAATGCGCCCTTGAGGTGATTACATCACAAAAACGGCGCTTTAAAAGTAAGCATGTTATTATTATTAAAATAAAAGAAAAATAAATATAATAGGGCGTTCTCTTATCGACTTCAAATTTGAATATTTAAACGGCGTTCCATTTAACCTTTCTTTTAGAATCTTATATCGATTTTTAAAAAGTATATTCCTTTTTCATCAGCTCAAAACGCGCTGCAGATCTCGTTAACCCTTAACGTACCGTGTTCAAAACAAAACGCTCGCTCCCATGTGGTAAATTCAGTTTACCGCTAACTTTATCTAAATATCAAGCATATGACTCGATGAATCAAAATTTAATTTATGTCATCTTGTAGGGAATTTCATTAGGAATAGATCGATATCTATAACATACATGGATTATTTGAAAAACATATCATTATTAATTTTTTTCTGGAACCATGCGATTTCTGATATGTAATGCGTCACAGCATACGAGCGACTGGACATCAGGTATAAACTTGTCTGCGCGCCGCGGCCGGCGGGGCGAGGATAAAGGCACCTAGGCAAAATGTATAGTACGTTCAAGACAACGAGTACGTATTAATATTTGTCCCTTTTGGTAAAGTGTTAATATTTTCACAGTTCTGATATTATTAAGTTACGTGCTGCGTTTCCATCCAGTCGGTATTATTACGTACCTATTGAAAAGGTCAAAGATATAATTTATAATACGTTCAAAACAGCGAGTAAGTATTTGTCACTTTTGATAAAGTTGTAAATATTAGCAAAACAAATTCTACCTTAACACGAATGAAGGTGAGGGCAGTCTTAGAAAATATTTTTTTTTGGGATGAAGGAAGTAATTTTTTGCTTTTTTTTTTATTACGAAATATTGAGAACACTTCAATGGAGGATTACAATTTTTTTTATAATATTAAGGTCCATAGGTTTTAAGAAAATCAACTTTAAATTGGCAGTGGAAACTCAATTGACCACATGGCAACGCGACGGTTAATAAGATTGACACACCAACTACGCAATTAATTTGGCGCGAAGTGTTAACTTGGAGCTCGTTGACCTCACCAAAGTGTTCGATTTGCGAAAAAAATCGTCTGTCCCAGCCAAATTATATTGCCGTGCAACTGGACGCAGCATTTAGAAATGGGAAGTGCTCAAAATTAGATCGAACATTTGTTTCGATTAATCGATCATGTTTCGTACATCTCATAGCATTTTATCGGTACAAATTAAAAATCAATTTATGGTCAATTCGATCCCGAGGCATTAGCAAACAACGCGATATTATGTAGATTAAATATAATGTAAAATATGGTGTTCTTGTGCCGACCCTTATGTATGGAAGTGAAGCATAGAACTGGCAACATAAGGATGAAAGTAGAATAAATGCAGTAGAAATGAGATCTCTAATACGAATGTGTACTAAATCTGTACATGATAGAATGTCAAATGCAAGTGTAAGAAGTGAATGCGGTGCGAATGAAAGTGATATGAACAAAATAATGAAGATCGTTAGGATGGTTTGGACACATGGAAAGATTGAGTATGGACAGAATGGTGAAGAAGGTGTATGTAAATGACGTGAACGGAACTAGAAATAGTGGAAGTTCGAGGAAATTGTGGCACGATCAAATCAATCAAATATTAAATGTCGGTCACGTGATGAGTCGGAAAAATCGACGTGCGTGCATGACAAGATGTTAGAATGTAGAGGAAGCGAGATAAGTAGGTTAGGACAGAACAGTGTGGCGGTCCATTCCTTCTGCCTACCCATCCGGGGAGACGGCGTGATGGTTGTTTAGTTATATAAGAAGAGATGGGTGCACACTTACCCATTTCTTCAGACTTATCAGGGGATTCTTAGAGAACTCCGTATGCAGAGGTTTAGTCTATCCATCTTTATGTTCCAGATGGTTATCTTCGACAGCGCCAGCACAGACTGTTTAATCTCCCAGCGTGCAGAACCAACCTGCCTCTGGTGAAACCGGTGGGGACAGTTATCAAACTGCTGAACATGATCGCTTCGGAGATCGACGTCTTTCATATTCGTGAAAGTACGTTCAGAAGACAATACTCTTGACTTTGGAGAGTATCTTGTATTCCTAATGTCGAACCATATTTCATGCATCCCTGGTATAATATTTTTTTTTTATGTTTTACCTGGTCTCAATAGATGCCTTAAACTATAATATAATTGTTGTTTGTAATATCTTTTGAGAAAATAAATTTATTTGATTTGATATAATGTGAAGAATTGTAGTCTGTTGACTTAAGCCAGTCAGACCCGAAATAACGGAAAACGACTTATGAAACGAAGTCATCATATCATCAAAGTAATGAAGAAACAGCTTTATTGACATAATTGCACCCTCATTCGGATGGATCAATTTACTTTGGTGCTGTTCCCATACAAGTCCTGTAATTATGCCTTTCTTCACGGATAGAAGACACTTTATATGATGCGTCTAATGACAGAGAGGTTACGAGTAAAAAATGCATTACTAAGAAACTTTAATGCCAATTAATACGAATAAAAAAGTCTGTATTTTATTTTGAATTTTTATTATATTCACGACGAGGGCCCGGAAGGAGACAAAAGTCCTGGCTGCGAAACGTGAGGGAGTGGACCGGCATCCGAAGTGTGGAGGAGCTGTTTCGCCGAGGTGATCGCCAACGTTGGGGGGGACCCGATAGGGTTCTTGAAGAAAAAGATATTCATGGAAATAACATGTTTCGGATGTATTTATAAGGCATTATCAAATTATTATTTTGACATGTCATTCTCAAAAATTATAATAAAACTTCTAGAAGAGACGTTTTCATTCGTATTATATATTTAAAATTGAGGTTTTCATCATTGTTTAAGAAATAAATAAATAAAAACAACAACAAACCATCACATCGTTTCTTCGCAGGGGTAGGCAGATAGAATGAACCGCCACACTACTATACTGACACGCCTCTAATGAAAACATCTTTTTTCTAGACGTTTTATTATTATTTTTTTGAATGACATGTTTCGCCGTACTTTTGATAATGAAAACAGGCGAAACATGTCGTTCACATAAAATATAAAAAAAACTTGTATAAAACAGACGTTTTCATTTGCATACTAATTATTTGATATGAAAAACATTTAAAAAATCGTTTTTCGATGCTTTCAGACGTCAATCCCACCCCTAGTATGAACGTACCTATTTATTAACACTTAGATTTAAAATATGTATTCTTATTTTCTAAAATAGAAAATCACGGGTTCTTGTAATAGTTTTGGCACGCTTCGTTTCAAAATAAATAGATATGCCACTACAGAGAGCATACTTTACAAATAGCAATAATTTTCTGTGATAACATTGTGGCATCTTTAAAAGATTGAGATCCTTCTTAAATATTTACTCAGGCAAGTCTCCATTAAATATTATTCACGATTCAAAACATGGCGCTTGTTCACAGAATTCGTCAAACGTTCTTCTACACTGCCAGATGTTCATCAACTAGATGGAAGCTGGACAAAGAGAACCAGAAGAGGGCAGTCCCCTTCGACGACTTTCCGACTATCCTCAAGAATCAAAACTTGCGACTGATATTCCAGGAGATGGGTACCAGCATCATTAGCCCTTTCATTACGGCTCGGTCAAATACTATAAATATTTCTAACCAAATTTTGTTGAAAACTTATATTTGAATGATAAATGTGGGCTATTTTTGGATATTATATTTGTTCGGTTAAGGCCGTGCCACACTGTTTGAAACAAGCTCTCCACAAGGGTGACCTTGATGGAATGTGGAGCCCCACATGTGGAATGCGTGTTTACAACAGTTTACAACACGCATACTATGCGCGTCCGTCCACAAAGGTTGTTGAAGGTCAAACGAATTTTGGTTTCAAACAAGTGTCTACACAGTTTTAAACCGCCGGTGGAGACCGATGTGGAGAGCTTGTTTAACAGTGTGGCACGGCTTTTATCCTCAAGTTATCAGATGATGAATAAAAAAGTACTTTATATATTAATACACATTCATAATTCACTGTTTTTTTTCTGTACCAAACAAATATAACAGAAATTGATTAAAAAATATATTCAGAGTAGAATTTATCACAATTTATAATAAATAACAGATAATAATACAAACGAAACGTCAAAAATCAAATGCGCGCGCGACGCAGCGACGCACAAACGAATATAGTATAATGGCGGCCGATGGGATACTTCACAGATGTGATTTACCGACAGCGCGCATGTAAACCATAATTATGACGAAGTAAAACATATTTAATTTATTATCTTTACAGATCTCTGTAAAAGATAGATGTAGGAGGGTATTGTAGTAATTTGTGGTTCCAAATTCTTACAGTAAATGTCACTACGAGTACTGCAAAGTCGCAAAACGCTATATCACGGCTAGTCAGAAAGGATGGACAGCCATACTGCTGTCCTAACATACCTCTCTAGCTTCCTCTACATGCAAGCTCGTTGATTTTTCCGATTTCGAATGTGGCCGCATTATAGTATTTGATTTATACATAAATATTTGTTATATAAGTATATATAAATATTATAAGAGTCCACAAGTCCTTTAAGCAAAACGAGAATATAAAAACTGAATGAACAAAATGGTCACATTTTAAGCCCCTGCGGCACACCTGAGAAATTATTTTTAACGGTTCTCGTATTCGCGTAAGTGCACCAAGGTTATGATGGCAAAAAGTCAAAGTGAATAATGAATACTAAATAAATAACCTTGTATTTAAGTATTGTGACAGTACCTTTTGACGCAGGCATAGTACAGTATTACAGTTTATTGCCGAACACTCGGTCATAAAGATTCAAAAAGAGAACACGCGAATGTGCACAAGAATGCTTATGTATTGAAATTTCATCCACCACTGCAGTTATTTTTGAAATACGAATTCGAATACAGAACTTGTAAAAATAAGAACTCTTTGACCACTGGTTCTCAATTTTTTTTAACCCATCGCCTACTAGCAAGGCTTAGATTTCGTATTGCCACCCCATAACAGTTTTTCGTGTTCCTACCGTTTTCCGTTTTCGTGTTCCTATAGTTTATGGTGCAAAATTAACGAGAAAGTAGTGGACTTGCTTCCTCTGAAACATGGTAATTGATATAACGATTATGGAATAAAATAGAATAAATACATAATCTACATTCGCCACCACTTTGTGTTTTGAATTTACAAATGATCACGTTTTCAAAAACATTGTATTCATAAATTTTTTTACATTTTTTTTTTCAGAAAAATGTTTCCGACCTCAGACGTCCTTCGTCGGTGTCCTTTTTTAAGTTATATTAATAAGTATAAAAATTTACACCGCGGAAAGACGTGTGCGGTCCGAAACACATTTCTAAGTGCAAAAAAAGTATTGTAAAAATAAAACGTTTATTTATTTATTTATTTATTGAACATTTACCAAGTACATGGTTTTAATACCTCCCAACTGGGGTAACCCGTTCTAGGTTTGTTTCAATTTTGAAACACTGTTATAATACGTACCATAATTTATTTATTAATTTCTATAAAATTTTAACAGCTGTTTCGCCAATCTATGCTGTCATCATCAGGTGTTATAATAAAATACTGTTTATTGTAACACCCGATGATGCCAACATAGGTTAGTGAAACAGCTGTCGCGACAATTTCATGGAAATTAATTAATGTGATTGTGATAAGTATTTCAAACTAACTAACTAACTAACCATCACGCCGTTTCCCCGAAAGGGTAGACAGAAAGAATGGACTGCAACACTTTAATCGATGCTGCACTCCATCCTTCTCTTTTCGCCAACGCGAGAGACGCGGTGTGATGGGTTGCGAACCTCATCGCCACCAATAGGCATCTCCCGCGCACACTTCGATCATTCAACGTCTACATAATAAATCTAAAACAAATTATATAAAATACAATGATATAAAATAAAATAACAAATAAAAATAATTTAACACATAACGTTCTTTTAGATGGTGCACTTGTCGTCAGCTGGACGATCCGGACATTTGTGTTTATGTAATTTTTTATTCCACTGTTTTCATTTTAATTAGGCACTTTAATTAGTATTTCAAAATTTTAAATAATAATTAAATAAAACGATTCTTAAATAATAATTAAATAAAACGATGTTTTTTAACTACCTTTGTCTTTATTTAGACAGCGACCGGTTTCGCCAGGCTCGCTGTCTAAATAAAGACAAAAGTGGAAGTAGTTAAAAAAACATCGTTTTATTTAATTATTATTTAAAATGAACTTCCATCAAGAGATTTCAGTAAAATCATTTGATTATCTTAAAAACGATTCTTTTAAACTACTTCCACTTTTGTCTTTACTTCAACAGCGACCGGTTTCGCCAGAATCGCTGGCATCGATAGACTGGTCTGTGAAAGAACTTCCATCAAGAGATTTCAGTAAATTTGATTATGTTTATTCATTCGTTAATTTCTCGGCGCTACATCCCGGTGTGGGACTTGGCCCCCTCCACAACGGTCCTCCACTGGCTTCTGTCCCTGGCCATCTCTCTACTATTTAAAAAAAATTAATATTGTTTCAAAATTAAAACAGTTGATATTGTTAAAGCATTCGAAAAGTGGACGCACATAAGAATGCTACGCATTTTTGGACCTATATGTTCAACAATGCAAGTGTGCTACATAGAGCATGAGTTGATAGACGATTTCTGGCTGTAATCAAGGTCCGGAAGGTGTCCTACCTGGGCCATGTGCTAAGATGAGATATGTACGATCTGCTGCACCTTATCATAAAGGGTATAATAGAGGGTCGTCGAGGTGTGGGGAAAAGAGGGATTTCCTGGTTCCGGAACATACGTGATTATACTGGGATTAGAACAGTCGAGACGCTGTTCAGAACTGCGGAAGACAGGGACGTGTACTCTTAAGTGATAGTCGACGTCAGGGAGGACCCGACATTACTCATAAAGATAAAGAATAATAATTATTATTTTAAATATTATTTGTTGCTTCTTGAATAATGATGTAAAATTTCATTTTAAATAATCAATACGAATGAAAATGTTTTTTTTTTATGAAAAATGTATTATAGTTTATGGGAATGACATGTTTCCCCTTTCTAAGACAGCAACCCCCGGACAAATTTCAGAGATCGTGACGTCTACTCATGGAATAATTTTTAATACCTTACGGTATTGATGGTGCGCCTACGCAGCGGCCACCCGTGGCCTTACGGTATTGAAGTGGTTAAGAATAATAATGTTAAAGCTACACAGGTTAATGTTAAAACTGTCAGCTATACAAAAATTAAAAGACTGGCTGAAGACAGGACTGAGTGGAAGGAGTGAGTAAAGCTTGTTGCAGAAGAAGAAGGGAATGTTTAAATATTACAGTGTTTCGGCCAAATTAATTGATTATCTAAAATACAATATTATTACAAATATAACGAATATATTTATAATTTATATTACATATGGATTATATTATAAGAAAAATCTGCAATGTGGAAGATGTCGTGCGATGGAGAAGACTGAGAAGACGCTACTGGAGAGATCATGTGGAAAGAGCATGTTCTGAAAGAGTGATAAATATAGCCGCAAATAAAGTACCAACAGGAAATCGACCTGTAGAAGACCACCTAAAAGATGGCGAGACAAGTGGACGTCTGCATCCCGGGAACAGGCTCCGAGAAATAACCATGACACAGTCCTAATTAAAGCAGAAAAAGAAAAAGAAGAAGAATATACACACATATACAAAAACAACATTTTTATTACCATTGCAAGTTGAAATTGGTGTCCATTTGGTTATGTTTGTAATTATACGCATAGCCAATAAAGCGACATGAGTAGACGTTAAGTATCGACTTTTGGCGGGAATTAATTTGTTTTCGATGCTATAAACATTAATTGGCCCGAAGTTGTCTACTATGTTCGGAAATGCAAAACAAATTGTACTTTGAACAACGAATTTGGGGCAAAATGGAAGAATATTGGAAAACAAGTCATTCATTATGGGAGAATTGGTTTTAGTGAAAACGTAAAATTTTATGGCTAATTTTGAATGGACGGTATCACTTCAGTAGGAATAGAATTATTAAATTGGTACGTGAAATTAGCATATAATAACATATCTTTATATATAAAAGTCGAATATATAAAAGTAGAATTTGAATTCAACACGAATTACGATAAATACCAAATATTTCTAAAGGCTTTGCAAGGCGAAACTCAACTTTCATCAATATATAGGGTGTTTTTTTAGAGGTACATATTCAATATGAAAAAAAAACACATTAAAATAATGTAAATGTCTATGATATTGGCTTTATTTAATATATAATTTTATGCCATTATTGTTTAAATATGATTTCGGGCATATGAGCGCCACGGCTAGCTCGAATGAAGCGCAATCGTGAGATCCAATTTTCGACAATTGTCGTCTTTGTGGATGCGTATTATCCACTAGAGTGTACGTGGTGCGAAAACGATCCATGGTATTCCGAATAACTTGCTCGGATGGACGATTATGTCGACCGTAAAATGGACGTAGTGCACGATAAGTTTGGCGAACTGAACCATGATTTTCAAAATAAATTGGCACAATTTGCAAGCGCTGTTCTGACGTCAGTCTATTCATGGCGAAATGGCAAAACGTACTGACTACAAATCAATTGTCAACTGTCAAATTGACAGTCTGTAGAAACAATGTTGCCAGTTTAAAAACCAAACCTCTAAAACAACACCCCATATTATAAAAACTAACTATCCATCACGCCGCCTCTCCAAAGGGGTAGGCAGAAAGAATGGACTGCCACACTTGAACCGATGCGGCACTCCATCCTTCCCTTTTTGCCCTCGCGGGAGACGCGGTGTGTTAAAAACTATATTAAAATAAACTAACTAAATAACCATCACACCGTCCCCCAAAGGGATATGCAGAAAGAATGGAATGCCACATTTTTCTTACCCGGCATACTTCTCTTGATTCCTTAACATTCATACATCGTTTCATGCACGCACGTTGCACATTCTCAGACTTCTCACGTGGCCAACATTCAATATTTGAATTATTTGATCGTGCCACGTTTTCCTCTATTTCTATATTTTATATTAAGTTTTATATCATTGTTCAAGAAACAATAAAAAAAGTAACTCACTAACCATCACGTCATTTAATAAAAACTTTATTCTTTTATGACAAACCCTAATGCATTGACAATCGGACAGATTTTAAATTTCACCTAAAAACCCACCTTTCAAATTACGCATAAACTGAAAACAACGGTTATCTGATTGCTGGTGTCAAATGCAGCTCTCATGACTGAAAACATTGTCAAAGCGCCCTTGAGGTGAGCTATTTACGAAAACGGCGCTTTACAAATTAGCCTAATTATTATTATATTATTATAAACGCATAGAAAACAAAAGGAAAACAATTAGGTGTTGTTAATTGTGAAATGTTTAACGCGTGTGAAAAAAAATATTTATATTAAAAGTTAAAACTTATTACTGATTACGATTGTGCAGTGAACCAAGTTTTTAAAGAGAAAAAATCTTTATTTCCGTGAATATTTCATGGGTTGCAACTAGTTTTAAGCATATTTATTTAGAACTTGATTTTATTCAAGTTAAATTCTAAATTCTGTGTATGATAGAGTGTCGAATGAAAATATAAGAAGTGAATGCGGTGCGAATGATGGTGTTATGAACAAAATAATGAAAGGATCATAAAATGGTTTGGATATATGAAAAGAATGAATGAAGAAAGAATGGTAAAAACATAATATGTTAACGATGTAAATGGAACCAGAAATAGAGAAAGACCGAGGAAAACGTGGCACGATCAACTGTAATAAATTCGTTTCTTCTTGTACTCGTACAGAGGCAAGTTCAGGGAACTGCGAACGAAAACATTTCATCTTTTCGACGACCTTTGTTGTGCTATGAATGCCACACCGAAGGTCCCGGGTTCGATTCCCGGCGTTGGCACTGTGATTGTCACACTGTCTTTAGTCTGGTGTAAAATTCACGTGACAATAAAATGGCGATAGATTAACTACCTATCACATGTCACGAAAATCAACATGATAGCTTTACACTTCACATCGATTCAATGCGATCAAATAAACGATCAAATAAATCAAATATTGAATGTCGGCCATGTGAGGAGTCAGAGAAATCGACGCGCGTGCATGACACGATGTATGAATGTTGAGGAAGCGAGAGAAATATGTCAGGAAAGAAAAGCGTGGCAGTCCATTCTTTCTGCCTACCCCTTCGGAGAAATGGCGAGATGGTTAGTTAGTTTTTTTATTAGTATTTAGAACTTGATTTTATTCAAGTTAAATTCTACATGCAAAGCGATAAAAACAAATATCAGTATTCACTTGTTTCATTCTACTCGTACATTACCGTAGAAGAATTATTTTAAATTTAGAATAGCTATTTACATAATCTTGTGCTGAGCCCTTGGAATTCTCTATTGTTCCCGAGATGTTGCAGGCTACCTGTACGAGTATATGCATGGGGCATTGAAGATTGTACAGGTCCCCTTACCTCGTGGTCTGGTAGATAATTTCTTACTCATCCGTGTTCTGGGAATAGCGTGTCATCGCCGCGTCTCAACGCGTCCTCACAACTTTATTATCAAAATAAACCATTTCAAAATGTTTGCTTATTTTAAGTTTATACATTCAGCATGTATGTACTATATTAAACAAGATATTAATAAAATCGAAGTACGTGAACAAGTCAGGAAAGCCTCTGCCGTGTCAGGATGCCTGAAGAATCTGGTCTGGAAGAACAAGCACATGCGTATCGACAGCAAGATCAGAATCTATAAAACATGCGTGCGACCTATCATGACGTACGCTGTAGAGACGCGGGCTGACACTGTGCGAACCAAGGGACTACTAAGAACATCGGAGATGAAGGTCCTAAGATCAATTACTGGAAAAACCCTCCGAGATCGTGTCCGCAACGCAGACATAAGAAAAACCTGCGAAATAGAGGATATCGTTCAGTGGAGTAGATCCAGAAGAAGATACTGGAGGGACCATGTAGCCCGAATGGATGGTGACAGACTCGCATATACAGCCGCTTATGAAATCCCTTCCGGACACCGCCCACCTGGAAGACCGCCTAAGAAATGGAGGGACAGCTGGATCTCATCATCCGACGAGATATGATTTCTGTGTCACAGATCGTCAGATCTATTAAAAGAAGAAGAAGAAGATTTAAAAATTGCGACGAGAATGTATGAGGTATGCAAGTCAAACGATTTAATGATGAATGTCGGAAAGTCAAAGGTGATGAGGAAAGTCAAAGGTGATGAGGAAAGTCAAAGGGAAGAGCAAATGACAGTTTGAAACATAAGTGTGAACGAAGAGAACTTGGAGAAGGAACTCATCGCGCTGTGATGAGGTTAAGAGCACTCTTAACCTCATCGCTAAATCGATGTAAAGGGTAAAGCTATCATATTGATTCTCGTGACGCGTGATAGGTAGCTAATCTATTGTCACGTGAATTTTACACTAGACTAAAGACAGTGTGACAATCACAGTGCCATCACCATTATTTGTTTTGAAAAATGCAACTAAGTAGGTACTTGTCAACTGAGACATTCATATTTGGTTAAAAAAGGGGGGAATTTGTCCGGTAACATAACAATAAAAAATATTTTTAATACGAAATAAATTCACAAAACAATTAATAAAGTCAGTAAATAATACAATCCTCTAATGTAATAAATATAATATTACAACAACAACAACAAATCATCACGCCGTTTCCCCGCAGGGGTAGGCAGAGAGAATGGACCGCCACACTACTCTATCCTGACACACTTCTCTAGCTTCCTCCACATTCATACATCGAGTCATACACGCACGTCGATTCTTCCGGCTTCTGACATGACCAACCTTTAATATTTGATTAATCTGGTCATGCCATGTTTTCCTCGGTCTACCTCGACTCCTAACTCCATTTACATCGTTAACGTATACTTTTTTAACCATTCTTTCTTCACCCATGCGCTCCATATGTCCGAACCAACGCAGCGAACCTTTCATAATTTTGTTCATAATACCTTCTTTCGCTCTACATGCCTTACTAATATCAGCATTTGAAATTCTGTCGTACATCGTTCCACCAGACATACGTCTTAGGGACCTCATCTCTACCGCATTTATTCTGCTCTCATCTTTCTTCTGCCAGTTTCTTTCTTCTGCCAGTTCCATGCTTCGCTTCCATACATACGGGTTGGGACCAGAACTCCGTTGTGAACGGCCATTTAATAATGCAATCCTCTAATGTAATAAATATAATATTACATTATTATATATTTCGATTCGCCCGAAATCTTTTGTTTACCTTGTAATCATTTTTTTAGTGTGGACCCAAGAGAGGTTATACTTTAAAAAAAATTCCTTGAGTTGCATTCTGGCAACATCCGAGATGCAAAAAGGTCCGCCAATGCGCATGGCAATGACCCTATAAAACGCTGAAAAGGTTCTGCGCGGACAACCAATGCGCAGCCTGCATTCCGCCTGCGATATGCAGGCGCTCTAACCTTGAAAATTTAGAATTCGTGGAAAATGCGTCCGCTGACAGAATATTTGGCGGGAGTTGCGCGAAAACGACGAACGGCTGGAAGCGTTTGAGGTTTTTTTACCCACGGCTAGAATAAAATGTTTTGGCTAAATCATGACCAGATGAAGTCATAATGTGGGGAATTTTTACTTTTTGCGAGATGCTCGGGACTTTTGATGGTAGTCATTTGGTTTAAAATTTGAGAATAATAATAGGTCGGGAGATGCAATTTGTTGACGATCGGTCATTATTTGCCGCAAAGACACGTTTTAAATAATTTTCTAAAAACTGCAGGTATTTTGTATCGAATTATACACTTTTTCCTTTTCAGATGCAAACCAATCCTAGGGATTGGTTTGCAGTAAAGTCTTGCACTTCGTCGTCCTCTGCACTTGGTCTTCTGTAGCCCTCTTCAGCTTTACACATAGAAATGATATATCTTAGAAGAATGTGCGGATACTCTGTGTATGATAAGAGTGTCGAAAGAAAATATAATAAGTGAATGCGGTGCGAATGATGTTGTTATGAACAAAATAATGAAAGGATCATTAAGATGGTTTGGACATATGGAAAGAATAAATGAAGAAAGACTGGTCAAAAAATTATATGTTAACGATGTAAATGGAACCAGAAATAGAGGAAGACCGAGGAAAACGTGGCACGATCAAATAAATCAAATATTGAATGTAGGCCACGTGAGGAGTCAAAGAAATCGACGCGCGTGCATGACACGATGTATGAATGTTGAGGAAGCGAGAGAAATATGTCAGGAAAGGAAAGTGTGGCAGTCCAATCTTTCTGCCTACCTCATCGGGGAGACGGCGCGATGGTTAGTTAGTTAAGTTATAGTTGCATTTGTTTTATTATAAAAATTTGTTCGAATTCTAAAATTAAATAAAGGAAACTGTCGGTTGATCGCTAATAAGATCACCCTTAACAATTCTAGCCGACAGTATATTATGTATTTTTCACTATAATCATAAATTCATATTTTTTATACGCGAATTCAAGTAAAAAAAAAACACGTTTTTATTATATGTATGAGTCAGGTGTATTCAAATTCGTGGACAAGTTTCTTCTTGTTGGGACGTAATGAAGCATTATTTTGATAATGTAAAGTGAAACATGTCAACAGTATTAAAAAAAACTAATTAAAATCCGGATTAAAATATATGCTTTATATGTAGACATGCACCAATTAAATTTAAATATTAATAGTGATATCGTAATAAAAGCATATCAACCAAATGCTGTGATAAAAAATATTATGCGCTGACATCGGCATGCTCAGCGACGCTGAAGAAACCAGTCACAATAATATAAGTCTTGTGGATTTTAAAAAAAAAACAAACATAAAATAAATATGCCAACACCCCGATGTAATCAAGAAAGAGTACGAATATATTTTGAATACAAAAGAGCGAAAAATACAAATAAAATACAAAAGCCAAAATTGAACAGGTAGACCAATTCAGATATCTCGGAGGCGAAGTAACCAGCCCTAATGACCTTCCCAGAGAAGTAAGGTCACAGGTAGATAAGGCTGCAGCGGTTGCAGGCTGCCTGAAATATGTCATATGGAGAAACAAGGACATGAGGACTGATACGCATCTATAAGACCTGTGTGCGACCAATCCTCACATATGGCATTGAATCGAGGGCAGACACTGTCAAGACAAAGAGCATGCTCAGGACAACCGAGATGAAAACACTCCGCGCTATAGCTGGGAAAACCCTACGGGATCGAGTTAGGAATACAGCAATCCGAGAAATCTGCGAGGTCGAAGATGTGGTCAGATGGGGACGTCAAAGACGGCGATACTGGCATCAACATGTAGAACGAATAAGCTCAGATAGGATACCATACATAGCTCTCCATGGAACGCCAAACGGACAACGCCGACCAGGAAGACCCCCGAAACGGTGAAGAGAAAGCTGGAGTTCAGCGTCTCAAGAGGACCCGCCTGAAATAACAGACTCCTGAGTCTATCAAAAGTGAAGAAGAAGAAGAAAAGAGCGAGAGAGGTATACTTCGATTCTCTACGAAAGCAATTCGAAATGTACACAATGCGCAGGCCCGAGAACGTTTCTATATTATTTTGAATTTTTATCTGATTATTTTTGTATGATAGTAGTGTGGAAAACCAAAGGACAACAATTTAGTGTTGTTAATTGGGAAGTTTTTAACGTGTGTGAGAAAAAAATATTTACATTAAAAGTTAAAACTTATTGCCTTTTGGTGGCGATGAGGTTCGCAACCCATCACACCACGTCTCTCGCGATGGCGAAAAGAGAAGGATGGAGTGCCGCATCGATTCAAGTGTGGCAGTTCATTCTTTCTGCCCACCCTTTCGGGGAGACGGCGTGATGGTTAGTTAGTTAGTTAGTTAAAACTTATTGTACAGTGAACTAACTTTTTAAAGGGTAAACATTTTTTTACCTCTGTGAATATTTCACGGGTTGCAACTAGTCGTATTATATTTTTGATATTAGAAATTATCTTGTATTGCTAAAGTCGAACCATTGCTCATGCGTTCCTGGTATTTTACCTGTTTTAAAATATATGTCTGAAACTTTGAGAAAATAAACTTTTTTAATTTGATTCCAAACACTGTGAAATGAGAGTACGAAAGGTGCCTTCGCGTGTGGTTTAACTATAATACCCGGCGCTTGTGGAAACGACAGAAAGTTAGACAAATCTTCCACCATAATGGCGAGATAAATAGAAGATATGAGACCATATTAGGCCCATCCGTACAAAACTAGCTTGTCATTATCACGAAGAACAAGAAGACTGAAATAAATGAATTCTAAAAGTTTATTTTTCGTACCCATTCTTCTTCTTCTTATGCCACATCAGGTTTCTCCGATGTTTGCCGTCACTTCTGCAAAGCTTCTCCGTCTTGCGCCGCCCGGAATTACTGCTCTACACTCCTTATTCCCGTCCAGTATTTAATATTGTGCAGCCAAGAACCTTGTCTTCACCTAGGACCACGTCGTCCTTCAATTTAGCCCATTTGAACCAATAAAAAAACTGCAATGTGTAAATTATTACGTTGCAATAAAAATAAAAATATATTTTTAAATTAAGATACCGTTGGTTTCTAATTTGGAGAAGTATCTAATTGGAGAAGTATCGACTTCTAACAAGACCAACCATTAAAATTTGATTAATTTGGTCATGCCATGTTTACCTCGGTCTGCCTCGACTTCGTACCCCATTTACATCATTAACGTATACTTTCTTAACCATTATTTTTCCATCCATGCGTTCCATATGTCCGAACCAACAAGCATATATCGTCTACATCTTTCAAAAATTTGTCAGACGTGGTGGTCGTAAGAAGTGCGAAATGGAGAATGTTGTATTACATAAAGCGATCGCTTAACCCAACCAATGACAGGTCATAAGTCCTGTTAACGCCTCGACCACCATATTCTGTTTCCAAAAAACAATTTACATCTTCGTCTCTATTGAGATACAATCAATCCTTAAATGATTAACCCGCAATGGGTAAAATCCAGTATTTGTCTATAAGTATTGGTAACATTCAAGAAAACTTCGTTGGTTTCTATATGGTTTGGCCAGAATATTGTTTGTTTTGATACTAGTTAAACCAGCGTTATCCACACAAACATAGTTATTTAAAACTGCAAATAAATCTAATAATAAGTAAACAAAAACAAAAGATATACGTATACATTTTAAATATGTTCTCTGGTATCCTCTACTCCTCTACGAAGACGTTTCGGAGGATACCAAAAACCAAATAACCAAGAACGGTGAAAAATTACGACTTTACATTTACATATTCATTAAGATTCCGAAAGAACGGAAAATTGAATTATTTAGCGTGTTTATTTGGCGCATAAAGAAAGAAGAAATATTAATACCAGCCGGTTTCGCTCTTTCAAACTTCTTTATATACAGTTTACACGGACAAAACTCTATCGATTGATTAGGGGCAAAATAAAGTATGAACAATGATAAGACTCCATATTAAATAATTAATACGAAAAAAAACGTTTATTCTAGAAGATTGGTTATATTTTATGGGAATGACATTTGATGGTAACTCAGCAAGGCGAAACATGTCATTCCTACAAAATATACAATAATATAACTTCTAGAAAGCAGACGTTTCATTCGTATTAATTATAAAAAACCAACTAACTAACCATTTCGCCAATTCCCCGGAGGGGTAGGCAGAGGGGATGGATCGCCACAATGCTCTGTCCTGGCATACCTCTCGGGGTTCCTCTACATTCATACATCGTACCATGCACGCACGTCGATTATTCCGACTTCGAATGTGGCCGCCTTTCAGTAATTGATTAATTTGGTCATGCCATATTTTCCTCGGTCGTCCTCGGATTCTTTTTCCACTCACGCTGCTTGTGTACAACTTTTTAACCATTCAACTCTGATCCATTCGTTCCATATGTCCAAACCATCTCAGGGATCCTTTTTTAATTTTATCCATGATGCAGTCATCTGCCTTACATTTCTTTCTTATTTCATCGTTCGGTTTCATCTTTCTTATTTCATCCATCATACAACGTTTTCCCGCACATTCTACGAAGTGATCTCATTTCTACGGCGTTAATTAATTAATTATATAATATTAATTATATAATTAACTTCTAGGTTTTCTTGAATTCTGTTATATTGTACGTAAGTGATAGTGCAAGAGCTGTGAGCTGCTGAAACTGATCGAAACGGAAAAACATGTGAAATCAAATAATTAATACGAATGAAAACGGCGTTTTCTAGAAGTTATATTTTATTTTATGTGAATGACATTTTTCGCCTGTCTAAGGCATTATCGAATCACATTTGATGTTTGATAATACCTTTGACAGGCGAAACATGTAATTCACATAAAATATAATAAAACATCTAGAAAACAGACGTTTTCATTTGGATTAATTAAATAATAAGAATAAGGCTAATTTGTATAGCGCCGTTTTCATAAGTAACTCACCTAAAAGGGCGCTTTGACATGTTATTTATTCATAGGAGATAAGAATTATATTTAGTATGTCTTGCATTATTAGAAGATATTAAGAAAATAACTAACCATTACGCCGTTTCTCTGACAACTCTCGCGCCTCTTCTACATTCACACATTGTGACAAGCACGCCCGTGGATTGTTCTTACCTCGGACATAGCTGCCTTTCAGTAATAGATTAATTTGGTCATACCATGTCTTCCCGATATATTTCTCTCGGTTACTCTACATTCATACATCTTGTCATGCACGCACGTCGATTTCTCCGACTCCTCACGTGACCGACATTTAATATTTGATTGATTTGATCGTGCCACGTTTTCCTCGGTCTTCCTCTATTTCTAGCTGCATTCACGTCGTTTACATATACCTTTTTCACCATTCTGTCTTCACTCATTCTTTCCATGTGTCCAAACCATCTTGACGACCCTTTCATCATTTTGTTCGTAACACTTTCATTCGCACCGCATTTTCTTCTTATACTTGCATTTGACACTGTATCGTATACACATTTGTCACACATTCGTCTCAGAGATCTCATTTCTACTGCATTTATTCTACTTTCATTCTTTTATAGCCAGTTCCATGCTTCACTTTCATACATAAGGGTCGGCACAAGAACACCTTTATGCACTGCCATCTTAGCTTTTCTGGATAAGCTTTTGTTTGCGATGACAACTTGGTTTTACTTAATCCAAGTTAATGGTTTTACTTGGATTAAGATATTATTGTGATTATTACAATCTTGTTTACTATTATAAATTCTTATCCTTCTTCTGCCGGTTCCATGCTTCTCTTCAATATATAAGAGGTTTGTGCGTATGTTTTAAATAGAAAACATACATAGAAGCTTTCAGCTGGCAAAAGAAGGATGAAAGCAGGATAAACGTCGTAGAAATGAGACCACTAAGAAGAATGTGCGGGAAAACGTTGTATGATAGAATACCTAACGATGAAATAAGAAAGAAATGTAAGGCAGATGACTGCATCGTGAATAAAATTAAAAAAGGATCCCTGAGATTGTTTGGACATATATAGTAGAATGGTTAAAAAGTTGTACACAAGCAGCGTGAGTGGGAAAAGAAGCCGAGGACGACCGAAGAAAACATGGCATGACCATATTAATCAATTACTAAAAGGCGGCCACATTCGAAGTCGGAATAATCGACGTGCGTGCATGGTACGATGTATGAATGTAGAGGAAGCCGACAGAGCATTGTGGCGATCCATCCTCTCTGCCTACCCCTCCGGGGAAATGGCGTGATGGTTAGTTAGTTAGTTAGAAAACATACTCACTGCACCGGCCCTGATTACATATACGAGTATGATATGGCGAACAAGATTTTGTTGAATATTATGAAACAAATAAACTGTTTCGAGGGATGTTGGAGAAAAGCTTTCGATGAAGTTCGCACTTAACCTCAGGTAACATGCGAAGTATTGTGACAGACGGGAAATTAATTCGCGTAATCCGCGGGCGACTAGACGCAGACATGTGCAGGGGACCGGTGACCGGTCGGAAATAAACTCAGGCAATAAAACTGATATTCAGATTTTACCTTTGTCGTCTGGGATTCTGGCATCCGCGGTTATATTCCTCGTTTCGAGAAATTGCCTGACTTTGCTGCAGCCGCTTTCCTCGATAGTCCTATCCGGGTTATCCACATTTTTCGACAGAACACCGTTCACACACAAGAGCAGGATCAAACCAAAACCACAACACGTATATTTACACGGCATTTTTAACATAATTTTGTTTTGCAATTTTCGGATCTCAACTTGTTCGATAAACACAATCGGCACGGACAGCGACAGCGCGCGATACGTCCGCTCGCAATCGTCGAATGAACCAGACTGAACGGCGGGCGGGAGGAAGGAGGATAGCCCTGGCCGCGTCTAACAATAAGCGAGGCATGCGCCGAGCAAATTAAAACGACCACACAAAAAAATGACCACATTTACACGTATACAATACGCAATGAAATGAACCTTTTTACGCATTGCCTACGCTTTATCATATAATTGTTTTAACGCAGTCAGGCCTAAAGGCATTTCGCGCAGACTGTGATATACGTATAGGCTGTTATGTAGGCACCCGGTCGCCGCTGTATTGGTGTGAATACGTAATGTGGCAAGGGATTTTCGTTCTTACGCACGCAGTGCGTAAGGGCGTCGGCGACCCGTCTGAGGAAAGCCCGAGTAAAAAGCTCGCGTGCCAATAGCGCAGGATACCATCGGGAAATTCGGTGTGTACTTTTTAACATCTAAAGTTAGAAGCGGTGCGGGCGCACGGTGCGACATACTATAATTAACAAGAACTCTCTTTTAATCTACCGATAATAACACGCGATCGATACAACAAGATAAATGCTGTAACAATTTTTGACAGTAGCACTATACCGCATTGCACTTTCGTCCATTTTTGGAACGGTTTCATATTGAGACAATTACATGTCTCAAAATTATAATGTATGATATATTTTTTTGCGGTTAAATGATTATTTTTATCCACTGAAGCAAGTATGGTGGCACATAATGGAGTTCTAGTGCCAACCCTTTTGTATGAAAGTGAAACTTGGAGCTGGATGTCGGATAAAAGCAAGATAAATAGCATAGAAGTGAAATCATTGAAAACGATGTATGATAGAATATGAAACAGTGAAATAAAAGGCAGATGATTCCTAAGAAAAAAATATCACTTAGATGATCGGGATAGAGCTGCGCGGGATCCATCCTATCTGCCTACCCCCTCGGGGAAACAGCGTGATGGTTAATTAGTTACTAACAAGAACAATTTCTCACGTCAAATCACATAAATGGGCGAAATCCGAATGTCGTCTAGAAAGAGTACGAGAATATTTTAAATATAAGAGAGAGAAAGAGGATTACTTCGATTCACTAACTAACTAGCAATCACGCCGTCTCCCCGAAGGGGTAAGCAGAAAGAATGGACTGCCACACTCTTCTTTCCTGACATATTTCTCTCGGTTCTTCAACATTCATACATCGTGTCATGCACGCGCGTCGATTTCTCCCTCACGTGGTGGACATTCAATGTTTGATTTATTTGATCGTGCCACGTTTTCCTCGGTCTTCCTCTGTTTCTAGTTTCATTTATTTGATTATTTTGTTGAATCGCTCTTTACATCATGACAGCGTGAGCCAAATCGATGTAAAGGGTGTAATTCTCGTGACATGTGATAGGTAGCTAATCTACCGCCATTTTATTGTCACGTGAATTCTACACCAGACCAAAGACACTGTGACAATCACACTGCCCTCGCCGGGAATCGAACACGGAGCTTTCGGGGTGCCAGTCAATGCACTTACCACTCGGCCACGAAGGTCGTCGTTAATCATTCTTTCCATGTGTCCAAAACATCTTATCGTTCATTTCATTATTTTGTTCTTAACACCATCATTCACTCTATCATACACAGAGAATCCACACATTCATCTAAGAAATCTAATTTCTACTGCGTTTATTTTACTTTCATCCTTCTTTTGCCAGTTCCATGCTTCACTTCAATACATAAGTTATTAAACATTTAGTTTTTTAGGGGTAGAAAATACTATACTTCCTTTTTCCTTATCAATCACCCTAACTTTCAAAGATTCGACCTTCGTGGCAGAGTGGTAAGAGCTCTGACTGCCATACCAAAGGTCCCGGGTTCGATTACCGACGATCGCAATGTGATTGTCACTATCTTTGGTCTGGTGTAGAAATCACGTGACAATTAAATGGTGATGGATTAGCGCTACCTATCACATGTCACGAGAATCAATGTAATAGCTAAAAAAACAAATTGTATACAGTAATTAGGTTCAAATGACCTGTTGTATTCAAAAAAAAAATCATTAATATAGAAACTTGTATCTATAGGTTTATCGATGTAAGTATTGTACGAAGTGGAAAAAGAAGCCGAGGACGACCGAGGAAAACACAGCATGACCAAATTAATCAATTACTAAAAGGCGGCCACATTCGAAGTCGGAATAATCGACGTGCGTGCATGGCACGATGTATGAATGTAGAGGAAGACCGAGAGGTATGTTAGGACAGAGCTTGTGGCGATCCATACTCTCTGCCTGCCTCTCCGGGGAAATGACGTGATAGTTAGTTAGTTTAGTTAGTTGGTAACTGAAAGGAATAAATGCTGGTGCTAAAATGAGTGAGGTGTCTGTAAGTTGTCTGCTTTACGCGGACGATGCCGTTCTCGTCGCAAATAGCGCAGACAAATTATAAACCTTGATGTCGAGAATGTATGAGGTATGCAAGGCAAACGATTTAATTGTGAATTTCAGAAAATCACAGCTGATGGTATTTGAAACGGATGAGGAAATGACAGCTTTAACATAAGTGTGAATAAGGAGAACCAAGATCAGATTACTGAATTTGTATAGGCATTTAGGTAGCACGTTAGCAGTAGAATAAATGCAGTAGAAATTAGATATTTTAGACGGATGTGTGGAAAATCTGTGTATGATTGAGTGTCGAATGAAAATATATATAAGAAGTGAATGCAGTGCGAATGAAAGTGTTGTAATCAAATTAATGAAAGAGATCATTAAGATGGTTTGGACACTTGGAAAAAATACTAATTCTACCTACCCACCCCTTCTGGGGGACAGCGTGGTGGTTGGTTAGTTAGTTAGTTCAGTTATGTTCACAGCGAATGGTCGAACGGACAGTGACATCGAAAGAAGGGTTGGTCAGTCGTATTCTTAATTTGTTTCCAGTGAAGTTAGGTAATTCTTCATAAGCTAGTATTTCCTTCTATTTGTTGTGAAGTGTGGATTAGTATTCATTTGTACCTAATAAACCTAATTACATTGATTTACATTTCTTAGAAATTTGCTGATATAAGAAAGGAATGTAGAGCGGAAAAAGGTATTATGAACAAAATTATGAAAGGATCGCTGAGTTGGTTCGGACATATGGAGCGCATGGATGGAGAAAGAACGGGTAAGAATGTATACGTTAATCATGTAAATGGAGTACGGAGTCGAGGCAGACCGATGATAACATGGCATGACAAAATTAATCAAATTTTAAAGGTTGGTCATGTTAGAAGTCGGAAGAATCGACACGCGTGTATGACTCGTTGTATGAATGTGGAGGACTCTAGAGAGGTGTGCCAGGATAGAGTAGTGTGGCGGTCCATTATCTTTGCCTACCCCCGCGGGGAAACGGCGTGATGGTTTGTTTGTTTGTTTGTTATTATTAAATATGGAGTTTTATTTGCTTATCCCTTCCTTTTTTTCTCTAACCCCCACCACTCTGACTTCGCATTATTTGTATTATAGTTATTGGTACCTCATTACATTAATTTGCATTTCCTAGAAAATCGATATGCTATTTATTTCAAAGGTAAACATTTTTTCTATTATCCCTTTCGCTCTCGCACCCCCTCCTCTGATTTCACCGCTATTTATTATTATAAATGTACATGTAAATTGTATGTTTTTTTTTAGTTGTTATGCTGCCCTGTTGAAGCTTGGGTCCAAGCGAAACTAGTTGGCATCAATTATAACATCCATACCCTGGTTAAATACAAAGTTTTTATATTTATTTTATATATTTACTATTGATTAAAATGCTTGGTACAAGTCAGTCAGAAAGAAAGTATTATGAACAAAATTGTGAAAGGATCACTGCGTTGGTTTAGACATACGAAACGCATGGATGAAGGAAGAATGATTAAGAAAGTATACGCTAACGGTGTGAATGGAGTAAGGAGTCGCGGGAGACCGAGGGAAACTTGGCATGACCAAATTAATCAAAATTTAAAAGTCGACCATGTTAGAAGTTGGAAGAATCGACATGCGTGTATGACTCACTGTATGAATGCGGAGGAATCTAGAGACGTGTGTCAGGATCGAATAATGTGGCGGTCCGTTCTCTCTGCATACCCCTTCGGTGAAACGACGTGACGGTTTGTTGTTGTTTCCCGTTAAATGTGGAAGATTTTAGAGAGAAATTTGTAAACGTAGAAAAGTGTGGCTTTTTGCGACGTGACCACATTTTATCTCTGTGGGATTATGCGATATGGCATCCGGGAATAAATTCCAGAGAGACGTTAGTTTTCCAAGACAATTATGATCGTTTTATCCTAAAATAGGTAACGTATATTTTTTTAATCTACAATTAATTATGATAAAATCGTCAATTTTCTGTCTATTATAGAAGGCTGTATCAAACAGAAATGCAATGTTTCGCCTTATTTATCACTATTATACTAACTAACTAACCATCACGCCGTCTGCCCGAAGGGTTAGGCAGAAAGAACGGACTGCCACACTTTTCTTTCCTGACATATTTCTCTCGCTTCCTCAACATTCATACATCGTGTCATGCACGCGCGTCGATTTCTCTGACTCCTCACATGGCCGACATTCAATATTTGATTTATGTGATCGTGCCACGTTTTCCTCGGTCTTCCTCTATTTCTGGATCCATTTACATCATTAACATATAATTTTTTTACCATTCTTTCTTCATTCATTCTTTCCATATGTCCAAACCATCTTAATGATCCTTTCATTATTTTGTTATGACACCATCATTCGCACCGCATTCACTTCTTATATTTTCATTCGACGCTCTATCATACATAGAGTATCCACACATTTGTCTAAGAGATCTCATTTCTACTGCATTTATTCTACTTTCATCCTTCTTATGCCAGTTCCATGCTTCGCTTCCATACATAAGGGTCGGTAGAAGAACACCATTGTGCACTGCCATTCTAGCTTTTTTGGATAGGTTTTTGTTTGCGATGACAACTTTAAGTGCACCATTCACTTTGTTGCCTGCCCCAACCCTTCTTTCAATATCCCTCTCCACTCGCCCATCTCTTGTAAACATACTGCCTAAATACACAAACTCAGCTACTTGCTCCAAGTTTTCACCATTCACGCTAATGTTGCAGACTGTCGTGGTTTTTTCCTTTTCAAAAATCATTACCTTGGACTTATTAACATTCATCATCAGATCATTTATCACTATTATATTAACAAATAACTAACTAACTAACTAACCATCAGGCCGTTTCTCCGGAGAGGTAGGCAGAGAGGATGGATCGCCATATTGTTCTATCCTGACATAACTCTCGCGCCATTTCTACATTCACACATCGTGACATGCACGATCGTCGATTGATCCTACTTAGAACATGGCCGCCTTTCAGTAATTGATTATTTTGGTAATGCCATGTCTTCCTTGGCCTTCCTTGGCTTCTATTTCCATTTACACTACTTGTGTATAACTTTTTAACCATTCTTCCCTCATCGATTCATTGCATGCGTCCAAACCAACTTAGTGACCCTTTCTTAATTTTATTTATCACGCATTCATCCGCCTTACATTCCTTTCTTACTTCATCATTAGATATTTTATCATACATTGTTTTTTCCGCACATTCTTCTTAGTGATCTCATTTGTACGGCATTTATCCTACTTTCATCCTTCTTCTGCCAACTCCAAGCTTCACTTCCATACATAAGAGTCGGCACTAAAACTCCATTGTGCACTGCCATTTACTTCAGTCGATATATTTCTATTTGCGGTAGTGACTTTGAGTGCACCATTTATTTTGTTTCCAGCTCCAACCCTTCTTCCGATATCTTTCTCCATTCTTCCATCTCTTGTAAAAATACATCCCAGATAGACAAATTCGGTAACTTGCTCTAATTTCTCAGCGTTCGCACTTATGTCACAATCCGTCATACATTCTTCCTTTTCAAATACCATAACTTTAGACTTTGACACGTTCATCACAAGGTCATACTTATTGCATACTTCGTACATTCTTGACACTGGGACTTTAAGTTCGTCCATGCTGCCAGCGATTATAACAGCGCCGTCTGCATATAGTAAACAGCTGATGGACATATAAGGTTCCCACCACCACCCGAGACTGTTATAGGACGCAGCGACGCCCTTTCGTCAGTCTCGCTGCACTATCTAGGCCCGTTCCTTGCTGTTCCCGTTCCAGCTGATGGACATATCGTTCATTTTCGCACCAGCGTTTATGCCATCTAATTCTTTCATACCATCAAATAATTATGATAATAAACAAACAAACCATCACGCCGTTTCCCCGCAGGGGTAGGCAGAGAGAATGGACCGCCACACTACTCTATCCTGGCAAACCTCTCTAGATTCCTCCTCATTCATACAACGAGTCATACACGCACGTCGATTCCTCCGACTTCTAACATGACCAACCTTTAAAATTTGATTAATTTGGTCATGCCATGTTTTCCTCGGCCTGCCTCGACTTCGTACCCCATTTAAATCATTAACGTATACTTTCTTAACCATTCTTTCTCCATCCATGCGTTCCATATGTCCGAACCAACGCAGCGATCCTTTCATAATTTTGTTCATAATACCTTCTTCCGCTCTACGTTCCTTTCTTATATCAGCATTTGAGATTCTGTCGTATATCGTTCTACCACACATACGTCTTAGGGACCTCATCTCTACCGCATTTATTCTGCTCTCATTCTTCTTCTGCCAGTTCCATGCTTCGCTTATGATAATAATTATAATAATAAGACCTTTGCAAGGCGAAACATATCGTTCACGTAAAATTTAATAAAACTTTTATAAAACAGAAATTTAATATTGATTTTTACATCATTGCTCGAAAAACAATAAATAATAATAATAATTTCTTCTATAATCGCAATCACATTGTGTTGGGGATTCACATTTGAATATCTTTTTTAAAACATTGTATTTTCACAACACTTTTTTGCACCTTTCACAAACACAGACATGTTTCGGAACACAGACTTTTCTTCTTCAGTGTATGAATTTTAAATTATCAAAAAGTTATTAAAATAATGATAATCTGTTAAATTAAATAACTTTGTCTTTGAATCACAATTGTATTTTATTTTACGCGACAGCTGTTTCATCAACCTATGTTGACATCATCAGGTGTTCGAATAATACATCAAATGTCAAATTTTCGTGATTTTTCGAATCTTTATGTGCATTTGTTCTTATGTCAATTTGAATAATTTCATTGATTTAATTTTGAAGTTCTTGCTGAAATTGAATTAGGTACCTAAATATTTTAATTTAAAAGAACGTTTAGTTACTATTTACAGGAGAAAATATTAAAAGTGGAAAATATAATAATAATAAAACAGTACTTAAAGTCATCGCAAACAAAAACCTATCCAAAAAAGCTAGAATGGCGGTGCACAATGGTGTTCTTCTACCGACCCTTATGTATGGAAGCGAAGTATGGAACTGGCAAAAGAAAGATGAAAGTAGAATAAATGCAGTAGAAATGAGATCTCTTAGACGAATGTGTGGATACTCTGTGTATGATAGAATGTCGAACGAAAATGTAAGAAGTAAATGCGGTGCGAATGATGGTGTTATGAACAAAATAATGAAAGGATCATTAAGATGGTTTGGACATATGGAAAGAATGAATGAAGAAAGAATGGTAAATAAATTATATGTTAATGATGTAAATGGAACCAGAAATAGAGGAAGACCGAGGAAAACGTGGCACGATCAAATAAATCAAATATTGAAAGTCGGCCATGTGAGGAGTCAGAGAAATCGACGCGCGTGCATGACACGATGTATGAATGTTGAGGAAGCGATAGAAATATGTCAGGAAAGAAAAGTGTGGCAGTCCATTCTTTCTGCCTACCCCTTCGGGGAGACGGCGTGATGGTTAGTTAGTTAGTTATAATGGGGAATAAGAAGGAATTTGGTTATTTATATCATTTAGTTTACATTTTTTGGCCTTTAAAATTTCAAAATTTTCCAATTTTTCTAATTTTTGAGGATTATTAGTTATATGTAAAAAAATTGCGTTTTTGGTCTTGAAATGATAGTCAAAATTCACACAATGATTGGCCATTTCCGAAAAGATTTTTCTGTTTTTGTTACAGAAGCAAAGTTATTCAATTTAACAGTTTAAAATATTAAGGCAGATCTACTTGTTAGCATGGAACTGGCAAAAGAAGGATGAAAGTAGAATAAATGCAGTGAAATGAGATTTCTAAGACGAATGTGTGGCAAATCTGTATATGATAGAGTGACAAATGCAAGTATAAGAAGTGAATGTGGTGCGAATGAAAGTATTATGAACAAAATAAGGAAAGGGTCATTAAGATGGTTTGGACACATGGAAAGAATGAGTGAAGACAGAATGGTAAAGAAGGTACCTATATGTAAACGGCGTGAACGGAGATAGAAATAGAGGAAGGCCGAGGAAAACGTGGCACGATCAAATCAATCAAATATTGAATGTCGGACACGTGAGGAGTCGGAGAAATCGACGTGCGTGCATGACAAGATGTATGAATGTAGAGGAAGCGAGAAAAGTATGTCAGGACAGAACAGTGTGGCGTTCCATTCTTTCTGCCTACCCCTCCGAGGAGACGGCGTGATGGTAAGTTAGTTAGTTAAAATATTAAGGTATCATAGTGTATCGGCCAAAACAATGGACTATCAAATAATGATAATGTTCGTGAGAAATTGACAAATTGAACGAACCATTGCATAATAAGTACGGAGTTATACACAATTGTTTTATCTTCTTATTGCGCCTTATAAGGTATCCCCGATGTTGACAATTACTTCTGTAAAGGCTTTCTCTGTCTTAGCCCGTCCGGAATTAATTATCCACGCTCATTATTCCAGTCCTGTATTTAACGTAGCGTAGCCAAGACGTTAAAAAAATCAGTGTAAATATTTCATTTAATATTTTTAACGATGGTAATTCATTGAGGATCAAATAACAACAACAACAACATACCATCACGCCGTTTCCTCGCAGGGGTAGGCAGAGAGAATGGACCGCCACACTACTCTATCCTGGCATCCCTCTCTAGCTTTCTCCACATTCATACATCAAGTCATACACGCACGTCGATTCTTCCGGCTTCTGACATGACCAACCTTTAATATTTGATTAATTTGGTCATGCCATGTTTTCCTCGATCTACCTCGACTCCTTACTCCATTTACATCGTTAACGAATACTTTTTTAACCATTCTTTCTTCACCCATGCGCTCCAAATCGCACCGTGAGTGTAAAACCGAAACAAGTGCAAATATACAGTTTGGAGATATGGGAGTTTAAAGACTTCATATTGCTTGGAAAAACTGTTTTTTTTTTTTAAATAAACCAATGATTTTCGGTTTATAGGTATATTACTTTAAACTGAAAATAATTGGTTTATTAAAAAAAAAACAGTTTTTTCAAGCAATATGAAGTCTTTAAACTCTCATATCTCCAAACTGTATATTTGCACTTGTTTCGGTTTTACACTCACGGTGCGATATGTCCGAACCAATTCAGCGATCCTTTCATAATTTTGTTCATAATACCTTATTTCGCTCTACACTCCTTCCTAATATCAGCATTTGAGATTCTGTCGTACATCGTTCTACCACACATACGTCTTAGGGACCTCATCTCTACCGCATTTATTCTGCTCTCATCTTTCTTCTGCCAGTTCCATGCTTCGCTTCCATACATAAGGGTTGGGACCAGAACTCCATTGCGAACGGCCATTTTCGCTTTCATTAATAAATTCTTGTTTCAATAATTATTTTTAAAGCTCCATTTACGTTGTAACCCGCACCAACCCTTCAAATAACAAATGTCTCAAATATAGAAATACGCAGAGAAGTCCAACAGAAGTGTCAGTAAAAAAAAAAAATCTTAGAGAATACATCAATTGCAGCAAAACACCATTATTTAGAGCCACTGTATTTAGGGTAGAAATAACCTTGATGTTATCCAACCTCCGATAAGACAGGAACAAAAATAATAACAAGAATAATTAATTGTATTAACTAACTAACTAACCATCACGCCGTTTCCCCGGAGGAGTAGGCAAAAAGAATGGACCGCCACACTGTTCTGTCCTGACATACTTCTCTCGATTCCTCTACAATCATACATCTTGTCATGCACGCACGTCGATTTCTCCGACTCCTCACGTGACCGACATTCAATATTTGATTGATTTGATCGTGCCACGTTTCCATCGGCCTTCCTCTATTTCTAGCTTCGTTCACGTCTTTTACATATACCTTCTTCACCATTCTTTCTTCACTCATTCTTTCCATGTGTACAAACCATCTTAATGACCCTTTCATCATTTTGTTCATTACACTTTCATTCGCTCCGCATTCACTTTTTATACGTGCATTTGACACAATCATATACATAATTAATACGAATGAAAACGTCAGTTTTGTAGAAGTTTTATTATATTTTATGAATGATATGTTTCGCCCTTCTAAGGCATTATCAAATGCATTATCAAATACAGATTTACCACACATTCGTCTTAGAGATCTCATTTCTACTGCATTTATTCTACTTTCATCATTCTTTTGCAGGTTCCATGCTTCACTTCCATACATAAGGGTCGACACAAGAACACCATTACGCACTGCCATCTTAACTTTTTTGGATAGGCTTTTGTTTGCGATGACAACTTTAAGTGCACTATTTACTCTGTTGCCTGCCCCAACCCTTCTTTTAATATTATTCTCCACTCACTCATCCTTTGTAAACATACTTCCTAAACAAACAAATTCATCCACTTGTTCCAGATTTTCACCATTCACACTAATGTTACAGACTGTCATGTTTTCTTCTTTTTCGAAAATCATTATCTTGGACTAATTCACATTATTCACATTCAGGATCAAATAACAAATGCCTCAAATATAGAAATACGCAGAGAAATCCAAAAGGTCAACGAAAACGAAGTGTCAATAGAAGAAGACAAATAACATCTTTGAGAATGCTTCAATTGCAGCACAAAATCCTTATTTAGAACCACTGTATGATGTTGTCGAACCTCCGATGAAGAAGAACAAAAATAAGAACAAGAAGAATTAATTTTGTTTGGGATTAAAATTAATAATCTAAGATAAGTTTATATTAAATTAAATTACTTACTTGCTTCCTATGGCCATACAACTCTAAAAGAGTTTTATACTCCTTGATGATTTTCCTCCAAGTTTCTCGATCCTGCGCCTTTTGCTCCAGCAGTCCGTTGCGTCCAACCTAGCCAGATCAGCCAGAAAATTCTCCATTAGACCTTCCTAGAGGTCTTACTCCGGCCGATGTTGAATAAAAAATAACAATAATTAGAATTTGAACACCTTTCATTATTTATTATACTTAGGATCATTGTGATAAATTAATATTGGGAACTTGTAATCCATCTCGTAATCCGTCCATCAAATATTGCACAACATAAACGCAATGCAATATGGTGGCGTTTCGGTAAAGACGTTTGTCACGAAAAATCGAAAAATAAGATAAGTACGCAGATTTGCCATAAAATATCTTAAAAAGTTCGGTAAAGAATAGAATAGTAAGATGTAGATAGCTAGAAACATTGTTTGTAGGTTATTTTGTAATAAAAAATATTAACATTAATTCTAAAAATCACGAACAGTACAAATGTTGCAAAACTTAATTTGGCTCTTAAGCAAAATGATACAAAATAATCATCCAATATTTAATGCGGTTGAATTAAAATATTTTATTTGATAATAATAATTCTTAAAATCCTTAATCTCCGTATAAAAAAAAAATTACTTTTAAGATAAACTTACAGACTTACAAATATAAAGAAAACGAAACACGTACATCCATATAATTTTAGAGAAAATCATAGGAATAAGACTTACCCACAATTAAAATACATGTTTTGTTTTATTTTTAAATGGAATTAATTACTCACGTGAAGTGTAACACGTTTTAATTGTATTTCAAAAGTTGAACCAGTTGACGAAGTTACGAGTACATGGACACTATTTTTTACATTAATATCTTAATAATTACTTTATAACTAATTAAATAAAATTAAGTAAAGTTAAAAACATATATTTTAATTCAAGAACACCACACTGTCTTCGCCATAACATTGCAAAATTATTTCACCACTACACGAAATAACTTTTATTGTGATTTCCCCCAGAAATGTTCCTGAAAAAGACTGTTCTTATGTACTTCTAATTACCTTTACTACTGCCCTCTATGATTTAAAAAAAAGCTAAACTGTCATTTTAACGTAACCTTTATTAAATTGGTTTGAGTCTTGGATAAATATTATCCAAGACTCAAATGTGGACTGTTCTTATGTACTTCTAATTACCTTTACTACTGTCATCTATGATTTTTTCAAGTGAAACTTTCGTTGTAACGTTTGCTGTATTAAATTGGTTTTTGAATAAATATCCCAGACTCAAATGTGGACTGTTTGCATGTACGTCTAATTACCTTTACTACTTCCATCTATGATTTTTAAGCAAAACTTTCGTTGTACGTTCCCTGTATTAAGTTGGTTTGAGTCTTGGATAAATATTATTCAAATGCAACGACCTGTTTTTGCCAAAGTTCTTTTTATTCATAAATTTGTTATTAACAAAAAATAAAATAAAACAAATGAGAAATATTTAAATCTTTTTTAATAAAACGCAGGTACACGGAAATAAGAAAAATAACACTTTGAATTTAATGACAAAACAAAAGACAAACAAAGAGATTCTTAATAATAGTAATAAGAAATTTTAAGATATCTATTCGAGAAGAAAAAGGTTTCTCATTTAAAAATGAGTACTGTTGACAGTTGATTTCTATTTTGAAAACCTTTAGGTGCCTTACCGCTAACTGTCTTTGATATTTTTAACTTTAACTTATTTATATGAATGTGATTTTAGTTCTAGCTTGGTTGACTTGCCAGACATTCAGTTCCTCGTAAGTTTCAATGCAGGAGTCCACTTGGTCAGGCTTGAATCCTTTGTCAACGCATCGCTCAACAACTTGAGATATTTTCACGACCTTTGTGGGCCCCGTCAGCTCCCTGATGATGGAGAATATCTTGTCCGACGGGTTGACGGTGCGTTGGGCGTGAGGATCGTCCACGTGCATCAGTGATTGCTTCGACATCTCCATCAATCGGATTGCTTCAGACACATCTTCCTTTTCGACCACGTCAGACAACCTAAAAGAATCATATGTTTCTCACTTTAGCAAATAATGAATAAAAATGCCATATCATATTCGTAATCACTTTGTGTTGTGGATTTAAATTTTAATAACTTTTTTAAATCATTGTATTTTCACAATACTTTTACACTTTTCAGAAAGGTCAAGGTCTGACATGGAGGCCACACATTACAAATAAAGTCAAAGCCGGGTCAAGAGCAATCTCAGCCCTCTACCCAATGTTAGCTAGAAACAGTAAACTAAGCACCGACAATAAACTCTTGATATACAAAATGGTCATAAGGCCGATATTCACTTATGCAGCCCCAATCTGGGGCTATGCAGCTTCGAGTCACATACGAAAACTCCAAATCCTGCAAAATAAGGCTATCCGTTTATCGCTTGGTGCGCCTTCGTGGATCAGGATCGATCGATAGATGAATTCATTCTGAAACTTGCCGAACGTTTTTACAAAGGACTCCCTCACATCCTAACCCCACAATAAAAGACCTTTCAAATTACGACCCAAACACCTCCAGCCACCACAAGCGCCCAAAATCGATCCTCCTTCAGAGGAACACTCCGGGCCACACAAACCATACCCCCGCATAAACTAACAACCCACCAAATCACCTTCCAACAATGTTCCTATCAGACGTAAGAGGAATTAGCCACATGAGCTGAACCTCTGTAAGCCAGAAGAACCAAGTCCAAGTGATGGTCTTACAACTGAATTAATGTAATCTTTCTGTTTATTATTATGTATTGAACCTCAAAAATTCAATTAAATTTACTTATACTCTAAGTATACGTAGACCTCATCTATTCTGTATTTATTCTTCTCTCATCCTCCTTCTGCCAGTTCCATGCTCCGCTTCCATACAAAAGGGTTGGAAACAGAACATGATTGTGAACTACCATTTTGGCTTTCATTATTTAAAAAAATAAATGGCATGGTTGGATAATATCCCCGGATAAACGAAAAAATAAAATACCTTAATCGAGCCAAAGCGGTGGACAGGCGGAGAATAGCCAGCAAGTTCCTGGCCGAGGTGAATGTCATATCGCGTGAGTTGCGAGCTTCTTTCCTCAACTCCACATAAGAAGCTAAAACAAAAAAAAAACTTATATAAAAACATAGAGACCACATATAATAATTAAATCGCACCGTGAGTGTAAAACCGAAACTTTGTTGTATTTTTATAATATTTTACCTGTACTTAATAGATGCCTTAAACATATTCCTGTTTGTAATGTCTATTCAGTTAATAAACTGATTTGATTTGATTTGATTTGAAACAAGTGCAAATATAAAGTTTGGAGATATGGGAGTTTAAAGACTTCATATTGCTTGGAAAAACTGTTTTTTTTTTTAAAGAAACCAATGATTTTCGATTTATAGGTATATTACTTTAAACTGAAAATCATTGGTTTATTAAAAAAAAAAACAGTTTTTCCAAGCAATATGAAGTCTTTAAACTCCCATATCTCCAAACTGTATATTTGCACTTGTTTCGGTTTTACACTCACAGTGCGAAATAATCATATAAAATATAAACAACTACGAGGGTTGTCCGTAAAAAGTTTCCCTATTTTTTTTCACAATGAAAATCATTTTTATTTACATCGAGTAATACATCATTGGAAAGCTTAGACTTTCAGCTATTTTTCTACATAGTCCCCGTTGACTTCGATGCACTTTTTCATCCGGGTCACCAACTTTTTGATTCCCTGGTCATAGAAGTGTCCTGCCAGGCCGCGAAGGTAACTCAGAACCTCTTCTTTCAGCTCCTCTTCGTTTGCAAAATGCGTTCCACCGAGGTGTTTCTTCAAATCAGGGAAGAGATGGTAGTCGCTCGGGGCCAAGTCCGGACTGTATGGTGGGTGTAGGACGATTCCCATCCGAATTTCTCAATGAGCGCGGTGGTGTGCCTTGAGCAAACCTTAGAATAACCTAAATATTCTGTTAGGATCTTGTCTATAGTTGTCTTGCTGACATCTGGAATCATCTCGCTAAGCTCCCGAACCGTCAGTCTTCGTTCTGCCAGCATTGCTGCTTTCACTTTCGCAATCGTTTTGTCACTGACCGATGGCCGTCCGGACCGCTGTTCGTCAAGGACGTCTCTGCGCCCTTCTTTGAATTCTTTGCACCACTTGTGCACCATTTGAGTAGGCTGACTTTTTGTGCACATATCGAGAGGATTTGTGACATTGCACTGAGGATGTTGGGGTTCATCGTCCGGATCGGAAGAGTTTTCGGAAGAGATGTTGGTCTTTTTGTCCCCGATAGATATCTCCGACAGCGACAGCACAGATTGTTTTACCTACCAGCCGCCAGAACCAATCTGCCTCTGGTGACACCGGGGGGAAGAGCAATTAGTCTTTCATATTAGTGAAAATACGTTCAGGGGACAAATACTCTTGACTTTAGAAAGTATCCTGTCTTCTTAATGTCGAACCATCACTAATGCGTTCCTGGTATTATGTTGTATGTATATAATATTTGACCTGTACTCAAACATTTATGCTGTTTGTAATGTCTTTTGAGTAAATAAACTGATTTGATTGATTGATTGATTGATTAAGACTAACCGACAATATAATCGGTGAGGTCTTCAGGAATGCTGGGGTCCTTCTTCTTGCAGAGGGAGATGTATCTCCGCATGAGACCCATGTCCAGAGCCTTGACCCGCGAAGGAGGCTGCTTGCTGTGCGTGTGGACGTAGGTGATGTGGCGGGCTAGTTCCAAATCTTTATCCCTGGAATTTAAAATTTATTATTACTCTACATACTCGACATACATACAACTCTGCAGATGCCGGTCCCAATCCCGGATAAAAAAGGAGGAGCCTATATGCCATAAAAACAAATACAAGCTCACAGTACAGAGAAGAAAGCTTTGAACAATGGACTACTCTGGAAGCCGACCAAAGCATGAAAACGGACAAGAGTATTAAGCAGATAAAAAGTAGAGTTGCCTGCTGGAATATCACAAGGATGATAGCAATCAAGATATTAAGAGATTGCGTGAGGAACACCAGAACAAGAGAGATAATTGAGACAACGAAGAAGGAACTGGTACAGTTTAATCCAACAAATGGACGTCACCAGACTCCCCTATATTTCACTACATAATCAGCTTCATGGGACTACCCTCTCGGGAACCTTACACTCCATCACAGGGTGAACTCTCAGAGATTGGATCAGAAATGAGATAAGGTCTGTCTCTGATGAAGCAGAAAGCGCTTTTGGAGAGAAACATGTAGACCGCATTTAAGATACAAGACTTGTGAAAATTGTTAAAATGAAAACCCCAATAGCAAGAAACTACCAGGAAGGCCAGCGAAGAGATGGAGGGATGGCTGGATGTTATCATCATTCACCGTCGCAAGCAGGTCATACAACCTAGACCAAAAGGAAGTACTGGATAAATGTTTTTTTTATCTGTACCTGTTGGGCTTGTCTTGGATGAGCCAAAGAAGATCAAATCTGGAGAGTAAAGCTGCAGGCAGCTGGATGTTCTGCTCGATGGACCGCTTGGGGTTGTAGCGCCCGTAGGCAGGATTAGCTGCTGCCAGAATAGATACTCTCGCATTGAGGCATGTCATGATACCAGCCTGGAATAAAAAATAAATTTGATACGACTGGAGTTAAAATGCATATATTGGCAAATAGTTCATTTATCGCTAGGGAGCTTACCATATTATTGATGTGAACTAATTTAGTTTGATCTGACTGTTTAATTATATGTAATGTAAGTCACCAAGAGAAGGCGCTCGAATTGGGTAGATCGTCAATCGTCAATAGATCATCATGACATTATTGCAAATGTTTTTAAGCAAAAATTAAAATCATTATTGGATTTCATAGTTATCGTCATGCATTATATTTGGAAAAACACGTTGTTGGATGTATTCTGTTAAATGGCATAAATTAATTTACATCAAATTTCAATTGTATATTATATTATTGTATCATATACTCAAATCAAATCAAATCAAATCAGTTTATTAACTCAATAGACATTACAAACAGTAAAATATTTAAGGCATCTATTAAGTACAGGTAAAATATTATTATAATAGAACAAAGGACCAGGAACGCATTAGAGATGGTTCGACATTAGGAAGACAAGATACTTTCTAAAGTCAATAGTATTTGCCCCCTGAACGTACTTTCACTAACATGAAAGACGTCGATCTCCGAGGAGACCGCGTTCAGCAGACTAATTGCTCTTCCCACCGGTGTCACCAGAGGCAGATTGGTTCTGGCGGCCGGTAGGTAAAACAATCTGTGCTGTCGCTGTCGGAGATATCTATCGGGGACAAAAAGACCAACATCCTCCAGTACGGCCGAGTTCTCAAAGTATCCCCTAATTAATCTGAAGACATGGGTTATTAGATGTCCATCTCTTCAAAGCTGTAAAGAATTGGCTCCGAGCATTCCCAGAATAAATGCCGTGGGATAGAGCCACGGATAACTACCATACTCCCTCATGTAGAGATACCTCAGAAATTTTTTTCTGAACCCTCTCCAGCATAACGGAATATCTCGCCTCGTGAGGACTCCATATCACAGAACCACTCTCGAGCCTGCTCCGAACCAATGCGTTGTATAGGACTCTGAGCACATTGGGATCCCTGAAAACTCTTCCGGTCCGGACAATGAACCCCAACATCCTCAGTGCAATGCCACAAATCCTCTCGATATGTGCACGAAAAGTCAGCCTACTCTCATAGATGATTCCGAGATCCTTCATCGTAGATACATGTGCCAGTTGCTGGTTGTTCATTGTGTATCTATGATATACAGTTCTCAATGCTCTAGTAAATGATAGCATAACGCATTTAGAGACATTGAATTGCATTTGATTACTGTGACTCCAGTTAACAATTTAATTGATGTCCGACTGGAGGCGAAGACAGTCTTCAGGATTTTTAATTTCCAGGAATAATTTCAGATCATCGGCAAATAAAAGAAATCGCGAGAAGTTTATCACCTTCGCAATATCATTTATGAAGATGGTGAAGAGTAGTGGCCCTAAGTTTGAACCTTGTGGCACCCCTGAATATACAAGAAAAGGTTCCGATTGAAAAATTCTGTATGAGACGAATTGTTTTCTCCCCTTGAGGTAACTAATGAAAAACATCATCAACTGAGAGGAGAATCCAATTTGAGATAGTTTTTCTATCAGAATGTCATGGTTCACAGTATCAAAGGCCTTTGAGAAATCATTATAAGAACAGTCAACTTGGTGACCTTTATCCAAGACCTTTGATATGTATTCTGTGAATACCATGAGATTAGTTTCAGTAGAACGCCCCTTCCTGAACCCGTGTTGTTCTGTTATAATGCGGGGTTCTACTTTGGGAAATATAAATTTGTGTAAAATAAATTCAAATAGCTTGGCTGGAGCCGACAATATCGCTACAGGTCTATAGTTTTCGACCGACTCTTTTGCGCCGCTCTTGAAAATAGGACTGATCCTGGAAAGTTTCCAGAGATCAGGAAAAGTATTTGTACTTAACGATAGGTTAAATAGAAAATACAGTGGAGATAATAGGAGCTCAGAGCAGCCTTTTAAGAAATAGATGGGAAGAAAATCAGGACCAACCGAGTGCGAATTCTTCATAGCCTTGATGGAGGATTTGATATCATTCGCATCTATGTGCGATATGACAAAGCTATTACTACAATAATTGGCACTTAAATTAGTCGCTGAATTGAAATTAAGCCGCGGGGGAACATTGCTATAGACAGATTGAAAGTGCTTAGCGAATGCGTTCGCTATATCTACACCCTCAACCTCTCTATCCCCATGCATCATGGTGTTAAGGATGCCACCATCCTTTCGTAAACTTTTTATATAGTTCCAGAAGGATCCGGGGTCATCCATAAGATTTCCCTCAATGGTACCCACATATGCTCGAAAGGCTGATCGAACATTGCGTTTCACCACCGAGCGGTACAGACTGAAAAGCTCGTATTCACTCCGAGAGCCAGTCGCCTTCCACTTCACATGATGAGTATGTTTGGTCTTAATGTCCGCGATGATTTCCCTGGAAAACCACCTCGGATATCTCCGCCCACCATTGCTCATGCGTACTCTGTAAGCATACACTCGAACATAGCAATATTGAAGCATTGTCCTGTTCGCTAGTATTAAATATAAATAGCACTTGGCTTCTAATAACTCTAATAATAAAATATTATCGTAATAATAAATTATCATATTTAAAAAAATAATACGCATACCTTAGCAATACTGATTGTCTGTTGCTCCATAACTTCGTGGATTGCGGTTCGGTCAGTCTCAGCCATCTTGTCGAACTCGTCAATACAGCATACCCCTTGATCTGCTAGCACCAGTGCCCCTCCCTCCAGGGTCATCTCACCGGTGACAGGGTCCTTCATGACGGCTGCCGTCAGTCCCACACCGGAGCTGCCTCGGCCAGTGGTGTACTGCGAACGGGGCGCCAGACGGTCGATGAAGCCAAGAAGCTGGGATTTGGCTACTCCAGGATCTCCCATCAAACAGATGTTGATGTTACCGCGAATTTTCATGCCTTCAGGACGCCTGAAATATGAATAAATATATTTTGAATAATAATGAAATAAAATGATGTTTTTTATTAACTACACTTATTGTTTTTATTTTGACAGCTACCAGTTTCACCATGCTAGCTGGCATCGACAGACAGGTGACACTGTTCTAAACTTACTCCTTTATATACATGCAGATATGGGGTAGTGAACAAGATTCTATACAAAAATAATATTAAAATAATTAGGTAAAATTTACTCAATTTAAATATTGATATTACCCGCACTACCTGCTGGAAACATTCCCTTTTTTTTATAAAATTGGAACATTTTGATTAATTAAATAAAATTATTTATTAACTCATTTCAAAAATATGAAACTTCAAAGACTCAACCTCAAACTTCGCCTGCCATTAAAGAACCATCATATTTGTGAAGATTTGTACTCGGTTTCATTAACGGTTTGTAGATTTAAGGCACACAAAATTTTCTCAAGCGCGTACGTTATATGAGATGGCACTGGTACAGTTAAACATGGGATCAAATACTGAAAGGCGGCCAAATTCTAGAGAGGTAAGTCAAGTCAGAACATCCTCTCTGCCTACCCCTCTGGGGAGAGTTTTGAAGATAGTCTGTTGTCATTATTTAACAATACAATTGAACATATTGATAATGTCATTATTTAACAATACAATTGAATGATGACCTTCGTGGCAGAGTGGTAAAAGCTCTGACTTCCATACCGAAGGTCCCGGGTGCGATTCCCGGCGATGGCAGTGTGATTGTCACACTGTCATTGGTCTGGTGTAGAATTCACGTGACAATAAAATGGCGATAGATTGGCTACCTATCACATGTCACGAGAATCAATATAATAGCTAAAAAAATTAATTGTATACAGTAATTAAGTTCAAACGACCTGTTGTATACATAAAAAAAAAATTGGTTGCTAACATAGGCAGCAACAACCTCTACGGTGAAATATTGAAACAGATACGAAGATCTGCAGCCTTATTCAGTTTGTGAACACGTCATAGAACAATGGGATTTACTTGTCAACTCCTCCAACCAGCAGTAAGAGAAGGGCCTTCTTGACATCATGGTGGCCGTAGATCTCAGGTGCCAGGCTCTGGGCGAGACGGGAGTAGAAGTCTTCCTCGGTCAGCTCTGCCAGCTCCTCCTCCGTCAGATCATGATGGCTAGGGTCTTTGTCGTCAGACTGATTCAGGCAGTTAATAGCCTTAAAAAATACAAATAATATTTATCAGCCATTAAACATGTCAGAATGTCTAAAATCTAATTGAACAAATGGTAATAATAAAAACGAATAAGAAAGGAATGTGGAGCGGAAGAAGTTATTATGAACAAAATTATGAAAGGATAGCTGCGTTGGTTCAGACATATGAACCGCATGGATGGAGAAAGAATGGTTAAGAAAGTATGCGTTAATGATATAAATGGAGAATGGAGTCGACATAGACCGAGGAAAACATAGCGCGACCAAATTAATCCAATTTTATAGGTTGGTCATGTTAGAAGTCAGAAGAATCGACGTGTGTGTATGACTCATTGTATGAATGTGGAGGAATCTCTAATTAACTTTATAAATTAATTGATAATTTTCGTACTACAGGCGAATATAGACCTTAATAATCGAGCTCAAAGTCCAATTTTTAGAGTTCATATTCGCTTGGCATAGCGAGGTCACGATTTACCCGCTTAGTTTGCTTTTATTAAATATAATGACGATTTTTTTTTGTGAATTATAACACTGTTTTATCCACCTTTGAGTTTATTTTTCTCAACGTGTTTCAAATTTTACACCTTCATCATCGGAATAAAGATATAAACAGTTTAAATCGTTTTCCCGATGATGAAAGCGTAAAGCCTTCGAAACATGTCGAGAAAAATAAACTCAAAAGTG
This sequence comes from Lepidostoma basale, assembly GCA_022606425.2. Lineage (NCBI taxonomy): Eukaryota > Metazoa > Arthropoda > Insecta > Trichoptera > Lepidostomatidae > Lepidostoma > Lepidostoma basale. The sequence continues at coordinate 489,103 of JAHDVF020000551.1, read as the reverse complement.
GAAAAAACTGTTTTAATTTAAGTTTATTTAAAATTAAATATAATGTTTTAAATGCAGTATTTAGATTCATGTTAAAAAAAAAACTTTAATTAATTCTATTAATAAGATGGAAAGAAAAATTTGATCAATCTAAGCTGGGTGAAAGGGACTGCTATGAGCAAAAGACCCAAGATCCAGGTCCATCAAATAACATCATCAAGGATGCTAAAACTATTCAAATGTATGGCCATCTTAAGTAGTAGGATTCTTCTTATACTTCTTGTGATTTAACAAAATGCAAAAAAAAAAAAATGTGTTATAACTTCTTACATGAGCCTCGAGATAGGTCTCGCTGAGAAGACCACTGACAACTTGCTTGAAGCCAGTCTTGAGCAGCGGTAAGAAGACGCCGGTCACGCTGACGTGATCTCCAGGCTGGGAGTGGCGCGTGGTCTCTCCACGGCAGTACACCGTCAGCGAACGGGGGATGTGACCCACTGGAACTTGATCTGACTGAAATGACAAGAAAAGTTACTTTTAATTACAATTGAATGTTAGTTCAGAATATTTGATACATTACGAAAGTAGATTCTAATATTCAATGCAATCTTATGAAGTTTTCATCATCAGCCATTATCCGTCCACTCCTGGACGTAGGCCTACTCCATCTACTTCCATGTCTGTCAATACTTGTCTACTAATCTACGCGTATACGCGCTCATACTGTATGGCCGGCATGGCGAGCACGAAATCGGAAAGCGCGTTAACGCGCTCGTGGCATCAAACCAGTTTAAAAAAATGTAATATTTTAAATGTATAGTGAAACCCCTAATTTACGTTTTTTTAAGGGACTGATAAAAAAACGTAAATGGAGGTAAAATGTAAATGGGAGGTATTGAAAAAAACATTTTTCTTTTAAATCACGTAGATTAGTTCGCGAAACGCGTAAACCAAAACGAAACGTATGTAAAAAGGTAAGAAAAGACTGTAATTTACTTAATGAATAAAACAAAACAAAAAATATATAACCTATTTGTAAATGATCGTGAATAATGTCAAAAAGATCGAAGCGTTACAAATCGAGTCGAAAACCAAAGGACAGATGTTATCCGGTGAAAATTGACAGATGTCGGCCAATCACCACATTGCGTAGTGTCGTTCGCTTACCAATCACGGCCGAAATAATGTGTCTTCTGTGCTGACTCATTGTCAAGTGCGCGTAACTCACATATTTTTTAATATTTTCGACGTAAATTGCAGGAAAAAAAACGTAAAAGGGGGTAAAAAAACGTACAAAAATATATCGGGACTGAAATAATTAAACGCAATTGACGGGAAAACTTTAAATCCGGGTTCCACTGTATTTAGTTCTTCGATTAGTCAGGTCCAGACATTCGTGGAACCGATTACCAGAATCTACGATGTATCACGTATTTAATCAATGCAGCACTTACATGTTCTTGTATCTTGATCTCTTGGAACTTCATGAAGCGAGAGCCACGGGTCTGCAGATAGAGACGGCCACCGGAACGGTTCACGCGGCAGTCGTCGGTGATGCATGTGCCCAGGGGGCTGAAGGTCATGGAGTGCACGGGCTGGTAGGTTTCCGCACCGCACTGGTCGCACGTGTACGTTGCCACGCACATCATGGGTTTAACCTCAGTACAGCGGGTCACGATGCCTATATTGTAAATAAATAAAAATTATACATGGCTTTTTCAAAGCCTATTTCTACCAACTAATCAACACACTGGGGTAGTTAAATATAATGGATTGCCACACCGTTCTTTCCTGACATCATTATCTCGCTTCCTCAACATTCATACATCATGTCATGCACGTACGTTGATTTCTTCGACTTATCAAGTGGCTGACATTTAATATTTGATTAATTTGATCATGCCACTTCTTTATTGGTTTGTTGAATAGCGCTTTACATCATTACAGCGTGAGCCAAATCAATATAAAGGGGGACGGCTATTATATTGATTGATATTCATGACATGTGATAGGTAGCTAATTAATCGCCATTTTATTGTCACATGAATTTTACACCTGACCAAAGTGTGAGAAACACACTGTCGTCGCCAGGAATCAAACCCGGGACCTTCGGTGTTGCGGTCATAGCTGTTGCCACTCTGCCACCATTGTTATCAAGTCGTTTTCCTTAGTCTTTGTTTACTAACATATACTTTCATTTATCATTCCTTCACCAGTTCATTATTTTGTTTATAACACGTTCATTCCCACTCCATTCACTTCTTATTCTCTTTGACATTCTATCATATACAGATTTACCACACATTCGTCGAGTGATCTCAGTTCTACTACAATTATTCTACTTACCGCGCACTGTGACCAGTTTCCCGATGTGTTCAGCCTTCACTTCACGAATTGGGAGAGACTTATTGGTGCTCACATCTTTGAAGGTCACCTCACTACGCAGATAATAAGGAACATTAATTAGGATTATATCGTAAGCTTAGAAGCTCTTAGATATTCGATAATGCTTTAGAAGGGCGAAACATGTCATTCCCATAAAATATAATAAAACTTCTATAAAACTGATGCTTTCATTCGTATTAATTATTAAATATTTTTATATTTGGTATGTCTATTTGGATAAATAAAAGAAATTTCAATATTATTATATTTTTAAAAGACTCACTATCTCCTCACCAACTCCGGGGGGTACTTGTTACGGGGGTCACGGTGCTCCGAGGGGAGGCGGTTCTGGGCTTCCAACATCAGCCGGTGCTCAATGTACACATCCAGAGCATCCTTGGCTACAATCTGGAAAATCAATAGATACATTTATAAAATATACAAAAAAATATATATTTGCTATCACATTGTGTTGTGAATTCACGCTGGAATAACATTGTAACGAAATAAAGTTTTCAATTTTTTTATTATTTGCTGATGACATAAAAGTTTTCTCCGAAATAGAGAATCCCTCAGATTGCTTGAAGCTTCAGTGTGACATTCAGAGCATAACCCAATGGAGTAAACGTAACAAATTATTCTTCAACGTCTCCAAGTGCTTTGTTATGTCATACACAAGGGCATCGAAAACATTATACTTTCGCTATCTTATGGATGGGGTACAGCTTGAAAGAGCTTCTACATCCAGAGATCTCGGTATTCTGTTCGATGCTCAATTATCGTTCAATCTTCACATAGTTGCTCAATGTAATAGTTCCATTAAAATGCTTGGATTTGTTTTCAGGAATGCCAAGATATTTTCGAACACACAGGTACTTCGGGTGTTGTATAATTCTCTGGTAAGAAGTCGGCTGGAATATAGTTCCGTTATTTGGTCACCGCCTGGGATCCGATATTCTCTGATGGTGGAGCGAGTGCAGAAAAAATTTCTGCGCTTTCTTTACCTCAGGGAGCGCGGTTATTACCCGTGGCTCTTTCCGACTGAATTCTTGCTAGGTATGCTAAGCTACCAATCATTGGAGAGAAGGAGGAACATTCACTTGGGAGTTCACTTCTTTCAGCTGATTGGCGGCCGTATACAGAACTCGGATGTCCTGAGTGATGTAGGTCTATTTGTCCCTGATAATTACCTTCGTCAAAGACAGCACAGATTGTTTTATTTGCCACGCTGCAGAACCAACCTGCCAATGGTAATGCCTGTGGTAGGGCAATCTTATTGCTTAATCGGATCGCCTCGGAGGTCGACATATTTCGTGATAGTGTGAGTTGCCTCAGGGATGCAATATCAATGTTATGATTTTTTCTTACTCTTAAGCTTAATTTTTATTTTTTTTAATGCTTCTCTGTTTATAATGTAATTGCAAACGATTTGGAATTGTATGTCTGTAATGTTTGTGATTATTATCAAAATAAATTAAATGAAAATTGTATTTTTATAACAATTTTTTGCACTTTTCACAAATCACTAATTAACCATCACTCCGTTTCTCCGGAGAGGTAGGCAGAGAGGATGGACCGCCATACTGCCCTGCCCTGACATACCTCTCTAGTTCCTCTACATTCATACATCGTAACATGCACGCTCGTCGATTTTTCTGACTTCAAATGTGGTCATTTGAATCTCCATCGCCTTTCAGTACTTGATTAATTTGGTCATGCCATCATTTCCCTGGTCTTCCATGGCTTCCCTTTCCACTCACACTGCTTGTATAAAAAAAATAATAACCATTCTTATTTCATCCATTTGTTCCATATGTCCAAACCAACTCACGGAACATTTTTTAATTTGACTTATGATGCAACCATCTGCCTTACATTTCTTCATTCGGTATTCTATCATATATTGTTTTCCTGCACATTCTTCTCAGTGATCTAATGTCTATGGCATTTATCCTACTTTCATCTTTTTTTTTTGTCAGCTTCAAGCTTCACTTCCATATGTAAGGGTTGGCACTAGAACTCCATTATACTTTTCACAAATATATTTCGGACTGCACACATCCTTCCTCAGTGTAAATGTTTAACATTTAAATCATAAGAAAAATGGTTACTTAACCCCCATTGAGAGGCTGGCTTCATCTTCAGTAAAAAAAAATGGTATCGCGGTTGGCTACATTTACAGTTCATCATAATTTTACGCACAATTTAGTAGTAAGAGCTAAAGTAAAAAGGTTTATAAGATACATTCAAATATGAACTGCAAATGTAGTAAGTCTATAATGTTAACTCTGTTCATTCATTTATATTTGTGGTAACATGTAATTGGCCTTATTTTAGTACATCTTTGTGTATTTTTATATATTATATACTTATTCGCTGTTTGTTACCCTAAAAATAAAAAAATTTAAATTCTGTCAGTCTAAAACCAATGTTTTTGGACTGAGAATGTAGCCAGCCGCACTATAGGGGTAATTTTTATATAATTAGGATTCTAGGGCAATAGGAAAATATCAATAATTCAAATTCGATATGTCAACCCCATGATGAGTCAGAGAAATATGTGCATGTCACGATGTATGAATGTTGTGGATACTAACTAACTAACCATCACGCCATTTCTCGGGAGGGGTAGGCAGAGGATAGATCGCCACAATGCTCTGTCCTGGCATACCTCTCGGGCTTCCTCTACATTCATACATCGTACCATGCACGCATATCGATTTTTCCGACTTTGAATGTGACCGCCTTTTAGTCTTTTTTATTAATTTGGTCATGCCATGTTTTCCTTTTGTTTTGAATGTGACCGCCTTTTAGTCTTTTTTATTAATTTGGTCATGCCATGTTTTCCTCGGTCGTCCTCGGCTACTTTTTCCACTCACGCTGCTTGTGTACAACTTTTTAACCATTGTACTCTCATCCATTCGTTCCATATGTCCAAACCATCTCAGGGATCCTTTTTTAATTTTATCCATGATGCAGTTATCTGCCTTACATTTCTTTCTTATCTCATCGTTCGGTATTCTATCAAACAAAATCATACAACATGTTCGGTATTTTATCATACATGTTGTGGATACGAGAGGCGTAAAGAGAAGAACTATATATCAGTCACCTTCGGAGAAATGGCATGATGGTTAATATTTTTAATCTTTCAAAAAGTATTGAATGTAAAGTGTTAAATTTTCTAACCTCTCTCTCTTTATACTGCGGAAGCATTTCGAAAACAACATCTGAAACGAGCGTCGTGTAACGCCGAGTATTCCCAATAACGGCTCCAGCCAGATCTTCATTGAAATCATTGAGATCATCTAAATCCACAGTGAACGAAATCTAAAAAAAAACTTAAGTGTTATAATAATTACTACAAAAAGTGTTTATTCAATACTCAAATATATTTATTCTATACCTGTTCCCGGTGAGCTACTTTCGTGAGCTGTAAGGCGTATTTAAAAACCTTTTGTCCTTCCTCATCAGCGGCACAAAACTCGGAAAAAAACGTTTTGATGGATTCTGAAAACAACATTAAAAACCGTTTAAGTGTTGTATAGCACAACATATATCTTACATTTAACACAGAAGGATCTCATAGTAAACCTTTATCGGCCGCATAATCGCGAGAATGCCCAGCCATTTTTGAGTATTTTTAATAAATAAACAACGAGAATTCGACAGCACGCAAATTATACTTAAAATCCAACGCTGAAGGCTGTCAATATTTGGCGGGAATAAAGTTTCATAGAAAATTCGTAACTTTTTAACGGATATCTATGATTAATTATACAGTAGTACAAACTTGGCAATAATTTGATGTATTATTATTGCGCGAGATTCAAAATTCTTGTGACGGAACTATTAAATTATACATTTCGTTTTGTTATACATAAAAATCATCAAATATAATAATAAAGTGAAAAAAAAAAACTGCAACGGTACGCAATGTTGCTTATTACACTTTTAATCCATAATTTTATTTTAATTAATTACTAACTGGCATATTTGGGACATATTCTCCGCAACAATAAATATGATCTGCTGCAGCTCATCATGAAAGGGAAGATTGAGGGTAGGCGCAGTGTGGGAAGACCCCAGATGAGAGGCCTATGCCAGAGTGATAGCCGACGTCAGGGGGATCTGACGTGGCACTTGAGAAGAAGAATTACTAACTAACCACAACACTGTATCCTTGGAGGGGTAAGCACAGAGAATGGACGACCATACTGTTCTATCCAGACATACTCTTTGAGTTCCTCTACATTCATACACTGTTACAAATACGCTCCTCAATTTTCCCGACTTCCAGCATGGTCGCCATTTAGTACTTGATTAATTTGGTAATGTTTTCCTCAACTGCCTCTTCCATTCACTCACTAAATGAGTGTGGAGGAAGAAAGAGGTGTGCCATGATAGAGTAGTCTAGCGATCTATTCTCTCTGCCTACGCTCCCAGTAAAACGGCATGTTTTGTTTGTTTTCCAAAAAAGCTATCCATGAAGAAACTAAATACCATTGCATCATTTAAGGGTTCAGTTTTATTAGGATTGTATTAATAAAAATAACCATACATTTACAAAAATATATATTTATTAAATTTTTCATCACACGATTACAAAAATATATAATCAAAAAAATAAATATATTATAACAATATCATTTTTTGTTATACAATAGTTTACATAGTAAAGGCATAAGATAGTTTTTGAATTTATGGATTAAATGATAAATTTTTATTTTTCTAAATTGTACAATAGTAAAAATATACCCACTCATGCCACATTTTTAAAAATTATTACCCCTTACTTAGGGTACCTACTTTGAAAGTACTTTCACATGACAATAATTATTTGGAGTTTGCATTCACTGATTCTTATCTATACAATATGAATGCAAAAAATATTTTTAAATAAAAAATAAACAAATGAAAATCTCTCAAATAAACTATACTTGGATATGGGATTTTTGGAATAAAAAAAAAAATTACTGTCTTATAGAGCTCCGTTTGTATTAATTAATTAGTATTTGGTTTCAGAATCGTTCTATACGGCCATTATAAAGTTAATTGTGATTGAACAAATTATTTAGAATATTCAAAATTATAAAATTAATTTTGTTTTCATGTTTGGAAGCAGTCACTAATATGAGCACATCTCAAATTATTATACTTTTAAATACACGTGTCTTACAAATTAACAATAATGAAATAAAAATTAATTTGTACAATATTATATAAAATTAGTACAACACAAAAGATTATATCAAAATGGTAGGTATGTGTAACATAACCTAAAATTCAAAAAGACATAAACAGAGTTGATCTTGACACACTCTCCGCCACGTGGGATACTGATGAAGCATAAAGTTACTTCAATGGCACCACAGCACCGGTGACAGCCAAAGATCTGTTTTTGAGTTTTATTTTATTATTTTGTTGAATCGATCTTTACATCATTACAGCGCGAGCCAAATCGATGTAAAGGGTATACGTAGCTATCATTTTGATTCTCGTGACACGTGATAGGTAGCCTATCTATCGCCATTTTATTGTCACGTGAAATCACCAGACCAAAGACAGTGTGACAATCATACTGCCATCGCCGGGAATCGAACTTAGGACCATCGGGGTGGCAGTCAAAGCACTTACCACTCGGCCACGAAGAGTTGTTGCAATCTATATAAAGAAAAGGCAAAGTTCTTACATATGTGTTCTATAGACTCAAAAACTGCTCAACAGATTTCACCGCAAATGTATTAGTTTGTTATTAGTATCAGGAGTGTTTAAAAAACAGCTTAAATCTTCTTCAATGTTAATAAAAAGTCAAAAACTGCTCAACAATTTTCACTGGAAATTTAACAGTTTGTCCTTATTAGTGCCAGGAGCGATCAGAGAGCAGATTAAATCTTCTTCTTCTGTGGTAATAAAAGGAAATGTTTATATATTTATGCCCTATAGACTCAAAAACTACTCAACCGATTTTGCTGAAAATTTCACTGTATTCGTATTAGTCCCAGAATTGCATAATGAATTGAATTTTATTTTTCCATTTATAATATATAAATAAAAGACAGTGTGGGGGCGAGGAAGGTCCCTCCACACGCGTTGTTACTATAACACTCGACGCTCCTGGAAATGGCATAATGTTTGTCAACCTTCCACCATAATGACAAGAGGAGAAATATGGTATTTTTTAAGGTCATCCCTACAAAACTAGGATGCCATTGACATGACCAAGAAGAACAAAGGCAATAGAGCTAATAACAGGTAATACAAAGCCTGATAACACACATTTCTTAACATTAAATACATTTTTATTAAGAAGAAATTTATTAGCGACCAATGTGATAAAGAGTGTTATGATTCAAACCCTAACAATGTACAAATCAATCAGCACCATACACTTTTATTTTGAAGATAGAAATAATACTGTGTTGACAACCTTACACACATATCCGCTTCTACGATTTACACATTTTGTTTATCAAATAAAAGTTGTTCATATCTTGAAAATTTGCACATGGTAATACCATTATTCTAAAATTAAAGTACTGCATCAAGTAACATATTGTATTCTTCATTTTCCACGTCAGGAAGCACAGAATCGTCTCCCATTGGTTCAGTCTTCGCTGACGGCTTGGACTTGATGTCAAAGAAGCTGAAGAGCTGGTTCAGATTGATGACGGAATACGACGATTGAGCGAGGGCATCTTCAACGGCCTCTTTCAAACAGTGGAATGCCGATGTGACTTGATGGGACAATTTTAGTTCTGGAAGGAAACAGATTTTTTTAGAGAAATGGAATAAAAAAAAATATGTGCGCATTAGATCATTATCAGATTTAAAGAAAATAAAAATATGTAAATGCTTTTTTAACAGTTGAATATTTGTATATGACATTCTAATTGTAAAATGAACCAGAATCATCAAGCATAAAAAAATGGAATAAACAATAACAATGTCATTATTGGCATTATTTCGATTATTTTAAAGTTAACTCTATATTTAAAAAAATGACACTATTTCATTTTTAAAAAGGTGTATGTTTCTAAATCAGGTTTAAAAAAAATCATAGATAAGCCAAAGAGCTTGGTTACATCAAGGCAGCCAATACGATGCATGTTTGAATTAGATAATCGAATGATAGAAGAGATGCATTTTAAATATGCGTCGGGAGGCCACCTAAATGATGGACCGACGATATTGCCCAAATAGCTGGAATGACCTGGATGTGGAAGGGACAAGACAGGGACGAGTGGAAGAAAATGGAGGAGGCCTATATCCAGCAGTCGAGAAGAAAGAATAAATAAAATATCAACGGGCAGCTGACTTCCAGGAAGACCTTTCAAAAGATGATGAGACAGTTGGACATCTACATACTAGGAACAGGCCTATAGAAATGACAGGATATGATCCTAAAGAAAGCAGAAGAAAATAGATGATACTTACTGGTTGTGTTCTGCTTGTTGAGATCAAACAAATAATGGAAAAAGCTGATTTGATAATATAGATCTTTCTCTGTGTATTCCCGAAACATGATTCCTTTCTCACACAGATTACAGAGTGGGTAACCACCTGCAAAACACTGCGGCAAACGGGAAGTGCGGTTTGTACAAGCCGGATCCTCGCAAATCAACCAATTCTCATAATATCTAGAGTTATATATTCTAATTTGTTTCGTTAGTCGATTCAAGATGGTCGGCAAATAATCGATAGGTCGAACGTTACATTTATCGTTGTAACACCTTTCTAAAAATGTTACTGAATCTTTATCCGTCTTTCTGAAGGCTTCCCTTATTTTATGTTCTGTTTTACATTGATCGTTGATGCACGTGAATGTGAAATCTACACAGTGTCGATACTTTTCTTTCTCATTTTCAATTTGATACGTCTCATCTTCGTTAGATTCCCTTTTTATAGATTGTTTGTATGCTGACGGATCTAAGCCTAAACAATCTGCTATTCTGGCAGAGTCCATGCTTTCGATCGGATCACAAATTCGAGAGATGACCGGGTGTAATTGGTTTGCTAAATAATAATTCGTATCCACTTTCAAATTTTCATTGTTCTTCAATTCCTCAATGTGATATGCCCTCTGCATTGCGGGGTTCGTTGTTCCGTCTTCGCAAATTAAATACGGAACGATGTCTCCTTTTTTGAATTTCCTGCCGCTTTTGCTGTTTAATCTAAGCGCAACCTGCACGTGCGGTTGTCCATTTTTGTCTGCGTACTCGTTTGGATTTTTCGTTAGCTGTTTTGTGATTGTGAGCATGGAGAGAGGCATCTTATTTTCTTTCAAATCGTCCCTCAGTTTGGCTAAATGCGTTTGAATGCTTTCTACTCGTTCATCCGGAGTTTGTTCTGAGAGGATTTGATTAAGAATAAATTTACCGGCTTCAGCTGCCAGTTGTGACCAATCCCTTCTCACAATATCGAGACCTTTTAATTCTTGCGTCATTGTGAATTCCCCGTTTTTAGTTTTATTCATTAAAACAGCGGCGTATTTTTTCTTCTTTAACAAAAGCAGATATCTAAACACGCCGTCGATGTCAAGTTCAACCTGTCTGTATTTTTTGTTTATCTCTTTTTTTATTTCGTTGCCGATTTTAAAAACGTGATCGTAATCCAAACAATTTGTATTTATCATTATACTATCGGTGTCACCGTATATTACGTCGTAATTCAATTTTTGGACGAGATCTTTGGTGTTGATTAAAATCTCACGTCCTTTCAAAGTTACGAGAGCGGCCAACGGCTTTGCGTAGAAGCGAGAATAAGTGAAACCGAGACAACCATACATGGAGTTGGCCGTTAATTTGAGAGCCAATTGCCTGATATTGTACTGCATATTCAACTCGGGAGTCAAATCGGGAGCTTTCATCAATTTTTTAACTTCTCTTCGACTCTCTACCAACTTTCTTATCTGAGTGGGAAGAATCCCAGGGTCTACGCTGGAACCCGGCAGGATCAAATCGTTGATCTCCTCGTCGGAAGTGCAAGCGGAGTTTCTTTTTATCGTAGTGAAGCAGATGTTGTATTCTTGTATGATACTCGGATACAAAGAATTAAAGTCCATCAACAATACAAGACTATCGTAAAATCCCTTCTTGGGATCCAACACCAGTCCACCGGAATAAGCTGGTTTTTTGCGGGCTTGAGCCTGTTTTTTAGATAAATTCTTTGTTTCTTCATCGTCGTTTCCAACTTCGATTTCTTTAACACCCTTCTTCCCTATAATCTTATCGGGGACAATGTAATCTTTCTCATTAAAAGCGTGCAACAAGAGATATTCATTTCTTTCCGATCTACCACCCATCAGAGTTCTAGACATAACGTTACCAGCGATCTGCGTAATTTGCAGGGCCAGGGGCAACACGTTCAATTCACACATCATTCTCAGAACATACAAAGTATCTTGCATTGTGAGAGAAACCAATTCGAGTAAGCCCCCACTTGTTTCATAATACTTGTATACATCATCCGGAATAACTTCCGTTCTAGAACCTTCCGGAAGCTTCAAAACGTTTGTGCACAACGTGTCGAGATCGAAGCTACGTGATCGTATCAATTCCATCGCAGATATTTTAATATCGCACACAAGCCTGCCTAGGAAAGCATCTTTGGATGCGTATTTTCTCAAGGGGACGACGGTGCGTTTCAGACGGCCCAGTCTCGACCAGTTGGGGATGTTCTTATCCAGGATGTTTCCGATCAGTATATCTTGCTGAAATCCTTGCAAATCGTGACCGACAACCAAGTCCGGGTCCACTTTCCAGAATTGCACGAGAAAACAATTCAACAGTTCGCGTTCCGAGTCGCATTTCGTCAATTTTGTTTCTTTAAACTGTGACAGTGCTTGCTTTAAGTCCATCGGCCATATTTCATTTGTTGACTTTGAGAAAACTGAAAAAAAAAATGATGACATTAATTGACATACTAAGAGCGTCCAGCAAAAACGTTATAAGTATGCAGCAGCAAGACTCATTAAAGGCATTCCAAAAAAGTCCCATATAACACAACATCTCAAAGAACTTCATTGGCTTAAGAGTCCAGAAAGAATCCAGTATAAACTCTGCTGGACAGTTTTCAAAGCGCTACATGGAATGGCTCCAAATTATATATCCGAACTCTGTATATCGGACAGCCTAAATACAAGGAAATCCACACTTTGCTCGGCGAACTCCTAGCAATAGGAAGATTAATCAAGCCAAAACGTTGCCCTAGTACAAATTTCGGGGATCGAGCGTTTGCAGTAGCCAGTTCCTCAGCTTGGAACAATCTTCTTTCACACCTCAGATGCATAAATGACAGACTTCAGATCTAAGCTGAAAACCCATCTTTTCGTGTTTCATAGCCAATTTAAAACTTACATATTTTGTTCTATTATACTTTCTAATCGCGAATATCAATCAGATGTATATATATTAGACAAATATTCAGATCTAAGCTGAAAACCCATCTTTTCGTGTTTCATAGCCAATTTAAAACTTACATATTTTGTTCTATTATACTTTCTAATCGCGAATATCAATCAGATGCAGCGTTCACATTTAGATTTAAAACACTTCTTAATGCGCCCTTGAGGTGATTACATCACAAAAACGGGGCTTTAAAAGTTAGCATAATATTATTATTATTATTAAGTAAGTTCTAGCTACATCATCAGGTAAACATCGCCTTATATGTTTAACTGTGTAACATATGTTATAAGAAATAAAGCAAAATAAATTTGATAAAGTTTTGTGACTATTACCGCAGAAGTGTTGATGGAACGGAGGATTTGGAGCTGGCTTATGTATTTCAAAATGATTATTAACCATACACGTGATCATGGCTATTTTGTTGAGTCTAGTTTTGGGGTCCATCACCACTCGAGTGTTGATCTAAAACAATACAAATGTAATTAATATATATTTTAATGGGGCATATACGTATAGGACAAATAAAAAATATAGGTTCTATTAAATAATTCCTTGTTTTGTCAGAAACACTACGATACATCAACATTATTAATTATTTTATTTAGAACACTGTAATAGTATCACAATTTATTTATTTTAATTCAATGAAATTGTCACAACTGCGGTTTCGCCAACGAATGTTGGCATCATCAACAGTTGATTGTAATATTACAACAGTGTTCCGAATTAAAAAGTTAATAGATTCCATTACATAATCTTTTATTTTATTTAAAATATTTTTGATTATGAATTAAAACAGTAGAATAATAAGTGTTTTAATTCATTAAAAAAATGTTATTAGGAATTCCAGTATTTGGTCAATTAAAAAATATTTTTGGTTAATTTATATCTTTATCGCAATGATATAGGTATAAAACCTACGAAGCATGTTGAGAAAAATAAACATAAAAGTGTTTTGATTCATAAAATAATTGTCATTACAGAATTCCACAGTTTAAGTTTATCAAAAATTAAGGATTAAATTCAAATTAAGGAATTCAATCGATTTTTTTTTTTTGGCATCAAATTGGCATTAATTGCATCTTTTCTTAAACACTTTGTTGGTAGATTTGCAAGCTTAACAGGTGCAGCTCAAAATTGAAATAAAATTATAATATTTAATTTTATGTATACATAAACATGTGTTAAAAATATGTCACTAAAATTGGGTAAGTATATTAGGGTGTCCCTTATATTGGCAAATTTTTTTTTTTTTGGACAATTGAAACGCATACCCCCTAATTATGTTTAATAGTCTACTAGTTACCCAAATACAGAATTTCAACTTCCTACGTTAATTCTAACCCGTGCCGACTTGCCCTCAAAGTTTAAAAAAAAAACTGCTTTAAGTGTCTCTTAAATGTAGTTGTAGATGATCATTTAAAACCATTATGTTAGATAAATATTGATGAAAACATATATTTATATAATGTTATTCTTGTAATTATCAAAAAAGATCCAAATTTATATTGATTTACTTGGATATTTCCTCTTCAAAGTCTCTTCTTTTACAGTCTGGGTAAATTTTTCTATGTCCTTGCACATAATATTATATGAACTGCTTATATTCTTCATCTGCGGTAGTCAAACCATGGAAGTCTGTCATAAGATTAACAGCCCTCTCAGCTGTGTCATCAACTGCTTTTAAGCTAGTAACCTTATTTTTAACTTCCACAAACGCCGCGCTGTATTTCTATGAAGATACAATTTCTTGAAAGAAACTACTATCACGTTTCAGTCGTGAAAATAAATCTTTACTCTTGACAGAAACAAAATCACTCAACGATTTCCACAAAACATGATAACAAATACTTGTAGTACCTATAAATAAAACAAATAAGTTCTAAATTAAATACCAGATTGAACACTACTTACGTACCATATAGAGAGCCAGACATCTGTTCCTTCGATGGAACATATCTCTTTCCCGAATTACCAAAACTTTATTTTTGTAAGTTTTCTACAATGTTTCCTTTGGTCTGCTTATCAACGTTGTCACCAAAAATTAAAAAGACGGATATTTCTTCTGACTAGTACCACAATTGTTGGCTGAACTTGTTTAAAACCGTTTTGGAAATTGTCAACTTCTTCGTAATATTTTAAGGTCTTTAAAAAACCAAAAATCTTGATTCGAAGCTTTTATCACTAAAATACATTCAAGCCAGGGCTTCACATATACTGCCACAATAAATAAACAAACATCTCGTAATGCTTGTTTGTCCTTAGCGCACATTTTAAACTGGAACTGCAGCAAACGTATTTTTAAGGAGTAAATAGCTCTTGCCATCCATCGTGCTTGATGCATTGGGCCAGCAGATCTGATTTTTATTTTATTTTCATTGCTTCCACCCAGAAAAACAATAGCAAGCTCAATGAGCTCGTTATAATCATCTCGTACAATCCATTTTGAGATTTAAACGCACTTATGAGCATCAGTTCGTATATATGATGGCGGCATGCAAAGAGTAACAAATCTCTTTCTGGTTTTTGCACACAAGTTCCGTTCAAGCATCCTGTATAAGATTCTGTCGTATCACATCACATTTAAGAGCATCGGCATGTGCGATGTCGAATAAAATATCTAATTCAAGTTGAAAGTTCTCTTCGCGGCGCCTATGTAAATCCTGAATCTTCTTGCTATATTTTGCAGTTCTCGTCAGACCTGATGAAGATCCACTAACTTCTTAACATAATTAAGAACAGCTCTGGTAGGTATTCTAGCCTTTTTTCAGAATATATTGCACTCCAGAATGACAAGATTTGCGCTTTCATGAACAGTCAAATTAACTTCACGTATGTTGAAAAATAGAACTGCTAGAACTTGACGATTAGATGGTAGTTTACACCTGTTATTTGGTGATTTACATCACCAACCAAGAAAATACTTTTTTAATTGCTTCTTTGTTCCACTGACATCTTCGAAATACAAAACAATCCGTGCTACTACCGACAAGCCGAGACTAAATGATAATAACAACGACAACGCGCCGCTCCTGTGACGCAATTTGTATGGGACATCTTTGCGCGCAAGTCGGCACGGGTTACGCTGTTCCGAATAAAGAAAAAAAATGTTTTCGGATGTTTTAGGCCCAAATGAATAAAACAATAGCCTATGCATTGTAAAATTAAAACTTTGAAAAATAAGGGACACCCTAAAGTATATACTTACAAAAGTTTACACCCTGAGTCCTCGAAATAGGTATTTATACCCTTCTTGCCGGCCACCACCAATCCAGTAAATGGGTATGAATACCCTTCTCCCAGACAATAAGTTAACTTAAGGATTAAAAGATACTCACAGCTAAAGTCACTAGAGGCGGCGGAGAGAGATTCTCACTCCGAAGCACGGATACGTCTTCAGGTTTGAGGCAGTTTGCTTCGATCTTGCACCAGGATAACTTGTTAGAGACATTCTCTGGATTCTTGATCTCCAGCCAGCACGGGCCTTTAATCTTTTGCTCCAACAAGAACGTCTCCAGCGAGGCGGTGCTCATCCCAAATATGTGAGAGAATGTGAGGAAGGGCTTGTCTATGGGTGGTAGAGGGTGAGTGGCCTAAAATAAATAAAAAAAAAAACATGAATAACTAACAAACTAACCATCACTCCGTCACCCCGGAAGTGTAGGCAGAAAGAATAGACTGCCCCATTGTTTTGTCCTTACATACTTCTCTCACTTCCTCTACATTCATACATCTTGTCATGCATGCACGTCAATTTCTCCGACTCGTCACATCACCGACATTTAATATTTGATTGATTTGATCGTGCCACGTTTTCCTCCGTTTCTAATCCTTTCAAAATTTAACTCATCGATATGTCTATTGTTATCTCCCTAGTACTAGCCAAGTTAACTAACACATGTTATATATAATTTTAGGTTCTTGCACTCAGTTTGTAATAATTTTGGTTAGTTTATATCGTTCTCCCGATGATGAAGGTGTAAGCCTTCGAAACATGTCGAGAAAAATAAACTCAAAAGTGGAAAAAAGTGTTTTAATTCGTAAAAATTGGTCATTATGGAATTCCACGGTGTTAACGCCTTAAGTTTATCTAAAATTATATGTATTTTTTAATGTAACATGATATTGTTGGCGCCAATGACAGAGGGAGCTAATGGCTTCTATGAAATGCATGCTACTGTAATTGGTTACCAAAGAAAATAAATATATAAAAAATCAACTCACAGCGTATTTAACCTCCAAATAGTCCGATTGGGTGGGAACATTGGGCAAATCAAAAGCGTAATTCTTTACGACCTTCCTGGACTTGAATTCCTTGATGCCCAGTTTACTGCAAACCTTGCTGTTGAATTCTTGGTACACGTCCATTATGGACACAGGCTGGTCTCCATCCTCCTCCAGTGTAATAGGATCCAGTTTCTGTAAAGACAAACTAAATAAGAGAAACTAATCCCACTATTTTAGGGAGGGTAGGCATAGAGATTATACAGTCACACAGAAATTCTTCTATTTCAATTTCTTTTAATTCAGAAACAGAATTCAAATGCTTCAAACCTTAAGTTGAAAACTTATGTATCATACTTATGTACGTACGTAAAAAGTTATACAGTGAAACCCCTATTTTACGTTTTTTTAAGGGACTGAAACAAAAAATGTAAATGGAGGGAAAATGTACATGGGGGGGGGGGGGTATTGAAAATAACGTTTAATTTTTTTTAAATCACGTAAATTAGTACTACATAGTAGTAGTGAACTAAAACGAAACAGATGTAAAAAGAACGGAATAAAACAAAACAAAAAAAACGTTTTTTTTTTGTAAATGATGATAGCGAATAATGTCAAAAAAGAACGAAGCGTTACAACTTGAGTCGTAAAACCGAATGACAGAAGGACAGATGTTAAGAGAAAATTGAAAGATGTCGGCCAAACACCACGTTGCGAGCTGTATGTAAAATGTGTCTAATGCGCCAACTCACATATTTTGAATATTTTTGACATCATGGCCGAAAAAATGTGTCTATTGCGCCAACTCACATATTTAGAATATTTTTGATGTCATGGCCAAAAAAATGTGTCTATTGCGCCAACTCACATTGAATATTTTTGACGTCATGGCCGAAAAAATGTGTCTATTGCGCCAACTCACATATTTTGAATATTTTTGACATCATGGCCAAAAAAATGTGTCTATTGCGCCAACTCACATATTTTGAATATTTTTGACATAAATTGCAGGGGGAAAAAACGTAAAATCGGGTAAATAATGTACTAAAATAAATTGGAACAAATCTTATTCTTCTTCTTTGCTAGCCTTCTTCCCTCCACTGCTGGATATAGGCCTCTTCCAATTTCTTCCACTCGTTGGAACAAATAATTAAACAAAATTGGAGGGAAAAAGTTAAACACTGGGAATTAATAAATAATATGGAAGAATACATACATATTCCCTCGGAAGAAGGTGTAACCTTCGGTCTACGTTCCGAACAGTTAAGCAACACGATACACAGCCTGCAGAAGGATTCGATGGGTCAGCATACACTTTCCCGAAGAGGAAAACGACTCCCGGCTTCATAAACCTATCCTCCCAAGCGTCCCACCAGTAGAAGCGTAGAATTTTATCACCATTTTTGTCCGAGATCAAAGGCAGACTTGTACACTCCACCGAGGCACTTTGATGCATAGGATCTGCAGGTAAATCCACCATACTCCCCCACCCATTTGTACAGTTCGATTTAACTTCACTTTTAATTGGTAGTTCTGCAGTCTTTTCCACTTTTCTATCAAACAATTGTAAATCACTTTCAATGAAGTCTTCCGGATTCAAGCCTTCGACTTCGATGGCTGCGGTTTTTCCATCCGATAGTCGCTCGGGTTTTGCCTGCTTTTCAGGTAGATCATCGTTAAAATCTATATCGTCAAAGTGGAAATCTTGCGTATTGAATTCTTCGATTTTTTGAGTAGGCGATTCTTCTTCAACTTTAATTTTTACAACTTCAGGAGTTTCCGTAGACTTCTTCGGTTTTTTGGGAGACAATTCATCGAATATTTCAAGTTCTTTATCAACTTTTTTCGGCTGAAAAAAAATCATAATGAATTATATATTGGTTTAATTTTTTTGAATTTAATTTTGACTTAAAATAAAATTGCTTTGTATTTATAATCTACATACCTCCTTTTTGATTATTTCCACTGGTTCCTCGTGCACTTTACTTTTAATAGAAAATGGGTTTACAGGTTTAGGGGTACTGGCTTTGGCCGAAGAATTGAGGTTTCTGAAATACTCCTGTGCCTCTTTTTTGCTGTGCTGGACGAAGTTCGAGGAGCGGAGGATATTGGCAGGCGGAACCTTAGAGGTGCTTGAGGTCAGCGAGGAATCCGACTGAAGTTCTGACATGATATCTAGCAGAATATTGTCATCGGAGAGCTTCACATCCTGATAAAAAAAGTTCAATGGGTTATGAAAATTCTCATGCTTGCAGAGTCTATGCGGAGTTTACAATTGGACCAAATTTTATCAATGAATTATCTAGAAATGTAACCATTAATTATTATCGATAATGGCAAACCTTTTTTATAATGTTAAGATAATTAAAGTCAGACGGAATAACGATCCTGGCTTGTAATGTGTAACCAGATTTAAAAGTATAAAACCAGAAGTCATTAAAATATACACCAGCAAGAGATAACAAAAAATATATATATTATATATAGTTTCTATAATAATAACTTTAAGAAAAATAAACAAATAAAAACATAAGCTTATAAAGCACCATTTTTATGAAATATTCATCTCAAAGGCCCAGTAGAAAATTTTTCATTCCATAAACTAGTTCAAAATAAACATATTTTATTAGAGGACTGCATATGGTGCAGTCAATCAATATTTTATGGTGCATTTTGAGTCTCGATCTAATCTCTGACGTTGTTCTCAATGCGCTTGGGGTCAGCAGGACGATTGTACCAGCCTGAAGGACCAGCTACTGGTTGCCAAAATTTGTGCGATGTGCAATTTGTGTTAATCAGATTTCAGAAAAGAATGATTTTTAACTTAATATAGTGACTAAACTGTTAACTTTGGAACACCATTATGATACCGCAATTTATTTAAAATGATATTAATTTTCTAACTCATATTCTATCTTTTTTTTTGTGTACATTATTTCGTGATATTTTCAAAACTCTCCCTGATTTTCTGTTTCAAGCTGAGAATTTATATATTTGTTCATTTCACTCTCCATTTATTATCTGTGTAGTAAATATTATAGATGTATTATCATAGTAATTTATATTTAGCTTTTAAAAAACATAAATTTGAATGTAATTTTTACTTGCCGTAATTTGTTATTTGCTCCATTGTTTAGTTTAGTTAGTTTTAAGTAATTCTATGTATAATTTTTCACAATCTACAATAAGTATATTTACTGGTTATAATAATGTATGAAAAATTCATGTCATAAATACTGGGGTATCAGTAATGAGAGTCCTCTCACAATACTCCCATATCAAATCGTATAAAATAAAATAAAATCGTTACATGAGGAAACAGGTAAAAACACTTACATATTTATGAGCTAAATTCAAGGACAAGTTGAATAGAAGTCTTAGATATTGATACATTTTTATGTTTCTTCTTTATTTAATTATAACACATACCTCCTTCTTTCTGCCAGTCATATTACTCAGCATGCTCCTAATTCCGCCCTTACTGGACCCCTCCCCGCCTAATGCAGCCACCCTAGTCTTCCTTTTCTTGGCGCGGTCCTTGTCCTTTGAGTTGGCGCCCTTGGAGTACTGGTCGACATCTTCCTCCTCATCAAATATCTCTCGCCCATCTTCTACGTACCCGCATCCATCTTGGATTTGAAAATGAACCAATTAATAAACAAATAGACACTATAAAACCAGGCACCTTAGAAACAACACAAAGTCGCCCATACTTTCCACCACAATGGCAAGAAAATATGAGAAATAAGAGTCGACCTTATAAAAGCGTGCTATTGGCAAGAAGAATAATCAATAAATAAATTTTAAGATTATTTTGTTGAATTATTAATAAATATTTACTATTCATTTAAGTCAAAGATAATCAAATCAAATCAGTTTATTTTCTCAAAAGACATTACAAACATTTTTTATAGTTTAAGGCATCTATTGAGAACAGGTAAAACATAAGGAATATATAATACCATGAACGCATGAGAGATGGTTCGACATTAGGAATACAAAATACTCTCCAAAGTCAAGAGTATTTGTCTTCTGAATGTACTTTCACGAATATGAAAGACATCGATCGCCGAAGCGATCATGTTCAGCAGTTTGATTGCTCTCCCCACCGGCATCACCAGAGGCAGGTTGGTTCTGCATGCTGGGAGATAAAACAGTCTGTGCTGACGCTGTCGAAGATAGCCATCCGGAACATAAAGATGGATAGCCTCCAAGATGACGGAGTTCTCAAAGAATCCCCTGATAAGTCTGAAGAAATGGGTAAGTGTGCACCCATCCCTTCTTATCTGTAAACTATTGGTCCCCAGCATGCCCAAGAGGAATGCAGTGGGATAAAGCCACGGATAGCTACCAAACTCCCTCATGTAGAGATATCTCAGAAATCTTTTCTGAACCCTCTCTAACATGAGCGAGTATCTCGCCTCGTGGCACTCCATATCACCGAGCCACACTCGAGCCGGCTCCGGACCAATGAGTTATACAAAATTCGCAAAACATAGGGATTCTTGAA
This sequence comes from Lepidostoma basale, assembly GCA_022606425.2. Lineage (NCBI taxonomy): Eukaryota > Metazoa > Arthropoda > Insecta > Trichoptera > Lepidostomatidae > Lepidostoma > Lepidostoma basale. The sequence continues at coordinate 467,596 of JAHDVF020000551.1, read as the reverse complement.
AACTCTACCAGTTCGGAGAATAAATCCCAACATTTTCAGTGCAACTCCACATATTCTCTCGATGTGAGCATGGAATGGGATAACTAACTTACAAACTTTTAACAAACATGTATCACTTCAAATTTAAAATTAATTAGTGGCAGTGCATTCTTTCTGCCTACCCCTTCGGGAGACTGCGTGATGATTAGTTAGTTAGTTATTAAGATAACTATAACAACAATAATTATTGCTCATGTTATGAATTTAGTAAATAAAATAATAATTGTAGTGTAAAACACAAATGAAGAGATCTTAATATTTATGGCTCTTTTAGAAGAATACTTTCGTTTCAATTTTCGTACCATCGTCTTCAATCCAGTCATCGTCTTGCCTCTTGAGAACACGACTCGAGTATTCTCTCTCGTCGACTGTATCGTAAACGTTTTCCAATGTTTCCACTTCATATTTGCGTTTGGAACCCTTCAATTGTTTCAGTTTCTCAAAAGCAGCAGATCGCCCGTGCCTGTCTACCTTTTGTCTCTTTGATCTCCCTGCTAAACAAAAAATAATATCAACATTATAATCAAGTTAGAATAGACGTTAAACGTTTGAAATGCGTAAATATTTTTAATAATATTTTTGAAATCATTTTACCTGATGCCTCCTCCATTGCGCAAATAAATTACTGATAAATAAAAGCAAAAATTTGACAAAATATTACGAAATAGAAACGAATCAGGCAAAACCTGCACCTGGCATTTGACATATAAAAAGAGCGGGAACTTCTGTCTTTGCCTGCTGACAACAGATGTAACAACTTAATAATTATACATTTTTGAAGCCCAAAGTGCCGTTCCTAACTTTAAAAATCACGTTTTGGTAAATAACTACACACACGTATTAAAACGTAAGTGTCGTTAAAATGTTAAATTGGTATCGAAACATTCATTTGTTTGTATAAATATCATTTAAAAAATATGTTTATAATTTTTCTTCACAAAATTTGATTCATTGTTATATTTAAAGTGTTAAAAAATAATAACACGTTAGTTAAATGTAGGGAGCCTTAATTATTACATTTGATTTCTAGAAAATGAACATTCATGGAGCCATAAACATTTCTAACGATTTTAAATGGCGGCAACTACGAAACGACATTTGAAGATACAAGTTCGTTCACCTCCGGTAGCCTTGAGCTTGAGACTAACTGATGGGAAAATAAAAGGTACAGCGTTCTACTGGTTTGATGAGACGACTCATCCCATATCGAATCCTGTCATTCGGCATTCAGACGTTGGCGGGAAAACACCGCAAAAAGCCGACGATGCTTTTTCACGTTCGGCCGCTTAACATCGCGATAATCGTGTTTGTTTTTAATAGTGTTTTATGCAGTTACAATAATCCAATCCAACCCGTACCATGGAACCCGATTCGGAGTTATAAGCCCATTGATTATATGATTGATATTTCAAATTATTTAGGAGTTTCTGTTTTACACGAACATAATTTTTTAAACGATAACAATATCGCATTTTCCCCTTATGGATTAACTGGGATAATGGTGGCTCTTTACGAGGGTGTTGACGGTTATTCGGCTCTGCAGATAAGGGATTCGTTACAGATTCCCGCAGACAGAAATATCCTAAGACTCGGATTTCGGGACGTACACAGAAAACTAAGGGTAAATATTTTGTATTTATTATATTTTTATAATGGTTATGTTATACAAAGCTGTATATTTTAATTAAGAAAAAACTTTCTAGAACACATATATTTAATGAAAGAAAATGGAAATCTCAATAAAATTATTATTTCTATAACATTTTGGATTTTATTTTTTAACGTTAAAATTTTAATGAAAAATATTCTAAAACTAACTAACCATCACGCCATTTCCCCGGAGGGGTAGGCAGAGAGGATGGATCGCCATAATGCTCTATCCTGGCATACCTCTCTGGCTTCCTCTACATTCATACATCGTACCATGCACGCACGTCGATTATTCCGACTTCGAATGCGGCCGCCTTTTAGTAATTAATTAATTTGGCCATGCCATGTTTTCCTCGGTCGTCCTCGGCTTCTTTTTCCACTCACGCTGCTTGTGTACAACTTTTTAACCATCCTTCTCTCATCCATTCGTTACATATGCCCAAATCATCTTAAGGATCTTTTTTTAATTTTATCCATGATGCAGTCATCTGCCTTACATACAACGTTTTCCCGCACATTCTTCTTAGTGATCTCATTTCTACGGCGTTTATCCTGCTTTCATCCTTCTTTTGCCAGCTCCAAGCTTCACTTCCATACATGATAAAATTTTCTATTTTTTGGCAAATAGTATTTTATGTGTAATCATATTTATTATAATTTCATATTTATTTAAATATATTTCTTACGTATTATATAATAACAAGAAAATATAATTGGTTCATTTTAATATAACTGTACAATTTAATATATAAAATAATATCTGTGTTATTTTACATAGTTAAAAATGAAGTAAATTTGTCTATATATTCGCGAACGACCATGTAACATTTGCCAAGTGTAATGAACCATCCATAAGCAATTATTTTTGAATGTATGTGTATGAAAAGTATGTATCTAATTATATGTCCATGTACATAAACACATATGTACAAGTATCGTCATTTTTCATTTTCATTTTTCAGTTATTCATTTAAATATGTCAAAAGCATCACATAATTGATATTTCTAATACACCAAAGATACAAGTTTGAGGTACATCTAAATTAATATAATAATATGTAACAAAAGAAATAAATCGTATGGAAGTGTATGGAAGCTACACTAATGAAACACTTATGTATGGAAGTGAAGCATGGAACTGGCAGAAGAAGGCTGAAAGCAGAATAAATGCGGTAGATATGAGGTCCCTAAGACGTATGTGTGGTAGAACGATATACGACAGAATCTAAAATGCTGATATAAGAAAGGAATGTAGAGCGGAAGAAGGTATTATGAACAAAATTATGAAAGGATCGCTGCGTTGGTTCGGACATATGGAACGCATGGATGGAGAAAGAATGGTTAAGAAAGTAATGTAAGTTTAAAAAGTAATAATAAATAATGGTTAATGATGTAAATGGGGTACGGAGTCGAGGCAGACCGAGGAAAACATGGCATGACCAAATTAATCAAATTTTAAAGGTTGGTCATGTTAGAAGTCGGAGGAATCGACGTGCGTGTATGACTCGTTGTATGAATGTGAATGCGAAGGAAGCTAGAGAGGTTTGCCAGGATAGAGTAGTGTGGCGGTCCATTCTCTCTGCCTACCCCTGCGGGGAAACGGCGTGATGGTTTGTTTGTTTGTTTGTTATAAATAAATCGTGAAAAAACATGAGATATATTATATAATGGATTATACCTACAATTTTAACGAAGACACTGCTTCCCTCAGGTGAGTCACGCTATCACAAAATACGTATTTTCCTCTCGCTCCACTATCGCTTAGACAGGTGAAAAATGTCATTCCCATAAATTATAATAAAAATTATTGAAAACGGATCAGAACAAAAAATCTCATAAGAACCACAAAAATGAAGACTCTCCGATCCGTTGCGGGAACGACACTCCGAGACAGAATAAGAAATTCTGAAATAAGAAAGATCTGCAATGTAGAAGATGTCGTGCGATGGGGAAGACTGAGAAGACGCTACTGGAGGGATCATGTGGAAAGAGCATGTTCTGAAAAAGTGATAAATATAGCCGCAAATATAGTACCAACAGGAAATCGACCTGTAGGAAGACCACCTAAAAGATGACGAGACAGTTGGACATCTGCATCCCAGGAACAGGCTCCGAGAAATAACAGGACACAGTCCTAAATAAATCAGAAGAAGAAGAAGAAAACAGACGTTTTCATTAGTATTTTTTATTCACTCATTATTTCCGTGTGTACAAACCATCTTAAAGCACCTTTGATTATTTTGTTCATAACATTTTTATTCGCACTACTTTCAAATTCTTATGTTTGCAGATTTATCTCACATTCGTCTTAGAAATTTCATTTATATCGTATTTATTTTTATTTTCATCCATCTTTTGGATGTTCCGTGCTTCGTTTCCATATATTAGAGTTGGTACAGATATATTAGAGTTGGTACAAGAACACCATTTACTGTTGTAAGAGTATTTATCTAGACGTTTTTCAGATATCTCAATTTCGTAAGGTGATCTGATAAATCAATTCGTTATCAATAAATTCATCGAATAAACATAGGTACCTTATTTTAAACATGAATTTGTTAAAATATTTATATTGTATATACAAAACACCGATGAAGGGCTTCTGTATCCGACACATGTTTGTTTTTTAATTATTTTTTTTTTAAATAAAGTTCGTTTAGTTTATAAATTTAAAAAAAAATGTTCAAACATAGATTAGTTAATTAAAAAACAAAATTAGAAATAATATATATTATCAATGATAACGCCTGCAGCACACAGCAGCAAAAGCGAAGAAGACGCGAAACTTTAACGAATAGCGAAACTCTGTAATATCATGTTTTAAATGAGTCATAGCATATAGCACGCGGAACGAAAGCGAATTCGCCTGAAGTCCGCAGCAAGTACTTGCGTGTCGACAATTTTTCTCTAAAACAGTGATTCCCAAAGTGGTATATATAGACCCCCAGGGGTCCACGAAAACTTTCAGGGGTCTACGACAATTGCAAAAAAAAATGGGTGTACGAGATGTACCTAAACCATTGTTTAGATCGACAGCGACTTCCGGCTAGTAGAAATCGGCAGTGACCATTTTTTTTTTGCAATCTATAAGGAAAGCAAGAGGTCTACACAAATTAGAACAAATCGGCAAGGGGTCTACGGGACAAAAAAAATAGGAACCTCTCCTTTAAAACATGATATAGGTATAGAGTTTCGATGTTCGTAATAGTCTCGCATCCGCTTCGCTTTCGCTGCAGTGTGCTTCAGACGTTAGCAGTCAATCATTTATGAGTACTATTTAGAAGAAATAGAAAAATGATTAATTAGTTACTGAAAAATTCACAGTTATTACTGTTACAGCGTATTCTACTGTATGCCGAGACCATTAAATAGTCAATAGGTTAGTTCATAGTTAAAAGAAATGTTATTTTGAGCTAAAAACACACATTTTATGCGCTTGATTAGCACTCGCGGTATTTCCGCACTTGAAAAGAAAAAACACATTTGAATTTACATAACGGAATTTTCGTCGAAGTAATTAATTACCGCTGAGCACACTTTACTCAAAGGAAGCGTACATTCAGAGAATTTGTACATTTCAATGACCGATCCAATATTTATAGATTTTTAAGAAATATTGCTTATGCAATGATGAAATTGAATTAATCGGTACTTATTTGGCAAAAGGTCCCAGATGCGTTTTTTGTGAAATTGAATTGAATATACCATCAGTATTATTTTTGCACACTTTATGTTTTGACAAAACGTTAGAGCTGTACTTTTTTTATTACATTTTTGTATGTATTTTTTTTATGTACAATTGCATTCAACCCCTATTTTTTTTAAATACATATATATATATATTTTTTAAATTTAGTTACTGATATATCTTGGAGATAACGTTATACTACGTAAATGGACATTTGAAATAAACAATTTGGAACAAAAATAACATTTTTAAAAATAATCAAAATAATGTAAAAATCTTATTTTTGCTCTCCTGTAAAATTCATAAAAAAGCAGTTGGTACCTTTTGCCAAATAGGTACCGTAATATATTTTGATATAAGCTAATGAAAACTGTTAAACTTTCTTTTTGTTGCTGTTCTCCTATCGAAGGTTGGACTTCATCATGGCAATTTTTATTTTGATGCAGAAACCCTAAATAGGAATGTTGTCATCGTGTCACGACGAAATTATTGCAACGGAATCAACCCCAATATTCCAAACCAGCAAATTAATTGGATACGTTGCATAGAATAGCGCCAGCTTATAGTACCCATATATCTGGACTCTGCATCACCGAGAAACTGAATGAGAGGCATTCTGCATTGGGATCAGCAAAGTTTTCTGCAATAGGTAGATTGTTTGTGCCAAAATGCTGTCTTTGCACAAATCTTGGCGACCGAGCCTTCGCGGTAGTCGGCCCTTTAGTTTGGAACAATCTTCCTGCAGTTTTAAAAAAAATGCATTAAAAAAAATAGTGCCATGTTGATCAAGTACATTAGGTACAGCTTTTATACTAAATATATTTATTTTTAACAACTACACGAAATTTTAATGACCGTGGGTAGAGATGAGCACCAAATAAATGTAGAGGTGGCTGGAACTGCGATCAATAATGTAAAGACTTTTGTTTACTTGGGGAGCAGTATCACATGGGATGGTCGATCCAAGAAAGACGTCGATAGTCGTATCCACCAGGCTAAACTTGGCTTCAATAAAAAGTCTAAAATATTCGAGTCCAACAATATAGACCTGAACCTCCGAAAACAACTTTTGAAGACATTGGTGTGGAGTGTTTTACTTTACAGCTGCGAGACTTGGTGCGGATTGGTCATGTGTTGCGACACGAATGTTTCCTGCATAATGTGTTGGAGGGAATGGTCGAGGGATCGATTGGCAGAGGACGACCTCGCCAAGAGTACCTAGACCAGATTTACCGAGATATGGGCTGCACCTCTTATGCGGAGTTGAAGAGAGTTGCCGAGGATCGAGCGGAGTGGAAGAGGAGATGCGTCGCCTTGCTGCAGACCAATCGCTAGATTGAGACCAGAGAGAGAGACACGAAATTGAGCATTTTTTACAGCGCCCTTGAGTAAATTAATTCATATAAATGGCGCTAAATAAATCTTCCAATGTGTTATAATATTAAATAATTACTGCAATTGAACCTTTAATGAAGGTTATCTTGTCAGAATTGTCTAATATACTCGGTGCATTCTTAAAATGAAACGTTTTTAAATTAAATTTAATACTTACTTTTTACTTATACTGATTGGAGGCCACTAGGGTCTGTTTGTGCAGAGTTTGCTGCCTCTTGCGATGTGGACTCCCATCTGCCTTTCCATCTCTCGGAATGTATTCCAGGCTTCCTTCTTCCCTCTGGTTTCCTTTATAGGGCAAGGTGTGGTAATCTTTGGGGGTCTTTAGGTGCCCCTTTGTCAGAGATAATTATCAGGGACGAATATACCTATATCGCACAGGATTTCTGAGTTATGTATATAATCCAATCAGTCGAAAGAAGTGAACACCCAAGTGAATGCCTTGTCTTCTTCCGAGTGATTGGATGAAGTAAGACTGAAAATGGTGACGTTTGGAACATTTAGGTTTTCCATGTCCTCTTGTGATAGATTGATAAAATATTCGCAAAGAAATCATCAGTATATTTTTTACATTTTCCATCATCATAAAAACTACATATTATATTATCTAATTTAATGATTAATTGGCATTTTATAAGTAAATAATGTAATTTCACGACTTTATCTTCTTCTTCTTCTTCTTCTTCTTCTTCTTCTTAATGTAGTCCTTGTGCCATGTTTCTTAAGAGGGATGGACCTCCTAGGAAGTCAATTCCCAGCTATCGATCCATCTTTTTGTGGTCTGCCCAGGGGTTGGCCGTGCAACATAATGTGAGGAAGTCTAGATAGATCCTAGATTCCAACCCTAACTGGTCTTCCATTCCTTGACAATAATGTAAGACTTTATCATAAACCTTAAATTCCCCCTCGCCTTCTTTCCGGACACTCCGGGCCATACATTTAGCCCCATCATAAAACAACTACCAAATCACATTCCAACAATGTTTCCTACAGACGTAAGAGGAATAGCCATTAGAGCTGAACTCTGTAAGCCAGAAGATCCAAGTCCAAGTCCATCTAGGCTAGTTAGTCAATTAATTTGTTATTTTTCCATATAAATATAATGTACATAACCATACATTATATAATTAAAACTAGCTTATTCTCAATGTAAAATAATTAACCGGTGTTTATTCTATAAAACCTTTATGATATATGTTAAATACTTAAGTTAATTCATATATGTATATTCAAATATTTAAATTGATCAAATGTAGAAACCCGCTTAGTAATTATTGTAAAAATATGTTTTTGTAAGGACAACTTTACTTTTAAGTACTTTTTAATATCTGTAAGCATAATACCATATACACCGGTGTAATTAAACTAATGATATGTATAATGTCAAATAATAGTAATCAAATGTTTGGACTTGGAAGGACATGAACTAATGTCATTTAATAACTTTGACAATAACTTAGCAAGGCGAAACATGTCGCGTTCGAAAAATAAAACGTCACGAAAATGAACGTTTTCATCAGTATAAAATTTTTGATGGCTAATGTTAAGAAAATTTTACTGTTATAATATTACAATTTATTTTTAGTCACTGAGAATGTCGTGACAGCTGTTTCGCCAACCGATGTTAGCATTATTAGGTGTTACAATTTTCTGTTTTTTTCAAAAAAGATTTTTTGTAACAATTTTTTTTAACACCTAATGATTTCAACATCGGTTGGCGAAACAGCTGTCGCGACATTTTCAGTGAATAAAAATAAATTGTGTTATTAAAACAGTGTTATAAATTTTAACAGTAATAATGTTGAAGTATCATAGTGTTTCGGCCAAAACAATGGACTTTTTAAGAACATTTTCAATCTGTACATTTTTAAACATGATTGATATATTGTTTCTTGAACAATGATGTAAAACTCCATATTAAATAATTAATACGAATGAAAACGTCAGTTTTCTAGAAGTTTTAATGTCTGACATTTGATAATGCCTTAGAAGGGCGAAACATGTCATTCCCATCAAATATAATAAAACTTCTAGAAAACTGACGTTTTCATTCGTATTAATTAAGGATTCATATAATTTTCTCACAAGTGTTTAATTTTAGCCATAAATCACCCTTCTTTTGCTTTTATCTACAACATTGATATATCGTCAGCCTGTCTCCACCCACCGCTGGACGTAAGCCTCTCCACTTCCACGCCATCCCTCTCGGTCTTTCCCAAAGTCCGCACAATATCAGTGGGCTGTCTCCCGACACTTAGCCAGCCCAACCTTGGCTTCTATTCAGTAACCTTCTAGCTCCACCTTCCAATATCCCGTCGGCACATATCCAGCCTATTGCCACTTCATCCTCGCAATCCTTACCCCTGTATCAGTGACCCTGGTGGGACTTCTAATCTCCGCACTGCTCCACCACTTTTGTGGCGTGTCCGACTTGAAGATGTTGCCCAGCCTTCCGAATGCAGACCAACCGAACTGTATTCTCCTGTCAATCTGCTGGACTTGACCTCCTCTTTCAAAAGCCAACAAATGACCAAGATTCAACACATGATTCATTCAATACTTTAACATTTTAGTTGTGAATTTTAATATATTCAATTTGTGTGTTAGTCATTATTTTGTGTTTGTCTACAATCGGCTTTAAAATTGTCTATGATTTGTGAAATAAATTATTAAAAAATACTCTTTGTTTCTTGTACAATACAATGATGTAAAACTCCATATTAATTAATATATACGAAAGAAAACGTCAGCTTTCTAGACGCTTTATTTTATTTTATGGGAATGACATGTTTCGCCCTTGTAAGGCATTATCAAATGTCTTTGATTTGACATGTTTCGGGGGATACCTCCATCTTCAGGTGTAAAAATATAACAAAAACTAAACAAAGAAAGACTAATAAAAAACGCATTTAAAATTCGATACAATAATTCAAATTTAAAAATTAACCTGGGCTATTTGTTAAAAGTAGTTACTAACAATTATTTTTTAACAGTAATAAATAATAAATAATATTAAATAATAATAATACATGATGATAATATAATTTAGAAAAAACATACATTTGAAAAGACATAATTTATATAGAAATTAATAAATGATTAAATTGCATTTGATTGGGAATGGGAGCTTGGGAGATTGAATGTAGACAAAGTATTTAATTTCCCAAGCTCCCTTTCCCAATCAAATGCAAATTAATCATTTGTTAATTTCTGTATAAATTATGTCTTTTCAAATGTATGTTTTTTCTAAATTATACTATCATAATGTATTATTATTATTTAATATTATTTATTATTTCTTACTGTTAAAAAATACTTGTTAGTACCTACTTATTAGTTTAATTTTTAAATTTGAATTATTGTATCGAATTTTAAATGCGTTTTTTATTGGCCTTTCTTTGTTTAGTTTTTGTTATATTTTTACACCTGAAGATGGAGGTATCCTCCGAAACATGTCGTGTTTTATTAAATATTTTTTATTAAAAAATAGTGGATTAAACAAAGTTTTTTAATTCCCAAAGTATAAAAAATACTCTTAATTAATAATAAAGAAAGTATGAACAAAGTGCCCAAAATGTCACCATTAGAAATAGAACATAAATTAACAATGATTGGGAGATTATTGCATAAGGTTTAATCGTATCTATTTCATACATAGTGGAAATAATTATATTGAGTAACATGAACTCGCAATTATAAAATACTCCAATCCGATATGATTATTTGAATCTGAAAGCGAACATTATGTCGATATGGTACAAACAAGCGGACGACAGCAGATGGAACGCCAAATAACCGTTATTATATTTTTTTGATGAAACTGTTCATTACATCGACCTTGCACACTAAATGTTGTGTTTGGTGATTAGGTAATTATTTATGTCAGAGTTTCTCAAACTTTTTGTGATATAAACACTTTGCAAACTCAGAATTTTTTATTTAGATTACAACTTATAGAAACAAAATAATAAAACACTTTGTATTTAACCGCGTTATGGTTAATATGATCGATGCTAACTAGTTTCTATACTACCTAAGCTTCATCACGGCAATATAATAACTATAAATAAATAAAAAATTATAATAAATAACTCAATTTTTGTTTTATGTTGGGTGATTCCTACCAAGAAAAAATTAATTCATTTTTTTGGTGGAAACACTATGATACTTCAACATTATTAAATCTTTAAATTTGAAACACCGTTATTGTACGTATCACAATTGATTTGTACGAGCTTGTCGCGACAGCTGTTTCGCCTGCGTATGTTTGCATCATCAGGTGTTACAAACAACTCCTGTTGTGTTGTTTGTAACACCAGATGATGCCAAGATAGGTTGGCGAAACAGCCGTCGCGACAAACTCTTACAAATAAATTGAAATACGTAAAATAACAGTGTTTAAATTTTAAACATAAAATAGATGAAATAAATGTTTTATAACTACTTCCACTTTTGTCTTTATTTCGACAGCGACCGAATTCACCAGGCTCGCTGGCATCGGCAGACTGGGCAGACTCCAGTCTGTCAGATTTTAGTAAAATCATTTGATTATCATAAAATAGATTGTTTAGTTCAGGTAAAAACAAAATGCACCATCTCTTCATGTGCACGGTGTGAGAAAATATGGTTGTTTGCCTGTACCTAGATACTTGACGTCATGAACATCAGTGGAAATTGATCATCACTCACTTTTCAATATGAAGTAGAAGATCTTTAAATGTGTTGCAATCTAATTGTCGCGGAACCCCGACATTTAGGTTTAGCGGAACATAGTTTGGGAAACCCTGATCTATGAAATGCGATACTCCGCATTGCTATTGCACGTACTTTAAAATTGCATAGAGAAAATTGAAATACAATATTTGGTTTGAATAATCATTATAGGTTGCCCTCGTATCCGAGGAAGAAGATCGATTCTGGACCCACACACTCTGGGGCATCGAAACTAACTAACTAACTAAACAAAAAGTGTACTGCCACAATTTTCTTTCCTGACATATTTCTCTCGCTTCCTCAACATTCATACATCGTGTCATGCACGCGCGTTGATTTCTCTGACTCCTTACATGGCCGACATTCAATATTTGATTTATTTAATCGTGCCACTGGGTAATTATTATTATTACTATAATAGTTTATTGAATCGCTCTTTACATCATTACAGCGCAATCCAAATCGATGTAAATCGTATAGCTTGTTGATTCTCGATTATTGATTCTCATGACTCAAATTTCAATCTGGTCGGAGGTAAAAATGTCATCGTGATGGGCGACTTTAACCTACACTCCGCTCATGGGATCGACAATGTCCAGCAAGACTTGGAGTACCTATGCGCGGTCTTTGGGCTTGCGCAGCACAATGGCATTTTGAATTCTGATTTCAGAACCTTGGACTTGATTTTGAGCAATATCAAATTGCAAGTTTCTAGATCAGTGTCTCCATTAGTACCTGAGGATAATTATCATCCCGCATTGGAGTTTGAGTGCTCTGGTAAAAATAATCCTAATATAACCAGAGTACCGCGGCATGATGAAATCTTCAGGGGATGGAACTTCAGTCGGGGTGATTTTCTGAAGCTATACCAGCTGATGACTCAACTTGACTGGAGTGACCTGTACAACTTGTCCTCCGTAAATGATGCCTTACAATATTTTTATAGTGTGATTTACAGTTTATTTGATATGTGCTTTCCCAGAAAACGCGTAAGCAATGGTGGACGGAGATATCCGAGGTGGTTTTCCAAGGAAATCATCGCGGAAATTAAGATCAAACATGCACATCATGTGAAGTGGAAGGCCACTGGCTCTCGGGATGAGTATGAACTTTTCAGTAAGCACCGCTCGGTGGTGAGACGGAATGTTCGGTCAGCCTTTCGAGCATATGTAAGCACCATTGAGGGCGATCTTATGAATGACCCCGGGACTTTCTGGAACTACATAAAAAGCCTACGTAAAGACGGTGGCATCCTAAATACCATGATGCATGGGGATAGAGAGGTTGAGGGCGCAAACATAGCGAACGCATTCGCTAAGCACTTTCAATCTGTCTATAGCAATATTCCCCCGCGGCTTAATTTAAATTCAGCGACCGGTTCGAAAGTGCGCTCATAGCTTTGACATATCTAACATAGACACAAATGATATTAAATCATCCATCAAAGCAATGAAGAATTCGCACTCGGTTGGTCCGGATTTTCTTCCCATCTTCTTCTTCAAAGGCTGCTCTGAGCTCTTAATATATCCGCTGTACTTTTTATTTAACCTATCGTTAAGTACAAATACTTTTCCTGATCTCTGGAAAGTTTCTAGGATCAGTCCTATCTTCAAGAGCGGAACAAAAGAGTCAGTCGAAAACTACAGACCTGTAGCAATACTGTCGGCTCCAGCCAAGCTATTCGAATCTATTCTACATAAATTGATATTTCCCAGAGTTGACCCATATATTATAACAGAACAACATGGGTTCAGGAAGGGGCGCTCTACAGAAACAAATCTCATGGTCTTCACAGAATACATAACAAGGGCCTTGGACAATGGTCACCAAGTTGACTGTTCATATAATGACTTCTCAAAGGCATTTGATACTGTGAACCATGACATTCTTATAGAAAAGCTATCTCAAATTGGTTTCTCTTCTCAACTTATTATGCTTTTCACTAGTTACCTTGAGGGGAGGAAACAATTCGTCTCGTACGGAATTTTTCAATCGGAACCTTTTTTTGTTTATTCAGGGGTGCCACAGGGTTCGAACCTTGGCCCACTCCTCTTCACTATATTCACAAACGATATTGCGAAGGTAATAAACTTCTCGCGATTTCTTTTATTTGCCGATGACCTGAAATTATTCCTAGACATAAATAATCCTGACGACTGTCTACGCCTTCAGTCGGATATTAATAATATTGTTACCTGGAGTCACTGTAATCATATGAAATTCAATGTCTCTAAGTGCGTAATGTTATCTTTTACGAGAGCACGGAGAACTATATATCATAGATACACGATGAATAACCAGCAGTTGGCACATGTATCCACTATGAGAGATCTCGGGGTCATCTCTGAGAGTAGATTAACCTTTCATGCTCATGTTGAGAGAATTTGTGGCATTGCGCTGAAGATGTTGGGCTTCATAATTCGGACCGGAAGGGTTTTCAGAGATCCCAATGTGCTCAGAGTACTATACAATTCATTGGTTCGGAGCAGACTCGAAAGTGGTTCTGTGATATGGAGTCCGCACAAGGCGAGATATTCCCTTATGCTGGAGAGGGTTCAGAAAAAATTTCTGAGGTATCTCTACATGAAGGAGTATGGTAGCTATCCATGGCTCTATCCCACAGCGTTTCTTTTGGGAATGTTGGGGTCTAATTCTCTGCAGCTTCGAAGAGACGGGTTTCTCATAACCTATTTCTTTAGGCTTATTAGGGGATATTTTGAAAACTCAGCCGTGCTGGAGGGTGTAGGTCTTTTTGTTCCCGACAGATATCTCCGACAGCGCCAGCATAGATTGTTTTACCTATCCGCCGCTAGAACCAACCTGGCTCTGGTGACACCGGTGGGAAGAGCAATCAATCTGCTGAACGCGGTCTCCTCGGAAATCGACGTCTTTCATATCAGTGAAAGTACGTTCAGAAGACAAATACTCTTAATTCTGGAGGGTATCCTGTCTTCCTAATGTTCAACCATCTCTCATGCGTTTCTGGTAGTATATTATTATTTTACCAATATATTATTTTACCTGTTCTCAATAGATGCCTTAAAAATTAATTTTGTAATGTCTATTGATGAAATGAAATAAACTGATAAACTGATAAACTGATGACCTGTGATAGACAGCTAATCTATTGCCATTTTATTGTCACGAGAATTCTACACCAGACCAATAACAGTGCCATCGCCGGGAATCGAATCCGGGACCTTTGTTGTGGCAGTCGTAGCACTTGCCACTCGGCCACGAAGGTCGTCATAACCTGATACGGCTGATGCCTCACTTTTGTTATTTTTTTTTTTTGAAAGACTAATACCAAGGATTTTAATCAATGATATTAGAATTTATTTTACAATCTTCAATGTGAGCAGAAAATAGCTCATTATTATGAAGAAGGAATCTGGTCGTGTCCAGGCTTAAACCCATGTCTCCTGGATCAGGAGCCAAGCGTTCTATCCCCTAGACCACCACCCGATTGACTTGTTCTCGTACTTCGATATAAAGGTCATTATGGCTGCAGATCTGTACTCTCTATGGTAAAGCTCACAGGTATACGATTATTCGTATTAAAAAAGTCATCTTACTTCTTGTATCTTCTTCTTCCTTATTGTAGACCTATGTGGTCTGTTCTCCAGAGTGTTGCTCCTCCTGTGAGGTAGACTCCCAGCTGTCCTTCCATCTTTTAGGAGGTCTTCCACGAGGACGAGTCCCATGAGGTTGATTATGCAATGCAATATAGGGGAGTCTGGTGGTGTCCATTCTTTGAACATGACCGTACCAGTCCCTTTTTCGCTGTCTGCTCCCTCTTATAATATCCTCAACCTCACATATCTCTCTTATTCTGGTGTTCCTCACGCGATCTCTCAGTGTCTTGCCTGCTATCGTCCTCGGCGTCTTCATTTCGCAAGTCCTCAAAACTTGTTTGGTCCTTACTGTGTCTGCCCTTGCTTCGACGCCATATATTATTATTGGTCTTACGCATGCTTTATATATTCTCATCTTACTCTTAATGGCCATGTCTTTGTTTTTTTCCATATTGTGGATTTTAGAGCGCGAGAGATTGCAGCTGCCTTATTTACTTGGGCTTGTATTTCTTCCCGCAGATAAGCTCCTTCCACCAGGTCTATGCCTAGATACTTGAAGGTCCTGACCTGTTCTATGGGTTAATTTTCTATTACCATGTTACATGTTTTGGGTGTTTTGGAAAAGGTCATAAATTTTGTTTTTTCGATAGAGATCGTCATGTTGTATTTCTTACAGGCGTGATGTAGTCTGTCTATCATTTTTTGTAAGTCATTATTGTTTTCAGCTATGATTATAGCGTCGTCTGCATAAAATACCAAATTGACAATTTGCTCTCCCATCCTATATTCCAGTTGTAGCGATTGGATCTGTAATGGAGTGATTTCGTTAAAAACTCTGTTGTTATCCCCTTAAGAACGTAATCAAATTTTGAAATTAAAGTATACGTCAGTTTCTTAATATTTTGGATTTAGATCATGGACTCAAATAATTATATTTATAAAATCGCATTAACTAACACAGTTTTTAAATAGCATCTCCCCCGCTTACGCGAAACTATTCCAATCCTAATTTCATATATAATTTAACTAACTAACTAATCATCACACCGTCTCCCCGAAAGGGTAGGCAGAAAGAATGGAGTGTCACACTTTAACCGATGCGGCACTCCATCCTTCTCTTTACGCCCCGCGGGAGACGAGGTGTGATGGGTTGCGAACCTCTTCGCCAATTTTTTAAAATTATTTCATTCTGTATTTGCCATATTTCATTATGTTACATAAATCGCATTATATTAAAAAAATATATGAAGATATTGCTTATTGAATCAAGCCTTCATCACTATCTCCATTAAAAATCCTTTTTCGGTATATTTTATAATTTATAAGAAATTCGCCCAACAACTATAAAAAAGCCATTTTTTATTACATTACAAAATTATTACACCAATAGGCATCCCCCACACATACTTCGATCGTCCAACACCCACAAAATAAATCTAAAACAAATCATATAAAATACAATGATATAAAATAAAATAAAAATATTTGAACACATAATGTTCATTTTAGATGGTGCACTTGTTGACATGGACGATCCGGACTTTTGTGTTTATTTAATTTATGTTACACGCATCCACCGTTTTTTTTTTAAATTAGCTGTAATTAGGCACTTAAAACAATCTAACACCAGCAACTTTAAAATAATATATTTGTGAAAACGCAGACAGCTAATCGCGTATCACGAGGGATTTCAGTAATGTAATTGAGTTCAAATAATGATGGAAACTTTCATTTGTAAAATAATCCAGTTTCAACTGACCAGAAGAGTAGATATATTGGCATACATATTTTGCATCCATCCATCCATTCATGAATAATTGATAAATTTTATTATGTCTCAAATGCACCGTTGCATTTTACATATATATACAAGCCTATTTGACTAACCAAATGTAGCTCTCGAAAGGTAAATGACTCGCTGATTTGTCCGGTTAATTCGATATTGAACCCATTGGCTGAAATGCAAATTTATACAAGCACACTGGCTGATTCTAGCTACATTTGTAGCCCATATATATATTTATTTAGGGTTACAAATAGCGATTGTAACACACATATAAAAACACAGAAACAATATTATAAGGCCAATTACATACTACCACAAATATAAACGATTTCAAGAATTAACAGTACAGACTAATGAATCGATATCGAAGTTAAACTTCTTCTTCTTCTTACTTTAGGTTTAAGTCGTATGACCTATTTGTGACGGTGGGCTGTCCTGGGATGATGATGTCCAGCTATCTCTCCATCTCTTTGACGGCCTTCCTGGTAATCTCTTGCTGCTTGGGTTTCCATCTTTAACAATTTTTGCAATTCTTGTATTCTCCATGCGGTTCACGTGGTCTCTCCAAAAGCGCCTTTTGCTTCTTCTCCATCTCACTATGTCCCCAACACCTTAGACAGACCTTTTCGTTTCATTTCTGATCCGATCTTAGAGGGTTTTGCCTGCGATGGAGCATAGGGTTCGCATTTCTGCTACTCTAAGAAGGTTCTTAGTTCTATTGGTATCGGCTCTGACCTCTATTCCAAACGTCATGATGGGGCGAACGCATGCCTTGTATATCTTGACTTTACTTTCGGTTAGCATGTATTTGTTCCTCCATATGGTGTCGCTTTATATTAATTTATAATATAGTACTTTTATTTGAATTTAGTTAAATTTAATTCAAATAAAACTAAATTAATATTTTAACTAATTAACTAACTGTTAATCATCACGCCGTTTCCCCGGAGGGGTAGGCAGAGAGGATACTCTGCTGACGAGCTCGAAGAATGTGTCAAGACAGAATGACATTCATCGTGATCAGTTCGCATGCGTCTCAGTACCTCTTCATTTGTTACTTTTATGGGAATGTACATTCTCCTATATATCATCTTCTTCTTTTTCAAGTGTAGGGCTTGTGGCCAGTAGCGGTACTCCCATAGAAGCCCAGAAGCCCGGGAGGTTCAGCTCTTGTAGCTATTCCTCTTACGTCTGATGGGAACATTGTTGGAAGGTGATTTGGTGGGTTATTGGTTGATGCGGGGGCATGACAACTTAGATTTGGAGGTTTTGATTCAAAATTTATTGCGCAAGCCGGGCTTCTGGGCTTCTGTGGGAGTACCGCCACTGCTTGTGGCATGTTTCTTAAGAGGATTTGTCCTCTTGTGATGTCGATTCCCAGCTGTCGATCCATCTCTTTGGTGGTCTGCCCGGGGTTCGTCTGCCTTGCGGTTGGCCATACAACACAATGAGAGGGAATCTGGATGTATCCATTCTTCTCAAGTGTGCCTACCAGTATTTTCTCCTTTAACTCCTCCGCCTAACGATATCCTCGACCTCGCATATTTCTCTTATCCTTGAGTTCCTAATACTATCGGGCAGTGCCTTGCCAGCTATGTTTCTGAGCGTCTTCATTTCTGACACTCTGAGCGCGTTTTTTATGATTGTGTAATCTCTAATCCACATTTCAAAAACTTCTAGTATTTTCATTGTAATCACTTTCAGCCAAAGTCAAAGTCAGAGTTAGCTTATACTTTATTAATTTTGATGAAGTGGCAATTTCTATCTATCATTTATGAATAATTAATACGAATGAAAACGTCAGTTTTCTAGAAGTTTTATTATATTTTATGGGAATGACATGTTTCGCCCTTCTAAGGCATTATCAAATGTGAGGAAACTTCAAATCGTTGCAGTTTATGGAGTAGAATATGGTAATGTAGTGTAGTGTAGAATATGGTGTAGAATATGGTGTTAGAATATGGTGTTAGAATATGGTGGTGTAGAATGTAGTGTAGAATATGGTAATGTATGGTAATGGAGTAGAATATGGTAATCTAGTAAATGGAGCAGAATATGGTAATTAACGAAAATTTATGTGACTTTATACATTTTTAACCAAGAATTATTTGGTTAGGTTCAGAAATATTGGAAAGTGTTTCTTGGAACTCGTTAGGAAATTTTATGACAATGGTTACATAGTTAGGGGATATCAAATGATATTATATAAATCAAAAATAAGTTATTTGAGGTGTGACGAAATAAAGTGTTTCTAAGAAAAACATTTTTTTACAAAATTGTTTACAAATGATTTTACATAGGTACTCGTATTACGAGGTGACTCCAACATGTGACATGTGAAGTCCAATTTTCAATGAAATCTAATCCAACTAATCTAATCTTCCAAGGCACCATTTTATTTCGTTTTCTTTTTCGACCTTTTACAACAGACCCTTCGAACTGCTTCTGCTTATGCTTATTGTATCCCAACTAGAGTCGAAAACAATTTCAGAAAATAAACCACAATTTTTTGAAATCGGACATTTTTTTAATTTTTCATATCAGAGTAAATGTGGAAGGAAATGATTCGCTGTCTAATGTTTTTTTCGAATACGCGACTTTCGAATTTTATGCAAAAGATCAGTAATACGAAACGTATACTTCCCGCCCATATCACACCTTTGTTTATCTCGAACGCAAGGCGGTAATTAAAGAAGCGGTGAGCAAACATCCCATTGTCGGCGAAAATGCCGCAAGCGGGACAGTCGCGACAAATTATACACCTTTTTTAATCGTCAAGTGTTTCCAGCACTTTGGGAAATCAATTAAATCCTTTGTGTACTTTTTTTCAGAGCTATTTCGTACCAGATGAAGGCTTCCTCGCGGGACTATCATTCAACAATGACAACATCACTTTCCGACAAGACTATGTTGATGTCTTGAAATATTACGGTTACGATTTCGAAATAAGCAAACCTGCTCCCACTAATTCGGATATGGGCACAACTGCACAGCAAATGTCGGAGGCGTACAGCGTACAGGCGAGCACGAGCGAGGGAATACCTCTCATTGCTGGGACGGTTGCGTCAACAACTGCAGGAACAGTAAAAACCAGTTTAGGTACTACCACTAGACCTACTACTGTAGGTCCAACTACTCGTACTACGCCGTCTACGATACCTTCTTCCGCAGCGACAACTATTTCTTCAACTGAGCCAACGACTCTAATAACTACTGTGTCTACTATACCTTCAACGCTTGCTTCGACTACGCCAACCACAGAACCCTCAACAACAACATCGAGAATGACTACTACAGAGCCCACAACTGTGTCTTCAACTACACGTTCAACAACGCAGCAAAGCAGTCCGTTAACATCCACCGTTCCCAGCACTTCAACAAATCCACAGTCCACGTCAACTACAATTACCACAGAAGTTACGACTACGACCACAACCACTACAGAATATATTGAAACTAGTCCTGGGTCGGTTTCAACGGTTCAAACTACCAACGATGGAATAACAGAAACAACGCTTCAAACAATATCAGAGAGCAGCACGATCCTTATAACAAATCCGTCTGGATCAACTCCCACAACGCTTTCACAAAATTCCGTATTTATTTACGAAGAAGAAACAACATCACAGTTATCTCCGACATCAGGACTTCAAAACAGTCCTAGCGATATATTTAATCTCACAGAATCAGAAACCCCCACGAACACCAGAATATCTAGATCGACAAGTGAAATGATGAACGCTATTGATAACACAATGACATCACAATATACCACAGTTCCCACAACACCAACCAGTCCATTACCTCAAGCCGGTATTACAACTGATACAAATACTAACCCAACAACAACACAAACCGATAAAAAAGAAACTGATACTGATTCAACGACACAAAAAAATCTAGAGACAACACAGAAAAGTCCAACAACAACACAAAGAGATTCAACGACAACACAAATCAGATCAACAACGACACAGACTAGTCCAACAACAACAAGGACAAGTCCAACAACAACACAAACCAGTCAAACGACAACACAAACTAGTCCAACAACAACACAGACCAGTCCAACAACAATGACAAGCCCAATAACAACACAGACCAACCCAACAACAACACAGACCAGTCCAACGACAACAAAGACTAGTACAACAACACAGACTAGCCCAACAACAACGATGACTAGCCCAACAACTACACAGACCAGTCTAATAACAACAACAGAGACCAGTTCATCAACAACACAGACTATCCCAATAACAACACAGACCAACCCAACAACAACACAGACCAGTCCAATAACAACAAAGACTAGTACAACAACACAGACTAGTCCAACAACAACGATGACCAGCCCAACAACTACACAGACCAGTCCAACAACAACAACAACAACAGATACCAGTTCATCAACAACACAGACTAAACCGACAACGATAGAAGTAACAAAATCTTCAACGGAAGAAAATACAAAGGATGTTCCTTCTACTTTATCTGAAGCAACGGGTTTTAGTGATACGTATAGTTCATCAACGAACACAGGAACGGATAATGCAATGACAACTTTCGGCAGCACTTTGCCATTTATGTCCATGACAACATTTCAAGATTTAACCCCCTATTCAACAACGGACGATGCCGCAAACATGAAAACGACCGGTTTTTCAAAAAGAACAACATTCGAAGATGGCGAAGACATGATGTCAGAATCTTCGAATGCTTTAGCAGAAACAACGGAAGACTACAAAATAACAATAGAAAAGAGTGAAGAAATGACCAGTTTGAAAAGGCGAAAGAGAACATTGTACCGTTTGAAAGTGTTCAATCCGTTTTTATTCGATCAGCTAGGATTTTATCGCCCTTTATACAGAAGCCCTAGCTACAGCGACGGGGGAATCCAACATCAAAACATGTTTATGGCCGGCGGTTACAACCAAGTCCAGGCGTCTTACATGATATACGACACAATATTGGAATTCGCGTACATTCCATTTTTGAAATCGATGGCCGTTAAGCTCCCCCTAGACACGAGCGACTATTACCTCCTGGTCATCCTACCCGATTACAAATTTGGTGTCAACGAACTAATTGGGGATTTGAGGTCTAGACAGGCCCCTGGCTTGAGGCAGATCCACGGTATGCTGACAGAGACGCATGTCCGCGCTTGGGTCCCGAGTTTCATGCTCAAAGGTTCAATCGTGTTGACGACTGATCTCCAAAAGGTAATTATTTAAATTTGTCTTCTTCTTATTCTTGTTCTTAGTGTAGAGCCTAGTGGCCTGTTTCTAAAGAGGAATTGGCCTCCTGCGAAGTCGACTCCCAGCTGTCGATTCATCTCTTTGGTGGTCTGCCCGGGGGTAGTCTACCTTGGGGCTGGCCGTGCAACACAATGAAGGGGAATCTGGATGGATCCATTCTCCTCACGTGTGCATACCAGTATCTTCTCCTTTGCCTTCCCAACCTAACGACATACTCGACCTCGCATATTTCCCTTATCCTCTTCTGCAGTGTCTTGCCAGATATATTTCTGAGAGTCTTCATTTCTGACACTCTGAGCGCGTTTTTTGTAATTGAGAAATCGACGTGCGTGCATGACAAGATGTATGAATGTAGAGGAAGCGAGAGAAGTATGTCAGGACCGAACAGTGTGGCGTTCCATCCTTTCTGCCTATCCCTCCGGACAGACGGCGTGATGGTCAGTTAGTTAGTTAGTTAAATTAAAACACTCTTTTTCCTCTTCTGAGTTTATTTTTCTCTACATATTTCGAAGGTTTTGCACCTTCAATATGAGGAATTAATATACAGTAACCATAAATATCAACAAAATACAAGAACCTAAATATATTTGTAACACGTGTTAGTTAAAATGAGACACATTATTAATATTTCGTAAATTTTCCGACAATGAAGGTCAACTTTGAAACGTGTCAAGAAAAATAAACACAAAAAATTTTAACAATTTTTTTATTTGATTGTCAAAAGTTAATGTTTTGTTCGTGTCTAATTAAGATAGTAGATATCGAGATGTGTATTTTCAAATGGTCAGTGAATTCACGCTTCATGTTTAATGAATAAATAAAATTGAATAATTTATTATTTTATGAATTTTTAGATGGGTATTTGTGACGTTTTCGAACCGCGACAAAGCGACTTCAAACCGATGACTGACCAGAGAAACGTGTACGCTAGAAATATTGAACAGGCGATTACTGTCACCATAAGAAAATACATGGAGCCGAACATCGTCAAACGTGAGTATCTATTTTAATTTATAATCACTTTCATTTTGCACACGTCAAATCGCACAGCACCAACATTACAAAGATTTTAAAAATATACGAGTATTAATAATATAATCGAATAATATAGACCTAAAACTGAGAATACTCCGCATTAAGACCTATGTATGGAGTATCTTGATGTACGGCTGCGAGACATGGTGCCTATCCGAAAGAGATAAACGGAGACTGCAGGTTTTTGAGATGTGGTCCTATAGAAGACTATTAGGAATTTCCTGGAGAGACCACATTACAAATGAAGAGGTTCTCCAAAGAATCGAAGGAGGAAGGCACCTGCTCAGGACCTTGTCCGAAAGGCGTGCAAGATGGATCGGCCATGTAATACGACAAGAAGGCCTCTTGCATGCCATAATAGAGGGTGTGGCTAAGGGGACAAACTCTAGGGGACGCCCACGCCGAGAGTACCTGGAGGACCTGTTGGTGGACGTGTGCTGCTCATCATATGCAGATTTCAAAAGAGCCACACAAGACAGGGAAGAATGGAAGAGAATATTAGAGGAAATTGCTGCAAACCAATCCCAGGATTGAAACCAGAGAAGAGAGAATATATAGGTTGTCTCTACTGGTCGTCTAGAACGCTCCATATATTTCTGGTCACAATTACCGTCCTTAAAACGCAAAACCATCTTCATCGTAAACTTTGCAAATATCGCGAGTAGCTTTGGCGGTTTTATTTACTGGATTGAACGCGAATAGAAAGAGGTGTTGAAAATGCAAACTTTCGTCTATTTGGTATTCCATTTTTAAGGCTTGAAATCAAACAAAATAATGTATGTAATCTAAAAAAAAAAACATATTTCATATAGAGAAGAAATTTTTCTTTCGTTTTGTCTATCGCTTATCGTTTTGTGCTCGAAGAAAAAAACAGATGATACTTAGTTTTATTCCACTTGCTTCGACAGCTTGCTGCCATCTTCTGGTTTGGACCAAAAACCAGCTTGAAACCGACCGAAACTAAAAAAACAAATTAAATAAAATTAAACGTAAAAAAACAAAAAAACTTCTAGTAAGAAATTTCAATTAACAAAATTCTTTAAAAACTATTCATTTTACAACCATGTTAGATCGTACTCCATGCGTTTCATCGTAATCCATGCGTTCCATATGACCAAACCAACGCAGACATTTCATGATGCCTTAAACAGGCGAAACACGGAATCCCCATAAATTATAATAAAATTAAAAAAAAACAGACGTTTTCATTTTTATTAATTATTCAACGCAGTGATTTTTTTCATGATTATGTTCAAAAGCTTTTGAAGAAAGCTTCGGCTCTACGGAAAGCCGAAAGTTCCCTGATTTCAGCTGCTATAGTTTTTAACAATTAGCATAAATAAAATTAGCATATAACATTAACTACCTTACCCCAACCATACAAGTTTACAGACAAACATAACAAATGGACATATCAGACCTGACCAAATATGAGACCTTAAAAATTGTACACAGAGTGACCATGGAAAAGACAACAGACAGCAGCTACAAATTAACTAAAAATTCAGACATACACAGACACTGGACCAGGAACTGTAACAGATATCACTTACCGATTGCACGAGCTAAGACAGGACAATCAAGGATATTGAACAATGGACTGAAACTTTACAATGAACTACCAACAGACACAAGGAATCTCACTACAACTCAATATAAAAAATATTTGAAACAATACATAATTAATAGTAAGACCTAAAAGTATCCATATAACCCAATTGAGTTTTTAAAAAAATAAATTAAATACAAAATATAAATTAAAAAAACGCCTTATTAGTAATATGTGACACGCGTTAAGTGGTAGAGCGTCCCCAATAAACAAAACGACAAATGTCTCACCTTTGCGCATCTGTTTAAAAAAAAAGAAATTTATATTCTGTTACCTGGTGAGTAAAACAAAAATGGAGATTAAACCATTGTTTTATTCGCGACCACATCTTATGATTAATAGATATATTTTTCAGTTTCGAGTTCGCACTTTGTATAATTAAGCTGGTTGTCGTCCATTGAAATTAAACGTTTGTGGTATTTTAAGTTATTCTCCTTTCCATATAAGAACAAAGAAATTCTATTCAAAATTTGAGTCACCTTTAATATTCGCACGCCGCAAACTCTTTGAATAATACATTAGTGTTACGTAAAAATAGGGGTCATTGAGATCTATTAATCACAATTAATTTATAAAGAAAGATAAAACTACCAGATATATCGTAGTTAGGACTCAAATCGTCAATTAATCGAATCGCTCAGTCACCAAATCTACTTGTTAAATCATATATTCATTAAATAAACCATCCATCTAATCATTCATTCATCAAATCGTCAATTCCTCGAATCGTCCATTCGCCAAATTGTCTGTTCGTTGAATTGTCCATTCTTCAAATCGTCAACTCGTACATTCGTCGAATCATCCATTTTTCAAATTGTTCAATTTTCGAATCGTCCGTTATTTTATTCGTGTATTAATCAAGTCGTCTATTCGTCCATTCGTTCGTGTATTTGTCAAATCGACTATTCTACAAATCATCCATTCGCCAAATCGTTCATTATTTTATTCGTACATTCGTCATTTGACGTCTATCATACGATTCGTCCATTCTTTTGTGCATTTGTCGAATTGTCCATTCTACGAATCATCCATTCGCCAAATCGTACATTATTTTATTCGCACATTCGTCATATCGTCTATTATATGAATCATAGACTTTTCAAATTGTGCATTTGTCAAATTGTCCGTTTTTTAAATAGTTCATTATATTAATTGTCCATTCGTCGAATTGATCATTTTTCCAATAGTGTATATTTATATCTCGAATTGTCCATTCATCAATCGCTTGTTCGTCAACTACTTCATTTGTTAATTCGATTATTGCCCAAATTCATATACCTACACACAAATTACAATTCATTCCATTTTTATTTTCCGAAGCCAGTGTAAATCT
Organism: Lepidostoma basale; assembly: GCA_022606425.2. Taxonomy (NCBI): domain Eukaryota; kingdom Metazoa; phylum Arthropoda; class Insecta; order Trichoptera; family Lepidostomatidae; genus Lepidostoma; species Lepidostoma basale. The sequence goes on along the minus strand of JAHDVF020000551.1, from coordinate 441,515 downwards.
ACGTTTATGAAATAACAATGCTTTAGACTCGAATTAACACAGTGTTTTAATGCCGTAATGCATTTTTAGTGATTTCAAACTGTGAGCGTATATTCAATTTGGTAGATTATTTTGATTATCTCCAGGCGTGTGCCTCGGTTCCTTTAATAATTCTGTTTCGAATCACTAATTACACCATAGATAATTATAAATCTTACCATGCAAAACGGAAACAAGGGTTTTTTTATGGCAAGTTCAAGTTCCCATGACTCGTGGATACGTTTTCTATTATTTTCAACGCCTGCCTTAGTCATGTAGTAAAAAAGATTCCTAAATGCGTAATTATGTAACAATGTCCTGTTTTCGAAGCTGGAATAGATCATACGAAAATATTACATTATATTTAGGACACAATATTATTTAAAACAGTTTACAGTTTTGTTAAAATATTATTATTTAAAGAAAAACCATGTATTATAAAAAAGCTACTGTGTCATTTTATGTCATACACATTTTTTAATTAAAAATAAATATTTTTTCATGTTTAATATTTTTAATAAAATATTATGATATATTTTATTATCAATAATCTGTAATATTCAATCATATCTCCTATTTCGGTTATACTAACCGTTCGGGAAAATTATCATCTTTAAACAGTGGTAGCCACAAGACCATGGTGACGATCGTGACCTATGGTGGCAGTTATTAATAAAGCTATAGCTATGGATATGACTACGATAATAATGATGGCTATGGTTATATTATAGATATAACTATGGTTATGTATATTACCATAGTTAAGGTTTTGTCTATGTCTATGTCTATGTCTATGTCTATGTCTATGTCTATGTCTATGTCTGTGTCTGTGTCTGTGTCTGTGTCTGTGTCTGTGTCTGTGTCTGTGTCTGTGTCTGCGTCTGCGTCTGCGTCTGCGTCTGCGTCTGCGTCTGCGTCTGCGTCTGCGTCTGTGTCTGTGTCTGTGTCTGTGTCTGTGTCTGTGTCTGTGTCTGTGTCTGTGTCTGTGTCTATGTCTATGTCTATGTCTATGTCTATGTCTAAATCCATGTCTATGTCTATGTCTATGTCTATGGGTATAACTATGGCTATGGCTATGGCTATGGATATAGATATAACAATGGCTATGTATATTACCATTGTTAAGGTTTTGGCTACGGCTACGGCTATGGCTATGGCTATGGCTAAAACTATGGTTATGGCTATAACTATGGCTATAGTTATAGATATATAATAACTATGGCTATGGTTATAGCCATACATAATTATGACTATTGCTGAGACCATGACATTGCCTATGGTTTTGGTATTATTTTGGTTGATGCTATGACTATGGCCATAGGTATTATTTGGACAGATACTATAATACAATTATGGCTATGATTAGTTTTAAAGCTTTTTTTCTCCCTTTGTAACATTTTCAGGAAGTGAGTCTTGGGTTTACAGAAAAGATTACATTACTAATCCGACAGGTACATTCTATTAAACATTATTCGCATTTGTAAAAATGTATAGACATCAACAATGTTTTTATTATTATCATGTTTTTCATTCCAATCACTGTATTTACTTCATTTTATCATTACCAATGTTGAAAATTAAAAATGTAAGTAATAGTACAGTAAGTATAGTAGCTATAAATGTAGCCTTATATTCGATTTTATTCCATTTTTTTGAATTCTCGTTGACTTATCTGACACTTATTTGTATAATTCACATGTTATGTAAATATAATCATATTTTTATTGTTATTTTAAAAAGGGGCTAAGGCGTGATGGTACAGAAGATCCAAGTCAAAGTCCAAGCATGTCTTTCTGAAAGACTGGCGTTCGCGATGGAATGTTTTTTTTCGTTGTTTTTATTCAATTTATTTTTAGTTTAGTAACGCCTCTGGCATGCCTATTATGTTTTAATCCGTGTGTACATATGACATCTTGGAGGCTTAATTGCAGGTAGGTACCTCAAATTAGTAGGCATTTATCAAAGAGATTGCACATCTGCGTGGAGTATTAATTTGAAAATGTGAAGCCGACTGATTTATTAAAATGTTTTTTTCATAACATTATTTATAGTATTGCAATCATCGATAAATTACACATTTATTCTGGTTTGAATTAAAAATATATAATAGTATTTAGAAAAACGCACAAAATATAATGTTTCGGCAATTAAATGCACATTGCTTCATTTATGTAATAAATGATATGTTTAGAATGTATCGAAAATACGAAAAAAATATTAACTGTTAAATTTAGAACACTGATTGGCGAAATAGCTATCGCGACAATTTTATAGTGTTCCAAATTAAACCATTAATAATGTCAAACTATCATATGGTTTCCGTCAAAACAACGGATTAACGAAACATTTGTTTTCCTGGAAAGATCGCGTTTATCATTTGGTTTGTAATGTCTTTAAATAATCAAGTAAAACTCTTATTAAATATTCAATATTGATGTAAATGTTTGTTTTCTAGAAGTTTTGATATATTTTGTGGGGGTGACATGTTTTGCCTTGCTAATGACATTTGGTAATGCCCTAGCAAGGTGAAATATGTAACTGCCGTAAAATTTTGCATCATTATAGAAAACTGTATTTTTCAGCACTATTATAAATACACCATTAAATGTAATGATATGTGCAGGATTCTAGCACATATACATCTTCCAAAAATTTGTCAGACGTGGTGGTCATAAGAAGGGCGGAATGGGGAATGTTGTTAAACATAAAGCGATCGCTCAACCCAACCAATGACAGGTCATAAGTCCTGTAAGCGCCTCGGCCACCACATTCTGTTCCCAGAAAACAATTTACATCTTCGTCTCCATTGAGATAAAATTAATCCTTATAAATAAATACACCAGTTTGATTGTTCTTCCTATTGGCAAAACCATGTAATTTTAAACAGTACTACTTGAGAATACAAATGTTTTGCATATGCCACAGACTTCAGCTAAATGATAAATGAAAACAAAAGAATGATTTAGATGTGGAAAAAAATCACGGAATAATTAAGGCTTCAGTCGTTTCTATGCAAAATGCAGCTAGCGCTCCCTTTTATATACTCTTCCTCTACAGTATTTACTTATTGACTTCGCGAAATTGTTCCCCGCTATATGGAGATAATGAAATAGCCACAATTAGTCGCAAGCTGCTGGGACGCCATTGTTTTGACTTCGCAATCAATCTTACCCCATGACAGACGTTTCCTTGAGGACGATGCGTGAATGTTTACTTACTTACCTTAGAGGGCCGTGCAACTCTTAAAGCGTTTTAGCCTCCTTGGTGATTTTATTTCAAGTTCTTCGTTCCTGCGCCTTTTACACCCAAGAGTTGCTCTGTCTCTTTTGCTTAAATGTGGTCTGGGTCCCTCTTGGTTGCAAATATACATATATTATTATTAACAGCTTCGGGTAAGCGGAGGGAGCCCTCTATGGCTCGGCCATATTCTGTCCCTTTTGCTCCTTGCTCTGTCCCTTTTGCTCCTTGCTCTGTCTCTTTTACAAACCGTGGGTCAATCGTGTAGAAAGAATGTCAAATTACAAAATACCAAAATTATTATTATTATTATTTTGTTGAATCGCTCTTTACATCATTACAGCGCGAGCCAAATCGATGTATATGATATAGATATCATATTGATTCTCGTAACATGTGATGGGTAGCTAATCTAACTAACTAACTAACTAACTATCATCACGCCGTCTCCCCGAAGGGGTAGGCAGAAAGAATGGATTGCCACACTTTTCTTTCCTGACATATTTCTCTTGCTTCCTCAACATTCATACATCGTGTCATGCACGCGCGTCGATTTCTCTGACTCCTCACATGGCCGACATTCGCTCGTGCCACGTTTTCCTCGGTCTTTCTCTATTTATGGTTCCATTTACATAGTTAACATAATCATTCTTTCTCAATTCATTCTTTCCATATGTCCAAACCATTTTAAGGATCCCTTCATTATTTTGTTCATAACACCCTCATTCGAACCACATTCACTTCTTATATTTTCATTCGACACTCTATCATACACAGAGTATCCGCACATTTGTCCAAGAGATCTCATTTCTACTGCATTTATTCCACTTTCATCCTTCTTTTGCCAGTTCCATACAGTGGTCGGTAGAAGAACACCATTGTGCACTGCCATTCTAGCTTTTATGGATAGGTTTTTGTTTGCGATGACAACTTTAAGTGCACCATTCACTTTGTTGCCTGCCCCAACCCTTCTTTCAATATCCCTCTCCACTCGCCCATATCTTGTAAACATACTACCTAAATACACGAACTGATCTACTTGCTCCAAATTTTCTCCATTCACGCTAATGTTGCAGACTGTCATGATTTCTTCTTTTTCAAAAATCATTACCTTGGACTTATTAACATTCATCATCAGATCATTTCACATGCATACCTCATACATACAATTCACCAGGACTTATAGTTCAAAATTATTATTATTATTATATTATTATTTTGTAAACCCGAATTATTATTATTATTATTTTGTTGAATCGCTCTTTAATCATTACAGCGCGATCCAAATCCATGAATATGATATAGATATCATATTGATTCTCGTGACATGTAATAGGTAGCTAATCTATCGTCATTTTATTGTCACGTGAATTTTACACCAGACCAAATACAGTGTGATTACACCGCCATCGCCGGGAATCGAACCCGGGACCTTCGTTGTGGCAGTCGTAGCACATGTTCCCGTTGTTAAACCAGGTCTGGGTCCTAAGAACATTCTAAGAATCTTTACCGGGTGGAGGTCGGAGTGGAGGATAGTTGGCTTCTGATCCAAGACTTGGGTTGAGCTTTGGGTTCAAGACTGGACACTACTAGATTCCTTCTTCATAATAATGGGTTATTTTCTGATCATATTGGAGATTGCATAATAAATCAATGGTGTTAGACTCTTCTTCTTATTATTCTTCCTTGTTGTAGACCTATGTAGTCTGTTCTCCAGAGTGTGCTCCTCTTGTAAGATAGATTCCCAGCTGTCCTTACATCTTTTAGGAGAAGTTCCACGAGGACGAGTCCCATGAGGCTGATCATGTAATTCTATATAGGGGAGTCTGGTGGTTTCCATTCTTTGAACGTGACCGTACCAGTCCCTTTTTCTCTGTCTGCTCCATTTTATAATATCCTCAACCTCACATATCTCTCTTATTCTGGTATTCCTCACGCGTTCTCTCAGTGTCTTGCCTGCTATCGTCCTCAGTGTCTTCATTTCGGAAGTCCTCAAAACTTGTTTGGTCCTTACTGTGTCTGCCCTTGCTTCGACGTCATATGTTATTATTGATTGATTGACTTTTCTTTTAAACTAAAAAATAAAAATCTATTCTCAAACCAGTAGATTCTTTGTTATTTGTTGTATCTTAAACAACGGTGTAAAACTCCATATTAAATAATTAATACAAATAAATTTCAGACATTTTATAATGCCTTAGACAGGCGAAACGTGTCATTCATATAAAACTTCTAGAAACAGACGTTTTCATTCGTATTAATTAGATTCTTTGATGTTTTTAGTAAATCGAAATGTGAGTTCATATTTTAAAAAAAAACTTTAAAATAAACGAAAAACGAAACAATCGAAATTTCATGGAAATACTTTTTATGCTTTTCATATGAGTTCATACGTTTATTCAAACATTTTGACAGTTACCTAATTCTCATACCTTGGTTTTGAATAAATCATTTGTCGATCCAGGGATCGCCAACCCAATTTATAATGAAATGTCATATTCATTTTATAAAAACGATTTTTATAAAGACGTTTTGTATTTTTTTCTTATAAAACGTTTTATAAACCTAACACTCATACTCGGTTGCAATTGCAATTAAGTATCCCTTATGTCTGAAAGTGAAGCTTGGATCAGACAGAAGATGGATGAAAATAAAATAAATGCCGTTGAAATGAGATCACTAAAAAAAATTTGCGGGAAAACGATATTAATAATATATAATAATTTGATTGATTTGATCGACACGTTTTCCTCAGTCTTCCTCTATTTCTTGTTCCGTTTACGTCGTTTACGTCTACTTTCTTTGTCATTCTTCCTTAATTTATTATTTCCGTGTGTCCAAACCATCTTAAAGAACTTTTATTATTTTGTTCACACACTTTCATCATACTGTTTAATTTCTCTTATTTGTATTTGATACTCATATACAGATCATAGGACATAGAGGATTCCCACCGCTTACACCGATGCATGTTTTATAAATTCTAACTTTGTTGATTATCCCTGACGCCCGTATAATTTTTTTTGACAGAAGTTTTGAACCAAATTCCCATGAAATTTGGTTTTATCAATCACTTTACCATCAGAGGTCACATGACTTGTTCATTATCCGTGATACGGCATGCTCTTGGAACTAGTACCAAACCACGCATAATTGTATGAACACAAACCAAACATACTATATCATTGACGTTTTTCTAGCCGGTAAACCAAGTATTCCATTTTAAATATATTTAACGATATTTTGTATTAAATTGTAATTGATTATTTTAAAAGAAATAAACAAACCATCACTGCAAGTGTAGGCAGAGAGAATGGACCGCCACACTACTCTTTCTAGACACTATTTAGTTTACTCTTCATTCATACACACTACGATTCTTCCGACTTCTAATATGGCCGACCTTAAATATTTAATTAATTTGGTCATGCCATGTAGACCCAACAGAATGCAGACCCATGACGTCATAATACTCGTAGAGTGACAAATGCAAACATAATAAATAATTTTAAATGTTTTGAACAAAGCATTTAAAGTTAATAGTTGCATAACATCAGCAACACTACCATCTTGTCCTTCTCTCTGGCGTCCACGTGTGATCTTTATGATCCAGCAAACCCTAGGTGTGGCACATTGGACGTACTTGTATGTTGATGTGCCACATCTAACAGAGAGAGGGCGAATGGCGATCATCGGCGCCACAAAACCGGTCACCCCCAGCTAAGGGAAGGAACACCTATTCAGAAAAACCGTGGTCCTCCTAGTAAGGGGGTTGGGCGTTAGGCCAACAACCTAACCTCGTAAAACAACCAACGTTACGAACACTTCAAAAAATTCGTTTCTTGGAGGAGGCTGAGACACACCAAGGGTTGTAGGGCCGGAGAAAAAAAATAATAACGGTGTAAACAGAACAGGAAATAGAGAGAAACGACGACCTTCATGGCAGAATGGTTAGAGGCCTAACAGCCATACTGGAGGTCCCGGGTTCGGAACCCGGCGATGGCAGTGTGATTGTCACACTGTCATTGATGTGGTGTATAATTCAAGAGACAATAAAATGGCGATAGATTAGCTACCTATCACATGTCATGATAATCAATATAATAGCTAAAAAAATGGTATCTATACAGTCTGCTACAAAAAAAAACGGGAAAATGTAGCACTGTGAAATAAATCAAATATTAAATTTCGGCCATTTGAGGAGTCGTAGAAATCTATTTCGCGTACATGACACGATTCACGAAGTATGAATGTAGAGAAACCGAGATAAGTATGTCAAGAACGAACAGTGTGGCGGTCTATTATATCTTCCTACCCTTTCGCGGAGAAGGCATGTTGGTTAGTTGATTAGTTTTTGTATATTTTTTTACCGCAATTACATTGGATTTGATAAAATATCTTGTATTGATTAGCGTTGCATCCAAATACATCTGATCACATCCTATTTACCCAGTGTCACAATGCACTTTTTGAAATGCGGATAACGTGTCCAGAACGAAGTAATTGGTTACCGAACAATGGCTCATCTCCGCGCATCCGCCGCGGCGCACTTATTGTAAGAATGTATCCAATTTCCTTCGTAATATTCGATCTATCGGCTGTGACGTCATTCTCCATGCCACCGTCCAGTCGGGTCCAAAAGTTTCCACCATAAGAAATCTCTTTTCTAATGCATTTATTCTGCTTTCATCCTTCTTTTGCCATTTCCATTCTTTAATTCCACACATATGGGTCGGCACAAGAACACCATTATGCACCGCCACTCTTATCTTTTTTACGATTTTTTTATGAATTAACTAACTAACTAACCATCACGCCGTCTCCCCGAAGGGGTAGGCAGAAAGAATGGACTGCCACACCTTTCTTTCCTGACATATTTCTCTCGCTTCCTCAACATTCATACATCGTGTCATGCACGCGCGTCGATTTCTCTGACTCCTCACATGGCCGACATTCAATATTTGATTTATTTGATCGTGCCACGTTTTCCTGGTCTTCCTCTATTTCTGGTTCCATTTACATCATTAACATATAATTTTTTTACCATTCTTTCTTCATTCATTCTTTCCATATGTCCAAACCATCTTAATGATCCTTTCATTATTTTGTTCATGACACCATCATTCGCACCGCATTCACTTCTTATATTTTCATTCGACACTCTATCATACACAGAGTATCCACACATTCGTCTAAGAGATCTCATTTCTACTGCATTTATTCTACTTTCATCCTTCTTTTGCCAGTTCCATGCTTCGCTTCCATACATAAGGGTCGGTAGAAGAACACCATTGTGCACTGCCATTCTAGCTTTTTTGGATAGGTTTTTGTTTGCGATGACAACTTTAAGTGCACCATTCACTTTGTTGCCTGCCCCAACCCTTCTTTCAATATCCCTCTCCACTCTCCCATCTCTTGTAAACATACTACCTAAATACACAAACTCAACTACTTGCTCCAAGTTTTCACCATTCACGCTAATGTTACAGACTGTCGTGGTTTCTTCCTTTTCAAAAATCATTACCTTGGACTTATTAACATTCATCATCAGATCATTTCGCATGCATACCTCATACATACAATTCACCAGGACTTGTAGTTCATGCTCGTTGTCTGCAAGTAGGACAGCGTCATCCGCATACAAGAGACAGCTTACTGACACTCCGCTAATTTTGGCACCTACATCCAACCCTTTCAGCTCTCTCATACAATTGTCCATATACAGATTAAATAACCACGGGGACATTACGCAACCTTGTTTGACACCTTTATTAATATCAAACCAGGCTGTAAGATCTCCATTTACTCTGACACTAGCAGTGCTTTCTGTGTATAGCGACTTAATGGCCGTGATCAGTTTTGTACTTATTCCATATTCAGACAATATTTTCCACAACTTTTCTCTATTAACGTAATCATATGCTTTTTGTAAGTCGACAAATGCACAGAAAAGTTTGCGATTTTTGGCCAGAAACTTCTCTGTCAATGTACGAAGTCCAAAAATTTGATCCATACATCCTCTGCCATTCATAAAGGCACCTTGCACATCCCAAACTTTGTCACTCGTCAATTTTCTTACTCTTTCTATTAAAATTCTGCCATAGACTTTACCAACGACACTCAAAAGACTAATAGCTCTGTGGTTTCCACATTCCATACGCGATCCTTTTCCTTTGTACAGGGGCATAATTACTGCTCTCCTCCAGTCTAGCGGCGTATATCCCTCCTCCAAGCACTGGTTAAATAACTTACATAACCATGTAGAAACCACTTCGCCACCGCTTTTAATAAAGTCTATGGCAATACAATCAAACCCAACAGCTTTTCCACTTTTCATTGCACTCACGGATCTTTTCATCTCATTCGTACTTATTTTTTCAATATTATCATTCATAGGTCCCGCACTCGCACTAGCTGTCATATTTTCGATCACGCTTGTATCACCACCATACATCTCCTTAAAATATTCCATCCATCTTTCTTGTATGATCTTACTCTCCGTTAACATTCTTCCCTCGTTGTCTAAAATTGCTTTCACACATCCACTATCAGGAGGATTTCGGGCTTTTTTAACTTCTTTCCAAAACATTTTTAAATTTGCTTGGAAGTTGTTTGTCATTTTGAGCCCTTCTTCCTCCTTCAGCTTTTCTTTCCGCGCTTTCACTACCGACTTCACTCTCTTCTTGCATACCTTATACAAATCTTTTGCTCTTTCATACTTAACTCTGTCATTCTTATTTATCGACAACATATTCAACCAAGCATCTTTCTTCTCTTTAACAGCAATCTTTACGTCATCATTCCACCATGCATCCCCTTTCCTTCTTCCTTGTACACACACACCACACGATTCTTTCGCTGATTCACACAAACTCTCCTTCAAGTATTTCCAGGTCTCGTCAATACTCAACTCACTTACATCCCGCTCACTCAATCTATCTTTCACTTTTCTTACGAAATTATTTCTTACGTCATTGTTTTGCAGTTTTTCAACTTTGACTCTAGTCGGTGCGGCTACTGTTTTGCTTCTTCTGGTTCGCCATCCCCGGAATAAGATCACTTTTGCCACTACTAAAAAATGATCCGTTTCCAGTTCGGCTCCCCTGAAGACCCTTGAATCAACAGTATCCGCCCGCAATCTAGAGTCTACAATGACGTAATCTATAATGGACCTTTCAAATCCTCTTTCCCAAGTATAGAGATGGATTCTCTTATGATCGAAGATGGTATTTGATACAAAGAGACCCCATTCTATACACAATTCAAGCAGTCTCCTTCCATTATCATTTATTCGTCTATCACCAAACGTACCCAGACATTCCTCGTACCCACTCCTACGGATTCCCACCCAACCGTTCATATCACCTGCTATTATCAATCTTTCGTTTTCACTCTTACACACCAATGTCTCTCTCACTTTGTCCCAAAACTCATCTTTACTCGCCTCATTTTCCTTGTTACCAGGGGCGTATCCAATTAAAAGGAAAACTCTTGTTAACCCGATCTTGAAGCGAATCCACATGAGTCTTGGGCTTACACATTTATAACCTTTCATACATTCTACCATCCTTGGAGCTAGCACCGCCGCCACGCCTTGGCATGCTCTGTGGTCATTCGGCACACCCGACCACAGAACAAGCTTATCCGCATGCTCCAAGGAACCACACTCTTTCATCATACATTCAGTCACACATAAAACATCTAAACACTTATAATCCATTTCTGCACACATCTCATTCAACTTTCCTTCCATACCTCCCCTTATATTCCATGTACCGATGCGGCACTCCACCCTTCTCTGTTCGCCCCTGCGGGAGATGCGGTGTGATGGGTTGCGGACCTCATCGCCACCAGTAGGCATCACCCGAATTAAAACATATATAAACGATATAAAACAGTTTATATCATTCTCCCGATGATGAAGGTGCAAGCCTTCGAAACATGTCGAGAAAAATAAACTCAAAAGTGGAAAAACCATTCATTAAAAAATTGCCATTTTGGAATTCCACAGTGTTAACGCCTTAAGTTTATCTAAGACTTTTGTTTGCAACAACTTTAAAGACTCTATAATCCATTCACATAAATAACCATATGTCAAAACTATTGCAGTTATCCTTTCATAATTTTTTTCATAATAATTTCATTCGCTCTACATTCCTTCCTGCTATCATCATTTGAAATTCTGTCATACGTTACTTTGTGGCTGGTGATGAAAATATTTTAATATAGATTGTTTCATTTTATTAAAAAGAAAAAAATTGAAAATGATGTATTATAATTTTCATATTTGTTCGAAGATCAGAGGTCCACAAATCAATTTATAATGGGGACACACGCGTCGCGACAATGCCGGCCGATGGCAGTGCAATCTGCCGATAACGAGGCCATGATTACAGTCCTCAACGACAAATCCGTCATTAAACAAATTGTCTTTCGATCCTTGAAATAACGCAATAAAAATATACAAAACAATAAAAAAATATTTCAAAAAAATTCGCAGTCAATTCATAGATGGGAAGTTTTTCATGTAGTAATTATATTTACACCTAAGGATGGAAGTCACATCCGAAACATGTTGTAATTCATATTTTTATTGTGTATTAATATATTTAATAAAAAAAAATGAGATTAAAAAGAGTATTATTAATTCTAATGGAATTCAAGTATTAACCTTCAATAAAAAAATCTTAATTAAGAACATATTTATCTCAAAATATGAACATAAATAAAGTATATAAAAGGCTATAAAGATAAACTGTTGTATATAAAATTACTATATGTATTTTGATTATACTAAATTAACACCAGAATTAAGAGAAGGATGGAGTGCCGCATCAGTAAAAGTGTGGCAGTCCATTCTTTCTGCCTACCCTTTCGGGGAGACGGCGTGATGGTTAGTAAGTAAGTAACACCAGAAAAAAAACTACAAAGGTTTTTGTCTTACTAGTGCGTTAGTATCTCATGTATACAAATATTTGTTGATATTATTTGTATCACAGATTTATCAGCCTATTTTATAGCCTGCACAAAGGTCTCCTCCATTAGCTTCCATGCCACTCTTCTTGTACAGACTGCATGCAGGTTCCACCAACATGTACAGTCCTTGGTTTCCAAGTCAGCAGTCTTCATATCCATTTTTCCTCGAGCCTACCCATTGCCATTTTAGTGTCGCTACACAGTGAATGATGTCAGTGATATTTGTTTTTTCTCTTACCATTTGGTTTATAACTCCGTCTCTTAGGCTTTTTGCTAACATGGCTTTTAAGGTCACTCGTATTACGGTATATGAACAAAATATTTTTTCCATTATATGTAATTGAATTTAATTAAAAATCATAAACATTTCATATAAATAATCTACACAGTTTATGAATATAATAAGAATGAAGTTTTAATTAAAATGAATAAATCTAATTTTGAAATTGATATTTTCTGGAGGTAAAATCATTTGATTACCATTAGATTAGTTAGCAAAAAAGGTTTAACTTGATGTATACACTTTGCAAATATATTGATGGTGTCTGGGAGAAAACTTATGATTAATTAATGTCATATTTTAATATATTACACATGTTTGCAGGTTATATCTACAATCGACCTCCTGTGGAATTTGCTGCGACACATCCATTTGTTTTCTTCGTCATGGACTCATCCCTTCACGTCTCTCTGATGGCGGGAAAAATTGTCAATCCCGCAAACTCTCGAATTTTGTGATATTACTGATTAAAGTGTATGTGGTAACTTAGTTAAGATCAAATGGGCTATTTCCAAAGTTCTGTCCGTCCTGTTATATCCATTCGGATCCAATATTTTATAACTATATTTAACTAATGGGTTATAATAAATGTCTTCTTCGGCGTTACAACCCTTAGCCTCCTCCAAGAAACGTCTCCATCCCATCCTGTCTATGGCCGCCACCTCCCAGTCTCGTTGCTCCAGGACCTGACAGTCTGCTACCACACCATCCAACCAACGCTTCTTCGCCCTACTGGATTGTCAAACTACACTCTTTTGAGGAGCTCCAGATCCCCTATGCAGTGCAAGCGCCCTAGCCAGCGCAGTCTGTTAATCCTTACAAACTTGACCACGCAAACATCCCTAAAGCTCTGTTTTATCTCCTCCACATCTGATCATCCTCTATGGGTCCAAGGAATATGCGGAGAATTTTCTTTTCGAAGCAGTTCAAATTTAGTTCATCAAGTTTAGTGGTGTCCAAGTATCTGAGGCATATTAGAACTGGTCTAATCAGCATTTTATTTAACGTGGTCTTTGTTTTCCTGAACAGTAAACGCGACTGTGGAAAGTAAACCATGTTTATTGAGGCCCAAAGTAGCATCTGTTTGCTACAAATATTATCAATAGAACGAATTTCAGCCATGGCAATGAATTATAATTTCACAATGCTTGGGCACGTAACTAGAAACCGGACATGTCTAGCAGCTAATTTTCTTGTAGGCATCTTCAAGACAGAGTTCAATTTAAATATAGAAATATGCATTTGAGAACTAATTAGAATTTTATAGCAAATGTTATTTATTTAAGTTTCTTGTCCATTACTTCAAGTTTTAAAGTAAACATAGGTACCGTTTATAAGTTGTAAATAATAATATGCATTTTATAATAAAAGTATTCAAAATCTTCATACATTTTTTTCATACCCCAAATACCAGTCTACTGAAGAATGGATCTAGGATACCAGTGGATATATAGAGTGGTATGAGAACAAAATAAAAAGAGCAGGTCTGGGTGTGTAATAAATGATTTATTCACTCCATGTTTTTCTTATTTTTATACAAGTTTTGTGGTTTATTTTGCCTTCTTAGACTTAATCTTCCTAAGGTAGAACTCCAGCTCCTTGCCTTCGATGATGTAACCGTCAGCACGCCCACATTGGCCGGGCCGGGATCGCAGGCAAGCTGAAAAGAAAAAAACAGGTTGTACATAATATTCCTCACATCGGCAACAATTAAGAGTTTGATAAACTAAGAAGGTACACTTCAGTTTGAAGTTATATTTTTAAAAATCCATCAATAAATAATAACAAAGATAACCGCTTACACCAAACTATAAGCAAATTAAAAATGAAGATTGTAGTGTGGCCATCGGAAGAAAGTAGTTAATGCAAAAGTATAAAGTTAAGAAACTACTTAAAAAATATATAATAATTAAAAATTCTATCCAATACATCTAGTTAAACTGTTAAAAAAAATTAAAGATGACAATCTAATCTCAAGTTAAATTTGAAGATAATGTTTATATTACTTCAAGCACCAAACTAGGAAGTTACACTATATACATTTCGAAATGCAAATTTTAATATCAGTATGAATAATAAATGATCACCAAATCCAAATACTGTAAACAGGGTGAAATAAAATATTCATTTCTCAGAGTAACTATGACATTGCAGATCATGTGGTACCTCAGGGTGAAATTCAAAACAAACAACACCCCTGTCGAGGCTCACGCATAGTATTCATCATTGAAATAAGAACAAACCATAACATAAGTAAAAATATTATTAGTAACCTATTTCAAAATAAACTTTCGTGAAGAATTAAAAGTTATACAAAAAAAGAGCATAATTTTACACAGAAAAATACTTATTAAGTGATTAATTTACATTTAACACTAATTGCTTTAATTTCTCAATTCGATGGAATGTTTAACAAATGGAAAATGCATTACCCAGAAGCCTGCCGGTGTGGAATTGTTCCTCGAGGGCGGGCTCAACCTTGGCGGTCTTCTGGAGGGTGGTGTACTTCTTGGCCGTCTTCTTGTTAAACTTCCTGCTGAGGATCTTCTCCTCGGCTTCCGTCTGTGATGAAACAAAGACAATACAGATCAGTAACCACTCTAAAATCACAACAATTAAAAGGGTGTTTAATGACTTATTCAGAGTTGCAATACTAATCATAATGATCATATGACACGCAAAGTTTTCATCATTTGCAACCAACATTCGTATTTTTTTTTCTTCTTTTTGTCCTGTCACAAGGAACCTTCTCCCCCCGACTCTATCGCATGCCTGATACCTTACATCATCCCAAGTGAGGCCTGCCGCCTTAACCTCGTCCTGCAGGTGGCTCTAGGTCTGCCTCGCTTTCTCTATCCCCCCATGGGGGACCAGTCTAGTGCACACTGAGCGATATGCAGGCTGGGTTCCGTCTCAGAGTGTGACTGATCCACTGCCATTTGCGTCTAGCAACTTGTTCTCTAATTGGCTTTTCGCCTGCCATAGTCCAGAGGGCTACATTTGACACTGTTTGGGGCCAATAGATTTTGAATATTGAGCGAAGGCACCTATTTATAAACACCTGGAGTTTACCAATAACGTCTCCGCATTTTTTTTTTACTAAAGCTAATTGTAATTAATATGTGACATAAAAATTACATTTTGGTTATTTGATTGCTATTATTTTAAAAAGAAAATAATAATTGGACAATGGCAGACCAGATAGGTTTTAGAAACTAAATAAAATAACTTAAATTTTATTTTATAACTGTTATAAAAACTTTAAAATCTCATCATTGTATTTAAAATAATTTTTAATAGGCAATAATTTTATAGAAAATTGAGTCATAAAAAATATTACTATGTTGAAAATAAGGACACAGAAGAATATATTAATACATCAAGTGGCCTTTAAAGGCAGAAAATATATTTTAGTCAATAATAAGGCTAAGTTTAATATTTCAGATCAAAACTGGTCATAATTTAATACGTTGGTAATACAGTAAAAGTAATATTACATAAACATATTGCTAACATTATGCTAGTGCATTTCGTAAGTAAAGTACTTCTTTATATAATATAAAATTAAACTACAGAAGACTAGCTAACAAACATTGTAAAATTGTCACCATACAGTTTAATAAATAAGCAAATAAAGAATGTCTCACCAGTTTGGCTCCCTTCTTCCTGCCCAGGGGGAGGACGTAGTGGCTCTCATACCACTGGCGGAATGGAGTGGCATCGATGACCACAATAGCGTTCTTCACAAGCGTCTTGGTGCGGACCAGCTCATTGTTGGAGGCGTTGTACACAACGTCGATGATGCGGGTCTTGCGGGTGGTGCCTGACGGTACACAAACATCAAGTGTAATCAAACATTAATAACACACATTACGCTGATTTAACATTTAAATAATTTACAAAGTAAAGCAAGGGATAACAGTTCCTATATATAAATTATTTTAATTAGACTGTGGATTAACCTTTAACCTGTTAACCGAGCGGGACGTATATATACGTCCAATGTACATAATGATGAATACGGGTAGGACATTTTATACATCCTCAAAATATATTTCTAATTTCTTTTTATGAGTGTTTTTTAAACATATATAAAATAAAATATATATTGTGTCAGTTAATTAGTAGTAAGCATGGATTAAAACATTTTAATAGTTCTAAATTAAATGTATCGAATGTGACATAATAATGCATCTTTATGAAAAGCGTGCGCCCGTTGCAAGTTCGTAATTGGAGAGGGGACCGCCCAGTTAACAGGTTAACATCTATAACAAGATATTGTTATTTGCAAAACCACCCGAAAAGACTTATGATCAGTATTACTTAAAAAATGAATGGCTCATAAATGTTCAAATAAAAATGATTTTTCTAATAAAATGATGCATCTCTCTCATACACAAGGAGAGAAACAGACAACACATTCGTTAAATAATCAACAGTATTTTTTTTTCTCTCCCCATTGTGCGGTTGGCTTAATTTGCAGTAATAGAAAATTGACTCAAAATTCGGCTGACTACATTTACAGCTCAGACGGTTAGTCCCAGTTCAAGAACTGGAGGTTTGTAAGATTGTATATTCAAATATGAGCTGCAGATGTAGTAATGCTGTAGTTCGAACCCTGTTTTTCTTGACCTCAAATTGTAGACAGAAGCAAATAGGGGGTTAATCAATTAAAAATATTGTAGAAGCTAAAGGGTAAAAAGTAACCTTTATAAACATTTGGGAGAATTACTAAATAATTAAATTTGAATTCTATTTTTTTTATATATTTTAATCTAGAACTCTTGCAAATTGTAAGCATCTCTCAGAGTAACTATGACATTGCATATCATGGAGGGTCTCGAGACGGCATTCAAAACGAATTAAATCAAGAAACTCAAGCAATCTTCGTCATCATTGAGAATACTATCAAAATGTCAAGATATTCAGAGCATATAGTAATCTGCTATAGTATATATATCTTCGGAAAATCAATGTGCGTACATGACTTGTATAAATGTGGAGAAGGCTAGAGAGCAGTGGCGGTACTCCCATAGATGTCCAGAAGCCCAGCTTGCATAAGACATTTTGAATCAAAACCTCTTCTGGCTTACAGAGGTTCAGCTCTTGTGGCTATTCCTCTTACGTCTGATGGGAACATAGATTTTGGGGGGTTTGATTCAACATTTCTTACGCAAGCCGGGTCTCTGGGCTTCTATGGGAGTACCGCCACAGCTAGAGGTGTATCAGGATAAAGTGTGGCAGTCCATTCTCTCTGCCTACCATTGCAAAGAAACGACGTGATGGTTTGTTTTTATAGTAAAAGTTGTTTACAAAATAATACATTACCAAAAAAAAGTATTCTAGTAATAATGGACAGATGGAAAAGATAGATCAAAAAGTTATGCTTTTGAACTGCGGATATATTATAGAATGTTAACAATTTCATGGACAGAAGTTTCACAAACAAGGAAGAACCGCAGCGAATGAAGAAAGATGAAGCAATTAACAAACCAACTAACCATCACGCCATTTCCCCGGAGGGGTAGGCAGAGAGGATGGATCGCCACAATGGCCTGTCCTGGCATACCTCTCGGGCTTCCTCTACATTCATACATCGTACCATAAAACACAGGAGACTGGAATACTTCAGACATGTCATGAGAAATGACAGATACAAGGTGTTGCAACTGATTATCCAATGTAAAAATAAAGTATCAGGAAAAAAATTGGCTAGAATTTGGTTCTGTTGCAGCACAACATCCCTCTATCTAAAAATAGCCACGATGTTGACCAACCTCCGATAGAAGAGGAACAAGTAATATTGGAATGAAAAGGATTATGATTAAGTGTAAAAATACTCACATTCGGAGCCCCACGCGAAGTTTCCACCTTCCAATCGGAGAGCGCGATATTTCAAGTTGCCTCCGCGGGTGCGGACAACATGGATACGGCGAACTCCAAGCTACAATACAATAAGAGAATGAGCCAAAGAATCCAAAATTTTAATAATAATCGACATAGTTTATAATGCAAATGGGTAGCACTAATGGAACAATGTGTAATCCATTTCAAAACAATGTTGTACGAGAGGAAACGATGGAACACATTATTATGTATGTATCCAGGAAATTTTAAGAGAAAGCTTTTTCAACTAACCTTTGTGTTGGCAGCGGGACGACCTAATTCGTACTTCCTCTTCTTGCGCATAGGCTTCCTCTTGCCTCCCGTCGCCCGCCTTTTATGCCAATGATCGCGGCTGATACCTAAAACACGAGTTCAAACCCATAAGCACTAAGTGTCAAATAACCTCAAAACATTGCACGAGCGAATTAGCCTTGTAGTAAATAAACTAAATTACTTTCGCCATTGTATAAAACGATGAACGATCTCTAGAAGATCGAGAAACACGTTAAATACAACATGAAAGCGGTGATTGAGAAACTGTCACCGGGAAGTAGTGCTAACGTAAATTATCAAAATAACACTCAATACTCGAGTTTGATAACAAAACGTAGCAAATATTCACAACGAAAGAAATCACATATAAATAACAATCTAAAAATCACTCATAATTTCGACATGATTACTTTGATGATTAAAGATTTATTTCTATAAATTTACAAACACGCACTCACCCATATTGCCGACGAGTGAAAGAAAGAGAATAGACAAATTATAGTCAGGAAAATACTTTGCTTCAGGTAGGTACTAAGTAGGTGTACGTTTAAATAAAAAATATTAACGGGGGAACTTGTTTTTAAAATTGATTATTACATTTATTTAATGTTGTTATTGGGTATAATTTGAAAGAAAATAGTACAAGATAAATTATATTATTACCAATTGAAAAAAATAGGTTTTTCTGATGATGAGGTCGTTTACTCGGAAAAATTGTTTCATATTTTTAACTTTACCAACCGGTTTCGGTACTATCGTATATTCTTTAAAGAAAATGGAGTAATAATGTTATTAAAACTAGTTGGTGTAATAGAGAATATAAAAATAATTGTTAAATTTGTGCTAAGATTTTAAACTTGATCATAGATCTTAATTTTAACTATTATTTATATATTTGATGGAAACATTGTTGGGAACGTGATTTTATTTGTTGGTTTGATCTGTGTGGCCTGAAGTATAATTCTTATGAAGAACAAGAGCAGAATATAAAGAGAAGATTCGGAGAGTAAGTAAGTGAGAATGCGTTTACAAAAAAAAAATAATAATAATGGTTACTGTTTTTACATTATTATGAATAGAAAAAGGAAAAAATATTTCAATCACATGTTTTATTAAGACATCGAAATAAACAAACATGTTTATATATATTTTTTAATATGTAAACATTTATCAGGTTCAATAATACATACTCGTAGGTATATCAATAAAAAAATGAAGATCATTAAATTTTAAATATTATTTATTGATTTTCCTTGAAAAACAAGGGTGTGACTAATATTCATAATACCCGATGTCCCAGCTAATGGTGTCTGGAAGTTTCAATTTTTCTGGTAAATTTGTGTTGTTACTGAAATTCGAAAACAAAACCACAAACACGAACGTATCCTTCCACCATTAAAATTAATTCCATTTCTTAATTTCGACATTGTACTTTTGACCCAGGAACCAATCAGATAACTTTATATAACCAATTTTAAAGGTATTACTCACACTATTGCAAATATTCTCCCTGGATTAAATAATCCGTTAATGTAGTCCCTTCTGCTTTTGATGTTGCGCCGCCCAGGACAGGGAAGTTTTCTCCCAAATGGTGATCAACGTCGGGGAGACCCGGCAGGACACGTGAAGAAGAAGAAGAAGGAGGTGGAAGTAGTCGTATCAAAAGTGTAGGTATGAAGATTCTTCTCCGCATTTGGTTTCCGTGGAATCGAGGGATACCGTGCTATGTGAAACTAATATCAAATTGGCGATATAATGTCACTTTCGGGACGACGCTGCAAAAATCCATTATATGATTTATTTATTGATATATTATAGGAATGTTTGTAATGCTGAATTTAGGGTACGGCCACACCGAAGTACCTGGGTTGGATACCAGGCGAACCAACGTATGGCGTACTATGGATCCGGCCACACTATAAGGTTCGCGCCAAGCGGGTGATCACAAGCCATCTGCGTAAAGACACAAACCTAGCCTCCGACCCTGGTGTGGCCGTATCCTTAGACTTATATCCAATGCCGTCTTGAACGTATAGACTTCGAGACGGCATGCATTGCTTATATCATACAAAAAAATGCAAGTTCCCAATGTCAACATGGTCGGTGTGTGGATAACTTTAGTAAAAAAAAAAAATATTAATATTTTAGTAGCAACACTTTTTTTTATTTGTGACATTTTGATAATTCTTATTGTCTATGATAAATTAAACCACCGAAAATGGCGGACGTTTCGATGGTTGATGAAAACGATGACAACTGGCTATACGGTGATTCAAATCCAGAAGCTGCTGAAAATGGGGCTGATAAACTACCGAACGGAGATTCAACTCCAGCTGAAAATGTACGTGAATGCTGAGCAACCTTTACATTTTTTTTACTCTTTCCTTCACTCCAAAACATAACCTTAAACAACGTCTGGTTAATATTTTGAAATTGTTTTTATTTTTTTAAATACGTTTCTTATATGAGAAATGCAACATTAAGTGTGTTTTGTTAGAAAATTGTGAATTGTAGCTGCTATTTAGCTTTTAAAATTACTTTTACTTGTTTATTTTAGGAAGAACAAGAAGGGAAGGCAGCTGAAGAAACTACAACAGAAGACCCAGAAAAAGTAGATGAAACGCACTTGAATGATGAACATTTCGAAGAAGGTGAAGAGCAGCCGGAAGACGAACAAAATGAAGATGGCCAAGAAAATGGAGACTCCGATTCTGACGATAGTGAAGATGATGTAAAAGTTATCATCGGAGATATTAATTCTGCTCCTCAATCATACACTAATTTAAATATCAAGGTACGACATATTTTAAATATAGACTTTTTATACCTTTTGCTAATATTTATAACAAATTGCACGCTGATATCCAAATTTATCAGATTCGGCAGTTTAATATCTGCAAATTGAAAGTTAAAAGGGGAAATTTTTTTTTTTTTTTTTAATTTTGTATTATTTTGTAGAGGGGAGCTTTATTAGTGACGCCTAATCTAGATAAACAGAAACAAACGGGAAAATTCAATGTAGAAGAATTTGATTCTATCGGGACCATTAATGGAGTGCCGGCACAAGAATTTAATATTGATGCACTCGAAGACAAG
The DNA here is from genome assembly GCA_022606425.2 of Lepidostoma basale. Taxonomy (NCBI): domain Eukaryota; kingdom Metazoa; phylum Arthropoda; class Insecta; order Trichoptera; family Lepidostomatidae; genus Lepidostoma; species Lepidostoma basale. The sequence goes on along the minus strand of JAHDVF020000551.1, from coordinate 419,749 downwards.
CCCTGGAGAAAGCCGGGAGCCGATCTCACAGGTAAGAAGTGTCATCATGATAATATATTTTCTTTCAGATATGTGGTTCTGTGTATGTGTAAAAGAAAGTCATAAGTTGGCTAACCCTCATTGTGCGGCTGGCTTCATTTGCAGTATGTACAAAACATATTGGTGTTAAACTCTAGTTGACTACATTTGCAGCTCAGATAGCTTGTCTGAGTTCATTATAATAATATGTATAATTAACTAGTAACTATCCATTCCAAAAACAAAGTGTATGACATTCTCAAGAAATCAACTGAGATGCGAAGTCTCCGTACGCCAGGAGGAAATTGAACAGGTGGACCAATTCAGATATCTCGGAAGCGAAGTAACTGGCTCTAATGACCTCCCCAGAGAAATAAGGTCACAGGTGGATAGGGCTGCAGCGGTTGCAGGCTGCCTGAAAGATGTCATATGGAGAAACAAGGACATGAGGACCGACAGCAAGGTACGCATCTATAAGACCTGTGTGCGACCAATCCTCACATATGGCATTGAATCGAGGGCAGACACTGTCAAGACAAAGAGCATGCTCAGGACAACCGAGATGAAAACACTCCGCGCTATAGCTGGCAAAACCCTACGTGATCGAGTTAGGAATACAGCAATCCGAGAAATCTGCGAGGTCGAAGATGTGGTCAGATGGGGATGTCAAAGACGGCGATACTGGCATCAACACGTAGAAAGGATGAGCTCAAATAGGATACCACACATAGCTCTCCATGGAACGCCAAATGGACAACGCCGACCAGGAAGACCCCCGAAACGGTGGCGAGAAAGCTGGAGTTCAGCGTCTCAAGAGAACCCGCCTGAAATAACAGACTCCTGAGTCTACCAAAAGTGAAGAAGAAGAAGAAGAACTAGTAAAGAACTAAAATAAAAAGGTTCATAAGATATTTTATTTATTGTAGGGTAACATATAGTGATTGTTAATACAAATGAACAAACTAATAGTTAAATAAAGACAGAAGGTTACCCGCTGCTTACCCGAAGCTGTTATAGGACGCAGCGGCACCCCTTCGTCAGCTTCGCTAAAACAATGCCTAGGCCCGCCCCCCATTCACGCAGGACTTACATTAGCTGGAGAATGCACCATTCCAGAAAAAAAGCAAAAGGCAAAAAGGGTATCTAGGCCAGATTTAATCAAGTTTTATTTCAATCCACTTCTATGTCCCAAGCTAACAAAACAAACCAAAATATGGTACATGATTTTATGGCCTATTATAAAATTGTGAGTGTGGGATGGGAGAAAAAACTTGGAATGATGAAAAAAAAAATTAAAATCATAAGTAAATAGGGAAAACAGTAATGGAAACTAGGGACAGTAACACAGGGAACCTAACATTTTTATGTGTATAATTTAAAAAGAAAATTGATCCAAGAGGAAAGAACGGGACCCCGCAAGGTGCCCCCTCTCCCCGGCGAGGAGTCCGACACCCCCTCAAAGGGGCTGTTGTACGACACAAGACAGCGACTTCCGGCTAGATAGTCGACCGAGAAACCATAAGATATTTCCTATAACTTCTAAATTTATTAGCTGCAAATGTAGTATGTCATAGTTCAAAACAATTTTTTTTTTGGACTGCAAATGTAGCCAGCCGCATATATAGGGGTTAATACAGCAAATAATAATTAATACGGCAAATACTGAGTTGTAAATGTAAAGTCCCAGGTTCGATTCCCGGCACTGTCTTTGGTCTGATGTAGAATTCACGTGACAATAAAATGGCGATCAATTATCACATGTCACAAGAATCAATATAATAGCTAAAACAAATTGTATACAGTAGTTGAGTTCAAGGGATCTGTTGTATACAAAAATAAAAATAAAAAAGATTTAGGAAAACATGACATCATCAAATCAATCAAATATTAAATAATTAATGTTTATAATTGAAATTTCTTGGTAGATGTTCATTTTAAATAATGAAAACAAAAAAATTTTGATACAAAATGTCTTTATTATTATGTACTCGTATTTAGTGTTTTCCGGGCTATTTCAATAGCTTTCCCCGCAGCTTTGGTATCAGTTTTGGTTTGGATGCTGATGTATTTTGGGATGATGTTCCTTTTCTTACACTGGCAACCTTAAAATAATTAGAGTTTTTAATTGAGATTAATTAATGTTTTTAACACAAGTGGAAGCACACTATATACATAATAATAAAGAAATATTGTATCAACATTTTTTTGTTTTTATTATTTCAAATATTAAATGTCGGGCTCTTGTGGTGTCAGAGAAATTGACATGCGTTCATGATGGATGAATGTTGAGGATGCAAGAGAAGTATGGTAAGTTCTCGAGTTAAATTGATTTAAGAGTAAATCTAAATTTTATAAAAAAATATAGAAGTGTTTTTAAAAAAAAAATTAAGATTTTTTTGTTTCTGAGTTTCTCACCTGATTTCAGATTATTTCAACTATGGATTCAAGGAGGATACGTGGCGTGCGTACTGTGACCGGCAGAAGCGAATGCGGCTGCAGGAGTCAGGCGCCGGGCTACCGACTCCCGGCGGGCCCACAATGGCCGCACAGCAACAGCTCCGTCAGCTCACGCCTATTCTTAACGACAACAGCAAGTACGGCCCGCCCCCGATGTCCACACTAAGAAAAACAGGCCCCCCTCCCAGTGAGTTCTCTTTTAACTGTGATGTTCAATGCCGTTCTCGTTGTGGATAGTGCTGACGAATTACAAATCTTGGTGTCGACAAGGGCAGAATAAATGCGGTAGAGATGAGGGCCTTACGACATATGTGTGATAGAACAATGTAAGACAGAATTTCAAATGCTGATATAAGAAAGAAGTGTAGAGCGGAAGAAGGTATTTTAACAAAATTAAGAAAGCCAGAATTTGAAACATCAGAATGCTCTTGTAAACAATTAAATTACTCTTCACACAAAATACATAAAAATATCAAATAAATTATATTTTGTAGTCAAATGTTTTACATTTTTTATCTTATGAAAATAATCGGAGTTGTTTTGTTTCATGTTGAGTTTAAGAAAACAAATAAAAATATATTACATTGACAATGTAGTTTATAAATGAAACCAAAACATCGCGCCTTAATAACTAATAATGATATAAGAGTCACCCTAAGTAAACACACACTCAAAATCAAAGATTCCAACACAGTATGAGAAACCATCACTTCGTAGCTCGGCGGATATCCGCTGCATAAGCAACTGTGTGTATGTGATGATTGACCGCGAGCCACACGCAATACAAAACAATTAAATTAAACATTTGATCCATCGTAGTAAATTTACGTTACAATTGTTAAACACGGAGAATATATGCGAACTGCTATTGTAGCCAGCCGGACTATAAGGGTTAATGGAGAAAGAAAGGTTAAGAAATTACACGTTCATGATGTAAATGGAGTACGGAGTCGAGGTAGACCGAAAAAAACATGGCATGACTAAATTAATCAAATTTTAAAGTGGTCATGTTGGCAATCGACGTGCGTGTATGACTGTGGAGGAAGCTAGAGAGGTGTGTCAGGATAGTGTAGTGTGGCGGTTCATTCTCTCTACCTAACAGCGTGATGGTTTGTTGTTGTTATGTTCAATTATTCAACAGCTCTAAGATTAGAATCAATAGAACCACTAATATTTTAGAAGCATAATTTTAAGAATAAATCAAACACACATGGCAGGCAGACAGAATGTGCAGGAAAATGATGTATGATAGAATACCGAATGACGAAATAAAAGCTGGAAAAAGAAGGATGCAAGTAGGATAAATGCCGTAGAAATTATATCACTGTGCAGAAAAATGAAATATGATAGAATACCGAACGACAAATTAAGGAAGAAATGTAAGACACATGAATGCATCCTGTGAAATTAAAAAAGGTTCATAAGATATTTAGTTTGGAAATATGGAATGAATGGATGAGAGAAGAATGGTTAAGAAATTGTATACTCGTAAAAGAAAGTGCAACAGTTTAAAAAACTGAAGAAGGATGAAAATTAATAAAAAAATGTAATTTTTTTCATATTGTTTCTTTTAATCTATAGAGTCTTATTTTTATTTGTTGCATGTGTTGAACAACCTCTAATTCGGTGATGTTTTATAGATTTCCCTATCAGAAATGTGAGAGGCCCCATGGACGGAATGGTCCGGCCCGAGGATATGACCTCCGAGCCCCCTCCGCCCCACTCCCCCATGATGATTCCAGTCCGGGAAAACATTATTCAGGTATAACGAGCGTCATATTCTAGATATGGACAAATTGATTAATGAAATGGAGAAAGTAAAAATAGTGGATGGATTGTGTGCTTGTTACAGGTGATGACAGCAGACCGGAGAGAGTATTCTCGGAGCAAGGGGTTCCCCGACATGAGCCTGCCCCCGCCCGGCCCTGACTTCTTCCACGGCCCCCCTGACCAGACCTTCTTCCCCCCACCCTTCCACCAAGAGGACAACTGGGGTGAGATTCTAAACAATTCAAAACATGGATATATACATGATGGGGACTTTTCATCCAATGCTGGACATAATCTTTCCCCGTACTTCTCCGCACACTTCTATCTTACGCCTTCTGCATCCAATCATCAGACCGTCTTGTGGGGGTTTCCCTCTAATTCTTTACTACTAAAAAATAATCTAATTTGTATTGTACACCAGCTAATGGCCAGCTTGCGTTGCAATGTCTTTATCAATTATATTTGTATTATTTGGTTACTATATTTTAATGCTATATTTTGGCTATTTACTTTAATGACACTGTCAAAATGTTTCTACGAGGGCATCATCTACTGTACATTGATTAAAAGCGACACTATTGACAAAATTTCAAAATATTTCTTCTCGTTCGACATCTATTGTGTATTGATGATAATATCGCCTCTTTGCAAGAATAACGTGACATTTTGAAAATCAAGTCCGCCGTGTTCAACATTATTTTGAAAGTGAAAAACAGAGAATTTATGAGGGAAAGAGACAACACAACAGTGGTATATTGTGTTGTTACATTGTCTCTTTCAGATGGATATCTTGATTAATTTTTTTTTAAATTAAATTTCACCTTTGAATACTTTATCATCTTCAAAGGATGTCATCTAAATAAGAAGAAGAAGAAAGGATGTCATTTGAAACGCCAACATTGTAAACCACAACTGTACAAAGTTTCAACTCTATCGGATGAACGATGCACAAACACATAGGGAAAGAACACAAACAGTTTAAAATTTACAAAATATATTTTTTTGCTGGCCCGATTTCAAATTAGAAAAAAAAACCAAGGTTAGTTGTGTGTAATAATGCGTTTGCTGATGGAATATGTATTAATGTAGGTCCAGATGCGGGTTGGACCCCTGGTGAGATAAAGGAGCTGACGCCCGGTCCTATTCCATCGCTGGGCCCCCCTATGGGGCTCCCTCCACTCATGAGCCACGGCCCGCCTCCTGGAATGGGTCCCCCCCCACACATGCTCATGGGCCGCCCACCCTACATGGACCGGGAGCGAGAGCGGGATAGGGATATACGGGAAAGGGACCGCGATAAGGATGGAGAGGTAACTAATTATTCTCTATTCCCTCGATTCAACTCCCAAATTACCATCAAGCCATTTCTCTGTCAGTCACTTACGAGGTGTATGCATAAGTCTTTTCTGGTTTCACTAAAAGTTGGCGCCACCGAACATTACGTAGCGTATGAATGTGACACTGCGTCAGTTTGTTCGTCTGACATTAACCTACACACACACACACAAGTTGAGTCTGCCAAACAATAGCGTCTGTGTTGTATCGTTTAGTGATCATGTCGACTTTTGTGCCTGAAAAGAACATTTGCAGCACGCATTGCTTTTCTTATTTAATCAAAAGAAAAAGGCCGTGGAAAGTCATCATTTGCTTGTAGAAACACATGGTGAACACGCTCTATCGATTAGAACATGTGTGACATGGTTTCATCAAATCGTTGTCTACGTAGGATCCTAAATGTGAAATGGCAGGACAAACGGACAAATGACAGCATACTTACTGAGGTCTATATGACAAGTATTGAGGCTGCCATTATCCAAAAACAACTGCGCTGGGCTGGTCAGAATGCCTGAGACAAGACTCCCAAGGAAGATTATGTACTCTCAGCTTACCCAAGGGAAACGCTCACACGGTGGTCAGAGGAAACCCTTTAACGACTCCCTTAAAGGAAACCTACAAAAGACTGGCATCGACTGTGATATATTTATATGTATATATATTTTTAATATTTGTGCTTTTGCAGAAGTTTTTTTTTTATTACATTTTTTTATATTAAGTATATCTTTCGATTATTCACTTTTATTAGTTAAAATGGAGGAAAATAACTTCTTTGAAACGAAGAACATTGATCTTGTTACATTTTTCCAATTTTCATTTATTTATTTAAGATTTTGTTGATAATGTCAGTTTTTATATTTTTAGGATATGAGAGAAAAAGAGGACCGAGACTCGTCGGACGTGCGAGATAGAGAAAGGGACCGCGACAGGGACCGATCCAGATCTTCCAAACCAGACAGGCATCGGGAAAAGTGAGTATTCCGTGGTTATTAGTCCCCCCAAGGTGTGCTGTGTTTATGCATTCACTGAAAAGTAGAGATAAATGCAATTAGAGTCAGACTGGTAGGAAATAGAAATCTGCAGGATAATGGTTCTAGGTTGAAGGGATGGCCGTGAAGGGTCTGTCGCTAAAGTTTGCGCAAAGACGTCTTGGCCCAGAGGATCTACCCATCGCAGAAAACATTGCTGATCTCAATGTTGACTGCCTCACATTCAGACTCTCGTTGTTGCAGATCACCGATATTTAAACTGGTGCCATTCTATGCTACGCCTTAAAGCCCATTAGTGCTTGTATTATATTCTTTCTGAACATTTAAGCCAACGGATTCTCTAAGGCATTGGTCGGCAACCTTTTGTTGTAAAAGGGCCAAATCACATGTCATTACAGTATACCTACAATGTTTGTGTACAAATATTTTAATTTTAAATATAAAACACTTATTGTGTTTATTGTATTAGGTGTATAACTTTGCTTCCGCCGTTTTTTCCGAAATTCGAGGCTTTATCGTAAAAAACTGGTTATACATTTATGATTCAAAGTATTGTCCATCGCTGGCCACTACTTTCTCCCATCTTTCGGGCAGCATACGAATCCCGCGTTGAAAAAACTGGTCATCTTTTGAAGCGATCCACGAATCGATCCAATTTTTTACTTCTTCATAAGACCGGAAGTGCTGGTCAGCTAGGCCGTGTGCCATTGATCGAAACAAGTGATAGTCCGAGGGAGCAACTTCTGGAGAATACGGCGGGTGGGGTAGGACTTCCCATTTCAAAATTTCCAAGTATGTCTTGACCACTTTCGCAACATGGGGTCGAGCATTGTCATGCTGTAAAATCACTTTATCATGTCTCTCGTTGTATTGCGGCCGTTTGTCTTTCAATGCTCGGCTCAAATGCATTAATTGCGTTCGATAACGATCGCCTGTGATTGTTTCAGTCGGTTTTAACAACTCATAATACACTACGCCGAGCTGGTCCCACCAAATACTGAGCATAACCTTGGAACCGTGAATATTCGGTTTGGCCGTCGACGTGGAAGCATGGCCGGGATATCCCCATGATTTTCTGCGCTTGGGATTATCGTAATGAACCCATTTCTCATCCCCAGTCACAATGCGATGCAGAAATCCCTTCCGTCTTTGCCTTGCAAGCAGCTGTTCACAAACACACAAACGCCGTTCAACATCTCTCGGCTTCAACTCGTACGGCACCCAATTTCCTTGTTTCTGAATCATTCCCATGACTTTCAGGCGTTTTGAAATGGCTGGTTGCGTCACTCCCAATGATCCTGCCAATTCTTGTTGCGTTTGACACGAGTCTTGATCAAGTAATGCCTCCAATTCTGCATCTTCGAAAACCTTCTCTCTTCCACCGTCATGCTGGTCTTCGACGTTAAAATCACCGTTCTTGAAGCGTTGAAACCACTCTCGGCACGTTCTTTCGCAAATAGCGGCCTCACCATAGGTATTTGAGAGCATTCGATGAGCCTCAGCCGCAGATTTCTTCATATTGAAGCATAAAATTAAAACCTCCCGCAAATGACGAGAATTTGGCTCGTAAGCTGACATGTTTAATTGGGAATAACTTTATGACGCAGACACAAATCGACTAATATTTCGATGGCGTTATGTTTTCAAATACTTAAGCTTATTGTATGACATCTATGATCTATTTATTCCAACTACCACTTACCGCTACTGCCATCTATTGCAAAACGGCGGAAGCAAAGTTATACACCTAATAGTTAATAAAATCAATGAAATTTTTGTGGTTTCATTTGACTTATTAGCTTGCATTTTTTTAGTTGAGACACGTAGTATTGCGTGCTAGCATCCAAGTCTTCGATGCGTCGGGTGCAAGTTCTAGCAGAGAGGCTAACGTTTCCAAACATTTTTTTTCTATTCCGGTCTGTGTATGATATCGTCCGTCACGTGCGTTGCACGAAAATCTTGCGGGCCGCACCAAGACACCTCTGCACATTCTCACACTGTCTTTGGTCTGCTAAAATTCACATGACAAGAAATTGGCGATAGACTAGCTACTATATGTCATGAAAATCAATAGCTTAAAAAATTATATACAGTAATTGGGTTCAAATACCTGTTGTATGCAAAAATGCAATGCTAAACTACCACATTAAATGCCCAAGTGGCATCCCAAGAACCAGCAAAAATTGTTACACTTTGCTACAAACCAATCCTACTACAACAAAGCTACCAGGATTGAAACTTTAAAAATAGTTCTTAAATCGGCTTTTCGCTGCCAACCATAATCGACCAAACACCATTTATTCGGTTTTTCTATCCGACGTACTGGAAATAATTCTCACAATTACATAAATCAGTATATCGATTTAAAATTTGAACTATTCATTTAAAATGGATATTTACTACGCTAAAAAGAAGAATTGGACTAAGCTGGGCAGCTTTCGGAAACATGAGTTACATCCTTAAAAACCGGAAAATACCGATCAACCTGAAACGAAAAGTCTATGAAGTCTTCGTTCTGACAGTTGGTACTTATGGTCTTGAAACTGTTACACTGTCCAAGTGCCGAGAAACTACAAGTGACCCAAAGAGCCATGTTAGGAATAAGCCTAAGAGACAGAGTCAGAAACAATACGGTGAGAGAAAAAACAAAGGTCACTGACATCATCCACCGGGTAGCGACTCTAAAGTGGCAACGGACAGGTCACATTGCCAGAAGAACAGAAAATGGACAAGAAGACTGCTGACTTGGAGACCGTGGACGGCAAAGAGAAGTGCAGGGCGACCGCAACTACGGTGGAAGGATGATCTGAACAGACAGGTCGGAATAACCCGGATGCAGTCTGCACAGGACAGAGTGGCGTGGAAGCAAATGGAAGAGGCCTTTGTCCAGGAGTGGACGGGAATGGGCTGAGGAAGAAGAAGATTTACTACGAACTTACAATTCAAAATATAAATATGCTTACACTTAAAATTTTTATATCCGTTGATAAAGTGTTTGACTACGAGATAAGTTTCTAGATGGATGCCAAGAAGTTGATTCTTGGAAGTAAAGTCTGCGTGTAAGATAATCACCCACCCTCTATACCAGTGATTCCCAAAGTGGTCTATATAGACCCCCAGGGGTCTACGACAACTTGCAAGGGGTCCATGTCAGCGGAAAAAAAAATTGGGGGTCTATGAAATGAAAATGGGGGTCCACGATAGTGGATCTCATGTCAATCAAATCAAATCAGTTTATTAACTCAAAAGACATTACAAAAAGGAAAATGTTTAAGGCATCTATTGAGTACAGGTAAAATATAATAAAAATACAACATAGTACCAGGAACGCATTAGAGATGGTTCGACATTAGGAAGACAAGATACTTTCTAAAGTCAAGAGTATTTGTCTCCTGAACGTACCTTCACTAATATGAAAGACGTCGATCTCCGAGGAGACCGCGTTCAGCAGACTAATTGCTCTTCCCACCGGTGTCACCAGAGGCCGGTCGGATGGTCGAAATCGTTGACGACCCTTATTTTTAGCTCATTGGGGAAAATATGCCGGTCGAAACGTTTGGCGACCTTTTTTAAAAGTTTATTTGGTAAAATCGAATATCCGATCTTTGCCGAATGAGCTAGAAAAAAAAGTCGTCAAAACGTTTCGATCATCCGACATGAGATCCACTATCGTGGACCCTCATTTTCATTTAATAGACCCCTCAATTTTTTATTTATTAGGAAATCAGGGGGTCTACACAAAATGGAAGAAATCGGCAAGGGGTCTACGGGACAAAAAAGTTTGGGAACCTCTGCTCTATACAGTTCTAATGATGTGGTTATATTGCAGATCGCACCGTCGCGAGCGTTCACGCTCCCGTCGCCACAAGTCACGATCGCGGTCTCCCTCCTCGCGCCACCGTTCCAAGAAGAAGTCCTCCCACCGAAAGGACAAGGAAGACAGCGAATAGCAATCGGTGAGTCATACACAACTCCTCCCCTCTTTGATTATTTTTATTACCTCTGTGAATCTGTAGTTAATACTTACCATATCATACTATTTCGTATCTGTTATGAGCCATTCTTTTTTAAAGTGATGAGTAAATGTTTTATGTTTCGAGATATTTAAGAATTAGCGTTTGAATTAATTAAAAAATATTGGCTTTACTTGGGTGACGTTTTTTCCACTATAATTTTGTTAAACTTAACCAACTAACTATCACGCCGTCTCCCCGAAGGGGAGGCAGAAAGAATGGACTGCCACACTTTTCTTTCCTGGCATATATCTCTCGCTTCCTCAACATTCATACATCGTGTCGTGCACGCGCGTCGATTTCTCCGACTCCTCACGTGGCCGACATTCAATATTTGATTTATTTGATCGTGCCACGTTTTCCTCGGTCTTCCTCTATTTCTAGTTCCATTTACACCGTTAACATAATTTTTTTTTTCCATTCTTTCTTCATTCATTCTTTCCATGTGTCCAAACCATCTTTGTTAAACATCATCTTGTTAAACTTTAAAATGTAATAATGATTATTTTTAAACAAAATAAATAAATTTTTTAGCTTCTAATGGACTTATTGTACTTTCAATAATGACATATTGTAAGAAATAAAAACAAGAGGAAAGTTAAGTCCACGTTTTTTTATACACGCCGGCTTTACATTTTACACGATTTTGTTATTGATTAATTTATAGAAGTCGTGATCCATTGAATATTTAATTATAAATATAAAAAGGGGATATCAATATATATTAATACTTTGTCTCCCGTGGGGGCGACAAGAGAAGGATGGTTTGATTTGATTTGATTATTTCTGCCTACCCTTTTGGAAGACGGCATGATGGTTAGTTATATAGTTTTAGAATATCAGTACCTTACCAACATTACTCATTTGTTCCAAAAGTGGACTTATTCCACTTTAAAAAATAACGGCTTATATAATTCTTCAGCCTTCCAATAGAGGTCTCTTTCATTTTTCGACAATTATTTCCGTGTCCCTTTCACATCTATTCCCTCCATTCCGTTACTCCTGTTTCTTGTAAGGCCTCTCCTCCATTAGAGTAATCTATATTTCTCTAAATCATTTTTCATTTCAATATTTCATTATTTAATATTAACATTCCTTTACATGCTAGTACACATTGCTTCTAATAACTTTAATGTCTCTATAAATATGAATAAATTACTGGGTTAAGATTTTGTATTATTCCTCTGTTATGCATATACATCGATTGAAAATAATTATATTATTCCATAATAAATACACTTAATGGGCACAGAATAAGTATAATATATAAATAATGCGATTTAAAATAATGTTCTAGTGTGTTTGTACGTAACATATTGAAGTTTACGCTACTTTTATATTTGCAAGTGCGAGAGAGACAAGTTATCAGTAATAATTGTGTCACTCGGTCCCAGACATGGTCAGATTTTAATACATTGTGAGCATTTGTCAATTTAAAATATTTTACTTTCAATTAGTTTTCTTCTGTGTTGTGTTTATATACATGTACTTACACATATGCTTAAACTATTCTTCATTTTCAACTTATCTCCTGAGTTGCGTTGTGGCCGTTCCTTCAATTGTTTTGAAAAGTATATTTTTGTTTCAGGTTCCCGGAGAGGAAGTGAAAGAAACTTGAAGTGATCCTCGAGTGTGACTTACTTACCAACTGTGCTTCTTTGTGTAAATGATAATCATGGACGGTGCACTCCGCTCTAGTGTTTTTAAGTCTAGTATATAATATTGAATGTATTTTAATTTCCCTCGAGAAGGGGGGCAGGGAGAAGAGAAATAAAAGAGGAGCGAGTTAATTATTACAGAAATGCTTTATTATAATGTTCATAATAATAAGTAGTAGTTGATATAATATAAATGTTAGCTAAGACAACCTAAGGTGTAAGGTGTAGAGGAAGGAGTGTCCTTGCTGTACAACGGCTATACAAGTGAGAACAGTTGCCCGCCTCTCCCCCCCAATATACAACCCACCGCGCTCTACAGTCTTTCTCTACGAGTAAATTAAACTTTAGATTTTCATACATTTATTTAGGTTACATAGTTTTTGTACAGCCATATACATAATTTATACCACATGAAACATTGCATCTGTGCTGTGGGGCAACTGTCGCGGACACTCGGTAATGCTAACATCGTGCGTTCTATCAACTCACGTACATTAATTACATTACATATTACTCTTCATTCCAAACTATGAGAATGAATACAAAAAATACGCCATATTCACCTATGTAAATCCAAACTAATAAGCAACTTAAATGCAAAATGAATAATCATAATTCAAGCATATTTAAGTGTGTGTATAGTCTTTGAAGATGCGCGCGGTTAAAACTATTATTAGAAATACTTAAAATGAAGGTTGGCCGTGACGAGGCTAGAGAAACAAAGGGAAGCTACCATTTGACGTCCGAGAGAGCTTACTCCGTGAGCAGCTGGGTACTGTACACCGACCTCTGACCGCGCCCGCCCTGCCTGCCATCAATATTACATCAATATTACACTTTACAAACAATGCCTGCCGTCCGGCTGTACTTTATTTAGTTAGATTTAGGTTCGGTTAGGATTTACACGCTACTATTTTCAATAAGGTATTTTAAAATAAAGAAACTTTAGTTTTCTATACATCAGTCGGGGGTGCAGTGAGCTCTCTAGGTTTGTTTGCATATCCAACTGGCTACCCACGCTACCAACTTAAACTAGCAGATCTGACAAATGCCTCCGATAGCCAAAATATACAACTTCATTTAATTACAATGAACACTTAAACACCATCAATATTACAATCATTACTCAAATTAAACCTAAGTACTCTCTAATCATAAACACAATACAAATTATAGACTATTCACTCGAGTCAAACCTATAAAATACGAGACGGGAACTTAACATATTACCGTGTTGGCTGTACATCCTACAGTCCCCGCCAAGGCCCGGCTGAGGTATCGTTATCTCAATCCTAACGGAGATGGATGCTGATTGGTGATGAATCGGTGGACACCACATAAACATTGCGCACCGACAATACATTGCGCCTGTAAAATGACAACTTAACGAGTACATCTACCATCTACCGTACAAAATAAATGTAATTACATTGCTCTTATAAACAAGGGATCCCGCCAACACACACATACGGCTATTTTACAAACATAATCAATCACAAATCATTTATCTCGGAAATTGACTTTATCCAAATTAACGCAATTTCATTATTTTTTTTTCAATTTATTTTAATATTTAAAAAAGGGTCCTTTTCCTTGTTTGTAAAAAAAATAAAATTGATAATGAGAAAGGTGGTAGTATTGTGAGATGGATTACACAATGATGAGGGAACTAAACTAAACTAATGTAAGAAGTAAGTAAAGAAAGGAGCCCTAAGAGGCCTAAAACTAAATGAGAAGTGTACATCGCCGGCTGCGGAACTTAGGACAACTCACAGCTACAGTTTATATTTTCATCAAACCGATGTCGCTCTGGCTCTGACCAGTAAAAAAGTCCATTGAATAAAAATTACCATTAAATCTTACTCGTTTATATAAAATTAAAGGAAATTATTCCTACTAGTCGCACGAAATGGAAATAATACTTGGAGAAGGATAGATAATCTTCTAAGGCGTAACGCTGTTAAGTAAGAAAATAAAAGTATTACCATAACTTTAGTAAAACAAAATAAAAGTGATTCAATATAAAAAGGAAAGGAATGGAGACGCTTAGAGCACGCCGTTGGGCGGCGGCCCGATGGGGCCCAGGTCCGCCACCGACTTCATGAAGAACTTCTCCAGCTTGGCGATGATGTGCTTGCCGTACGTGAACTTGCGCAGCGACGTCAGGTGCGGCTTGATCTTGTTCATCAGCGCCTTGCGCTGCGTCGGCTCCGACACGTCGATCATCTTCTGCACCACGTAGTTGGCGTACTGGTCCTTCATCATCACGTGCAGGGCGCTGAAACAGTAGCGACAACACCATTACACCCTTTCTCTACCGTGACACACCTCTCTAGCTGGTCATACACGCACGTCGATTCTTCTCACTTCTAACAGTGCCGGTCATGTTTTCCTTGGTCTTCCTCGACTACATATTCACATTCACAACACCGTTAAAATAAACTTTCTTCATCCATGCATTTCATATGTCCAAATCGCAGTGATCCTTTTATAATATTGTATCCACACATTCGTCTAGGAGATCTTATCTCTACCGCATTTATTCTGATCTCATCCTTCTGCCAGTTCAAGGGTTGGATGGAAACAAAACAGGGTACTGCAATCATCCCATAATTAGTAAACTGCCCTGGCGACAGCACAATACTCACTTGTCATTGAAGCTGCAGACCTCGTCGATTAGAATCGCCCTCTCCTGGCGAGTGGCGTGTGTGACACACTTCTCCACCACGTTGCTGGCGAATTTGTGCTGCGACAGCTGCAGCACCCTCCCGCGCACGCCCTGAATCAGCACCGCCTTGTCCTCTGCCGCTCCATGTTCTGTCACAGTGCTTTGTATTAATTCTCAAATACAAGGAATAGTGGTCCTAACAACACTTGGCTGTTGCTATTTTTGAGTATATGCATACAGAATATATGTTTTAAACAAATACAATTGAAGTTCAATATCAATTGATTTATGCAATCCAAAAATCCATTAATGATTCCAATTTTTACTTGAACACACTTGCACTAATGCATTTAAACTGATTCAAGCGCCATCTCTTGGTTAATCACATCATATGCAATTAAACAAAATTTGTTCAACCCAATATAGAACGTCCTGGCGTTAAGTTTTATTTGCCTGTCACAATAATAATTCGTATATATTCACTATAACTCAATTCATATCAACCTTCGCCGAAGTAATATTAATAAACTGTAGAAAATTATAAACATACCTAGAACATGCTGAATGACATAGTTCCCGTATTGATCCTGGATGAGCTGCTCGGTATGCGAGTGAAGCTCTTGGAGAACCGGAGACACCTGGGGACAATTCAATTCATCATTATAATTGTTCTAACATATTATTGAGAAATGAAACACAAAAATCTGATCATTACAAAGCTATTCAACCTAAACTGATGGTCATTTAGAACATTGAAAATTTTTAACTTAATATGTTGACACTACTTTGTTACATTCTTCACATACATATTTCAAACTGTTCTCATCGGTGAAGACATTTTAACGATATAATGGTTCAAAATCTTCACTCGCATACTAAATGAAAAGAGGGTGAAAGTAAGGTCTAAAGATGGGGGTAATTATTATTCAATTACGATTTTGGAGCAATGAGAATATATCAAAATTGGGCTTTAAGTTGAATTTATTTGTTATTTTATTTATTTTTGAATTTCTGAAATTTCAAGATTATTTATTTTTGTTTTTATTAATGGGTAAAATTTTAAGCCGTTGTCTTTATTAATTAAACTAATAAACTTTTTCAATGAGATGGTTCACGAATTCAGAAAAGTTATTATATTATTAGAAACAACTGTCATAAAGCGAAAATACAATGTTATTCAAACGTGAATCCATAACACAGAGTGAAAGTTAAATAAATAAATTTGATCAGAAATATTTTTTTGTTAACCTGTTCTCGTACTCGCAAGTATTTAAAAAAATTCAGCTTTTTCTTCAAGCACGTGTTCTCTATGGATGACGGTAACAATTTTTATTTTTATTTCACGAGACAAAGGTAAATTTGAAGATAGATAAATACGAACCTGCTCAGGTGTGCAGTGCTCCAAAATGCGCTGGATAACACGGCATCCATACGGGTGTGTGCTGAGCGCGTGCACCTGCCCCTGGAAGGCGCTGATGACAAACTGCAGCGCGTGCGGCTCCACACACTCGATGCACTTCTGCACTACGTGGTTGCCGTTCTGGTCCTTGACGCATTTTAGCACGTGCCCGTCCAGCTCACGCACCACCTCCTGCTGCTGCTCCGCCGGGATGGACTCCAGCGCCTTCTGGATCACACGGCACCCGTACATCTGCAGCGCCAGTGATAGCACGTGACCGCGCAGCTGCAAGACATCAATAACACAATATGAAGAAATATCTATATATAGATCGGATCAGAAATAAGACGATAAGGTCTGTCTGTGGTGTTCAAGATATAGTGAAGTGGGGAAAAAGCAAAAGGCGCTTTTGAAGGTATGTGGACCGCGTGGAAAAAAGTCTTGCAAAAATTAAAAAAAATTATATCTCCAGCAGCAAGAGATGGATTGATGCCTAGATGTCACAATCCACCGTCACAAACAGGTCATACGATCTAAACCAAGAGAAGATCAAATAATATTATTTTAATTAAAGAACTTAATTTGGAATGTGATATTGTGACAAATAAACAAAACACTATATATTTTTTTGTTTTAGGACCATTTTGTTTTAAACTACTGACCGGTCAAGCTCTCTTAGTGGAGCACTTTAGGGTAACATCTTGTAATTCTACTAGAGATTTAAAAAATCTAAATATAGTGAAGAAAGAAAGAAATATTTATAGAAAAAAATATACTACACGTGAAAATAATATTTTTTAAAGAGGCGGAAGATTGTGATTTGCAATTCTGCTCAAATGAAAATTATTTCAACAACTTTTAGAATAGAATAGTAATGGAGGTGAATGCTCTCAAGGCAATATTGTAAATGATTTAAGGAAGCAACTAAACAAGTCATCTTTCCAAATATTAATGTTCATATTACAAGAGACGTCACTTGAGTCGTAAATGGGCGTACTTGTTGGGGATAGATGAAATAAATCCATTACCTTCTGCGCGAGTGTGGTCTTCTGCTCGGGCGTGCCGAACTCGAAGAACTTCTGTATGACGTAGTTCCCAAACACGTCGGTCATCAGATTGTAGGCAGCGCCCAAGATCTCGCTGAACACCAGCTGCTTGTCCATATTTGTCGCTCGCTCCAACTTCTGCTGTATGAACCTGTCACAGCATTCACGGTGTGAGTTACAAATAAAGACAATTCCTGTTGGAATGTTCCAATCCATTCAAAATAATAACGTATAATAAAATGAGAATAAGAAATGTACCTTGAGCCGTGCTGGTCCTGAGAGAACTCCACAATGTGGTTGGTGAGATCCCTCAGGGTGAGGTTAGGATAGCGGTTGTTCCGGAAGTCTTCCAGCAGACCCGAGCGCCCGGGAGGCTTCTCTGCCCCCATCACCATCGGAGACACTCCGGCCGCCAGAGATACACAATCTGCAATCAGACCGTTCATATAAGATTCTTTACATTTTGATAATTAACTAACATGGACCGCCACACACTGTTCTTTCCTAACACACTTCTCTCGTTTCAAAATTCATACATCCAAGCTAAATCATTTAACTCTAGATAGTACCGCTAGAATTGAATTTGAAAGTAAACTGTGTTTCTCTGATTTTTACCATGCGAAAAAGTTCTTATTTAAGTAACTGATAAAATATAAGAAATATATAACTGATCAAATATAAGAAATAATTATTTAAGGTCTAAAAATGCTAAACAAGATGTATAACCATTTGCAAAAAGAAATACTAACAACGATCTTCTTTGCCTAAAAGACAACTTGTAAACCCTTTGACCATCTTTGCTTAAAAGACAACTTGTAAATCTTTCATCGTCTTTGCCTAAAAGATGACTTATAAATCTTTGATCGTCTTTGCCTAAAAGACGACTTGTAAATCTTTGATCGTCTTTGCCTAAGAGATGACTTGTAAATCTTCAAATTGAAATAATTTCTGTAAGACAAACAATGCATCTATAAAGAAAAGAGATAGCACACATCTGATAGGTTGTCCATGCAGTTATTATTTATTCTAGCAGTATGTATCTAGTTTATTTTTATGTTTTCAAAATTAATTACAGATGTATTTCTCGCTAGTATTTTGAAAAACATTGTAGCTATCAAAAATAATAATGAATACTAATGAAAACCTTTGTATTCTAAAAGATTTATTATGTTCTATGGGAATGACCACATTTGTCACATTTGATAATGCCTTGGCAAGGCAAAACATGTCATCTCCATAAACTATAATATTACAAACATTTGATAATGCCTTAGAAGGGCGAAACATGTCATTCCCATAAAATATAATAAAACTTCTAGAAAACTGACGTTTTCATTCGTATTAATTATTTAATATGGAGTTGTTGTTCAGGAAATAATAAATATAATATCAGTTCTAGAAAACATACATTTTCATTGGTATTGATTATTTAATATTGAGTGTTCAAGAAACAATAAATATATTTTGAAGTAGAGAGTGGTTACGTATGAACAGAAAAGAAGATGCACAGTAGGAGAGGAGGTAGATGAAGGTGGTAAGTAGTAAGAAAGCGTACTTTGCACACCTGTTATGGCGCCGCCCACTCCGCTCAGCTTGCTCAGGAGGGACGAGGAGTTGCTGAACATTGCATTAGAGTTGAGTCCCTGCGCCAGACTGCTTACCGCCCTAAAACGATAATCACTGTATTATACCATGACGACGAGCGCCTTCCTGTCTTCTCTCTGGGCTGTCTCCCTGCCGGGCTTTTATTAACAATTTACACCATTAGTGATATATGCACCTGGATGTGATTATTTTGGTGTATTTATTTGTTAGTTACACGATTGTCATGAATTAATGTAACAATTAAATATATTATATTTACAGATTGCACGATTCATATTCTATATTCCTCATTATGCAGATTACAAAACAACTCAAACATTATAAAGGATAGCAGTCAAAATCGAAAAAAAAATTAAAAATCAAACATATTTTACATACAACCTAAAAAAAATATACAAGTCAAAAATGTCACAACCTGTACACAAATGTTTGCTCTGTGGACTACATATTAGGAAAGTTCCAGAGAGCCACTCACATTACACAGTCAAGTCTCGGTCTTCAGAGCCCAGTTAAAAGCCAATTGAAATAAAATTAACATCTCTGGATAGTAAACACCAAACTGTTATGGAAATTTGTGGTGTTTATAGCAGCAGCCAAACAATTTCTAGAGGTAATACAGTTTCATAATGGTTGTTTGCACGTTTAAGTGTGGGTTACAAGTTAACCTTGAATTAAATCTCATTCCAAACTGATGAGTAATAATTATGAATGAAAAGGGTTACATTTTTCGCACAAATCTACAATGTGCCCCATTTCACAAGGAATAAATAAAAATGTGATTTGGTATGATTTTTTTCCTTTACTGGACCACATAAGGAGCGAATGTGTGAGGGGTAGCTTTAAAGTTGCCCCCATAATGGACAAGATGAGAGAATCTCGACTCCGGTGGTACGGTCATGTGATGCGAAGGTACAGCGAAAACATTGTCCAAAAGCCCTCAACATTTCATGCTCAATGGCAACATGGAAAAGGAACTGCAGCAAGACAGAAAAGTTTGTTGTCTTCGTACAAGGAGGGCCGACCCCAGATGATGGAAAATGGCAAAAGGAAAGAAGAAGATGATTGGTTTCTATAAAACGCTTGCTGATGTTTAATTTGAGGATATTATTAATTATCATTAAATTGAAATGGAAACGGTTGACACCTTAGCAGCATTATATGTTAACTAAAGTGCTTGACCCAGACATTGAAATAAAATGAGAACTTTCTTTTACAACGATAATCTTAACCGGAAACTCTGACAAAAAATGATTAAATGATATATATTGTCTGTTCTACTGTATGGCTGTAAAACTTGAACTCTGAAAATGAATGTAAAAATGGACCGGTTGGAGGCGATTGAGATGTGAATATACCACAGAATGCTCATATACCATGATCAGTAATGCAGACATACTACAGAGAGACGTCGAGTGTGAAGGTTAGAAAAGTCTCATATTTAGGTCATGTACCAAGGAGAAAAAAATACCACCTCCTTCAGCTGATAATCATGGGCAAGATAGAAGGACAGCAGGGAGTTGGCAAAAGGCTGTTGTCTTGATAGGAATGAGGAGACCTGAGAACCTATTTCGAGTTGTGCTGGACAGAGATGCTTTCGCTGTAGTGATCACCAACATTGGGGGGACCTAACACTGTATCAGAAGAAGTCTACTGAGCTGACTCAGTCGAAGCTCTGTGGCCCATGGAAAACAAAAATGAAATGGGTGGAGGGATGGGACGGAATGATACTGACCTGTACTTGGCCGCCTCGGCCCCCGGCGCCGCGGACACGAGCCTCTGCAGGCCGGCCTGCGCGCCGAGCGGGGGTGAGAGGGGCGCGCCGGCCGCCCACTTGCCGCGCGCGTACTGCTCCAGCGCGCCGGGGCTGAAGGCGGCCGCCTGCTCCAGGCTGTCGCGCCGCGCACCGCCCGCCACGCCGCCCACGCCTGCACACACGACACCACCACGCTCCATATTTACACTCGCTGTACCGGGATACCGGGATACCGGGTACCGGCCCTACTCGATCGCAACCCGCCCGAGTATATTATAAAACGCGTATTGCAAATTTCATTTGATAAAAGGAATGAAAATAAATAAAACGACTGTCTTGACTTCAATTTAAAAAAAGAGACAAACGAAGATATTTTCAAATAAAACGATGTTTATTTAATAAATACTTTCACTTTTATCTTTATTTCGACAGCGACCGTTTCGCCAGGTCAGACTAATCTGTCGATGCCAGCCAGCTTGGCGAAACAAAGATAAAAGTGGAAGTAATTATTAAAAAATATTATTTCATTACTAATGTTGTTATTTGAAATTTATTTGTAGTACCTAGTTCATTGTAAATAAAGAACATTTTTTTATTAAAAAATTATCGTTTTATTCAAAGGTATTAGAAATTATTATACAATCTCCAATGCGATCAGAAAATAGCTCATTGTTATGAAGAAGGAATCTGGTCGTTTCCAGCAAGCCAAGTCCCCTGGATCAGGAGCCAAGCATTCTATCCCATAGAACTGTATTTAGTTTTATTCCACTTGACTTTTAGCCTCGATTGGTTTCGGGGGCTCGCTGCCATTTTCTGTTCTACCGTTGCCGAAACAGGTAGAGGCTAAAAATCAAATGGAATAAAACTAAACACGAATTACAAAGGATTTGTTGATTAATGACAAACGAAACATTCATCAATGAAACAAGGAATTTAAATTTTCAACATTAATCTTTTAATAGACGTAATGCTAGTAAAGGTAAGTTCGCTTTATGCAAAATAATATACCGATTAAAATTTGAAGAAGTCGTTTTTTTTAAATGGAAAATAGGAATGCGGGTTGCACGATCGATATAGGCTTAACATAAATACAAAAAAACAGAAAAGCGAAAATATATTACAATTGATTAGTAATATTACCAAATGAATAATATAGTTCATCAAATAAACATGAATTATGAATCTAGGTATGTATAAAAATGTGCACTAGAATCGAAATATCTATTTATTAAAAATAATAAGTATAATATTCACAAAAGTTTGTTTCGAAACGTGTGCTGTTTCTAATAAAATAGGTATTTCAAATTATATATATGTACACATAAATACAACGGTATCTTCCAAAATGATAGCTTAAATGAAATGCATTGTGTGTTACCCCCCGAGGGACATTAGTTAGAAATGAAACGAAATATTAATTGTAAAATGAGTGAACCAAGTGTAGATAGATGTATTTCAAAGATCAATCCAACCATCTACTCTAATGTTACGTAATAACGTTTGTATTGTTACTTGACCAATTATGTTAAATTCAATACTTGATATAGACGAAAACAAACACTTTCTATAAATTTTATTTTTGCATCGATGACATGTTTTGAGGTCAAAATAAAATATATGAAATGTTCTAGAAAACGTAAATTTACTTCAATATCAAATCGCTTGTTAACAATAATGATTATTTATATGACCACTATTGATTGGTGATTTATTTCGGAGTTATCCATTGTAAGGGATAACAAATTCTAATGTAAATTTGTAAAACATTATTGATGGCTTAAAAGATAAATTTGTCAACTCCACTTTTTAACGAAAATTACTTATGAATGGCGTCGTGTTCCAAACATTCAAATACCCATCTGTAACAGTAATGGGATCTTCGAATCAAGTCATCTTGCATATTATACGTATGAAGTTACTATTTGTAAACATTTGTCACTATTTGCAAACATATTTTAGAGGTCAATTGTTCAAATATACCGGAATGAGCCATGTTTTCAAATAGTAACCTCATACACGAATGATTCAATCGTTCAAACAAAACTGCACAGTTGTTTCCTTTGGTGTAAAGTTGCCGAAAACGGAATTGACAAATTTACTCTTCAAGCCATAGATATATAATATTTCCAAAATCAGACGTGGTCAAATTAGTAAACTAATATTGTTTTATTTAAACTGTTTGTACTTAATCATCGAAGCGATAAAGATAATGTAAAATGTATTTAAAATAAGAATATTGTGTTTAATGGATGTATAATAACCTTGTGTGTGTATGTGTATGTGCGTGTGGTGAATGGGGGGAAGTAGAGAGGTGAGAGAACAGACCTGAGAGGGGCGCGGCAGGGCTGCCGGCGTGTCCCAGGGTGGCGAAGGCGGCGGGGAAGAGCCCCGAGGACTGCGACACACCTGATCCGCGAGCGGGAGGGGTTAGTTACTTCACACCAAGTAGGGCCGTGTTCCACACAAACCTCACACCAACACCCACCGAGATTGTTCGCTCCGTGACACGATCGTTCCACATTCTTCAATAAGAATATAGTTCCAAAATGGCATCTTTTTTTAAATTGACGATTCGGCATTTTTTTTGCACACGCCATTTTCGATGACCACATTTTTTTTATTTAAAAAACGTTTAAAAATAATAGTCATTGAATGGTCCATACAACCAAAAGTTTGTTTGGATGTTTTTTTGTAAAACAAAGTTTATTCTACCGAGGAGAAGAGAAAAGTTGCAAATTGCTAAGCGAAGTAAATTTAAATTTGCCTCCGATGGATGCCCGTTGCTATTTCGGACTACAGGTGTAGGAACCCGCGGTAAAGTATCCGAGTGTAAACAAATCGAAACTTTATAAATGATATAGTTGAAAGCGTTAACTCCCCGCGAGACTAAGCAGATGGGAACAATCTCGGTGGTTAATTTATTCACTGATTGAAACGCTCTTTTTCGCGGTGTTTGGGTGGAGCACGGCGCCGGCGGCGTGGACACAGCAATGTACAGTCGTTAGGAGTGAAGAGGAACACAATGAAATCCCGAAATCAAGCGGATGCTCATGAAAAATGGGGGTGCAGGATGCATCGTGCGGCAGGCCACGGGGGCGAGGCACGATGCATCCTGCACGGTCAAATCTTTGTCAACAACTAATATGACGCAGCGTGCGCCGGGATCGAGCGACTCTTCCCTTCGTTACATAACAAAACACAAATATAAACAAGAAAAATGTATTAATTATCTACAAAGATTTTTTGAATACATGTGTAAAGCGACGTGACATGCTAATTACTGAGCTAATACAGGATAAATATGTACACAATAGAAATATGCCACGGTACGGTACAACGATAGTATGTACGAGTACTGTGGCCACCTTTGAGGAATAAAACGTGTCGATATGGTCTTACATCCTGGGCACTCCGGGTGGCAACGCGCGGAGAGCTGCCAATATCCCAGCACCGACATATCTTTCACTCTCGCTCTACAAGTGCGGGCAATCCTTGATCTGCTTTGTATCGCGGCTCGACGTGTGTATTGTGTCCTCAGCGGGGGTGGCAGGCGGTCTGCACCCCCGGCCCGTTGATAATGATAAAGCGAGCGGCTGAAGTTTGCAGAGGAGAACGGTAAAGTTGGCCAATCCGCCCCATCGGGCAGGGCGAGTTTACAGTGGGAGGCGGCCGGCTCATTAAAATCGAGAAATAAATTACCGAGCCGAAATAAATACAACGAGAAAAAAAAATAAGCCGGGAAAAGTCGGGGGGATGTTTCTTCGCGGATTTACGAAACTCACAAGTGCACGCGAAGTTTTAACTAATACCAACACTTCGCGGAGGAAGCAAGAGTTTCAACACTTTTCGAGGTTCTCGGACATCAATACGACAGTGTACAAATCCTTAGCGCGCACCTGATCCGCACCAAGGCGGTCCACCAAATGAACCCGTAAGAATGAGACTGCGATGTTCGAGTGATGAAATGCTGGAATAGGACCACCCATTACTCTGAAGTGTGCACAGGGGTCCGTGATTCAGATAAGGACGATGGTGTAATGAAATCTCTAAATAAACAAGCGTTGAATTTGTTCTCAGTAGTCGATGCAGTTATTAATAAAACAAGTTATCGGACAAAGAATACCATTGTGCGATTGTGGCGAGCGGAAAATAAAACAATAAGCAAACGCTGCGAGCCCAGTGCAGCGAAAACAATTCGCGTGAATATGAATATCGTTTAGGAGTAATGCAGCTCAATATATAGTATACGAGTATGTACGCACACCGTCACGAGCAATCACAGTGCGATAAGGATTTACTGCTCTGAAATTTAAAAATACACCGACGGGCACCATCGAAATTGTAATCGAAAATTCAAACAAAATGTTTAGTAATTCAATCGTTTTAACATTATTAGCGGAGACATCTCGGGAATAGCTGGTAGTTTGTATAGCACCATTAGAACGGAAAAGCAAACGAGTTGTTTCAGTCGGAGAAGGAAATTCGTAGAAAGTCCGAGGGCGGAGAGTAATGGGGTACGAGAACACTCGGGCGGCTACTGCAAATGGAAGACGAATACGGAATTAATTTCGGAAGGAGAAAATAATCAACGGGCCAATTTTGAAGCAGTCCGGAATTAAAACGCCATTTTCTCGGTGGGCGGGTACTAACTGCGCGAGGGGCGGCCTGCCCGTCCCCGCTCCCGCAGCCGCCCGGCGGGTGTTACGTGGAATTAGGGAAAATCAAACATAAGGAGTCGTAATACGAAAAGCTGTGGACAGAAAAGCTTTTCAAATCTAACTCAACAAGTCCCGTACCGTCAGAGAGCGGTGAAGTTTCTCGAGAGGAATAATACTCTTCTAAGATATTCTACATAATCGGTATCACGCATCACGCGAAATCTGGTAAGATGCTCAAATTATGTCTTATTTAAATATAGAATAAAGCCGATAGGAATTTAAAAAAAAATCCTAATACGTTGGTGAGCAATCACAAAAACTAACTTATGCGTTAGGCACGTATTGACCACTAAACGCACTAGGCGCGTACTACCGAAATCAACGCGTTAAGGATATCCAGATTTACTTAACATATATTTTTAAAGCTACAATTCTCGGGATTGTTTTGCACCAAGTCTAACATGGATGTCACTTGGGCCTTTAATGTGGTAGTTTCCCGTTGCTTTCCACATGTTTGTATACATCAGGTTATTTGAACGTAAATACTTTATTCATTTTTTAGCTATTGATTCTCATGACATGTGATAGGTAGCTAGTCGACTATCAACCGCCATTTTTATTGTTACGTGAATTCTACGAGTGATTTTTTTCACATTGTCATAATATATTTTAACACATTGCGGTAAGAAAAAAAAACACGAAAGAAAGCTAACCAAAACAAAGTGCGCACATGGCAGTTAATAAATTGGTTATTTTAAACAGTTAGCTGAGGGAGTGTCAAAATTAATTAAAACTCCGTGCCGAAGCCCGCTCCAGACTACAAACATCGTTAATCCGTCATTACAACACCCGGGAACATACTCCTCGCTGGTGCCTTATCCCAGGTCGGCGCCGGCCCGGGGGGGGCTCGATACACCCCCGGCAACCCTCGTTTGCGGGGGCTAATTAGGGAAAATTACGCACGGTGAAATTAAAACAAACAAAACTATTAACGCACTAAGCGATATAAATCCTAATTGTACATTTCATGTTACTTACAAGCGAAGATTTCATTTTGAAACATATCCAAATAAAATCAAATCTTAGAATAAGGGTTCACGTTCTGAAGCAAATATTACAATGCAGATGAATCCAGTAGAAATTAAAACACTGAGAAGAATATGTGGGAAAACTTCGTATTATTAAATATTGGTATATGTGGTATATAACTTCATAGATGGCGCTAGTGTGTAGATTGAAACTACCATGTAAAGGGTGGTGTTACAGATTAACATATATACAACTTCCAAAAATTTGTCAGTCATGGTGGTCATAAGAAAAGGTGGAATGGGGAATGTTGTATTACATAAAGCGTGCGCTTAACCCAACCAATGACAGGTCATAAGTCCTGTAAACACCTCGATCACCATATTCTGTTTCCAATTTGGATCTTCGTCTCTATTGAGATACAATTAATCCTTGAATTGATAACCCGCAATAGGTAAAATCCAGTATTCGTCTACAAGTATTTGTATAAATTCAAAATGTTGTTAAAAAATTGATTTTAGACAGATGGAATTAATGGATGAGAGAAGAGGAAAACATAATCAGTTACTTAAAGGTGGCCACATTCGAAAAAAATCGACGAGCATGCATGTTACGATGTATGAATATAAAGGAAGTTTAAATATAGTGATAAAGCGTAGGATTGGCTTACAAAGAAAATAGCGTTTGAATCATCCATTGAGAGCAGATGCAATGTCGGAATTCACATTAGGTTCACGTATTCCATGACGAAGCGAATAAAAATAAACCACATCTCCATGTCAAATTTTCCTCAACGATAGAGATCTCAGATTATGTTCGCGGATTTTAAAAATCTCACCGCGAACACTTCCTCCTTATATTATAAAGTGAAAAAACCTACTCGATCATCGTAGTAATAAGCGGGGTGCTCGCCATCATCACTATCGTAATTGAAAAGTGGCTGCCTGGAGGCAGGCCATCTCTGGAAGAATATTTTCCTAGAACAATCTGACAAGGGTCCACCGTAAGGAGACGAGTGTGTACTCTGGCAGGCGGCAGTTTGTGTACACTCCACACTACACTACACGACTACACTACACTACAACACTGTACAGTACGGTACAGAGTGTACAGAGGCCCAAAGTATTTAAGGCAGCTATCACACAATCAAACTTATGAACAAATATTCTTTAAATTAAATTATTTAGAAACTATCACTTTGTCTGCGGGTTGATTTGCGCGCTTATAACACGCGCAGCTTGAAATTCCAATACAATTATAACATTTTATTATATAATATATACTTTAAAACATGTCACTAAAATTGTGCACAAATACACTTCCAGCAGTTTATGCCAAGTCCCCGAAAGAGGTATTTACACCCTTCCCGACGGCCAACGTCTGTCCAGTAAATGGGTATTAATACCCTTCCCGCAGACAATGAGTTATGTTGTTGGTTTATTGTGGGGTTATGATGTGAAGGGAGTCCTTTGTAAAAATGTTCGGCAAGTTTCAGAATGAATTCATCTATCATCGTTATGGTATTGTGGTTAGATATGTATAAAAGAAACATCAATTGTACAAGTACAAATGAGAAAATTTAAAAAGATTTAATCATCCATACTGCGTTGAAAAAGTTACAATAAAAAAAATCATTTGAAGCCGTAATACCCGATTTCAGACAAAACAAAGATTGCAATAGTCAGGAACGAGACAAAGTCCTCTCGTCAAACACTACACATTTCAAGGGATTGATTATTCACCAGAAATATTGCAAGGCCACGGCGAAGGGTGACGGTGTAATGGCTGTGACATAAATGTGTACAGTGTAAACATCGCTCGCCGAAAAGGGCCGGAATCTCTGTGCGCGGGGTCAAGTGTCTCGCGCGAGATGGGTAGGGTAGGGTGGGACGGGAGGAGGGAGGCGGGAGCAAATTAGATTTCCCTACAAGATGAAGTGTGGAAAGTGCCGAGTGGCGGCGGATAATAGCCGGCGAAATCACAATAGGGTTCTCGACACAAGCTACAGATTGAAGACGGGACTAAAATCATCTAAACACTCGTTTGTTCAAACTAATTGCGCGAATGTTTTGTTGGAATAAACGAATCTTCTCGTAAATTTCGAAGAAACGTTGAATAAATTATACACTTCGGAAACGGCGCGATGGCACAACATTAGCGCGATACAAGAAATTTGACAGTCACTAACGAATAGGAAAATATGATTATTTATCGAGTGTTCCAAATAACGCAGGCCGGGTAAAGATGATAAAACGCCCCTATACATCACCGCCGTGTTTCCCGGTAACCCGGAGTCGCAGTCGGACTTACCTGTCCCCGAGACGACAGAGCCTAGTTAACGAGCTTTAATATAGACCGGCACAAAAACATGACCGCTCACTCCGGAGGTCACCCGACAAAAACAAATAGCGAAACATAACTCAAAGACGCTAAAAATGAAATATTTCCGCCCAAACCGCATAACCGCTATTTCGGAATTGACAGTACCTCCCGCAAACGTCCACGGGCGCTACTCGAACGCTCATTTCGGCTTTCCCAAAAAACGGCTCCTGCCCCGCCTCGTTAATCATAATGACAGATCTCTACCGTTTATTAAGCGAGGAATTCACAACCATCAGCGCGACTTGATGAACCGCTTCCATTTTTTATTATTTTGGACTGGCGATAATAATACTTGTATAGGTTGCTAAAGATCAACGCGGTGTATGTGAGTCGGAAAGGGAACACGAACGTACGCGACCAATATTGATTCAATATTCGGGAGAATAACTCAAATATCGCCACGGGACTCTGACTGCATTTTATGTAAACGACTTGTGGTCGCATACACGAGTCGTGAATATTTTAGAATATACGCTCTCGACGTTATTAAACAAGTTATGATTCACGCAGTCAAAATCTGTCACGTAGTCCACCTGCGCCCCCGGAAAATCCATTAACTAAATATTAATCACTTAAGACACGAGCGTAAATTAAAGCTGCATAAAATGTGACGCTTATTATTGATATGTACCTAAGAAAATGTCGAGTACTCCAAAGATTATTTACTTATCCGTGTTACCTCAAATAGAAACAGCCAGTTTAATGTACTGATAATCGCCAATATAACGTCACGAAAAGAATCTAAATATATATTACGTGATAAAAAAAACACATAAAGCTAACTATTATATAGATAACAATTTGTAAAATAGGGAACAAAACAGTTATTGGAAGAGTTTTTTTTTAAACGCAGCCCTTGATGGCGTACAAGTGAACGGTGATACTTGGAGCTTAGGGGTGCTTTCGCTGATGAGTTCATTATTTGCACGCCCGATGTGCGGACCTGCCCGCTGACTCTCGGAGTCGCGGGTCCAAATAGGGAACAAAATTGGTTTAAAATGTGACGAAGAACAAATTATTACACCGGTAAATGGAATCGGGTAAATTACCATCTTGTTGATGAGAATGAGTTTCTGTTTTTCTAAACAAAAATACCGATCAACCCGAGTGCGCTATCACTTATTACTTCGAAACTGTAGCATTGTCCAAACAAAGTGCCGAGAAACTAAAAGTGACCCAAAGAACCATGTTAGGAATACAGAAACGATACGAGAGAAAAAAAAATACTGGCATCATCCACCGTGAAATGATTCTAAAATGGCAATGGGCAGGTCACGAAGCCAGAAGCTGACAAGAAGACTGCCGACTTGGAGACCAAGGACCGTAAAAAGAAGCGCAGGATGACGCAACTACGTTAGAAGGATGACCTGAACCGACACATCGGCATAACCTGAATGCAGTCTACACAAGACAGTGTGGAAGCGAATGGATGAAGCCTTTGTCCAGTAGTGGACGGGAATAGACTAGAGAAAAAGAGAACACAATGTTTTGGCGGAAATACAATACAGGTAAGAGACAGCTCTTATAGCGGATATTATACATTTATGACTCGGCTAATATAAGTAATTAGGACTAATAGTCACAATAGAGTCACAGCATTACAAAAATACGAGTAATATCATTGGGCCGCTGCACACCTCTGTGCCCGCTCACGATTCGGACGAAACTCTCGATTGGAAGGCGAAAGATGGAAAACTCGTTGTCTACTTACAATGTATGAAGGTATGCATCCAATTCGCGAGACAGCAAATAAAACTTCTCACAATAGATAAGACGCTCTCACAGTCGATGATCATTGAATTTGTGTATAGAGAAGATTACGAATCCAATTTAAATGTTAAATTAGATACACACAAAATACACTTGGTAAAACAAATATGCACGAAAGAGAGGATATCAGGTGAAACATTTACGTAAATATAAATTATATACAGACGTTTCTAAAGAACTTTTCTACATTTAAATATTTATAATAAAATAAATACGTGTTGAAACAAGATCAACGAGAAACAAAGTATTTTAAACAATCGATTGGCTGTTTACGTGTCGTGAATTTATTTGGTGTATTTATATCGCTCGGATATATTAGGTGTATAAATTTGCTTCCGCCGTTTTGCAATATACGGCAGTAGCGGTAAGTGGTAGTTGGAATAAATAGATCATAGATGTCATACAATAAGCTAAAGTATTTGTAAACATAACGCCATCGAAATATTAGTCGGTTTGTGTCTGCATCATAAAGTTATTCCCGATTAAACATGTCAGCTTACGAGCCAAATTCTCGTCATTTGCGGGAGGTTTTAATTTTATGCTTTAATATGAAGAAATCTGCGGCTGAGGCTCATCGAATGCTCTCAAATACCTATGGTGAGGCCGCTATTAGTGAAAGAACGTGCCGAGAGTGGTTTCAACGCTTCAAGAACGGTGATTTTACGTCGAAGACCAGCATGGCGGTGGAAGAGAGAAGGTTTTCGAAGATGCAGAATTGGAGGCATTACTTGATCAAGACTCGTGTCAAACGCAACAAGAATTGGCAGGATCATTGGGAGTGACGCAACCAGCCATTTCAAAACGCCTGAAAGGCATGGGAATGATTCAGAAAAAAGGAAATTGGGTGCCGTACGAGTTGAAGCCGAGAGATGTTGAACGGCGTTTGTGTGTTTGTGAACAGCTGCTTGCAAGGCAAAGACGGAAGGGATTTCTGTATCGCATTGTGACTGGGGACGAGAAATGGGTTCATTACGATAATCCCAAGCGCAGAAAATCATGGGGATATCCCGGCCATGCTTCCACGTCGACGGCCAAACCGAATATTCACGGTTCCAAGGTTATGCTCAGTATTTGGTGGGACCAGCTCGGCGTAGTGTATTATGAGTTGTTAAAACCGACTGAAACAATCACAGGCGATCGTTATCGAACGCAATTAATGCGTTTGAGCCGAGCATTGAAAGACAAACGGCCGCAATACAACGAGAGACATGATAAAGTGATTTTACAGCATGACAATGCTCGACCCCATGTTGCGAAAGTGGTCAAGACATACTTGGAAACTTTGAAATGGGAAGTCCTACCCCACCCGCCGTATTCTCCAGACGTTGCTCCCTCGGACTATCACTTGTTTCGATCAATGGCACACGGCCTAGCTGACCAGCACTTCCGGTCTTATGAAGAAGTAAAAATTGGATCGATTCGTGGATCGCTTCAAAAGATGACCAGTTTTTTCAACGCGGGATTCGTATGCTGCCCGAAAGATGGGAGAAAGTAGTGGCCAGCAATGGACAATACTTTAAATCATAAATGTATAACCAGTTTTTTACGATAAAGCCTCGAATTTCGGAAAAAAACGGCGGAAGCAAATTTATACACCTAATACAAATTTATATTGTTTGTTCAATTCCTGATTTAGTGCTATCCCCAGAAGTGGTGAGCACGTGAACTTTTATATTCTGAACGGAGAGACATGACGTCGAGGAATGTAAAGTTCGAAATTTCACTGAAAACGGATGTCGCAAAGATTAGAATTAATAACAAATCGCGTTTCACTGCAAATGGGTAAACTTTTATTAATATTGTGATAATTGACTATAAGACTATGCATAAGACCAATAATGGCGAAGTCGGGAACAAATAAGTTCTAAGGACTTTCGAGATGAAGACACTAAGAGATCGCGTAAGGAAGGTCTATATCATTTAATGAGTAATGTTAGCGTCCTTGCCCGATGATAGCCCACCGTTACCACACTCCTTTGGTACATCAGACTACTGCGACTCCAGCTCTATTATTCCTTGCACTACTCCAACTTCATATCTTTCATTTCCAGACCACGACCTAAATTATTACCATCTTCCTTATCAATAATGACCCTTTACCACCAAGTTATCCGCCATCATTCAGTCCTTTACCCCTCCCGCAATCAATGCGGATAAAAAAAAATCCTCCCCGATAGCCAACTACGTACTGCGCCAAGCAAAATGGTCTCACGCAGGATGCTATCTCCTACAACAACTACATCCAGGCACTGCTCCTCTTATCTTCCCCTCGGGAACAGACTTTTTTTATAAATACAAATGTAAGACTTTATCATAAACCCTCGCCCTCTTTCGGAGGGACACTCCGGGCTATACATTTAGCCCCATCATAAAACAACTACCAAATCACATTCCAAAAATGTTTCCTACAGACGTAAGAGGAATACCCGTTAGAGCTGAACCTCTGTAAGCCAGAAGAACCAAGTCCACCAATATAAGAGACATATGTGATGCATAATCAGCTTCAAGGGACTCGTCTTCGTAGAAGACCTCCTAAAAGATGGACGGATAGCTGGAAATCCACCTCACAGGATGAGCAACCTTCTGGAGAACAGACCACTATAGCAAGGAAGAAGAAGGATATTTCAAAACCGTGAAATAAAAAATCGGTTAATAAAACATCGCAAGTATTCCACTGATTTATTTATATCGTATAAGCCGTTGAAAAAATCAAATACAGAGTAAACGTAAATGAAGGATCTTCGTGCGTTAATATTTGCATGGAAAATAATAAGAGAAAATACTTGGACCGATCGTGGGCGGGAATTAGCGCGGACCACGAGCCCGCCGATAAAAGTAAGGAGCTCCTGACGGACCGTAAAGGAGAAACTAAAACAACGGCAAGGTATTTTGGGCGAATTACGTTTTTTGTTGCCTGGAAAATGCTGCCGGCCTTTCTGGAGAATCGGAAGGCTCGCCAGGGCTGTCCAAACTAGCGAGGGGAAAACGCCCGATCGTTGTTTTAAAACGGCAGTTGTGATTAAGATACTTTTAAATAATTAATTTCTTGGTCAAGCGAGAACCAAATATTTATATGTTTCGAAAGTATATTTTATTAAAATTTTCATATGGACAAAACAATGAACTCTTCATCGAGAATAAAAATTACGTTTCCGTAAAGTGTGAAAAAATATTATAAGTTATTCAAGAACGATGTATGTAATGAACAAAAACTCTAATAAGACAATTTACACTATGTCGAAATGTATGACTACTCATAAATTTTTTAGCGGTGTCGTTCATTGTTGTGATAGCCGGCCCTTCAGCCTGAAATAATCGTACTTAAGACCTTCGGTGAACAAGGATTAAAAAATATATATAGAAAGAACATGTTTCAGCATTATCTTATTTGTCTTGATGTGTCTGGGGTCCACGAATGAAAAATAATCATTCGTGGACCCCAGAAAAGATGGGTTGACGACAAAATTACAATCGGGGGAAGAAGAAGAAGATCTTCGTGGCAGAGTGGTAAGAGCTCTGACTGCCATACCGAAGGTTCCGGGTTCGATTCCCGGCGACGGCGGTATGATTGTAACACTGTCTTTGGTGTGGTGTAGAATTAACGTGACAGTAAAATGGCAATAAATTAGCTACCTATAACATGTCATGAGAATCAATATAATAGCTAAAGTAATTGGGTTCAAACGACCTGCGATTGACATACATTAAATGTAAGTCCAGGATGGATGGGGAACAGGCCTAGGAAGTGCATGAGCGAGGGTGACGAAAGGGCGACGCTGCACCCTATAACATCCTGGTATGTGGTGGACACCCCCTTCTCGACAAAAAAGATAGATAAAAATCACCCAAGATAGAAAAAATAATTAAACTATTTGAAGAGGCCTACATCCAGGAGCGGAGAGACGCTACGAAACATACGTACTTGTTTATATTCAAAATTTAGTTTTAAGACTGTTCAAGCAACTATAAATAAATAATTTTCGAGGGATTGAGAAATAACGAGAAAGAGCTTATACAAAAAAACATTGCAAGTACTCGTAATAAAAAAATGGCAAATAGAGTGAGAAAGAAGGTGAAGCCACCCTGAGCCAAAAGTTTCACCTATCCCCGTAAAGGTAATACATTGCGCACACAAAGCAAATTAGAGTAACGAGAGCCGAAATATTAGCCCGCGCGGTGCGGGCAATACGTGGCAACACACACAGAACTGCGATCCGCAAACAAATTGATCATTGTTCCAACACACTAGCGAGGCCCTATAGTATTTGAACTTGCCCGAATATCGTGTTACAACCCATCTACTTACAATGCCTGCAAGAATAAACAAGGTATTCTCTTACCATTTAATTAAAATACTAGCATATCGTATCTCAGCGCAGTGCTCAAATTGAAAAAATAAAACTTTTCCAAGATACAGTAGACAAGGCCGCTCCCTTACGCTGTCGTATTGAGAATCAATGCTACCAATATCTCTTTTTCTAACTAACTAACCATCACGCCGTCTCCCCGAAGGGGTAGGCAGAAATAATGGACTGCCACACTTTTCTTTCCTGACATATTTCTCTCGCTCCCTCAACATTCATACATCGTGTCATGCACGCGCGTCGATTTCTCTGACTCCTTACATGACCGACATTCAATATTTGATTTATTTGATCGTGCCACGTTTTCCTCGGTCTTCCTCTATTTCTGGTTCCATTTACATCGTTAACATATAATTTTTTTATCATTATTTCTTCATTCATTCTTTCCATATGTCCAAACCATCTTAATGATCCTTTCATTATTTTGTTCATGACATCATCATTCGCACCGCATTCACTTCTTATATTTTCATTCGACACTCTATCATGCGCAGAGTATCCACACATTCGTCTAAGAGATCTCATTTCTACTGCATTTATTCTACTTTCATCCTTCTTTTGCCAGTTCCATGCTTCGCTTCCATACATAAGGGTCGGTAGAAGAACACCATTGTGCACTGCCATTCTACCTATTCTCTTTTTCTACAGATATTATATTCTTCTAACTAAATAAATAATCAGGACTGCCACACTGTTCTATTCGGATATAACTGATCCTCTACATTCATCCACGAAAGCTCGTCGATTTTTCCGACTTCGTATACGACTGCCTTAAAAAGCAGCCATATACTCAAATAATCTGGTCATGTCATGTTTTCCTCGGCCTTCCTCGACATCTTTTTACATTCACATGTTGTATGTCATTCTACTGATAATGAAGGTCTATCAAGGTTAGAATAATTTGTATAGCTACAACGCATTTTTTAAATATTTAGATATGACATTTTTAAACATCTTAGCAAATATGCTAATTTTTAAGGCGCGTATTCGTGATGTAATAAACTCAAGGGCGCATTAAAAACGCGTTTTAAATCTATAACGAACGCTACATCTGATATTCCCCACAGTTTATAAACTAATATCCATATAACTAACTAACCATCACGCCATATCTCCGAAGGGCTCACACTGTTATATACCGACACATTTCTCTCGATTCCACAAAAATTCATACATCATGTCAAGCACGCACATCGATTTCTGCAATTCCTCAAAGTATCTGTCATTAAATATTTGATTAATTCGATCGTGCCACCTTTTTCAAACAAATCTCTAATATCAATAAAAATCTTCAAATCAGGTGCGAAATATGAATAAATTAAATTAACTACTACTAATTAATCCGCTTTTTATTTTACTAAATCGTTGTATGAAGTGTCCAGAAACAATAGATAATATAAGGTCAAACGATAGAAAAACCACACTACGTACTAATCTCATCACACATGCCGAAATGAGACGATCGTCACGCCTTGAACTCTCGTGAGCGTACGAGGGTTCTTCAAAACTGAATGGATGATTTTACAAATCAAACAGTACTATGACTGTGAACCTGTATTGAAATGTAAATAATAACAAATTTTATTTATTTTAACTTTTAAATAAAGAATACTACAAAATATTTTATTCAATTGTAGTGTAATTAAATTATTATTATTATTATTTTGTTGAATCGCTCTTTATATCAAAACAGCAAGAGTTAAATCGATGTAAAGGATATTATAGCTATCATAGTGATTCTCGTGACAGGCGATAGGTAGCTAATCTATCACCATTTTATTGTCACGTGAATTCTACACCAGACCAAAGACAGTGTGACAATCACACTGCCCTCGCCGGGAATCGAACCCGGATTCTTCGGGCTTGGCAGTCAATGCACTTACCAATCGGCCACGAAGGTTTGAACCCATGGCTCTTAGATCTGGAGTCAAGCATTCTGTCCTCCTAGACCAGCGGTCGGCAACCGGTGGTCCGTGGCTTAATTTAAGTGGTCTTCAGATAAATTATCATATTATTTAATTTCACTGAGCTCATTTAATATTAATTTTAATTATACATAATTATTATATGTAATTTATTATTTCTGGAATAATGATGTAAAACTCCATATTAAATAATCAATATGAATGAAAACGTCTGCTTTCTAGAAATTTTATTATACAATAGTTTATGGGAATGACATCTTTCGCCTTTCTTAGGCATTATCAAAATACATTTGATAATGCCTTAGAAAAGCGAAACATGTCATTCCCGTAAACTATTGTATAATAAAAATTGTAAGAAGCAGACGTTTTCATTCGTATTAATAATTCTATGTAAAATAGAACAATAAATATGATTGCGAATTGATTTGATATAATATTACAATACAATGTAGTGCACATAATAATAATTACTCGTATTAAGGGTAATAATGTTTTACACCATGACAGTGCAAGAAATATCGTCATAAAGCATGTAGAATAAAAACATCCAATAAAATATGTATACAATTATATGGATGCAATTATGTAAATGCAATTATGAGATTTATCTATTTATTGCACTCGTCACGAATGTAAGTTTACTACATGTAAAGAGATAAAGTTACCAAGATAAATCGCCTTCAATATTGGAGATTTATTGTTATTTTTTTCCTTATTTTAAATCTGTTTTTTAAGTTGCATTATAAGTGTATTGGAATGCATAACTGTATGCTTTCAATATATTTTTTTTCCTCCGGCGCTACAACCCTTGGTGGGTCTCAGCCTCCTCCAAGAAACGAATTTCTTGAAGTGTTCGTTAGATTGTTGGCCTAACGCCCAACCCCCTTACTAGGAGGCTTTCGATATTAAAATAAATAAATCAATGCGATGAATGAGAGTTTTGAACTGCTTCAGTGTGGCAATAAGGAGCATATATAAAATAAGCTACGGCATATCACTTTGTCGTAGGTGCAGTAAATCTATACATTTAGTTCAACCTTTCTGGAATATGTGTCTTTAATACAGATATTTCTATACCCGGGTTCGTTTATTTGTTATACTCGTATGTTTAATATGCATGTCACAATGTGGGAATATAGAAGAGGCGCGAGAGTTATGTCAGTTTAAAACAATTTGGCGATCAATTCTCTCTGCCTACCCTTCCGGGAAAACGGCGTGATGGTTGGTTAGTTAGTTAGTTTTAATATAATAATTAATATGAATAAAATCGTTTGCCTTCTATAAGATTTATTAAATGTTATAGGAATGTCATGTTTTCTCTTAGACATGGACTTGGATCTTCTGGCTTACAGAGGTTCAGCTCATGTGACTATTACGTCTGATGGGAACATTGTTGGAAGGTGATTTGGTGGGTTGTTAGTTTATGCTACCAAAAGCAATATCAAATAAATTTGACTATACATTAGCACGACGAAACATGTCATTCCCATAAAATATAATAAAACTTCTAGAAAACCGTCGATTTTAATATCATTGTTCAAGAAACAATCAGTAAATATGTTTGAAATCAAAAGTAAATATAGGGGCATAATAAAAATTTCGGTTGATGAATCAGCCTGTTTAGTCTAAAACTACTGATTAAAACAACCAAATAAAAAAGATTAAACAAAGCGAAAAGCGCGGGATTGTGTTATCTGACAATAATTAGCGCGCAACCTTATGTTTTTGCAATACAGTCCGGAGTGATTAACCCACGAGAAGTGATTAGAATTTGACACACAACTATAAGAGTAGCTGGATGCCTAAACAATCAAGGAAGAATATGACGGATGGGATAACTGAGGAATCAATCACGACCTGACGTGGATTGATATTACTAATTACGCGCACACGTTCGAGTGACCCCTCTACACTGCACGATGCCGAGACTAATAGTTGCAGACGATAAAAACTGGCATTACAGTAAATACTGACTCATATACATATCCAGTTTTTATTTATTTTACGTTACATTCCTATGGCCATACAACTCTTGGAGAGTTTTAGACTCCTTGATGATTTTCCTTCAAGCTCCTCCGATTCGCCAAACCTAGTCAGATCAGCCAGAACATTGTCCGGCAATAGAGACGAGGATGCAAATTGGAAACTGAATATGGTGATCGAGGTGTTAACAGGACTTATGACCTGTCATTGGTTGGGTTAAGCGCACGCTTTATGTAATACAACATTCCCCATTCCACCTTTCTTATGACCACCATGTCTGACAAATTTTTGGAAGTTGTATATATGTTAATATCCAACACCACAATTCACATTTCAGTCTTCGTCTCTATTGAGATAAAATTAATCCTTGAATTGATAACCCGCAATGGGTAAATAAAATCCAGTATTCGTCTACAACTATTTGTATACATTCAAAATGTTGTATCAATATTGGAGTATAAAAGACACTGAACTATGTGAAAAATGTTTTCTAGAACGGATGGTCCAACTGGAAGGAGAGTATTTCCGCTGTACTCTCGCTAAAGATTTCGCAGCAGGTGAAATAATTCCTAGGCCGGGATGTTTCATCTGGAGCGGGCTTGTGGCGCAAACAAAAACACAGCCGGCTGGCTGAGGACAATAAAGTGGAAATTTAATTTAACAAGTGTCCCGCGCCAACAGTTGGCCGCAGTGTACACTACACTACACTGTACACACAAGCCGGCACACTAGTGTACACACACGAGAGACACACACGATGATTCACCATGTTACGGGGGATCGCGGCTTCGGAGAAATATCGTGGAACAAACAGACCCATTACAATATCCACTTACTCCGTGCTAAAATTAACACGTTACCAGGAAAACACGGGTTACAAGTTCGTGGGTCACTCGCGCCGCCTGTTACATTCCTACTAATGCCCAAAAATTTCCGGCTTTTCCGATTCATTTAAAAAAAGGTTTATTAACACACTTTATGCGACTAGTTGGCGAGCAGCGCGGTAGCAAAACGCGGTTTTCGTGCGAAATTTTTATTTTATATATTGCAGATATTTGAAAAAAACTTTCTATCGAGTACTAGCAATTATCTTAGTTATAAAATATTGACAGAACAATTAGTATATCGTATGTTATCTAATATTGTATCATTAACTGTTCATCAAGTGTTACAAACAACTTTATAAGTTGTTTGTAATAAATAGCTGATGATGCCAGCATAGGTTGGCAAAACGGCTGTCGCGATAATCTCATAAAATGAATTAATAAATTGTGATACATGTAATAAGTGTTTCAAGTTTTAAAACATTTAATAA
The DNA here is from genome assembly GCA_022606425.2 of Lepidostoma basale. Classification (NCBI taxonomy): domain Eukaryota; kingdom Metazoa; phylum Arthropoda; class Insecta; order Trichoptera; family Lepidostomatidae; genus Lepidostoma; species Lepidostoma basale. Next base: position 379,615 of record JAHDVF020000551.1, on the reverse strand, counting down.
TGACGATTTTTATAACGGCGCCAAGTTTATCTAAAAAAACATTAAATAATGTTGAAGTATTACAGTGTTTCGGCCAAAATAATGATTTTTCTAATGTTTTATTATTTATTTACAAAAAATAAATAATCATGGCTACCTTACAGATACGTATTTTACTGACATAGGTCAGTGTAATATATGTACATAAATACTAATTCGGATAAACGTATAGCCCATAGATATGTCTTCTTCTTCTTCTTCTTCTTCAGCCGTCTCTCCACTGCTGGATGTAGGCCTCTTCTAATTTCTTCCATTTTTCTCTTCTTTGGGCTTCTCTTATCCACCTGCTACCCGCGACAGGGACAATATCATCGGCCCAACGTTTCTGAGGCCGGCCTATTCCTCTTTTCATGTCCCATGGTCTCCATAGATATGTACTTAAGATTTATTTTACAAATTTTAAATCTTTATTATATTATACAAATGTTAGATTTGGAAATTAAGGAATCCAAACGTGTATTCCAAATTTCTGTACAATATAAAATATAATAAGAATGTAATTAACATTCTATATAATAAAGATTTTATATAAACATCAAAGTATTTGTAGACTTCAATAAAATATTAAAACCACCATCGGTAGAAGCACATCTAGAAAACGTAATAAATACGTTATTTGTTTGCTGTTTTGTAAAGTTTCCCTGGGTTTCCACGCTGCGTGGGAGAGTACATATCTGGTTTTAATTTAGTTCCTCCGAAGTCTCAAAGCCAGAAATGGTTTTTATTTATCCGGGTGCGGGATGGCGGTTGCCGGCATCCACACCATCGGATATAGAAGCACATCTAGAAAACGTAATAAATACGTTATTTGTTTGCTGTTTTGTAAAGTTTCCCTGGGTTTCCACGCTGCGTGGGAGAGTACATATCTGGTTTTAATTTAGTTCCTCCGAAGTCTCAAAGCCAGAAATGGTTTTTATTTATCCGGGTGCGGGATGGCGGATGCCGGCATCCACCGCGGGATATACTCGTACACTGTGACATATACTTTTGTTTGTGGATTAGGTATATACCTCGCGAGATGGGGCCACATCACTTCTATTAGGATTAAGACCAACACACCAGAGCTGATTACGAAGATATCGACAGTCGTTTTATTCCTTGGCGGTGAGCGTGCCATCACATCATCACATCATCACATCATCACATCATCGTGAAAAGGTTTAGTAATAATGCTAATTTAAAATCATGTACAATATTATTTTGTTAAAATTACGATAGAGCAAAGTTTAAAGCAGTTATATCTCATAAACATAAACATATGTAGGCAAATAAATATTCAAAAATTAAAAGTTTTCTTAAAAAGCAGACTTTGTCATGGGAATTTTGTAATAGCGTAATAAAATTACGTTATAACGGCTATATTAAGAAACATATTAAATAAAACTCATCATCATAATAATAACGTTAAAGTCTATTGATCGTTGTGTAATCATACTTATTTAAAATTATAAATCATTATGTCATATAAATATATATTTAAGGATATCAGCTGCATTTAAGCTTAACTCTTTCGATGTCAAAATATTTTACAAACAATTAATAAATCTGGGTGAATTCATTGTGCTATACAAAATTTTAAATTGTATTATTTGGTAAAGCAAATTAGTTCTTAAATTGATTTAATAGTGTATATCTCACTTGATTTTGAAATGTGGACACAGATCGCAAGCTGTGCCAAGGAAAAGTGGGCTACTGTAAACCGCATCTCAATATAAAGTGTTTAATTTAAAACCACACCTTATGATGTCAACATCGGTTAGTTAAATTATTATGTACATAGTAATAAACGTTTCAAACTCCAGTGAGATCGTATTAACCCTCATTATGCGGCTGGCTTCAATTGCAGTAAAATAAAAATGATCTTGAACTGCAGTTGTCTACATTTGCAGCTCGGACAGATAGTCCCAGTCTATCATAATATTACGTACGATTTAGTAGCAAGGAATTATAGTAAAAAAAGTTTATAAGATATTTATTCATTGTTTGTTGACGAAATAAAGACAAAAAGTGGATATGTCTTCGTTTTTTTTTACGTATACAACAGGTCGCTTGAACCCAATTACAGTATACAATTTGTTTAAGCTGATATATTGATTCTCGTGACATGTGACAGGTAGCCAATCTATCGCCATTTTATTGTCACGAGAATACTACGCCAGACCGAAGACAGTGTGACAATCACACTGCCATCGCCGGGAATCGAACCCAAAACCTTCGGAATGGGAATCAGAGCTCTTACCACTCTGCCACTTATTTAATTATTATTTAAAAATAAATTCCATCAAGAGATTTCAGTAAAATCACTAGATTGCTTAAATCTCCATATTAAATAATTATTAAGAATGAAAATGTGTGTTTTGTAGAAGTTTTCATAACAGTTTATGGGAATGAAATTAATTTTTGTTAGAAAGGCTCAACGTGTCATTCCCATAAACTACACCAAAACTTCTATAAAACACGGATTTTCATTCGTATTAATTATTTATAAGATACATTCAAATATGAGCTACAAATGTAGTCGGCCGCAGTTCTAAACATTTTTAAGAACTGCAAATGTAGCCAGACGCACTATGAGGGTTAAGGATTAAGCATTTGAATAGCATCAATGAATTCATCCGCGGACATTAGGATAAGGATGGCGATGTCGTCTCGTGTGACTCACCGGCTAGCTGCGGCTGCGGCTGGGCGGCCTGGGCGGCCTGCGGCGCGGCGAAGGTCCTGCCGGCGGCGCCGCCCGCGGCCAGCACCGGCGCGGGCGAGACGAGCCGCAGCGGGGTGCCGTTGCGCCCGCCCATCACCAGCGAGTTGGGGTCGTAGGGGTACGGGATCACGAACTGGCCCTGTCCCTGCAACGGAGGCGCGGTTAGCGAACGAGAAAAATTGCCCCGCGGTGACGGGGGTCGCGCGCGTGCTACTGGCGGAGATTAATTACCCCTGAGTATTTCCACAGTTCGCTGTTTATCTGCACTACGTAAGCGGGAAAACTTAACAACAAAAAATTATACCGAATTATCGAAAGTTTAATGAGAATTTTTTGTCAAAAAACGGTAATTTATTTTTTAATAAGATTATTTTTGTTAATTTCACAGAAAAATATGCAAAAACGAGTGTGGCAGCAATTTGTAAATGCGCAATATATACAGAAATGCTTCAACCATTAAGGAAAAAGATATCAGCATATTTTATTTCTTTGAATAATTTTGGATTAATCTGTGATAAATATCAACACTATCAATTTAAGATTAACATTTTTTATATATCCATATAAAAAATGTATTCAACTTTCTGTTCTATTTAATTTAAAAAAAAAGAAATTTTCAATAGGGCCGGATTCATTTTTTCCCCTTAAAAACGAGTCCAGTTATATAAATATGGGAAAATATGTTCTAAATAATCTCACTTCTCAAAGCAATTATTCTAAAATGCCTATTTTGCCAGTTTCATGCTTCACTTCCATACATGAGGGTCGATACAAGAACACAATTGTGATAGGCTATAGATTTAATTTGCCGAATATCTAAGATAGGATAAGCTCGCTGAGAACTATGGAGCTGGTGAAGGGAAGTTAGCTCACATTAACTTGCTGGTCCTGCTGCTGACTGGGCGTCAGCGGCCTCCGCTGCTGCGCGGTCTGCTGATGCGCGGGGGCGGGCGCGGGCGCCGGTGCCGGCGGCACCAGCCCGGAGTAGACGCCCCACGGCGCAGCCACCCCGTAGTACGAGGGCATACCGGCGATCAGGGTGCTGACATACGGCGCGCCGTCTTGACCTGGAACAACAACATTTACAACAATATGAAAACTTGTCATTAACCGTCGCGTTGCCATGTGGTAAATTGAGTTTCCACTGCCAATTTAAAGTTGATTTTCTTAAAACCTATGGACCCTTATATTATAAAAAAAATTGTAATCCTCCATTGAAGTGTTCTCAATATTTCGTAATAAAAAAAAAGCAAAAAATTACTTCCTTCATCCCAAAAAAAAATTTTTCTAAGACTGCCCTCACCTTCATTCGTGTTAAGGTAGAATTTGTTTTGCTAATATTTACAACTTTATCAAAAGTGACAAATACTTACTCGCTGTTTTGAACGTATTATAAATTATATGTCTGGCCTTTTCAATAGATACGTAATAATAGAGACTGTGGATGAAAACGCAGCATGCAACTTAATAATATCAGAACTGTGAAAATATTAACACTTTACCAAAAGGGACAAATATTAATACGTACTCGTTGTCTTGAACGTACTATACATTTTGCCTAGGTGCCTTTATCATACGTAAAATCTCGTAGAGTTTCGCCCCGCCGGCCGCCGGCCGCAAGACAAGTATATACCCGTATGTCCAGTCGCCCGTATGCTATGACGCATTACATATCAGAAATCGCATGGTTCCAGAAAAAAATTAATAATGATATGTTTTTCAAATAATCCATGTATGTTATAGATATCGATCTATTCCTAATGAAATTCCCTACAAGATGACATAAATTAAATTTTGATTCATCTAGTCATATGCTTGATATTTAGATAAAGTTAGCGGTAAACTGAACTTACCACATGGGAGCGAGCGTTTTGTTTTGAACACGGTACGTTAAGGGTTAACTATATTTCATAAAAAGTAACATTTGGAGCTTAACTAAAAAATAAATTGTATTACTTGTGTACCTTGTTATTAAAACACTTTATTTTATTTTATCGAACGAATCGGTTTGGTTCCCACCGGCGATTGGTCAGGGTAACGAAAGCAAACTGTTTGACAAACACGGCTTATTTTTGTAAAGCTGACGAAGTTTTGATGGGAGCGAAACCGGTTGACATATATCGTAATAATCAATGGGTTAAGAATATAAGGTAAATATCAAAGTAATCGATGGGTTAACGATAGATGGCAAAGGGTTAGTCATTTTGTCAACTCTTTTCCCGTTAAAATGAACATTAAAGTGGAAACAAATAAACAAACAAACCATCACGCCGTTTTCCCGCAGGGGTAGGCAGAGAGAATGGACCGCCACACTACTCTTTCCTGGCAAACCTCTCTAGATTCCTCCACATTCATACAACGAGTCATACACGCACGTCGATTCCTTCGACTTCTAACATGACCAACCATTAAAATTTGATTTATTTTGGTCATGCTATGTTTAAAGTGGATGTATTGAAAATATGTTTTTAATGTATTTAATTTCTTTTTTTATTAAAATGTTAAAATATCAACAAGTCAACCGTTAAAATAAAATTAGACTTATCGAAAACATTTTAATATACGGGATGAATTCTTTGAATTATTGTGATACATATTAAGTCAATCGAATTCGTTTAAAATAAGCTAACGTAGGAGAGTTAACACAGATGTGTACTCAAATTATATTATCAAAAATGCACTGAGCCGAATTCCGCAGATGGGTCTGCTTACTGTCAAATGAAATGTCGACGTTCGAAATTGACAGCAAATATTCAAAGACCGAAACGATATAGTGAGGTTGAACAGAAGTCAAACGCATGTAAATAAAAATAGATGTGAAAAAAATACTTCTTCCACTAATACATAAATATTGATAACTAACTAACTAACCATCACGCCGTCTCCCCGAAGGGGTAGGCAGAAAGAATGGACTGCCACACTTTTCTTTCCTGACATATTTCTCTCCATTCCTCAACATTCATACATCGTGTCATGCACGCGCGTCGATTTCTCTGACTCCTCACATGGCCGACATTCAATATTTGATTTATTTGATCGTGCCACGTTTTCCTCGATCTTCCTCTATTTCTGGTTCCATTTACATCATTAACATATATAATTTTTTTACCATTCTTTCTTCATTCATTCTTTCCATATGTCCAAACCATCTTAATGATCCTTTCATTTTTATGTTCATGACCCCATCATTCGCACCGCATTCACTTCTTTTATTTTCATTCGACTCTCTATAATACACAGAGTATCCACACATTCGTCTAAGAGATCTCATTTCTACTGCATTTATTCTACTTTCATCTTTCTTTTGCCAGTTCCATGCTTCGCTTCCATACATAAGGGTCGGTAGAAGAACACCATTGATGAAATGGAGAAATAATGTTGCCTGATTCATTCAATTACAAACAATTTAAGTTTATTTTAATTGCAAAGATGTCATTATAAATAAAAATACTATCAAACTATCACACAAAACATTGTACGCAGATAGATAAGATGGACTTGATAATCTTCTATCATTCATATAATTTATTTTGCAATCACGTTGATTGTTCTATGTTCCAACTAACTAACCAACACGCCGTGTTTACCGAAGGGGTAGGCAGAACTAAAGGACTACTACACTGTTCTCTTCTAACATTTTTCTATCACTTCCCCAATATTCATAGACCGTGTCTTACACGCATGTTGATTTCTCCGATTCGTCACTTGGCCGACATTTAATATTTATTTGATTTGATAATGCCACTTTTTCTCAGTCTTCCTATACTTCTTGTTCCGTTTACAAAATTAAAATATACTTTCATTATCATTATTTCTTTCAATGTGTCCAAATCATCTTAATGACGCTCTCATTATTTTGTTCAAAGCACTTTCGTTCGCACTGCATTCACTTCTTATATCTGCATTTAACACTCTCTCTTATACAGGTTTACGACACAGTTGTCTAAGAGATTTAATTTTTATCATGTATTTTACTTTCATCCTTTTTTCTAACACATCAGAGTTTCAAAATTTTAACGAGTGGTTATTCTATCTATTTCTGGATAAATTACTCCATTACAACAATTAACGCATACTTTCGTACTTACTTATATATTAGTTATGTGCGTCATAACCACATAGTGATTGCTTGCTATCATTCGCCCTGCATTCTCTCGTTATATCGAAGTTTGACATTATCTGGTACGTTTTACAATTTTAATTTATATCACATTTATTAAACTTTTATCTTAACATTTATGAATTAAAGCATCGTTTGTTCTACTTCAAGTTATACTTCATTTGGAGCGTATAATAGAGGGTAAAATTGAGCGCTGCGTGCGCACCCTGTTACGGAAGTGCGACATGATGAAGTTAACCATCAATGATAAATAACTGGTGGGCATTTTACGCGTGCCAACTTACGAATCGCGAAAACATTGAAATGAAACACGAATGAAGTTAGTTGTAAAAAGTGTAAAATAGTACGAACTATTTATCTGGGTAATTTCGAATATGCTGTGCAATATTATTTGTAAAAACTTTTTAATAAGAAGTAAGAACGTGTTACATAAATATTAGTACAATAATTCGAATATTAGTAATAAATAACACAGTTTTTGACGTTACATGATAAAGTTAGCTATTAATGAAAAACGCCTCGACCACCATATTCTGTTTCTAAATAATTTTCATATTCGTCTCTATTGAGATACAATTCTTAATGTTTGATACACCCGTAATGGGTAAAATCCAGTATTTGTCTACAAGTATTTGTATACATTAAAAAAACAAAATGTTGTATAAAAACTGGTCAAAATTAAAGCATATAAAAATTGGACAGTTTTCTCCAGGCGTTATCTAGTAATATGTGATAATTGGGTTGATAGCCTTTCACATTACATTAATAAAAGATTTTCTGCTTAATGCTTACCTCTAGTCTCAATAGACGGCGCTAGTGTAGATTGAACTAAAATATGTGAAATGTTTCTCAACATAGTAGCATATATACAACTTTCAAATAATTGTCAGACGTGGTGTTCGTAGAATGGGGAATGTTGTATTACATAAAGCGATCGCTTAACCCAACCAATGACAAGTCATAAGTCCTGTAAACGCCTCGACCACCATATTCTGTTTCCAAATAATTTACATCTTCGTCTCTATTGAGATACAATTAATTCTTAATAAAGAATTATTTCAATTTTCCCACATTGTGCAGTGACAAAACTCGTGTTTAAAAACTTTAAAGGGTTTGTTTTTTGTTTTGCTATGCCAATGAAGTATAACTTAATTGTAAAAAAGTATAATTACCCGTGTTGTAGACATAGGGGGGCTGCTGGAATGCCTGCTGCGCAGCTAGCTGTTGTATCTGGAACTGCTGCTGCTGGAACTGCTGCAGCTGGATGGCGGCCGCTCCCGGCGCGCCTGCCCCGCCGGCCGCGGCCGCCGCTGCGGCCTGTTGCGACCGCAGGACTTGCTGTAAACATAAAAAAAACCAACATGTTAGACAATAGCAACAAACCATACTCTACTCTATTCTGACATACCTCTCAAATGGACGATGTTTAAAATTTGATTAATTTGGTTATATCAAGACGGAGAAACCAATGGGAAGGCCAACCAGCGGACCAAGACAAATAAATATTATATTTAAATTCAGTAGTGTCAAACGACAAATACATTAATTTTTTCAAACATTATTGTACATAAATGTCAACAGTACTCAGTTTTAAATTCCATTGTAATTAAAAATAACATTAATATCAATATTTAAATTCAGTAAATTTTACATAATTATTTTAATACAATTTTTGTACTGAACTTGTTTACCACCCCTAATCTCTATATATATAAAGGAGTAAGTTTATAACAGTGTCACCGTCTGTCGAGCAATGTAGTAAAAAAACATCGTCTTATTTAATTATTATCGGTCATACTAGGTTTTCCTTAGTCTTACTCGATTTCATAATCCATTTATATCGTACTTTCTTAGCCATTCTTTCTTCATCCATGCGTTTCGTATATAAAAACCGTTACCATTTCAAACGTTGGTTTACTAACAATGTTGTTATATTGAGAAAATGTCTAGATCTAATATCCCGGGTGTCGGGTATACTTGTACGCTTAGATTGAATATTCATCAGACTACTGTATGCGAAACAAGGCTAGACAATACAACGTAATTTAGTGAAATTAAATAATACTTGGATAAGTTACAATAAAATATACTCGTGTTCTTAAAGAGCTAAAACTAAATGAACGCTAATACTATTTAAAATTTATAACAAAGCTTTGTGTACCGAAATGTTTAAAATAGATCCAAGATATTCCCGAGTTATAAACTTTGTTGCACTCTTGGGGAAATTCCACTCAGTGCCTATAAATTCTGAGCTATTGTGCAGTTCCGATAAAGTGCAGGAAGTGCAATCTACGCTGGCACTGCATTTGTGGAAACGTTCAAACTAATCAGCAAAACCTGATATGCAGCCAGAACAACTCTTCCACATTACTTTATATGCATTCATCTAATGCCCGTGTACGTACATAAGACATAAGACACTGTTCTTATCGGCGGTGGAATAATAATTGTTATTGACGTGGGAAGTGTATATTTGCAGGAAAACATAAAGATAAACTTGACTGCTAATGAAAACAGAAAAGGTGTGCACTAGAAAAACAGTAATACAATTTTATTGTCTTGGCTGTGTGGCTGCAGATAAGGTTGTGTATTCATAAACATATATAAAACTTTTTTTAAAGTTTCAGAGTGGCGATGAGGTTCGCAGTGGCGATGAGGTTCGCAACCCATCACACCGCGTCTCTCGCGATGGCGAAAAGAGAAGGATGGAGTGCCGCATCGATTTAAGTGTGGCAGTCCATTCTTTCTGCCTACCCTTTCGGGAAGACGGCGTGATGGTTAGTTAGTTAGTTTTTTCAATTCTGAAGATTGGTTTGCAGTAAGTCTAATATCTTTACTGGTTCTTGTGATGCCACTTGGGCCTTTTAACGTGTTAGTTTCTCGTTGTTTTCCGCATTTCCACATAGATTTAACACTTTTTTAGCAATTGAATCGATAAAAAAGTAAATAAATAATTAATACGAATGAAAACGTCGGTTTTATAGAAGTTTTATTATATTTTATGAGAATAAAATGTTTCATAAAATTCTTTAGTTAGTTCTAGGGAGTACATTACAATATTCTGGGGTTTAATCTCTTAACTATTGTTAATAATCCACACCAATTATAGTAAACAAATCATATTATGCACCATTAACTCTGTTATATGAAAGAGCAACGCGTTTGATTCTTGCTAAGGCATTATCGGGGCGCGTTTGATTCTTGCTTTAGCTTTAGCGCGACATTTGATAATCAATCAAACATTAACAGTTTAAGTCATCAAGGCGAAACATAACATTCCCATAAAATATCATAAAACAGACGTTTCAATTCGTATAAATTATTTAATATGGGGTTGTACATGATTGTTCAAGAAACGATAAAGAAGTAAATAAATACACGATCAATAAGGTTCAACGTACGATTGGTGGCAAATGGGATTAGAATCTGGTAATGGTAGAATTCATTCCCGACTAGAAGTAGCGGTATTAGAAGTTGTCTACGCGTCAATAGCACACCCTCGGCGGGCGGCAGGCGGCTCCTGGCACGGAGTATGGAGCGGAGCACGCACGCCACTCTCACCCCGCCATGCCAGCGCGGCTGCAGCCATCAACAGGTTAGCGCCCACGGATCCACTTCTCTTCACTTTTCCGAATCAATTGGTTCCAACGCGATACGTTATTGTCGGGGTTTACTCGTGTAGGGTCATAAAAGTAAAACTGGCGCATTAATAGACACAGGCGGACTGTAAAAACTAAATTGTTTTACGTTGTCCCCGATCTAAGCTTAAAGACACCCGCGCTATGTCAATTTCGATCCATTTAACAAAATATAATCTAGTAATGTGTAAAATCATCATCTTCAGAGTACCATATCTTAGGGGGTCTTAGTTTCCTCCAAGAAACGTCTCCATCCTGTCCTGTCTCTGGCCGCTACCTCCCCTGTCGACCTGCCGACATTTGTTCGACATACTGGATTGTTAAACAACATTCGTTTGGGGGGCTTCAAATCCCCCATGCCCTAGCCATCGTAATCTGTTAATTTTTATAAACTTGACCACGCTGACGTCCTGGTATAGATCGTTAGCTCCGTGTTACACTCCTTCTCCATGTCTGATTTATTCTTAATTGGTTCGAAGATTCTGCGGAGAATTTTTCTTTCGGAGCGGTGAAAATCAGAATTGATCATAATTCATCAATACAATATTGATTGCGAACTCCGCGGACGTTCTAGAGTTCTCCATTATATTATGTTGATTAGACATCCAACTGAGACAAAGCATCTCGCAGTCCAGACAAGCGGTCTGTAAGTCGGCCAGTAGTCGTTAGTCGAATGTCTCCCGATGATAGTGGGGAGAATGTTTACTCAGTTTTAAATAGTGCGATAGAATGGGCAGTGACGTCGCGGTTTAACTATTTGAAAGTTTTCAAAGTTGTTGCTGCCATTGATTAGCACGAAGAGAAATTGATTCACAGCCTAAAGATAAAAACAAGAAGCGACCGTAGCCAGCGAACCGGTTGCCAATGGACGAGTGTGAGTCACAACCCCCGCGGTATTTTCTAATGCACGGCGATGAAAACGACGGAACGCAGAACTGCAAAATCTATTCCGGTTCAAGGATGGCCGAGTACAAAAACCTAGAAATAATCGCGCCGAGAATTCGGAGGAAGAATGCAGAGTATGTACGGCGCTTCAGTATTTATTAGGGAAAGCGATCGCGATGTTTATGTCGGCGCTCCGCGTGGCGTGTGTCGCGCTGCGAAACTAATAAAATGCGACAAAGAATCAATGAATCAAGATTAGCTATAAAAATCCGATAAAGGGGGACACGACACGAACGAGCTTTATGAGGGGACCATGAAAACCCCGAACCAGTAAAGTTACTCCACTTTTAGTAGTGTGACAATACTAATGTTATCTCCATCGCGCCATTTTGGACCATAAAATTTAAATCTCACATACCCCGATAATTGTATATTAACTTTCCTCTGATTTGCATGGATAATGTAACGCTATAATTCCAGCGACGGTGTCGATTTCTGTCTTCGCAAAAGAAACCATAAATTATTCAAAATTTTACGGTTAACATTTACGGATTTAGGGAAATTTCTAGGAAGCTTACGAAAAATAATCGAATCACTTCACAGCAGCGTTACTGTCGTTATGTAATATTCATATAAAGCAAATTCAATGGCCTGGCTGCTGGCGTGTGCGGAATCTGATCTAGACTTTACTGAAACGATTCTAGCTGCTATCTGCAATTAGACAATGCAGTCGCGCATTTGTCGGCCACGATCTTCCTTCACGGTCGATACTCATCTACCCAGTGTCTGCATTATACTCGTAGCAACCATCGGACGCAGATCGGCCGGATAGTTGGATGCCAGGCATTAGACGCTAGATGCCGGGGTGTCCGCTGGCGTGACTGGGGCACGGCACGCGAGCTTTTATCCGTCTATAAAAATCCCTCGGTTCGAAGCCCGCTACGGAGGATCGCACTCCGTAGCAGAGTACTCATTGCAGGAGCGTGGATTAATACACAGTTAAATTGTATTCATATCAAAGCGCAAAATAAACACACATCAAATATGCAAAATAGCGGTTGAATATTAAATTATATAACGATAATTTATAAATGTGTGAATCTATATTTTATGTTATTTCATAGTTAAATTGATTCCAACTATTGTATATTTTGAATTATTAATCGTGTATGTAAAACTCCCCATTGTATATAGAGAAGCGCAATGACAATAAATTTAATAATGACGACGCAATAAGCTGACACGGGGCAGTAACGATACTACAGGTACACAGAAAAGCCATTATTCACGTAAATTCATCACAATCCGTACAATATTGAAATTAATAAAAGTAATCACTATAAACAAACTATTGCGAACAACGCACGGTCGGTTGTGTGAAGTGTGTCAAAAGTTAGGTAATTAAATAATGTAAAGTGAAATTCACAAGTTCCGGACGTGGGACACGAATGACAGAGCGAAGATCGGAGTGATAAGGCGGCTTGACGCAGGGACCAGCGAAGAAAAAAGGCCGTGACGCGGGTCGCTCCACCTCCGGTGTAACGCACGTTCTAAGAAAAATGTCAAAATAACTATCCGCCTCTGAAGACTGTCGGATCTAAGAGATAAAGCGCTGCATATATTTGTCAATTTAGTATTGTGTTTATGTTTATTTCCCCGACAGATATGTTAAAATTCTACACATTATACTAAGCAACTGAGCTATCATTTTGACGCGGTACTTTATTACCGCAATAATGTATACAGATCTGATATAAATGCCAACGAGACATTATTTATTCGTTAATACATTTATCCACGTACTGTACTGAGCTTAAGGTCACATAAAATGAAAACTTCATAAGAAACATATTTCTAGTTAAAACAAAAATAACATCAAAAAAATATTTGCTATCATTATAAAATAAAGCAGGTTTCAGAGGTCAATTTTCGTTACTAGGTGTGTATCTCAAGATTAATAATTATTACGAGTTAATTTAGTAAAGCTCTGTGGTCCATGGGCTATCTAAATATATGTTTCGAAATCTGCATTCTCTTCGTCAGCTTGTCTCCATCCACTGCTGGACGTAAGCCTCTCCGACTCCTCGCCATCTCTCTCCAGTGTTCTCCAGGGCCTTTCCCGTCGTCCGCACAATATCATCGCTCCACCTGGTTGGCTGTCTCCCGACACTTCTCCGGCCCAACCTTGGACTCCATCTTCCATCATCCCGTCGACAAATATGACCACCCCACTGCCACTTCATCCTCGCAATGCGTATCCCTACATCGGGTATATGGTCTCTAAGCGAGATACCCAACATGGGTCTTTCCATGGCCCGTTGTGCAAATTTGATTTTGATTTCCTTAACTGCATTACAGTTGAGGAAACCATGGAAAACCTCAGCCCGAACATTGTATGTCATTGGGAGAATATATATTTTCAAATATGTTATATTTATTAACTGTCCTTAATTTATTGATGATGCTGGTAGCCATCACCAGGAGTGATGTCGTCAGTCAGGGTAATTTTCTGTTTAGAAGATGGCACATATTTCTAATTATTTCCATTGCGAGATTGAAGTAAGAGAATTCCGTAGGAGATATAGTAATGAAATGCAAAACACGGTGTAGATATCGACTGTTGATACCCTTTGGGAGGGTGAAGGCACACGGCACGGCAGTGCGCTACTAATTAGACTAATGCGATGGGAGTCCGTTCCGGGCCGCGGTGACCAGTGACCATCGCCGTAACAGGGTGCGGAGCATGCCGTGCGGGCTTATTGCATCACCGCCGAGCCCAGGCAGCCCAGGCGGCCGAGACACGATCGCATACATCTCGTCATTACTAATAACCACCATCCCATAATGAGGATTCATTAACCGATGTTTACGTCGACTTCGACACGAAATGTCGAGAATACCTATTCAATTTACCGACGGGACTAAATGCAAGCAAACCGTTTCAGGGACGACTATTTTAGACTAATTAATCGTGCCACGAATTCTAATGAAAACCGATCAGTATTGAAATTATTTTGGTAATTTGAAACAACTGAAATGCAAACACTTCATTGGGTAGTTAAACAAAATTATCATATGTCTTATGTGGCGTAAAATGACATTCCAATAAATTATAATAAAATTTGGAGAAAACAAACGTTTTCATTCGTATTAACTGTTTAATATGGAGTTTTACATAATTGTTCAAGAAACAATTAATACTTCGTCAGGTAATACGTTAAGGTGGAAAAACACTTTACTAATGCAATAGTAGGACTTATGATTAAGTATTAGTTTTATTTGATATTGAGACACAGCAGGTTGCATGAAACAAAGCAAATGATATACGGAATAAACAGTAGGTATATAACGATGCGGAGTTAATTAGTAGTGTGTAGTGAAGTGGGAGTATATTTTTTGTGTGTGTTGACGTATCCGCGTCCCTGTCCAGTTCAGCCGTGGCGGGGTTAATGCACGGGAGCTAGATGAATGTTATCCTTGGGACCTAATTGTAGAACATCTGACGAGGGTTTAATAACTTCCACGTTCTTCTCTTGCGCAACGGACCTTGCTGATTAGACGTTGATCAATGGCTCCGACTGTACTATCCGCGTTAATTAATAACGCTCAGCGTATGGAAGAGCTATGCAATTTAACCGCCCGCTTTAATACTGCATACGTACACACTACGTGTTATCGCCCTTCTCTAAACACTCGCGGAGATGCTCGAGTCCTTTCACTCCGGGCTATAGTGAAAACGATGCGACATTAATAAACGGTTGTTGTCCGGGATCGATCTGGCCAGCGACAGAAGCGCGTGTTAACACTCAACGTGAGTTGCGCTCAAGCGGAGCACGTAAAACATATAACCTCATTCCGCCCGCATTAATGAAAACGTCGCGGGCAATTGGATTTGAAGAAGCCAAAACGGCAACCGAGGGGGAGAGGAGAAACACAAGAAAGAAATCCCAAACGAAAAATCGCGAGTCCATAAATCAAAAGATTGCTTTCGCTAACGTGCGGCCGCAAGGAGCCCGCAGTCGGGCCGAGCGGCCGCCGTCTCCATTAGGGCGCGCGAGCACAACAGAATACAAATTATGGCCGGAAAAGCGAGAAAATCAAACATCACTCGCAACACAAACATATTATTACTCTACACGCGACTGTACGCCCGGGGAAAGCCAAACGGGAATATGGGAGACGCTGCAAACAATATCCCGCATCCACATTCCACGTGCTTCTACAAGTACGTGACACTTGTTTATTTACTGCAAGAGATCGGCGCTGCCGGCTGCTGGACCGCTGTGTCGTTATTGACACTCTTTCGAGCCTCGGCGAAAGTTGATAATGAATTGAACTTTTTTTTTTAAAGAAAGAGCTTAACGATTGTTAATTTATACGCATAGGAAAAAACATGAATCATGAACCTGCGGAGCGATGGTATATTATAATCTAGATGAAAATACATATATTTAATTATTTAACGGAATGAAGAGTCGTGAGTTGAAAATGCTTTAGATTGTACATAACGTTAAGCAGTAAAGATAAAGGTTGTATTCAAACGCAATAGCTAAGGCCGGGTGAGAGCCCGGGGTTGCAGAGTCACCCCGGCGGACGATAAAGCATCAAGAATGCATGGGACGGGCGGCCGTGGACCCGGCGCTGGGTCAAGTACAAGCCCGCTGCCGTGGCTGATTCAATTGTCTCGAGAACACATTCTCTAATAATATGTATACTATCTGCGAAGAGGGCACTCCCATACTAAACGGACACATAACGACATCAATATATTACCCGTTGCTTGATATACGATAAAAGGATTTCGTAAAAAACACGTCTCTCAAAAACATTGAAGAATTCCAAGTTAAATACGACGGTGAGGAGTGAATGTTCACAAAATACAACAATATATTGGAACGCGCTAATCGCTTACATCATGTTAAATAGCATAACTTATGGCGATAAATACACGAGTACAGAATTATCAGTATTGAATACCAAATACAAAGTTGCGTAATGTGCAGATTCCGAGGGAAAAACCATGCAACAAAGAAGCGAATCTCGGCAGAAGTTTGTATCCACTTGTAAAAGATGTTGATCAGACGTAGTCGGATGGGCGGATATGGGAGGCAGAGCGGAGAGGCGCGCTGAAAGTATTTGGTATTTTGCTAGAAGATATAAGGCTCCTCACGTCTATTTCCGATCGGGAATGACAATCCTTCGGATGTTATACATAATGTATTGGATATATTCAGGCGTTATTCACAATGCCAAAGCTGCGAGCTCCGGTAATTGGAAAATTCCGAACACGAACATGCAGTCATATTCTTTCGCAATGAGAATTTATTGATGAAATTCTTCCTTCGGCGCGAGACCTAAGCTCCCGGGACCAGGGGACGGATAGATTAACATGCCATTTAAAACCAATTAATATTTGAGGCCGATATCGGTGGAGCGACTATCATCATCGCAAACTTTATCACCCGACAGACAGCACAAAGAATAAGATTATGTAATCATACAAAATGTGTATCAACTAATACATCAAGATGTAAAAACATGCATTTCAATTAACGTTTATTAAAAATGCGGTCACGTATTATTACAGTTGTGGTCATTCAATTCTTTTTCTTTATTATTACAAACTAGACGTCAACTGAACAACAAAATATATAAATTTAAATAAAAACAACAAGTATGTATATAATCGAAACAAGATGGATGAAATGTTAAAATTTAACATGTTTTATGAATTAAAACACTGGGTTTCCACTTTTGAGTTTATATTTTTCGACAAGTTTCGAAAGTTTTACACCTTCATCATCGGGATAACGCTATAAACTTGTTTATATCGCTATTTATATTGTTTATAGCTAGTTTATATCGTCCTCCCGATGGTAAATGTGTAAAACCTTAAAAACATGTCGAAAAAAATAAATTCAAAAGTGGAAACAATAGTGTTTTCATTCATTAAAAAATCTTCATTATGGAATTCCACAGTGTTGACGCCTTAAGTTTATCATGAATTTAACTTAAAAGCATCAAGAATTAATTTAACTTAAAAGGATCACGAATTTAACTTGGAATTAACCAAAAAAATAATTTAACACCGGTGAATAAAACTATAAACTACGACACAATACAGAGCCCATTGCGATGTTCGTTCTCAGATTTCAAATGCATAACAACGAGTATTTTTTTATTTCCTTTGCGAAGCGGTCGCCCCCAGTTAGCGGAATGGGACAGAGCCGTGAGGTAATTACGAGAAAAATCGGACCACTATTAGAGCGGGCGGATAATTACGGTCCGATGCAATTTTAGTATAAAGTTACTCTGGATGGCGGCGGAATACTGCAGCGCGGGCTGCGCTCGGCGGCTCGCCTTACGGGGGGCCACTCTCATGGCTTCCGATCACTAATCGGCAGCTGATCCCTAGACGACTGCAAACACCAAAAACTATACGTTGAGGACAACGCAAATGAGAACGCTACGTGCTATTGCTGGGAAGACTCTGCGTGTAAGAAACACTACAATCCGAGAGGTCTACGAGATTCAAAATGTGATCAGATAGGGACGACAACGTCGATGGTACTGGTACCAACGTATCCAGAGAATGAATCATACAAGAATTCCATACAATGCTCTACATAGAATACCAGATAGACGACGTCCACTAAAGAGACCCCCAAAATCATGGAGAGATAGCTGGAATTCAACATTACAATAGGAAAATCCTGTAACAACAGACTCTTTCATCTACAAGTTGAAGAGGAAAAAACAATATTAAATGTGAGATACTAGGTGTGTCCGATAAATCAAAAGAAAAAAATAAATATATACGTAGATATGAATCATAAGTTTAAATACTGATTTTAATAGTAAAATAAAAGCGTTCAAAACAAACACATAATAGAATATCCTAAGTGCTTGCGTTGTAGAACGTGTGTAACAAAGAGCTTTTTGCAAAAAAAAACCCACTAAAAACGATTTTAGATCGTACAAGAAACTAAATGGGAGCAAAAATATTCTACGTTCGTGAAGCAGATATCCGCTGTAAGTAATGTTCTTTCCTCGATATCCGTGTAAAGTTTTGACAGGAGATGAACTTTTTATTTGAACACGAGAAACTAAATATCGGCTTTATTGAAAAATGATATCTTCACCGAATAGGCACGCTGCCAAGCCAAGGCCGGCTCCCGATATTGTCAGAAGCCGGAAACGGCCAATTGATATTCTAATTTCAAAAATATACTGCACCACTAAAAATTATTTAAAAAAAAATAATTAAGACAGCTTGCAAGATTTATTGTGTACCAACCGTATTAATATTGTTCCTCCTTTAATGTAGGCCGGCTTTGATATCGGATTCCACAAATTCAGCGGGGATGTGCATTCCTTTTCTCGACACACATACGGTTAGATGTAAATAATTGGCGCGTGGCATCTCTGAGCGGAATCCTAAAGAGGCAATAAATACATCTTTGTCGTACCAAATCGCTTCGGGTCCAACATAATCCTACCATATGAATCTAGAGTCCGATTCAGGAGAACTTTATACACTACTCTCACGTACACTTATTACGCCGGACTGGGGGATTCTGTGCTCGAGTGCAGTTACAAGTTTGCCGTTTTCCTGACTTCTAGGACCGCAGAAACAACATGCTTATGGACTAACTCATCGAGATGGGTACACTCGTTCATGAGAGGTCTAGTTTAATAAACTATAAAGCACATTGTAATACCAATATTTTCCGTATCAAAGATTGATGTTCGTAAAACGGAATCCCACCTATTCATCACGTCCTTCGCGTGCCACCTAAATACAATTTGTATTAATTAATAAACACGATTGTTTAGTTGTTTTACTTGGATTTAATTCATATACAAAAAAAAATTTATTCGCCTTGCGAGGGCATTCTCAAGCTGAACCTAATCGCCTAACAGTGTGTCCTTATATTGATTTTAGAAAACTTACGGGTGGGGGGAAATTATATAATGGAAATTTTTGAGTTGTTAAATAAAACAATTTATAATTTTGAACAAAAACCTTATAATTGATTTATTTAACAACCCAAAAATTTGAATTATATAATTACCCCCACCCTTAAGTTTTTTTAAATCAATATAAGGACACACTGTTTGGCGATTAAGTTCAGTTTGAAAATGCCCTCTAAAGACGATACAAGGTGCAAGGTGAAATTATGTTCAAAAGGCATATATTCTTGATATTGTGAAGTCTTTACTAAGTCGAACCATCTCTCATGCGTTTCTGGTATTTTACCTATTCTCAAATATATGCGAATATGTTAGTAAACTCTTCTGAGAAAAATAAACACGATTTGATTAGAGAATCGGAATATTGTCTTTAAATAGATGTATCGCAAAAATCTAGTTTATTCCAAAAGGCGGTAAATGCTCATACGCACGGAATAAATCAGCGCTAATAACAAGAATAGAATGAAGTAAAACGCAATCAAAATTCTCGAGTGTGATTGTGTGGCGCAATTAGTTTACGCTCGTATTATGGAATGGTTCAATTTTTTCCCACTACTCTAGTACGTGACGTTTTTGCAGAGGGCCTGTTTAAAAGTGGTGCGGGCGAAATGTTCCAATAGTTATTATTGCGAATCCGTCTGGCGAAACTATTTAGCATGCACTCGTATTGTTGGGAAAATGAAAGGAAATCCATGACACGAAGATATGAATACAATCATATTGCGTTCAGAAAAGTTATCTCTCCGAGATGAGACTCGAATTTCAAGCCCATGACATAAAGGTGCAATGCTTTTTAATCAATTAAAATAAGAAATAATCGAACCATTATATGAATGTATAATTATTGGAAATGGGCTGGATATGTCGCACAGGCAGGGAACTGATAGATGGGCATCTAGAGTCTTGACGTGGAGACCATGAGAGGAAAAAACAAGCATCGGTCGACCTCAAAGATGGGCTGACGACCTGATTCCAGTCGGGGGAAGATGGATAAGAGTTGCACAGCATAGAGGAAATTGGAGAACGTTTGAAGAGACATACATCCAACAGAGGAGAAATGGCTAAGGAAGAAGAAGTTTATTATAGTTCAGTTGTTTATTTAAACGTACCAAACATATTGAATCTGATATTTGAATACATGAAATATGTTAAATATCTGATAAGAAATTTCCGTTTAACATTTTTGACACCAATTTTTTTTTCGTGAAAATTTTGACGACGATAGATGGAACCATTAAACGCGTACCTGCAGAGTCAGACATATAGACAAAACTAATCATACGATTCCCAACACGGATGTGTACACTGAAAGAGGTCAGATATTCACGTACAAGTATCAACTAAACGCCGACCAATCAAATCACCTGTTTATATCCCAGCAGGCCCTGATTAGCGCCGTTTAGTATTCCAGCATCGTATCTTGCAAGCAAATGGATGTAGGGAAATGAGGTCTGACCGATATCACTGCAATACGCGATGGGGTCAGCTCGTCCACTCCGCGATAGGAGAATCAGAACATCAACAAGCGCTCGACTTTTGTTTTATGAAAGCATTCGCATCCAATGCGGCGAACGGCCGGAGAAAGCCCGCCGTTTAAAGACAAGACGATCAATTAAATACTGTATTGCTGATGTGTGCGCCGCAACTATCGCTGAAAAGGATAATTCAAATAGTTTCTAATATAATTTAGAAGTCGTAAAAAGAAGCACCAGCGAGAGTAATTAACAATTACGATTGTCTAGCAGTAAAATAATAAAAGCCTGTTCGTGCCTTTGTTTGGAAAGTATAAATATAATATAATAAACAGCGAGCAGTAAAAGATAAATGCAGCAATATACCAACTAACTGGCCGACATGTGAGTGCGACGATTCAGTCATTAGTTAATTTTCAGTATCACTGGAGGTGTTTAGAGCGCCGGAATTACGTGCTATTCAAAAGTAATTAGCCGAAAAAAAAAGCATAAACAGTAACTTCCTGCAATCAATAGCCATTATTTTTAATAATATACAATTAGAGTTTTTCAACGCGATAATAGTACTATGGAACGGTGATTACAATCGCAACGCGGCGGCTGTTTGGGAAATTCTTACATTTTACTTTATTTTAAAATATCTACGATTTCACGAAATATTATTTATGGTTCATATTTAGGCTATACGATTGATGATAAAGAAGAAATAGGTCGGTTCGTTACGGAAATAGTACATTGAACCCACACTACAAAACGTTGTTTGGCGCTAGAAACGAAACGCATTCATTTGTCTCGTGGGGCCCAGTCTGCCCCGGATCTCTCCTGGAGAAACCCTGTGAATATTTCATGGTCAAGAATGCGCCACCCGCCCGCCCCACGCGCTCCGGGGGCACAATGGACCGGGAGATGTGCGCCTCGTGCCATATTACGAGTATTACATTCGACTCCGATGGAGTATAAAACGGCTCATATCATATCGGATCATAATACCTACAACGGCAAACAACAATTTAATCAAATTTTTCTCAGACTAACAAAATTGAATTAACTTTCGATAATCGCATACAAGAGATGGGCTGGTCACATAATCAGAATGGACGACGACAACCCTACAAAACGCCTCACGCTCTCAGTACCACAGGGACGTAGAAGACCAGGAAGGCCCAAAATGCGATGG
The DNA here is from genome assembly GCA_022606425.2 of Lepidostoma basale. Taxonomy (NCBI): domain Eukaryota; kingdom Metazoa; phylum Arthropoda; class Insecta; order Trichoptera; family Lepidostomatidae; genus Lepidostoma; species Lepidostoma basale. The sequence continues at coordinate 357,609 of JAHDVF020000551.1, read as the reverse complement.
ATGGACAGTGTCAACACGGATGCATCGGTGTTGCAAGTGAGAAATTGGAGAATGGGGGCATCAAACAGACAAGAATGGAGGAAGCTCCTGGATTCAGCCAAGGCCCACCCAGGGCTGTCGAGCTTAGGATGATGATGATGATGAATCGCATACAAGATTGGGAATATATTCATAAACAATTTCTGAGGTATCTCTACATGAGGGAGTATGGTAGTTATCCGTGGCTCTATCCCACGGCATTCCTTTTAGGAATGCTTGGAACCAATTGTTTACAACTTTGAAGAGATGGGCATCTCATTACCCATTTCTTTAAATTAATCAGGGGATATTTCGAAAACTCGGCCGTGCTAGAGGGTGTTGGTATTTTTGTCCCTGATAGATTTCTCCGACAGCGACAGCACAAATTGTTTTACCTACCGGCCACCAGCACCAATCTGTCTCTGGTGACACCGGTGGGAAGAGCAATTAGTCTGCTGAACGCGGTCTCCTCGGAGATCGACGTATTTCATATTAGTGAAGGTACGTTCAGGAGACGAATACTCTTGACTTTTGAAAGTATCTTGTCTTTCTAATGTTGAACCATCTCTAATGCGTTCCTGGGTACTATGTTGTATTTTTATAATATTTAACCTGTACTCAATAGATGCCTTAAACATTTTCCTGTTTGTAATGTCTTTTGAGTTAATAAACTTATTTGATTCAATATTTTGCAACACTGAATGATTTTTTATATTATACTAGTGGAGAATAAAATTTAAAACAAATGATCGATAATAGCATTGTTTTACGAGCAAAGAGAAAGTACGGGGATACTTTAGCCACTCGATGATAATTTACGATGGGTATTATTAGATAAATGTCATTCCGAAAGCAGTAAAAGATCTTAGAAATTTGTATTCCGCTATAAAGTTGATAATGGACATTAAACCAATATGAAAGACACTAACGACTTCGGACAAGGAACAAGGCGTAAATAATACAATAAAGCAACCGAAAATCCGCAAAGTACTCGTCTAAAAAATGTCGCGATGCCAATGTGGTGGCAGAGCAAAATATATTTAAATTCTGCAACAAAAAATGCAGATCCCCTCGGCACCAACGAAACGGGTACACCGCGAACCCCGCATCTGCGGCGAGTTCCGGTTGATTGATCGACCGATGGAGGAAAAAGCAAGAACTCGAGAACGGTCATCACGGAAGCGATTTAACGCCATATTATTGAGTTTTTTTTTTCCAACTGGGCAGCGATCGTTCTTCGGATCTATTTATGCAATGACTGGCGGCCCAATTTCCCACATTGTGGTAATATCATGATTGATACTTTCACAAGTTTTATCACAAAAGTAGATAATAAAAATAACTTTTCTTTAGAAATGTACGTATGGAATAGTGACCCAAATAATACGCTCAATGAAAACTCGAAACTACGCCGCGGTCTGACTGGAGCACTAACTTAAAGGCAATAGATAATCCGGTAACATTTATTACATCCCTGCAGCACACAGCCATAAGAGGATATAGCTAAAGCAGTAATACGGTGAACACAAAAGTCTATTGTAAGGTAAAATGTACGCGAAGATTGTTATGGCAGCTAGCTCGATCGTTATCATTAAATTTACAAAAAATAAAATAATAATTAAATAAAACGATGTTGTTTAACTACTTCCACTTTTGTCTTTATTTCGACAGCGACCGGTTTCGCCAGGCTCGCTGGCATCGACAGACTGGTCGAAATAAAGACAAAAGTGGAAGTAGTTAAAAAAAAACATCGTTTTATTTAATTATTATTTAAAATGAACTTCCATCAAGAGATTTCATAAAATCAATTTGAGTATCATAAAATAATAGTTTTAAAGTTTCAAACTTCTCGATGATACGATTGAGTAATGTTTTCTTTCCACCGGCATAACCATAGGCAGGTTGATTTTATTTTACAATAAAAGTTGTCTTTATTGAATATGAATATTTGGACGAACTAGACCTACACTATACAGAATGCTTGATCACTAACTAGAACGTGGAAAGAAGTCCATAAGGAAGTCTAATTAAGAGAGATATGGGTGGTTTTAATGACAAATATTACGGGCGAGTGCAGAGAAAGAAGTGATGCCTGATCAGCGCGCACAAGCTTTCCTTTTCCCGCCGCACTAAGTGATAACGAATTCGGACAATCCCGCCTAGATGCGCAAATTTTATTCATACAAATAACGTAATGAATGAAAAGGGGAGTCATTCACGTTATTAATGTGCCCTCTCGAGCGCCGGCGGCCTGTGTGAAGCGGCCTTTCACGGGTACCGTGGTACCGGGGTACCGGGGTACCAGGGTGCCTTGTGATGAATAACCGTTCGGAAGAGAACTTTTCGGCGCAGATCGGCTGAATCCGGCCCCCCTTTCCGCGCCATTCAAGCGCGGCCCTGTTTCAGATTACAGCCGTAAAAAATCCTATACAAATTACACAAAACTCGCCAATGTTCATCTGTATTCTTTTATTTCAGTGTTTTCAGAGATATTTGTGTTATTAATTAAGCCGACGCGATGAGAAAGGAGGCGAAACAAAGAGAGAGCGTGTTCTATTATTTTTAACGATTCAGGGAGTGTCGGGTCAAACGACTCTGATTATGATTTATATTCCCAAATGAGATAAATACTCAAATGAAAACAGCACGTGGCATGTTTCCCCGGCGTCCCCAGAGAAAAACGCATCGTGAAATCATTCATTACAAAACCTATATTCGAAAACCGCAAAATTTTATAATCGTTATATTAGATACAGCGGATTTTTTACAACCATCCAGACATGTGCAATTAGAGATGAAAACGTATCTTCTAACAAACTCGTGTTTGCCCATTTCTTTTACAACGAGTTTCGCACATCAGACAAGAAGCAAATGAGTATTCAGCGCCCTGCACCGGCTAGCGGCTGATACAATACAGATATTATGTGTAGGCATGCCCGAGCCAAGATAAACATTTCATTATTATACAGAGCGCTCTCAAACAATTTCATCAAATATGTACGTGTAAGAATAATTATATTGCCATTAATTCTGCCGACAATGATAATTTTCCGTGAGAAATTTTCGCACTCATTAAAGGGAAAGCGAAGTAGGATCGCTCGACATAATTCAAAACAAACAATTGTCAAGAAATGACTTTCGAAATATTTACAATACCTGTCAAAGCGACTAACATACCTCGTGTGTGTTTATCGCAATAAGCAGATAGCAATTATTCCCTTAATTAGCAGCTAACACCGATGTAATGAGCTGTAGAAAGTGGAGAGTGGCTGCACCGATGCAAGTGCAATTAGAATAAATGGGAATGAGGATCGAATTTCTAGCGGAGAACCCCGGCGTGGAGTTACAGGCTCCAGGGCGGGAGGGATGAGTTCGGAGTCAGGGCTGACTGATTACATCGCGGGCGGAGGATAATACGACTACATAAAACACTCCGAGGAATTTATTAAATCGATTTCATCTTGCGACTTCCGCGCCCGCCGAGCGCACACGACAGGCGGAATGATGCGAAGCGACAAGAGACGAAAATTTCGCACCACAGTCTACTGAATTCACTCTGACAAAATACTGGAGAGAATACTACCCCCAGCGCGATCTCACATTCTCGAGCGGCGGAAAGGTCACGAGTCCCGCAGCCCCGAATCGTCCAATAACTCTGCCTGATCCGGCCACAGCCGTAAAAGGTAAGCCGTCTCTAGTCATACGGGCTTTTCGGGGAAGGTTGTGTGATTCAATTAAAATTCAGCAACTTCTTATAAAAATAAAAATAACCAAATTAAATTGACGGCCTTCGTGTCAGATTGGCAACATCTATGTCGGCCACTCCGAAAGTTCCGGATTCGACTCCCGGCGAAAACGGCAAAATTCTCACGCTGTCTTTGGTATTGACAAAATCACGTGACAACAAAAATGCCGATAGCTAAAAAAATTGTAAACAGTAATTGGATTCAAATAACCTGTTGTATACAAAAAATATAGAAACCATCGAAAAATTACCACATTAAAAAGGCTCAAATGGCATCCCAAGAACCAGCAACGATGTTAAACTTGCTGCGAACTTGGATTGAAACTTACATTTTTTTTTAAATAAATGTGTAAAAATGTCAAGAAGAGAGCTTTTACAACAAATTTCAAGTATTAATATTTAATTTCGATACGGGCACGGCCGTGTGAGGGGGTGGAGCTGGGGGTGGGAGTGGGAGGGAGAACGGAGCCGGCGTCAGCTTCCCCCGCGGAGCAATAAAGGCGAAATTATGATTCAGTTAATTAAATTTCCGTGTGGAGTGTAAGAGTAACAGGGTAAGGTATGGAACAGAAGGCGCTCAGATCGATCAACGTACAGTACAAGGCCCGATACACTACGAGTACACTACATACACATACGGTGGCGTCTCCACTTTGCGCGCTCTAGGCTCTACACTGTTCCAACAACTGTGCCCCGCGATCTATGTATTATCATCTCAACTTTCATCTAAATTAGAGACAAATCTATACTTGTATATATTATTTTACAAGAAGTATACAAGATACAGCGGAGGCATCTAACATTATATTGTAAATACAATAATGTAATCACACATCATATAAGTGGCCATGAATTAGCTATACTTAAATCTAAAGAGATCCACTTCGTACGCCAAATAGTTGAGAGGTGGTGTTCCGTGCGGCAATTTAGAGCATATAATGTGGAATGTTTTTCGTCAAAGACAAAAAGACATACATAAATATATATTTGTTTTATTATTTATTTCGTTATTCATTTTAACATCGAATTAGCCTTGCAAAAGACGGAAAACTTCGTTTTAATAAACACTACGACCATGTATGTAAAACGTGCATGGATTATATGTCGGATATTAAATAAATTTTTATATTAAATTATATTTTATCACTGTACATAAGTATACATAAGTATGTACGTTCAAAAATATTTGATCACTTGTTCGTATGTTCATTTTGTTGATGAATAAATATGTATACCGTCGTCTAGATTTTAGTAAATATTAAATTATACTTTTAAAATAAATGATTTATAAAGCACCTTTATATATTTAAAAAAATAATCAAAATGGCACATGTGTTTAATTATATAATAAAAATATTACATTGTCATTGTTTCATTATGCATGTATGATTAATGTAGTCGTCTGCATTTCGAACAAATAAATGTAATTAGAGTACTTAATTGAATGCAATAAAAATATCTATAGAACAGGTTTTGAATTGTAGTGTTTGTTAGCTTAGTATGGCAACATTATGCAGTGAATGAATATCCTCCAGAGTACCGTATGAAAGTTTTTACCGAATCGTTTCTAGGTGCGCACGACCGTACGTACCAGCGTAGGGAGGAAGAGGGAGGCGGAAGGTAGAATACGCTCAGAGATTTACTTAAACGTATGTGTACACGTCCGTGAAACGAATTGAAAAGAGAATCTCGAATCTCTTGATTCGAGGGTGGAAAAGGCTTCACAATTCAAAGATCTTTTGAAGCGAGTTGAGATAAACAATGAAGTTGCAGGATGCGCTCAGGATTTCCTGGGTACCGGTTCAGCCATCAGCTATCGAGAGATCCAACGATTGCGGGAGCGTGCACGCGGCCAATACATTATATGCCGGCTGAAGACTGAAGACAGATCGACGTATTTCACTACTAGCGCGCCTTGCAGATAACCGTGTAGCGAAAGATAAATTACTATAACCTTTTGAAGCAACCGTACACTACATTATTTACCGTTGCTATATTTACTCAATAATGAGTGCAACCTTTTATAAAATCATTAAAAATATAATTAATATCTCGCGTTCGAGTAATCATCGGAAAGAAAATATCCGCAGCCTTCAAATTATGGCCGCCCGGAGGCCAGATATTAATTACACGATGTATTGGGAAATTAAAGCATTCTTCTAGCGTTAGAAAATGCGTTGTATCATGAATGGCGCCCACAGATTTCTCTGTTACCCACACCCCGTTCCGCGTGGGCGGACCTCACAACGCACTTAGCTCCGTGGACGCAGATGATAGATCGCGATCTTGGTTACAATCTGGCGAATATGCGCTACAACATAGAGGCTAAGTGCACCGTAGAGTACTGAAATGCTTGTGAGTTTATAATATATAGCAAGCGGCTGGGGCAACAGAATAACAACGCAATGAAGAGTCGCGGCCCAGAGCACAGAGCTTCTTCAGTATAACAGATTTATTGTAGAACAAATGAGTTTGTCCTGAAGTTTCTGGGTTCTACTAAATCAATATGGTAAATAATAATTATTACAATAAACTTACTGTAGTGACATTCACAGAACTTGACTGAGTCAGCTCTGCAGACTTGAAGTTTAATGCAAAATATAGAAACAAAATTTTATAATAATTAGTAATATCCTTGAGATAATCATCATCAAGAATTGTATTATTGAAACCAATAAAGAAAAACCATCACAATGTTTAAGGTACTATCAATTAAACAGTACCTCAGAATAAACCACAGAGTTAATATATATTATATATATTTTAAATTTAATAACATCATAAGAATAAAATAATCACGTAGAATCTACGAGCATTTGTATAAGACGAGAAATATATTAAACTATAATACATTAAATATACATGAACTAATACATTGTAATTAAAATATATTTTTTAATATTGTGCATAAATATCGTTTCGCTGAAATAAAAATCATCATATTGCGGGTGATAAAATTAAGCACATATACATTTCTTTAGCTGACATCATCTAAAATCAGGTTGTTTCTGTAAACAAGAAGGAATTATTGAATAACATCATCTAATGTGCTATTTATACGAAAATAATACAACGTAATATTAAAATGATACAAGATATTTAAATTTATTTTTTATATTTCCAAACGACTTTTATTAATAATGATATTTATTATATTGAAAATTATCTAGTATTATTCAGAAAGGGACAATTAACGAAACATAAAAAAAATGCTTTAAAAAAATGCATTTACTAAAATACTTTAATATTATAAATAAAAAATGATGGTAAAAACACAATTAAAAAATGATGGTTGTCATCTTTAGTCTGTGAAAAATATTTAACCCTTAGACCGCTCGGCAAACGTTATTTTATCTGTCATGCTACGCGGTACATTCTTCGTCGACAAATTTAGAATAAAATGTCACTTTTAAAACGAAACCAAATTATCATAGCATAATTGATTATATCAGTATTTTCCTCAAATATCATAGAATCAATAAACACACTCAGATCTTGATGCGCACAACTTATCAATCTGACTAAAGTCAGTCGTAGCGGGCAAAAGGTTAACGATATAATAGATATTAATTAAATATAAAATAAGTTAATTACAGTATTAAAGTGAACATTTTAGTACACAATACCCGATAATAATAAATATGATAGTTTTATTATTTAAAGGCATCGGCATCGTTTATTGGAACGATTACGAACGAGGCCGACGATTGTGTGGCGGGAATCATAGGCGGCGATGTTAATTGGGTACAAACCGCGAAAAAACATTACACAATGCAATTTGCTCGCTGGATGTTCCCAAATTGTTTCTCAGATTGGCGGAATACCATAACAGATGTAGCAATGCCCCGCATGCAATTATTTCCACTAGGTAAGTAGTACCAAAGGCGCAGCTGTGCCACTCGACACGTACTCATATAATAAGACAAAACAATGCCTAAAACGTCTCAAAAGCGTCATTGTACAATTTTAAATGTGAAATTACAATATAAAATATCGGTCAGACGTGAAGTGCATTAATAATTTTAAAACTACGAATACATTCAAAACAAAATAATGTTATCTGATTTCAATTCTGTAATGTAGCTTTGAATTTATAGTTTTCATACAAAACACAAATTGATTACCGTTTGCATACTAATTTAACTGTGTGGACAACATAAGATTACATATTATTTAAATTATATTACGGCTTTGCCATGACAAGCTTCACAAAATATAAATTAATTAATTTAAGGTGGAATCTAAGTAATTATTACTCGAATTTTTTATAAATTAGATAATTCGAAAAAAAATCACGTTTGTCTACAGGGATAGGCAGAAAGAATGGACCGCCGCGCAACTCTATCGTGAAAAACCTCTCTAGATTCCTCCACATTCATACAGCGAGTTAAACATGCACGTCGGATCTTCTGACTTCTAACATGACCGACCTTTAAAATTCACGAATTCTTCACAAAGAACAGTTTAATTAATTATGATGTTTTATTAAGCCTAGTATAATTAAAAACATTTCACAATTAAACTGTCATTTTATTTGTACAGACAAATTTTAAATTAAGAGTTACAAAAGTTACAAATAAAATTATTAATTAATTATTATTTGTAACATTTTTTTACTACGCATAATGTGAAAAATAATGTAATAATCTATAGAAATAATATATTTACTCCTTGAACGATAAGGCATTCCATAGTAATATACTTAGGAAATTGAAAATAACTTTGTTTAATGCACTAATTATTTAAAAAATATTAAAAAAACACGACATGTTTCGGAGGATACCTCCATCTTCAGGTGTAAAAATATATACTGAAGATGGAGGTATCTTCCGACACATGTCGTGTTTTTAAATATTTTTTTAATAATAAGTAGATTAAACAAAGTTATTTTCAATTTCCTAAGTATATATTTACTCCAGTTGAAGGTGAAATGGTCGAGTTACACATTTTAAGCGAATTCAAAGAGCGATGAAAAACTGCGTATAAGATACATTTTCCTTGTGGCGTACGCAGCTGATATGACAATAAAATTATTTGTTTATAGAGTGTTGATCAATTCATAACAGCGAGTGACACAAGAAAACTAGTCGGGCCGCCTGCTATTAGACACAAGGACACTGTCCTCTAGCACCAAACTGGTTTTTTTCGTGTATGAACCCCGAGCCTCTATCACACTTGATTAATTCCTCTCGAGAGCATCTCTCGGTGCGTTGAAAGACCGCGTAAGTAGTATCAGGAAGCACTTAAAGTGGGCTTCGATCGATGCTATGAAAGAAAGAAAGAAAAAAAATATGAATTATTATTCTAATGCCGCTTTCTAAATCTGAGAGCGAGCGGTCAATCGGATACAAGGAAATATCTGACGATCAGAAAAAATAACGCTAACATTACACAAATTAATTTATTGCCAGTAAACACACTTAAGGTAATAAATTAATGGTGCTTTCACCGATCTTACTCCGATAGAATGTATAAGAAATTAAAAAACTAATAAGTAACGTTGTTTAGAGTCGCATGGAGATTCAAGTGTACTTCCCTGCAAAGCGCCCTTGAGGTGAAGTTGTGTACAAATAGAAATTATTATAAGAATAACGAATTAGTCTAAAAATCTATAATATTATGACATAAAATAACTAATCAAAACAAAATGCTGACAAAGGAACGTTATTGAAGTACTTGTTACATAATTAATACTAATGAAAACGTCTATTTTGTAGAAGTTTAATTATATTTTATGGGAATGATGTGTTTCAAAATAAAAAATTCCTTTATAATATAAATTTAGATTAATTACAATTGATGCATAAAAGTTCGAAAAATTCATTTTAATATCTGTCCAAACTGACCACATTCATGAAAATTTTGTTTAAATGTTTATATCGTATTGTATTATGTATACAAAATTAATAGAAATAGAGGAAGACCGAGAAAAACGTGACACGATCAAATAAATCAAATATTGAATGTAGCCACGTGAAGAGTCAGAGAAATCGACGCGGGTGCGAGAGAAAAATGTCAGGAAAGAAAAGTGTGGCAGTCCATTCATTCTGCCTACCCCTTCGGGGAGACGGCGTGATAGTTAATTAGTCAGTTCTAATTGATTTTGAGCTCGCTGCCATCTTTTGGTACCAGACCACCGTTTTTATTTGATAAAAATATATAAACTGTTAAAATTTATAACACAGTTATGTTATAATATCACTTTTTTGTTATTATTTTTTGAGAATGTTACTTTTCAACAACATTCTCAAAAAGAGAAAAATACAAATTGTGATATTATAACAGTATTATAAATTTAAATAGTTTTTAATATTAAAGTATCATAGTGTTTCGGCCAAATCAATATTTAAAAAATATAAATATTTTCATTATGGCACGCTTCACATTTCGAGGTCATCATCAAATGACATTTGATAATGCCTTAGCAAGGCGAAACATGTCATTCCCATCCAATATAATAAAACTACGTTTCCATTTGTATTCATTATTTAATACGGAGTTTTACATCATTGTTGAAACAATAAATAACTAGTTACAATGAAATAGAAACAATTACAACAACGTAGAGTGTTACGAAGTGGGTTAAGAATGTTACATTATTTGAGTCAAATGTGCTGTTTGTATTCAAGTCGACTTCTGAGATCGATAAAATTATAATAAATCCGTCATCGTAAATTCCTTCGTCGAGCCGAGCAAGGACGCGGCGGAGACTATGCCGTGCTCCTCCTGGAGTGTATCTGCGGCCACTACCTCGGCCTCGCTGAGGGAGATCGTGGGAAGTGGACTGATTCCAATTTAAGCGAGGCGACTAACTACTAAGTACTACTACACACAACGGCTGGATGAACGTACTTGAGACAATGATTGATACGATTGCGTACAAGACAATTATTTTCAACAATTACGTGTTAATTCATATTAGAAACAGCGAGATAAGTTTGCTCTTCGTGCTACAGATTGTATAGAGAGATCGCGTTAGGCTTCAAAAACAGTACACTTAGTTTCGGCATTCAATTTAGATTCTTCAATTTATTGATTCTTAAACAGTGATGTAAAACTCCATATTAAATAATTAATACAAATTAAAACGTCTGTTTTCTAGGAGTTTTATGATAATTTATGGAAATGATATATTTCACCCTTTTATGACTAGGAAACATTTAGTAATCCCTTAGAAAGGCGATACAAGTCATTACCACTGAATTTAAAAAACAGAAATTTTCAATTGCATTAATTCGATTTCAATTTCGTATCATAATTTTATGGGATTAACAAGTTTCGCCTTACGCAGGCATTATCAAATATAGCAGGAATCAAACGCGCTGCAACCGATTTAATGAAGCAGAATATGGTTTTATGGTAATTAATGTCGATTAATACATTGAAAACAATTCATTAAGAGATAAAACCCAAAAAGATTGGAAAGTATTACCTTTAACTAATTAAAGAATTTTATGAATATTATTCAAGAATCAATAAATCAATACTGTATATATATATAATTAAAATTTACAATCGGTGAATACTGATACGAATGACATCAATACGAGCCCTAGAGCGCATTCACCTAGGAGGTGTAATAAAATCTAATCCTGTTTTATTATATCCAGGTTGGCAAATTGCACTCATATCGTGAAATTCGAGGCTCGCGCCCCCGTCACGGTACACGCCGTAAAGCGGATCCACATACATCATAAACCGTGAAGTTTATTTGATTACCAAAACACTGCAATATTCAATAAACCTAGGATACGACTATATTGTAAAATAAAACGCGGCTTTTAAGCTCCTTCATTCTTTGCGCGAACGATTTGGAAACAGCCGACCTTTATTCTATCTTGTGAGAATACACATCGTATTAACAATAATACTAAATAAAAACGATATTAACACATTGTCCGCGGGTAAATTTGCGTGCTTATTAACACGCGTAGAAATTGTAAAAATTCAATTCCAACAGCTTGTCCAACGTCGAGCCTTCGAAAGAGGTAACCCTTCTCCTCGGTCACCACCGACCCAGTAAACGGATATTAATATCTTTCCCGCAGACAATGAGTTAACAATTCATATTAGTGAAAGTACGTTCAGAACGCAAATACTCTTAATTCTGGAGAGTATCCTGTCTTCCTAATGTTGAACCATCTCTCATGCGTGTCTGGTAGTATACTATACACAATATATTATTTTACCTGTTCTCAATAGATGCCTTAAAAATTAAATTTGTAATGTCTGTTGATGAAATAAACTGATTTGATTTGATTTGACTACTTAACTGCACAACACTCCATTTGAGTTAGGTAATAAGTATTATTCTTCTAAATAAAATTATTCTTTGTAAAAACATTTTCGAAATCATGTTAGGAGGGCCGACAATGACTAATAAGAAGAAAATATACACAATTTAAAATTTGGGCAAATATCGCTGTTTTCTTATGTTTACTAACCACAAAAGGAAGAAAAAATACGAAATACATTAACTTGATAATGAAACATTGTCGCGAGCAAGTTATGCATAGAGATATCTCGATTAGGAACGTGATTCTACACAGAGTAGAGACCGCATCTATCGGGCATTTGGCCCATCAGGGAGACGGGGAATGTATCGAATACAAGTATCGGAGGGCCCCGGCCGGGGTAAGCCCGAGATCACACCTAATTACGGCGGGCAAGGACCGCAGCGAGCCGCCCGGCATGATCCCGCGCCGCGGCGCCTCGGCAATTCTGTCTTAATCTAACTTAAGGTGACTTGATACAACTATTCGAACAATGTTATTCCACCACTATAAATATTTACACCGCGTCCAAGGAGTGCTGAGCTCCGTCTTAGCGGTAGAGCTACTGGATTAAGACATATTCTTATTTCGGATATAGCGACGGTCGATCGCACTTTAAACTCGGCAAACAAAAATTTACATATAACATGCCTGAAAGAGCGAAATACAGATTTATTTAAAGTGTTTTGTGTACATATATTGATTGTATTGTATTGTATTTATCCATTATATGAACTTTTAGCACGTCTATAAAACGATTAATTTGCATCACAGTTCAAATATGTCATAAAAGGAATGATAATAGATTGAAGAAACAGAGTCGAGAAATGCCACAGGAGTTGACATAAAATGCGTATTTTTACGGTTTATTTACCTCGCGAAACGAAGATTTACAGGTGGGCCGGAATACATAAACGTACGTGAGATATTACATAGAAAATGCGGGCTTAGGAGAAGATCCTCTAGGACTAATTTATTGTTGAACGATTCCCCCGGCGTTCAAGTTTCACCGCGTAAAATATGTGAAGGATCTAAATGCCTCGTTATAGCGGCGCAATTATAGCGCGGGCGGCGGGAGCGAGGTTAATTGCGTATAACGGGCCTATTGATAGAAGGAGCATGTCCTGCCGGTACACCTGACAACGCGCTCAACATTCACAGAGGCATCGCATACACGGTCAAGTGAGCCCTAAAAATATAGCGCGATTTAATTGAATACACGCAATCTCGGTCGCTTGGCTCAATCTTTAATTCCGTAGTTGGGCGGCGGGGCGCGGGGAGCGGAACAGCAGAGAAGACGAAGGCTAATTGAAACCGACAGGGGGTGTGATCCTTGTATTCGGGAAATCCGTGACAAAGCCGCGCTAGTCAAGGAGGAATATTATGTTAGGCGGGATATTACGATGTCCATTTCCCCTTTCCCGAAAGTTTAGTTGGAACCGTATTATTTAATCAAGAAAGCTCTAGTTGACGAGCTGCTAGCATACTCTACGCGCGTCGGTTCACAATAATAACAGTACATAAAAATTATGTATCCAAATACTCGTAGTTATAAATCAAAAACGTGTTAATAAAAGTATTGTCTGAATTCATGGCTGTTTCCATAATAACAAATCACCCAAATATCGCCGAGTGCCGCACATATTTTAATACACGTAAAACGGAAAGTCACGATGGAAAATAAGTGATTCATCATTCCGGTGTTTGTACGAAATGTTACGATCATAAATATTTATTACATTGCTGGGGGTTTTATAAAAAGACTTCCCTCCCGTTTGCCCGATGCATACCGCAGCGGGTGCTACCTGTACTCGCCGGGAGCGATTGCGTGACTAAATCGCCACCAAGGTAGGGGTCACGTGTGATGCAGTCAGCCCGCTCGGGGGAGACACGGGGGCTCTTCAAGCGTGCTAACGTACTTGGAAATCAGACCTAGCCGGTGTATTGTGTCAAATGGTGAAAACAGAGCAGGGAGATGCGGGGGTGTTATACTCGTATTCTATTGCGACACAAACGGATTTAACCACGATTGTTATAACGAACTATACGCTCTAGAAGCACGAATAACACAGCATAGTATTATATGTAAACTGTGAATGTGTATACTTATAGTGAAAAAGCAAGTATTGCACACAACGCTATTCAACACCGAAATTAAGAAAAAAATATCAGAAACTGTTTTGAAGAAATACGAAATTGAGAAACCTTTACTTCACTATTGCCTGAGCAATCGTATAAAAATAATATAATATTTTATTTATATAGATCTATACAAGGAAGCGGAAGAAGAAGAAAAATAGTTCTGATTTATAAACTAAAGTTAAAATTTTCTTATATCTAGATTCTTTAATCAGTAGTTTGAACTACTGATTAAAAAAATATATAAATCATACATAGTGAAGTTTTAAATAAAGATTCATTTGAATTAGTTATGCAACATTTTGTTTGGTAAAATAATATTTTTTAATTCATTATAGTAATAATATATTTTAAATTTATTAAAAAAAATTAAATACCAGACATGTTTCGAACTAACAAGTCCTTCATCAGTGATATCATGTAAATATTATAACATCTGTCAAAACTGACCACATTTGTTAGTCAGAAACCAGGAATTGTTAGTCAGAAACATGTTTGGTATTTAATTTTTTTTTAATAAAGTGAGTGTTGCATACTAAGTATATAATAAAAAGAAACAATAAACATCTATAATACAACACAAAGTTATGGCGAATATAGAATAAACTAATTAAATAAGTGTGCCGTATTGTAAAATAAATTACTAGAAGGGGGCACTAGAAAAAACAGTGACCAAACAGTGCAGTCTTCAGCAGTTTCAAAATTGATATATTTGATTTGTATATCTTTTGTATGTTGAATGTTATGATGACACAAATGTATGAAAAGTTGAATCAATTTGAGTATTGTCTTGTTTTAAACGATTATTGAGTGTGTGCGGCGTAATAAAAATATCCACAATCCACACAGTGCGCGAGTGGCGGTGGCGGCAGGAAGCCCGAGACCGCAGCAGCAGCCCCCGCTATCGAGAGCCGCCATCCGCAGGAAGCGGGGCGAGGCGATAAGGCCCAGATCGGCGTGAATTAGGATGCGCATATCTAACGGACACCAGGACCTTCGCCATACGAGTAGCCACGAGCTTAGCTTGAGAGCTACATGGCCTGATGAATATGTTTAATTCCCGCTATGTGACGAAGAATAACCTGATATTTATATACGAGTATTTAAGTCATAGCGTATTATAATAAACTTCGGAATTAACTAATGAATAATCGTCTGGTACCTACATCAAAATTTATTTGGTTTATATAATAAATAATAGTGGTGGGGGTTAAACATTTATTTTCCTGATTCTAAATAATGTATTACTGTTATTAAGTTGTAGTTGAAATGATTCTATATAATGTAAATTTTGGGTTAATTTGTTTACTATATAATTAAAAAGCAATTACTAGGGTGGCTAATTCTTGGAATGATTCTATATAATATGATTTTTGTGTTTCGAGATAATTAAGTTGAAATATTTCAAATGTCTGGTGGTTCGGAATTAAAATTATTCATATTTCACATTAATGTATGGAATTGAAGCTTGGAGCTATCAAAATAAGAAATGATATCACTGGGATGATATCACACAACGACATATGATAGAAAACCGAACGATGAAATAAGAAAGAAATGTAAGGCTGCATCACAAGTAAAATTATAAAAGGATCCCGGGTTGGTTGGATGGTTTGGACATATGGAACGAATGGATGAGAAAATAATGGTTAAAATGTTGTATACTAGTAGTGTTGTGATTGGAAAGAGAAGGGCTGGAAGACCAAGGAAAGCATAGAATGACAAAATTAATCAAATACTAAAAGGCAGACACATTCGAAGTTGGAAAAATCTACGAGCGTGCATATTACGGTGTATGAATGTAGAGGCTCAAGTAGGACAGAGCAGTATGGCGGTCCATCTTTTCTATCTACTTGAAACTAGGTTCAAATAACCTGTTGTATTTTAAAATGAGGAAAGCAACGAGAAACTTCAACATTAAATGGCTAAGGGCATCTCAAGAAATAGCAAAAATGTTATTTGTAGCAAACCAATCCCTTGGAATAAAACTTAATAGATAATTAAAATACAAGGCGACCAAGGCGTTCGAAGTAGAAACAATAGACGCGCGCTAAATGAACTGTGTGTGGATGTAGAAGAACGTCAAAACGAATGTTTGAAAAAAGTTACTGGAGGTTCATATTCGGAGAAACGACGTGATAATTTCATTAAGTTTATTTTATGTAAACAAAAAACAGTGTAGTTTGTACTAATACAACTTTGCTAGTGTACGCGAAGAGGAAAAATTAATTCAAATTGCAAAACGTACACCCATAATTGATTAAAAGTATAAAGTAAATAATAAATAATATAAGGTAATTAATAAAACAAACGAGGAAAAGTATAAAGATAAAAATTTAACATTTTTAATTGACCAAGTCTTCATAGTTAAATTCTAAATAGTGCCACGGCCAGAAGGGGACTTTTTATTCATTGGAATAATACTAAATAAAACATGCATCACTTAATATTAATCAATATCATTTCAGAGGAAGCAGCAGTGCATTAGATGAAGGTTAGAATTTAAATAGCACATCGCATTTTTGTACGTCTAATATTTACATAAATTAATTTGAAAAAAAAACTTGTAACAAAGCAAAAACCGGTTCGTTGAAATCAGAATCTGCGTAGGAATTAAAGAGGTTTATTTACATTCATAAAGGAATGCAGATCGAATTAGAGAATCCATTGTGTAAGCTTGAAAATACGGCTCATATAATAAACGTTATATTTGTTATAATTATAATTAAGTTAAAAATTATTATATTATTTTAATAAACAATGTTCCCACCAGTAACTTATATCAGCCGCCCACTCTATCCACGCTGCGTGCGCTTTCAGTATTTTTCCGATAAGCGGTTCGCGGTTTTTGCGACGTGACACACAAATACCGAAATCAAATAAACAAACATAGGAAATATACGACGTTTTTCATGAGGGGTAGACAGAGATAATAGACCGCCACACTTCTCTATCCTGACGTATCTCTTTAGTTTCCTGTACATTCATACGGTGAGTCATGCACGCATGTCGATTCATTCCACTTCTAACATGGTCGACATTAAAAATCTGATTAATTTGGTTATGTTCTCCTTATCATCGCTAACATACACTTATTTATTGTTTCTTGAACAACGATGAAAAATTCCACATTAAATAGTTAGTACGAATAAAAACGTCTGTTTTATAAAGTTTTATTATAGTTTATGAGTATGACATGTTTCGCCTTTCTAAAGCATTATCAAATGTAAAATACTGGAATGTACGAGTATTACCAGGAACTAGTTATAAAATTTTATAACTATTTATGTATACAATGCTGACATAGGTAATGAAGGCTAAATGACGTTATTTAAATCCAACATTTACACTGGACACTGACCGCAACGGCACCGTAACGTCACCGAAGTAGCCTTGAATCCTACCGACTCGTTATCTCAGATTCTATAATAAAATCGCCGTCGGGAGAATTAATAAGAGACGCGCAGAAGTAAAACTGACTCTTTATCAACTTTCCCGACGGCGTTTTATTATAGCATTTGAGATAACGAGTCGGTGAGATTCAAGTCACGGTCACTGTCCAGTGTAAATAGAGCTTGCACCCCGTCACTTGTCCGCCCGAGCATCCAGTGTGATTGTGCTTTATAAATGATAGTACGAGTATATGAGTGTTAGCGTCCAAATAAACTAGCGGCGATCATAATTTCGGGGACTCTTAAAATAATACGGTGACGCGGTCGGGTGTTACATCACCGGGAGCCATCTGGAGTCGCGGGCCCACCTCGCTCCGCTTCACCTGTTGGCGGCGCGCGGGGCCCTGGCGCCCGGCCAGCCTATATCGGGCGCACTGGTCCACTGTTCTCCGCCCAGGTATTGTCACCGGGAAGTGTGCCACCGGTCGCCCGTACCTTTGCTTTTCTATTGTAAAACTGCACCACATACCTACATCTTCAAACTATGGAATAATATTCTAACAGAAACTAAAACAAAAATTTACCACATTCATGATCAAATTTGTTTTGTTTATACTATGTTTTTATTGTATAAACAATATTTATTGTAAAATAGTGTATTGAGGTAGTATGTTAACAAGAAATGGGCGAGTGGAGAGGGATATTGAAAGAAGGGTTGGGGCAGGCAACAAAGTCAATGGTGCACTTAAAGTTGTCATCGCAAACAACAACCTATCCAAAAAAGCTAGAATGGCAGTGCACAATGGTGTTCTTCTACCGACCCTTATGTATGGAAGCGAAGCATGGAACTGGCAAAAGAAGGATGAAAGTAGAATAAATGCAGTAGAAATGAGATCTCTTAGACGAATGTATGGATACTCTGTGTATGATAGTGTCGAATGAAAATATAAGAAGTGAATGCGGTGCGAATGATGGTGTTATGAACAAAATAATGAAAGGATCATTAAGATGGTTTGGACATATGGAAAGAATGAATGAAGAAAGAATAGTAAAAAAATTATATGTTAACGATGTAAATGAAACCAGAAATAAAGGAAGACCGAGGAAAACGTGGCACGATCAAATAAATCAAATATTGAATGTCGGCCATGTGAGGAGTCAGAGAAATCGACGCGCGTGCATGACACGATGTATGAATGTTGAGGAAGTGGGAGAAATATGTCAGGAAAGAAAAGTGTGGCGGTCCATTCTTTCTGCCTACCCCTTCGGGGAGACGGCGTGACGGTTAGTTAGTTAGTTAGTTAGTTAGTTTCTAGCTGAAACTATATAAAAAATTTATCACATTCATGATAAAATTTGTTTTGTTTATACTATATTTTTATTACACTTATGAAGGGTTTCTGTATCCCGAAACATGGTTGTAAATTTATTATATTTTATTTTTACGTAAAAATGTGTTGTTACAAAGAAAGAAAAATATATATATTTATGAATCCGCAACACAAAGTAATGGGTGAATATAGAAGAGAAACTTACTTCTTTGTTCACACATTTTCCTCGCAAAAGCTGCGAAACTTCCTTAGGAAAATTGACGTATCAAAACTGTTTATTGTAACGCGTGTCACTGTTTATTGTTTTTAAACTACACTATATTATTCAATCATTTTGCACTTTTTCACAGAGCCTTTTCATTTAACACCAATTGAGATCCAAGACCCATTTTCAACTAATTTGATACTTGGCACCTTTGTAATGATCAGCCCTCAATTGTACAATAAAAGATACGGTATTTTTTCGTTTTTCATAAAATATGACGGGTTATAAATTATACAGTAATGAGGTACATGGTTATCCAACAAGGAGTAACATTACAATTAAAGGGTCATTTTTAAAGAGTTCAGAAAATATAAAATAATCTTGGTTAAGGGTTTAAAATGTACAATGAATTATCAAATATTCTAAAAGTATATCAGGAACCAATGGGGAGTGTACGTTTGGTCACGTTTTATTCAAGCGTGTTTCTTCTTGTGTGATTTCTAATTTTCATAAACTATTGTTACGTTCTTCTTCTTCCTCAGCCTATTCCCGTCCACGCCTGGACAAAGGCCTCCTCCATTCGCGTCCATGTCACTCTGTCTTGTGCAGTTTCTCAGCCGAGAAACTATTGTTACGTTATAACCGTTATATTAGTTGTAAGAATATAATATCAGTAACGCGAATTAAAGACAGACAGATTTCAGATCTAAACTGAAAACCCATCTTTTTCATATTTGATACCCAATTTAAACATTTATATTTTGTTCTACTATACTTTCTAACCGATCGCGAAAATCAGATGCAGCGTTCACATTTAGATTTAAAACACGTCTTAATGCGCCCTTGAGGTGATTACAACACAAAACAGCGCTTTAAAAGTTAGCATATTATTATTTAAATAAAAGTTAACTGTAATCGTGGTCACATTTTGAAAATGAAGCGTCGGAATTCAACAACTGGATTGAAACATCGATAAATATCAGAAATCGTGATCAGAATTAGACAGCGAATTGTTAATAAGATTTACATCGTTCATTTAGCGTGAGATAAAGTGTCTGTCTGAGGAGAGCGGAGGAGAGCGTGTGTTATAAACCACGGGGAAACGGTGTTTTCCGACAAATATATCCTGAGGGCGATGCAATCACGCGGAAAAGTTGGCAAGTGTCGCATCTCCGTGCGGTGCGCGGCGGCGGTCAGCCTCCCATTGTGGCGCTGACTCACGCCCGCGGGGCGCACCGCTGCACTCGGCATACCAGCCACACGTGCTGTGCTGTTACTCTCTACTCTCTACATAACCGACTATCCGATACTACAAAGTGAACGTTCAATACTAACATTTCAGTTATTTAATATCACTTGCCAATTTGTGAATTTACTGAAAATGTCGCACGTAAAAAAAAGATTTTTTTAGTTAATTCATTGTTTTGGCTGAAACACAATGAAACTTCAACATTATTAACTGTTTAATATAGAACACTATTTAAATAATAATAATAATAATAATATGCAAAATTTTATAGCGTCGTTTTTGTGATGTAATCACCTCAAGGGCGCATTAAGGCGTGTTTTAAATCTAAATGTGAACGCTGAATCTGATTGATATTCGCGATCGATTAGAAAGTATAATAGAACAAAATATGCAAGTTTTAAATTGGGTATGAAATATGAAAAAGATGGGTTTTCAGTTTAGATCTGAAATCTGTCGGATCATTTATGCATCTGAGGTGTGAAGGGAGATTGTTCCAAGCTGATGGACCGGCTACCGAAATATCACAATTCATTTATTAAACTTCTATGAAATTGTTGCGAGAGCTGTTTCGTCAGTTGACATTATCGAGAATAATAATCAATAGTTGATTTGAATTCATGGCCATTCAATCACCTAACACCTGTCAGGATAATTTTATAGAAATGTAATAAATTGTCATAAAACAGTCTCCCAAATTAATACTGTTGCACCTTAATCATCGGGAAAATGATATAAACTCATTAACCCCGGAGAGCTCAGAATCAAAATAATAAATCAACATTTTTTATTGTAAAAAAAATAAAATTAAATGTAGAAATATGTTCTGAACAAATAATAGCATTAAAAAATTAATCAATGAATGTGAAAAAAAGGCAGGCGTGCGTGTCACGACGTATGAATACAGAGAAATTTCGAGAGGAATTGAGTGACGACATATCTTCTCTGACTGACGTCTCTGGTAAAAACGGTCTAAGTGATAGTTATTTATATTATTTTTTTACTAAATGTTCTTAAGATTCAATTTCACGTTATAAATATTTTTTACATTGTTTTGGAGTCTATAAAAAACGAAATCGTAATAAAAATATAAACAATACACAAGTACACAAAAAATAGCGTAGAGTAAAAAGTGCTATAATATAGACGCACAATAGAAAACCACGAAGGTCTGAAAAGATTAGTGAATCACCTGGTACATAAACGTTTATCCCAACCAAACCGCAAAAGCTCATGGACACACTTTTACAAATTTACTATCTAGTACGAGCTACTTTGTGGTTTATTCACATTTTTTTCACATTATCCACTCTAAACGTGTACAAACGCTAACTACCTTATTATGGTTAAAGAGAATTTCTTCATAAATATAAAAAAAGGTTATTGTTTCTTGAACAATGCCGTGAAGCTCCATATAAAATAATTATTTCTTCTTTCTAAGGCATTTTCAAATGTCTACATACAAAATCGAGATATCCCTATTATAACACATAACTTGCTCGAGATAATGTTTAATTATCGATTTATTGTTCCTTAAGCAATGGTGTAAAATTCCATATTAACCCTTAACGTACCGTGTTCAAAACAAAACGCTCGCTCCCATGTGGTAAGTTCAGTTTACCGCTAACTTTATCTAAATATCAAGCATATGACTCGATGAATCAAAATTTAATTTATGTCATCTTATAGGGAATTTCATTAGAAATAGATCGATATCTATAACATACATGGATTATTTGAAAAACATATCATTATTAATTTTTTTCTGGAACCATGCGATTTCTGATATGGAATGCGTCACAGCATACGAGCAACTGGAAACCAAGTATAAACTTGTCTGCGCGCCGCAGCCGGCGGGGCGAGATTTTACGTATGATAAAGGCACCTAGGCAAAATGTAAGATTCAAGACAACGAGTACGTATTAATATTTGTCCCTTTTGGTAAAGTGTTAATATTTTCACAGTTCTGATATTATTAAGTTGCGTGCTGCATTTCCATCCACAGTCGGTATTATTACGTACATATTGAAAAAGCCAAAGATATAATTTATAATACGTTCAAAACAGCGAGTAAGTATTTGTCACTTTTGATAAAGTTGTAAATATTAGCAAAACAAATTCTACCTTAACGAATGAAGGTGAGGGCAGTCTTAGAAAATATTTTTTTTTGGGATGAAGGAAGTAATTTTTTGCTTTTTTTTATTACGAAATATTGAGAACACTTCAATGAAGGATTACAATTTTTTTTATAATATTAGGGTCCATAGGTTTTAAGAAAATCAACTTTAAATTGGCAGTGGAAACTCAATTGACCACATTGCAACGCGACGGTTAAATAATTAATATGAATGAAAACGTCTGTTTTCTAAAACTTTTATTATTATTAATGGGAAAAACTTACTTTGCCTTTCTACATTTGACAATGCCTTAGAAAGATGAGACGTGTCAATCTCATAAATTATAAAAAATCTTCTAAAAAAACAGATGTTTTCATTAGTATTAAAAAAAATAAGCTATTTGAAATGGAACAAAAAACTTCAATACATCTCGTACAATTTAGGTGAAAATTGATCACAAACTGTGTTACAGTATTATTGGCGAATACGTCTAAGGAAGGCTATTTTCCCAAGTTGAGACTAATAACTCAAAACTTTTAGATACCGGACGTATCCAATTCCTAACTAAATGGCACTTTGTAATCTGGCATTTTTTAAGTCCTGCGCGTCCCGGCCGCTCGGGCAATGAAAAACATTTGTAAAGTTGTTGTTGCTGCCTATAAATCAGTTCCCCGGGCCGCCTCATAAGAAATTCTCGGACGATACGATTATAAAATCCCGCACATTTGTCAGGATTGAGTCGAGTGCAATAAAAGTTTCGCGGAAAGCCCGGAGAATTATTGTCGGGACACACAGCATTAAGTGGGTGAAGGATAAACTGCACCGGAATAATGTGCCGCCGTCTGTGAGGGCTTTACATTAAACCTCAAATACATATTTACGTACAAAACACTATAACGCCAACTAAAACAAACGCAATTAAATTACGCAAACGTGTGACTGCCTGATAATTAGGTTGCGAACACTGCGCCATCATTTGTTATATGGTAATAACGGATATGAATCGGTTGAAAAGTGAGTTAATAATAAATGTTTATAACCAAATAACTGGCTACTTACTTATATGTATTGTATAATAATCACGCCCAAAGGGAGCACAATAAAATATTGTGCACAAAAAATACACACCGGTGGAATTAAAAAAAAAACACTTCATCAGTCCGTCCAAACCCTCTCAATGATCCTTTCATTATTTTGTTCATAACACCATCATTCGCACCGCATTCACTTCTTATACAATATTTTCATTCGACACTCTATCATACAGAGTATCCACACATTCGTCTAAGACATCTCGTTTCTACTGCATTTATTCTACTTTCATCCTTCTTTTGCCAGATCCATGCTTCGCTTCCATATATAAGGGTCGATACAAGAACACCATTGTGCATTGCCATTTATACAGCGCCCTTGAGATGATTAATTCATAAAAATGGCGCTCTATAAATCATCCAATTTATTATACGAGTATATTATTATTATATTAAACTTTTTTGGATAGGTTTTTGTTTGCGATGACAACTTTAAGTGAACCATTCACTTCGTTGCCTGTGACAAAAGTGGAAAAAGTTTAATCTCAAAAAAACATATTTTACTTCATCGTTATTTAAAATGAACTTCCATCAAGAGATTTCAGTAAAATCATTTGATTTTGACAAATTTTCAATTAATTAAAACACTGTTGTTTTCACTATTGTGTTTATTTTTCTCGACAGGCTTTAAACCTTCATCATCGGGAGAACGATAAAAACTCAATTGATTATCTTTAAAAAACAGCTCTAACGTGCATTCGCCTTTATTCAATCCGATTTTAGTTGCTATTGGACAAACGAGTATCTTAAAACGTACAAACTTGCTCATAACAACTCGAAGATCGATGAACCGGCGAAGTGTATTAAATCTAGGAGAATGTCCGGACACAGGTATAGCGGCCAACTATCGAGTTACAGCACCGCGGCGGAAGAATGTAACGAGAGAGAAATAACAGAAGATAACACAATTTTCTTCAAAATCGCCTGATCCAATCAAGTGCGACTTCATCCTCGATTCCGCTGTTAGTATTTTTATTTAAAGAAAAATCGAATGAGTGTAGAAAATGGGGATAGGTTTCAAAACACAACGATTCCCGTAACCGTTTTTGTTATTTTTATGATAAAGGTTTCACGGGTCAAGAGGGCAGTAAAATAAATGTCGATTATCGGCCCTGTGTAGGTGTATCCAGTATCGATCCGCAACATTTACAGCGAACGCCAATATTGCTTAACACAAATAACAATAGATAATACATAATAATCTCGGTGCGGGATAGGTTTCATTAGCAATACATATTTGGGTGTGCTATTAAGGTAGGATCAAGTGCTTTGCATCACGACTAACCCTTCGTGTACCAATACAATAAAAATAATATTATTATCATTTATGAAACGTGTTTCATTTTATGACGTTTGGAGTGATATCTAAAATCAATATTTTGTATAATTTATTAAAACAAATGAAAACAGTATTGTGCTAACAGAAGCTAACTTTATAAATATACACGCAGTTTTTATCGTTCTCCCGGTGATAAAGGTGTAACATTCGAAGCGTGTCGAGAATAATATACTCAAAATGAAAGAAAAAAAAAACAGTATTTTAATTCATAAAAAATCGTCATTATGGAATTCCAGTATTAACACCTTAAGTTTATCAAAAAATTTAAAAAATATATACACAGTAGTATAATACATATTTTCTTTAATCCGAGATAACATAAAATAAACATACTCGTAGATAGAACCAAAAATAATTTTAAGAGTAAGAGAGAAATAAAAATCCAAATTCACCTCTATTAAGGCTATCATTTTTACAGAAATAATTGGGAATTTAATCACAACCAAGTTTTAACAACAAAATACAACTGTCAAATAAGTATAAACTAAATAAAATGAACAAAGACGAGTTAGAATCGTTAAATGTTCGCAAGGGGTTGGGTTGTGCAAAAAGGTTTTAGAAAATAAAAATATAAAATTAATAATATTCAACAATCGACTTTCAAGGCCAGTGAAAAAAGGGGAAAATAAATGTAAAAAATAAAAATATCTTCAGACTGGTAGCATTGCCACAGAAGAAGAAGGATTTTTTCTTGAAAAAGCAGAAGAGCGATTATATATATTTTTTCTAAATGTATTATACATGAAAAACTTGTTATGAATATTTAATTATATGTATACGTCTGAAGACGTGTTTTATTTTTATTGAATAATGTAATAAATATAGGTATTGAGTATCATAAGAAATATGTGAGTCATAATTATTAGCACTCGCAGTGGTTATGTTTTAGGCTAACTCGACAGGACCGCTTCCAATACTTGAGTTAAGGTGAGGTCATTTCCAAGTTAAAAGAGCTGCCTGCCCCGTACGATAGTAACGGCGAATCGTGATGTATTACTTTGCAAAAACGCAGCCTTCTTCTTCGGATCAGTTGTACGTGATACAATAAGGTCATCGAGGCGGTTCAGATATGAAAAAGTTCATGAGAAAAAATATGAAAACACGCCTTTAGTCACCGGGCTAGATCCGCGACCGAGTGCACACTGTTACACCACACTCGTGATTTAAACAAAAAACAATATTACAGTACAACATCGGACGAACGAACTCGCTGCCATCCTTGACCTTATATAACATATTAGCGAATAATTTAGCTTTGAACTCTTTCCATTTAGGTTGTTTTCTGGTGTCTATGGATATGATATGCATTGATCTTTAACAACGAATAGCCACAAAAACACAATAGTAAAAATAATGTGTTTGATATATTCGAGATGGTATCACAAATTGATTCACTGAATATTGAGAAAAACGGGACGAAAAATGTCACACGTGACATATAATATTATGATAAAACTACTTATCGTTTTTTGTACAGCAAAACTTAAAAACGTAAAACTTCAAGTATTTATGGTATATTAAAGAAAACGTAAGTTTTCTAGATGTTTAAAGAGACATGGTTCGCCTAGCTATGCCATTTTCACATTTAGTAATGCCCTAGCAAGGCGATTCGATTAAAAAATATATTCTAGAAAATGTACGTTTTCATCAATGATAAATACGTAATATTTAAGCCCTAAAAATGGAATAATTCTATTATACAAAGTTAATGTCATATTTGCATATTCGTATTTTTATACATACACGTCGATTTGACCTGCACTACGACCATAGTATAATGACGAAAATATTAATATAATTCAATAATGTAAAAGGTTTTTATTTTCTATTTTCTTCTTTGTATTCCTATTATTATTATCCTTGAGATCTGTTCGGACAGACTGAATTTTTGCTCATGTGATGAAGAATTAGAACATTCTCTCCGTCTCTTTGATTGTCGACGGCCCTCTGGAGTCTCGTGCATCACGATCTTAGGAATCTTCACTGGGACCACTCTCTCAACGTGGTCTCTCAAGATTTACCTTTGCCTACTGCATCTCACAATGTTCTGCGAATCTCTTCACGAGAAATCCTACCTCTATGGATTCTACCCACGACAGGTCGCAATCTATTCATTTTTGATATTAAAAAGAGATGTTTCATTCTACTCTCAACAAATGAAGTATTAAAAAGTCATATCATGTTTACATAGAGTGTAATGTGCAAGCGATTCAATTAGGGCAATGAAGATGGCATTCAGGAATAGGTATTTCCGATGCGTATATAAAATGATTGGGTTATATTCTCCGCGAGTACCGCGGCCAGTATCGCTCCCGCTGATTGAGAGTGGCAGTCCGGGTAATGTGATTAGGCGGCGGCGGCCAGGGCCGAACTTCAGAGGCCGTTGGGATATCTAACTTAGGTACTACTTATTAAAATATACTCATGAAGTGATGAGACGACATTCCAATGATACGACATTCCAATGACCTATTTTGAGATTAATTGAAAAATTTAATATAGAGAAAAAAACATCATACAATATTTTAGTCTATAACTAACTAACCAACTAACCATCAATAGGGGTAGGCAAAGATAATGGTCCGCCATACTGCTCTATCCTGACATATCTCTCGAGATTCCTATATATTCATTCATCTTAACATACGTGTTCGTCGATTTTTCCGACTACGAATGTGTCCGACTTTTATTAACCACCCTACGTATTTGAACGTACGTGATATGTTCACTTTGACTGCACCATTCTGCGCTATCCCGTATCACGTACGCGCTTGAGAAAAAGGAATTTACCTAAAATGTACAAACTTTTAGGGATAGGCGCGTGTGCCAACAACATTGAGTACAAGTCTTCGCAAATATGATAGTTTTACAAGGGGCAGGCGAAGTGTGCGGTCGAGTCTTTGACATTTCGTAATTTAAAAAAAATATATATATATAATTAAATTTAATTAATAAAAACCTGCTTTTTTGCATGTTTCTCGGAAAATTACCTGAAGGTAGGGTTGAATGATTAATTTGGTCATACCGTATTTTCCTCGGCCGTCCTCGGCTTCTTTGACCACTCACACAGCTTGTAAGCACGTATTTGACTTACTTTTTGCTAGTAAACGCGTATTTTGCATACAATCGCTAGAGTGGGGGGAGACATTTTTTGCATAATATCGAATTCAGTCCGAGACGTGCTAGCACGAATTTTATAGAAAATATAGGCGACATTAAAAATCAGAAATGATTGGTGATAAAACCGCCAGCAAGTAATGTGTTAAAATAGGTCTTAAGAAGTTTAGATAGTCCAGTTAATTTTACAAGAAAACAATAATTATTATTAATAGTTAGGATGAAACAGACGGCACTAGAAGCGCGTCCCAAAGCTCGCACGGACGGGGCGGCAAACAGCGCAGCGCGGGCAGTTACGGGGCGGCCGACGCAGGTGCGGCTACGCGACATAAATTATTGTATTAGCGGATAGCATTATCGCGATGTAATTGCGTTAACGGGACCGACACACGATACCCAGTTTCCGAGGAAATTAATGCGGAAAATAAATAAAACGCTAGTTTCATTAAGGACGCGCTGTCGGGGCTAATCGGGGGGCGGCATTGTTGGCACAAGTTTCATTTGATGGGAAATCTGACCACTACAGGAAACGTTAACAATTTTACTGTTTATGTCGCATACCGCCCATGAACGGGGGATGATTACGTGAGCGAAACTGATGATAGGGCGCCGGTGTGCCCTATAACAGCTTCGGGCAAGCGTTGAGAATCCCTCTATGTTTAAGCTGCACTGTGGAATTCCGTAATGACGATTTTTATCAATTAAAATATTATAACTGTTAATCCAAAAACTTTGTTTTATATCACAATTGTATTTATTTTACTTTACTTTTACTTTAAACAAATACAATTGTGATATAAAACAAAGTTTTTGCATTAACAGTTATAAATATTAAAATATCATAGTGTTTCAGCCAAAACAATGGACTATTTAACTAATACATTGTTTTTTTTTTACTTTTTAGATTATTCATTTTGTTTTGAAGGTTTAACACCTTCATTAACAGTTTATATCGTTCTCACAATGACGAAGGTGTAAAAGCTTCAAAGTATTTCGAGAAAAATTAATTCAAAAGTGGTAAAAGCAGTATTTTAAACTATAATTTTTTTTTAATTAATCCCGCATGAACGGGGTGCGAGCCTAGGTAGTGTAAAGGCAAAGCTATATAGCAGGTTCGGGTAAGCGTTGGGTAATCGGTTGCGTAACGCTATTGAGATTGATGATACAGAACAGAGTAAGATAACAACAAACCATCACGCTGTTTCCCCACAGGGGTAGACAGAGAGAATGGACCGCCACACTACTCTATCCTGACATACCTCTTTAGCTTCCTCCACATTCATATAGCGATTCATACACGCACGTCGATTCTTCCGGCAGAGTAAGATTGTTCCACAAAAACCATATTTTCCATTTTTATTTTTAATACTCGGGAATACAATGGCACATTGTGTGGCATGGGCCAACAGTAGGGATGTTTCGTAATGAAGCGGACGGGGTGATTAAAAGTGGAGCAGGTCCGCCGCCGCGGGGACGGTCGCTGTAGCCACATCAAAGAGACGAGCGCAATCAGATAGAGCCCTAAGCCCCCGGTGCGGCCGTAATCTGCCCGGCCGGGGAATCGAACACCCAAAACCTCCGACGGACAATCTCGTGATTGCCAGTGCACCCTGTTAATTTAAACCGAACACGCCATTAAATAGGTTTTACTCGTTACTGGACCTAATCGCATCGTGAGAATTAGCCGGCGATAGTGCGCTCCGCGGCCGCTATCCGATCCACGGTCTGCGCATTACAGTTACTACTAGCAACTATTGATATAGACTATTTATTTATACTTGGCAATTAAGTCCACCGTAAATGCAGTTTCACGAGATGATCTGACATATGTTACAATCTATAAAAAATGCTTCTAGTTTAAACGTGAGCTTAAACGAACGGTATTTATGTTGATTCATGAATAATAACTGTCTTACCTCAATCTTCCCGATACCCAGTTACTTCTTCATACGAAAAAAAAGTATGATTACTTACAAATAAAACAACTAAATGATAGCACAAATAAACGTATATATTCGTGCATATGCATAAAACTAGGAGCACAAGATCAATGATTCGACGTTCATTGATATGAAATTCGTTAATCTTCGAATTTGTGTTATATTGTTGTTGTGAACTGGTCAAACGAACAAACATGAAAGTATTTATTTTCATTCTACCTATTTAAGTTCGAGATCCCTGATATGGTTGGGACATATGGAACGAATGGATGAGAGCAGAATGGTTAAAATGTTGTATACAAGAAGTGTGAATGGAAAGAGAAGCCGTGGACGACTAATGTAATCATTGTATGACTAAATTATTATACTTTGCAAAGAAGCTATTACTTGGTGGTTTGACATATTTAAAAGTATTCTAATTTTAATAAATTATTTTAAAATGGCTACATTCGAAGACGAATAATCGACGATGTTACGATTGATGAATGCAGAAGAAGCTTGAGAGTATGTCAGGATAGAGCAGTATAGCGGGTCCATTCTCTGTATGTACTCCTCCAGTGAAACAGCGTGATAGTTAGTTAGTTCGTTACTTCACGACTAAAGCAAAACATTTTTTTCAAAAATATTAATTACCATGAACATAATTATCAAGAAACATAAAATATGCATTACAATTATATTCACTATACCATCAAAAATGCGTGTACTGAGTGCAAAGCTTAATCGGATCGATTTTAATCAAAAAGCCACGTTTGATTGAAGACGTAAATTAGATGATTGACAGTCCAATAAATGAACATCGGCGTTGTATGAATACGCCCCTGTGTGAAGACGACACTTCGCGTGCCTCCCGCCCCCGAGGAGGGCCGAGAGAGGTTAGAGGCGGATGTATTAAAGAAAACTAAAATGAACTAAAGACGGGTCACGCAACTCCCTTCAGGAATATCGGAAGCTATCCTATCTGTTCATATTTCATTCCGCGCCCACTCGTATACCCACTTCGAGCGGATTCCGCGCCCTAAACAATGACTTAAATAACCCTAGAACAAGCGCCATCAATTCGCATTTCACTACAATAGGCGAAAAAGAAATCGTTTACTCGCATAATTATTATTGAAATACAATATTACGTAGCCTGCGGAATTGATGTGCTTACAATTATTATTATAAACACACACGACAAGAAAATGCATGTAAAAGTGTAGTTGAGTATTATAGCGCTATTTGTGAGAAAAGAAAAACGATTTTAGCATTTTTACTATACGCCATATGTTGTAATTAAATGAAGGAAAACAGAAAATATCGATAGAAGAAGTCGAAGTGATCGGTCAACTCGGGGGTCTAGAATTAAATTGGGCCAATATGATATGATTAAGTTATGAAAGATAGATGATTCAATATGTAGTAAGGCATAATAAAGTTAGTTTGGGGGTAATAATGTCAAATTACCAGGTATAGTCGAGTGGGCACGTGAAATGAGTTTTTCCAGGTCCCAATAGTGTCGTGGGGATCGCGGGCGGCGCTTTTAGGTAAATTAAGTGCGGGGTAAGGGCAGGTGCGGCCGCGGATGTTTACTGTTTACCCCGCGCGCCCCCATCCCGCGGGGCGCGGCACGCACTTCGCACAGACACAAAGACGGATATCTACCCGCGTAATGTTTTATTTCTCGAGCCAAACAACATAAAATAAAGCTAATTTTAAAGGTGCGATTGACATTTGAATCCAACTTGAAGGAGATGTCTTTAAAATTTTAACTTAACACGGATAGGCTTTCAAGATTCGCTCGCTCTCGGCGAATTAAAAATTCAGAAGGTCCGCGCGTAAAAGACACGCATTTTCGATCACATTCCGAGAAAAGCTTAAACATTTCGTCATTTCAAAAAATCCTTAAAATAACGAAATAGGCGGCGAACGGCCGTAGCGTGCGCGAAATGCCGAAATTCCGAGAAGTGGCCGCTGCCGTCGCAGGGACGAGGGTACGTTTGAATGTGGCAAAGTTCGGCAGACGCTCGCCCCTCGACTCCAGGCCGCGGGCCCAGATACAGATATTACAAAGTTTCCTTCGGCCGGAACATGCTACCGATACCTTGGCACGGAAGCGCCGAGGGTGATGGGTTAAAAGTCGCATAAATAAGGCGAGGGGTCATGAATGTTGCAAAACAGTTCCCATCCGCAGGCCTCTACTCGTCGACCGCCCGCCCGCCCGCCTGTTCTGGTCTGGTCATTGTCCGGCCGCTGTTCAAGACCAATTTGTTTTGCGCTTAAAAAAATACGTCGGCACATTCCGGACAACTTTCTAATGTGACGAAACAAGTCAAAACAGCATCGCGTCATTTCTTTATATAAAACATCACGGACCAATCAAATTAATAATCAGTTTCTTACGGTATAAT
This sequence comes from Lepidostoma basale, assembly GCA_022606425.2. Lineage (NCBI taxonomy): Eukaryota > Metazoa > Arthropoda > Insecta > Trichoptera > Lepidostomatidae > Lepidostoma > Lepidostoma basale. Next base: position 325,263 of record JAHDVF020000551.1, on the reverse strand, counting down.
AATTAGTTACGAATTAAATAGATTACTCGCTCAGTGGTTGTGCACAAATACGTAGATGAAAGCGAGTTAAAAGAGTGTGAAACAAAAGAATGATCATTGTCGAGAACAACAACGAGTCAATAGAGGGAGTATTTAGGACACCTGGCCGGTGGGGGGTGGGGGATGGGGGCGAGAGCGGGTGGCCGGAGGAGGTGCACAGGATAACGTTTTGAAAACTGAAAAGCGGCCCCGTTTACTGCCGTCTGACACGCGACTGCCGCAGCCCACCAATACTGGATATAAAACTAGACAACGTGCTACATATTCCACGTGCACTCCTAACTTCTAACGTGAAAATATTCCTACCTTCTTTGCATATTATTATTTATAACAGTCTATCCGACTAAAATGGGGGGCGAGGAATTAAGTGGCAGACACCGCAAATGTGTTAAGACCAAATAAATACAATCGCAGTTTTATGTCTCCCGAGTAGTTATTGGACTTGTAAATCAAGTGGAATAATCCGACGGGGCGGGTGAGGGCGCGACTGTTGCCCTCGCGGTCAGATGGCCGTACATTTCCATTAGCCACCCCAACTGAGCCTAAGCGCTCGGCACATCTTTTACGATACGTGTACAATATGTTTTAAATATTCATATTCAAAACATTCATATTAGAACCGGCAAAACGAAACGACACACACAATCACAATTCAACATTCAAAACGACATAAGAAATAATCAAAGAAAATGCATCCACTTTCATATCCTGTTTCAAGTACAGAATATTTTTACCAAACGTCAACGATTTGGGATGGCATCATTAAATAAAAAAGCTATTTAGTTATTTGATTTAAACTTTTTTATTTGCCTTGAGAAGTAAACGGTCAGAATCGAAACCTGTTGTTGTTCAGTAAAACTAATATGTGTTACATATAAATCAGAATGAATAGTGACAATATTTATTTGTACTGAAATACTATACAAGACAGATGTCACTACATATACTCCTTACTGTTTTAAAGATTTACAGCAGGGATATAAATCAATGATATTAGAATATATTACACAATCTCCAAACAAAAAATTACTAACTAACCATCACGCCGTTTCGCCGGAGGGGTAGGCAGAGGATGGATCGCCACAGTGTTCTGTCCTGGCATACCTCTCGGAGATCCTCTACATTCATACATCGTACCATGCACGCACGTCGATTATTCCGATTTCGAATATGGCCGCCTTTTAATAATTGATTAATTTGGTCATGCCATGTTTTCCTCGGTCGTCCTCGGCTTCTTTTTCCACTCACGCTGCTTTTGTACAACTTTTTAACCATTCTACTCGCATCCACTCGTTCCATATGTCCAAACCATCTCAGGGATGCTTTTTTAATTTTATCCACGATTCAGTCATCTGCCTTATATTTCTTTTTTATTTCATTGTTCGGTATTCTATCATATAACGTTTTCCCGCATATTCTTCTTAGTGATCTCATTTCTACGGCGTTTATCCTGCTTTCAACCTTTTTTTTTACCAGTTCCAAGCTTCACTTCCATACATGAGGGTTGGCACTAGAACTCCATTGTGTACTGCCATCTTTGCTTCTGTGGATATATTTCTATTTGCAGTAATGTTGTAAACTGCAACAGAAAATACGTAGATCATTATTTTGAAGAAGTAATCGGTTCGTGTCCAGGGTTGAACCCAAGACTCCCCTGGTTCAGGAGGTAAGACCACCTTCCGCTTATAAAATTGGATATTATTTAAAAAAATAAAATTGAAAAGCACGAATCATTAAGAACCCCTTGTTGTGTGGCACACCCACTTAAATGCAAAGGTGTATTTATAATGTTAATTTGTATTTGAGAGTGGTAAACCGGCACAACATCACGAAAACGGAGCGGAAACGGCTGTCAGACGCTTTTCGGGCGGAATTTTCTTTTTGTATTATCACACATCAACGGCACGTAGGGGGCCGTCGAGCTCGGCGCGGAAAAATCTTAATGCGGGACTTTATATTATCTGCACTGTCACTTGAAACAAGGTACATATTAAACTAACTAACTAAACATCAGGTCGTCTCTCCGAAGAGGTAAGCAGAAATAATGATCTGCCACACTGTTCTTTCATGATTCCTCAAGATTCATACATCATGTCGTGCACACACGACGATTTCTACTACTCCGCACGTGGCCGACATTTAATATTAGATTAATTCAATCGTCCCATTTTTTCCTCGGTCTTCCTATACTTCTATTTCCGTTTACGTCGCTTATATATACTTTCTTTACAATAATTTCTTCATTCATTATTTCGTGTGTCTAAACCATCTTAATGAACCTTTCATTATGTTGTGCATAACATCTTACGAGATCTCATTCTTTTTGAATTTCTTCTCTTCTTCAAGTGCCCTGTCGGGTCCCACCAACGTTGGCGATCACCTCGGCGAACCTGTCCCTCTGTCCTGCGTCGCTCGGAACAGCTCCTCCACACTTCGGATACCGGTCCACTCCCTCACGTTTCGCAGCCAGGACATTTGTCTCCTACGGGCCCTCGGCGTCCCTCAATCTTCCCCTCAAATATCAGCTGGAGAAGGTGGTACTTGTCCCCACGCAATATATGACCGAGATGTGAAATTTTCCGAACCTTGATAGTTGATAACAGTTCCCTGTCAACTCTAGCTCGCCTCAGGACTTCGGTATTGGTAACCATGTCCGTCCATGGAATTCTGAGCATTCGACGATGGAGCCACATTTCAAATGCTTCCAGTCTGTTCATTGAGTTGACTTTCAAGGTCCACGTTTGTTACATTTATTCTATTTTAATCTTTCTTTTGCCAGTTCCATATTTCACGTCCATACATAAGGGTCGTGTCATCGTATCGTACTGTGTTAAAGGTACTTATAACTTTTCAAAAACTATTCGCGCCGCGACGGACGATTTGACAGCCTCCATTGGAATTAATTGCTACGAAAGTGCGTGCAAAATACTATTATACTCCGTAGATGCTTAATTATAAACAAGGAAAACTTTTTATCTTGTCTTTTGTGTGTAGCAATAGAAAGAGAAACATCGTACCGGACGACACTGTCATTTATATTATTTATGTATTTTTAATATGTAAAGACCTAAGTGTACGTGTATGAAGCGAGTAATTAAAAAACTAATTTTGCAAGCTCGAGTCGGCAAATATTTTGAAAACGTTCCGAGTGACGTACACTTTGGAGAGGGCGGCGAAGCGATGGCCAGCAGTCGGCTTTAACCGGTTGGTTTCTGCAATTTTTCTTACTAACAGATTATATTGAATACAAATGAAATTACATTTTTAATAGGACACACTATCACAAAGGACGCACCTCTATTGAAAAGACGAAAACACGATTGTTATAATACATGAAGTGCAACGGCATTTCATAGAGAACGCTTAAAAAAGCTGTCAGAAACAAACATCTCTTAAGAGTAGCAGAAATGAGAACATTACGACCTATTGTGGGGAGAATCCTTAGATATAGGATACCAAATGAAGAAATTCGCAAATCCTACAAAATTGAAGACATAGTGAGATGGAGTAGGCAGAGAAGACGATTCAGGGGGACCACATCGAGAGAATGGATCCAGCAAGAATTCCTAATATCGTGATGCACGAGACTTCAGAGGGTCGTCGACCACCAGGACGACCACCAAAGAGACGGAGAGAAGGCTGGTCGTCTTCATCACAGGAAGAAAGTTGATATCCAGCATAAACAGATCGCAAGATCTACAATCTGAAGAAGAAGATTAAAAGAGCGATTCGACGGCTAATCGATATAAGCTTTTAATCATTTCTAATACATAATGAGAGGATCATTAAATAGTTTGGACATGTGGAAAGAACTAATGAAGAAAGAATGGTAAATAAAGTATATATAAACAACGTCAACAGAACTAGAAAGAGGAAAACTGATTAAACCGTGGAACGATCAAATCAATCATATACTTAATGTCTGCTACGTGAGGAGTCGGAGAAATTGACGTACGTGCACGACACGTGAAAGAACAGTGCGGTAGTCAATTCATTCTGGCTAGCCCATCGGAGAGACGTCGTGATGGTTAGTTAGTTAGTTTTATATAAATCGGCGGCCGGTTTGAAGCTGGGCGCATGGTCAAGGGCCGGTTGGAGCCGGTTGGCGCGGGACAGCGCCGGGCAGCGGGTGGCCGTGTTTATGCGGAGGCACGGAGTTGGCCAACAAATTATTACACTGCGACTCCCCGCCCGCCCGCCCTACCCGCCCGGGATGAGCCGCCCGAGCTGGAGGAAGCCGAACCCTCCACTCCGCTATAATGCGAGTGGGCTATTAAATTTTACGGCGCGGGCACTAGTGCTACCGCTGCGGTGTCAATAGTCTTTACGCAAGTTACTAGAAAATTACCCAAGATCCGGCTGTAAAGCTCCCAGCATCTCGGAAGCAACTCTCAAATTTACAGTAAACGAGTTCATTTTTTACCATACGGGTTCATAAAACGTTGTTTTTAAACTCGGCGGAGAAACATTCTTACGGCGTAATATGGGAATAAACAATTCTAAAAATGAATGCATAAATACTTTTACACGCTCACAAAAAAAAACCGTCGGGGTTTTAACATTCCCGCGATAGGCCACGAAATGTTGTGTTGCCTACGGCCTACAGCGTGGCGCGAGTAGGGACCGTAAGGTAACGACTATTTTTATGTTCCGCGTTATCTTCCCGTCGGAATAACTAAAGGTGTTGTTGCGGCAAAGCGGTGGAGCTTCTGCAAAACGCCTTTGTTCAATTAAACGTAATGAACTCGTTAAAATCTCCACCCAAATAATAAACTGACGAGATAATTCTCAGAGTTTTATTTGTTGCGTGGACGATGAGGAAATTAGCCAAGGGAGAAGGTTGTCTCTGTGATCCATTCGCAGTTACACGACCACTATTGTCGTGCAAATATTTGTTTAATTCGTATCTACATATCATTCAAACTAATCAATCGTCTTGCGTCTTGGCAGTCATTACATATGGAGCCGAGACGTGGATTCTGACTAGGAGTCTAGTGTACAAGTTCCTGGTCGCCAAGTGCGCCATGGAAAGAGCCACGCTTGGAATAACATTGAGGGAAATAAATTTATTCAACAACGAACCAACGCGAGTGTGGTGGCTCTGAGGATAGACGGACTGAAGTGGTGGTGAGCTGATCATATTTGTCGGAGAACCGACAGCCGATGATGAATACGGGTTCTGTAGTGAAGACCGCGCATATGATTCCGTAGAGTTAAGACATTCCCCTGCCCGCTGGACAGACGATGCAATAAGGATTGGTGGACGTGGATGGATGAGAGTGGCAATGGATAGATGGCAGTGGCGGGCTTTGGGAGAGGCCTACGTTAAGCAGTGGACGACAGACGACCGATAAGCCATTTTTTACAAGAATTTCTGGTTATTGTATCTAAAGGACACTCGAGTGCGCGCACAAGTACAAAGCTGAAATCCACAGCAGACCGCTTAAATAATAATCATGAATATAGGTGTCGCCTGACAATGGACTTGCCCAAAAGTATAACGCAGCTTATGCGCTTCTAAAAGTATGGAAATACGCAGAAGTTGTTGACCGTTTAATTATGGACCCGTTTCAATTTTAAAACCATTAGCAAGGACCCGACTGTTCCCGAAATTAAAAATATTCAGCCCACTTAAATATTTCATCTGCATAACAATAGAGTCTAATGTATTCAAGATAGTGAAAATGGTGAATGGCTTTATACCGGGCGGGGCCCGTGGCTCGTGGCTCAGGTAAGAGTGCGAGAGAAGAGCTTAAGAAGGGTTGGAAAGAGCGTTACTAGAAAAAATAATTAAGTATCGCTAGACTGCGGCACGCGATACTCCCATCGCGGGCGGCGGCCCTCGGGGGCGACCTCAAACTTTACTCCGCCCTTGTTGACGCTCCTAACATTACCAATTACACACGTGTCGTACTGTCGGACGTATTATTCTCACGGCGATCTAGTCCCGTGACATTGTTTCATATAAGATGGCGTCAACGTGTAGCAATAAAATGGTAAGAAATAGATTGTGAATATTTCCCTGTACAAGCGCAGCAATACACGAAGTCGTATATATTACGGCGAGAATGAATAATTCAATCAGCGTTCTTCTAATATTTTCCCGATATTCGCAGCGCGGAGAGCGCCGGATGATATAATATATACCCGACTATCGGAATACTTAAGGGGCAGGAGAAATAATAATCATCGACTACATTGTCGAGAGAAGTAATCGCGAGAAAGGGGAAAAGAGTCCCGATTTCCAATTCTGCAGAAACATAAAAAGAGAAGGCGCTCAAATAAAGGCCGCTCATCTCGCTGCCGGGGCCGTCCTAATGGCGAATCCGCGACAGGATTGCGGCCCAGAAAAGGTACTCGCCATATTGTCCCTGTTTTTCCATTTGGCACAAAAGAAAGAGGCAGTTTGTTTTCTTTCCCCGGCGATACGGCCGGGTCGGGGCGGGCGGTTATCAAGTTTTTAATTGCTCAATCTTGCACAAGTTTGGCGGGATGCACAATGCCAGCGATTATTGTAATAGTCTCGAGTGCCCCCGAGCCTCATTGCCTTGTAAACGATGTTACGGCGGCGGCGAAAAGTTCGGATGACACTCGAGGCGGCGCGGCCTGTTTCCTTAATTATGCGATCCGACACGTTAAAAAGTAATGGGTATTTAAATTAGGAAGGAGACGAGAGCCCGCGGAGTAAGCTACCGGCGTAATTTAATGTACGCAACTTCGGGGAACAAAATCCGGAGAGCGACAAGAATCTATTATCTAAAAAAGCGGAAGAGAGCAAATTATCACTCGGTTAATAAAAATATGTACGGCTTTAGCGAATTTTTTCACCTCGGAGGAAAGCGAAGGAATAAAAATGGTTTAATATATAAAAGGGAAATAAATCTTACAAAAAGCAGTCGGGCTTATGCCGGCTCGTGAGGAAAGCTAGCGCCGGCGACGACAAAGTTCCATCGAAATAAAACGTTCGCAAATTGACTTATATTATCCGGCTCGGGGAGGTGTCGGCGGCGCGCGCGATCCGCGGCTGCCGCTTATTAAAATACAAAGGTACGAAGCTCATACGGAGAAAAAATATAAAATACGGACTACTCGGGCGGATTACATTAAACTTCCCTTTCGGCGTGAAAAATTAGAATATATTATTTATTATCGCCCGGCGGTAAAGTCGTATGGCACGCGTATAAATGCAAATTGGCCGAACACGACGTTACGGGCCGGGGCGGAGCTTGGTGGGGATGAATACATTCGCGAGCCAGCCGCGCCGGCTATCTTTCCAAATACGTTCATCCTATTTCAATTGCCACAAAACAATATGTTCGGTCCCACCCGTGTTCGGTCACTCGGGGGGCGCAGCTTAAAGCCGCGAAAGCTCTACTAGTTTTGAAGGTTCGGTCTCCCGGCCCCAGCGGAGTCGCGTGCGTGCGCTAACAACAATTGAATACCCGCTAATATATTTTAATTAGCATATCCATAGGGGATTGTTATCGTTAAAACGAAAAAGAAAAATGCCCACGAAAATGCGAAACAGCTTCTTCACGAGGCTATTAATAAGGTTTTACAATGTGGAAAATTTCTCTCATAAATAATTATTAAATAGGCGACATAAACAAACTATTATTCCATTTATCACCGACAGCGATAATTTATGGGAGTGAAATTGAGAAAAATGTTTTCTATTTTAAAAATGGTGCTTGAAAAGTGTTTCACGTTTTAAATGGCGAAGAACAAGTTTCCTGGAAAACCAATTAAACTCGTTTCGCAAACAACTGAAACCTGTTCTTATTCAGTTTCATATAAATCATCTCCGGGGAAAAAAACGAAGATACAAACGTAAGAAAACCGCCGATGAAAACATTCGACCGCAGTAGAGTGCAGAACAATGATGAACTTTCTTACCGGTCTGAGAATGCTGCACCAGAGGCCGACGCGGGCGACGGGTAATCGCGATGCCGAGTAGAGAAATTGATCTTACCTGAAAAGAGAAATACAACGTTAGTCGAATGAAAGTCACGTGAAATAAGGTCAAAAATATGGGCAAATAAAGTACAGTGGTGGAAAAGTTAGGGAGTCGGGCGGGAGAAATAGAATATTTCCTTTAAATATAGATGTGCAGTCGCCGGCCGGCTTCGACACGCGAGGAAGGCGAAATTGTTATCGGAAAAGATTCCTTCTCGTAATGTTTCAATCCCCGGAGGTTTAGGCGGGAAAATTGACTTGCAAAACAATAAAAAGGATCGGCGCGGCCAGCCGAGATCGCTGTTTGATTTACTTTACGCTACCCCGTATGCTAATGCCCAGGTCTACGGCTGTATAATAAAAGCATTTACGATCTAAATTGAATAGCGGAAACGCGTACATTTAAGGAATTATTCGCTTAATCACTTCGAGGAGAATAAAATAAGGATTCGTTTAATGAATACATCATACGAGAGAAGACTCTATTTGTACACTATCCCAACACAGGTATTAAATACTAATCCATGGCTGTGCAATAATAAGACAATTGTCTTCATTGTACAGTTTTACATCATGGTTCAAGAAACAATAAATAAGAAAATTGACATTAAAAAATGAAAAACAAGGTATCCGTATTGCGAAAATCCATTATATTTGTAAACACATAAAAGTTTATCGGCGTACAGCGTTTGATACAGCCATTGAGTCGTGAGACCCGAATCCGCGAAAATTGTGTCGAAATACGGGCGTAAGATTCGCGGTAGAGCCCAGATCATCGTCCGGAAAATAAATCCCCGCTCATCCTGAGGCAGCCGCGCGGGCAGGAGGATCGTGAGCGGCGGGGACACCGAGGGTCGCGGGGCAAATCCTGTTTGGCTCCACTCCCACTTCACTCCGCAGCTTATCCCGCGGGGGACCCTTGATGGATCGACAGCGGTGTGACTCGTGTGTTCGCGAGATCAACACAACAATATTGCGACACGAGTGACTTAAAAACTAGAATCAGAGAGACGTTCTACAAAATTCCCCCCGCAAGATGATTAAATCACAAGAAAACCACATTCAAATTTATATTTAGGAAATTGAAATATTTAATATCGCAAAATGTTTCGTCTAGAATACAACAAAAGGAAGAGACAATGGAATTATTAAGCTCAGAAAAAAAAATACAAACGTAAAACAATGAGAATTTAAAAACACAAATACAAAATAACACCTAGCATGCTACGCGTGAAATAAGAGCGGTGAAGTATCATAGTTTGGTCCCATATTTGAACCCGAGGCTAAAGTAAATAGGTAAGTATGGTAGATATGTGGGCAACTCGAAACTTTCACCGAGTAGATGCCATTAATCAAATATTAATCACGAATTAACGCCGTAGAAGTGAGCGAGTCGGAAGTTACAACGGTAGTTGTAGGTTTACCAAAGCAAAAAGTGTATGCGGGAAGGTGGTCCATCGGGTCAACGGCCCCGCGAGTACGGAACATTGGCCAGTGCACAATCCGATCGGTTATCCAATTTTAACTGTACATAATAATAAGTGACGATGTGCGGAGAGGAGAAGGAGGAGTGGAGCAGCGACCACGTGCGGCGGTGCAGGATTAGACGACACTCGTGGCCCGCAACAGTTATCTCGCGGTGCACCGGCTCCACTACACACTCGCCCCTCCACTACTACTAATTGTAACGGTTCATTAGGCCGTTGCACCGGTTCGCATAAATGGTTCGTATTTAATTTACCGTAACGGGGCGGCGCCGCTCGGGGCGACCGATTCCTTAAGCCTTTCTTCGTTGTGAAATCTTAAAGATTTATTTTATTAATGGAAATAACGCACAAGTGGAAATAAAAAAAGGATTTAAGAAGGGGGTTACATTTTCAATTACGAAATTTCAACAAAGGGTAATTTTCCGTATCCGACAAACAACTTCCTGAAAATTTTGTTGCGAAATATTAATGAATAGTCTACTGAGACTAAAAAAAAGAAAAATGCTTGCGAAAAGCGAAATTATTTGTTTTAAATTAGTAGCTCTAAACATTTATATTTGCAAGTAAACATAATATCTATGTTGGAATATTCTTTTAAAACATGGAGCTACAGCGCCCTTGAGATGATTAATTCATAAAAATGCCGCTCTATAAATCATCCAATTTATTATTATTATTATTGTTATCGCTATAAGGTATTGTGAAAATACAATGTTTACAAAAACATAATAAAATGTTTATTATTTCATTTATTGCTCTACCAAGAACATGGTTTTCATAGTTCCCAACTGAGGAAACCCGTTCTAGGGAGGAAAATGTGAATCTATGATACGACAATGTGATGGCGAATATAAATTAGGGATGCACCCTGGTGTGATAGTCACTTAGATCAAGGAAGTTATGTTATCAACCGAATTGTGTAAAATATCGTGAGAAAAATTATCTAAAACATTGTTTGCGTATACACGACGGTGCGCGGCGAATCATTGGCAGGATAAATGACATCTCGGTTCGTGAGGGATTTACCTAGATATTTGTTCCGCGGGCCGCCAGAAAGTTGGCAGATGTCCCCGGGGCGAGGGGCGAGGGGCTCGAGGCGGGGGCAGGGACGGCCGCAATAGATGTCACCGTCAGTCGAAGGTGATGCGGAACAGAATTAACGGATCACAAACGCGAGCTTTATTTATGGACTCTCCGGATCGCGATCGGCGACGAGAAACATTCCAAATTCAATTACGAAGACTTTTGACATAATGATGAATTGCCGTTCCGATAGCGCGGCTAATGGTGGCGAAGAGTGCAAAACTCGACGAAAAGAAAAAATAATCAATTATTGGAAAACTCTCAATTAGTCAAGAATCAAAATCAATTTGTCATGCCTAAAGTTTAATAAAACATTGCCTAGCGTGTCCGCTGTCAGAGCGCTGGAGGCGGGCGCAATCGGCAAGCAAAAAGTTAACTTGCAGATGATTGTGCCACCACACTCCACTCAATTATTTTCATTTGGCCAGATGAAATGCTTTTCATGTTGCATCACCACCGCGAGTGACGAGTGTGAAATAACTTCATTAAACAGATTTTAACGTGCAAATATTTTGCTAGCTTAATTAACTCATGTGACTTACTGCGGTACTAGCAATATAGCTATGAATTGACTTATTTTTATACAAAAATGAAATGGTGATATACTCGTATAACGTTTAGTAGAATACATTCCATGCCCTTTTCTGGCCCCATATTGGCAGCATGAAAATAAATAATATAATTGTATATATACATATTTTTACATGAAATACCCTGTTTCCACTTTTGAAAGTGGAAAAAACGGTGTCTTGATAACCAACCATCACACCGTTTCCCCGGAGGGGTAGGCAGAGAGGATGAATCGCCACATTGTTCTATCCTGACATAACTCTCGCGCCTCTTCTCCATTCACACATTGTGACATGCACGCTCGTCGATTGTTCCTTCGAACACGGCCGCCTTCCAGTAATTGATTAATTTGGTCATGCCATGTCTTCCTTGGCCTTCCTCGACTTCTTTTTTCCATTCACACTACTTGTATATATCTTTTTAACCATTTTTCCCTCATCCATTCGTTCCATATGTCCAAACCATTTTAGTGACCCTTTCTTGATTTTATTTATCACGCATTCATCCGCATTACATTCCTTACTTACTTCATCATTAGATATTCTATCGTACATTGTTTTTCCGCACATCCTACTTAGTGACCTCATTTCTACGGCATTTATCCTACTTTCATCCTTCCTCTGCCAACTCCAAGCTTCACTTACATACATAAGTACTAGTCGGCACTAGAACTCCATTGTACACTGTCATCTTTGCTTCAGTCGATATATTTCTATTTGCGGTAAAGACGGTGTCTTGATTTATGAACTTTCCAATTTACAATTAACACATCAACCTACTGGGTTTTTACGCACTTTGATAATGCACTTGGCAAAAACCAAAACGCTAAAATCTATATATCTGATGCAAGTGAGTCGGAGAGCTCAACCACAATTAAAAAATATATTGGCTGTAAATAAATATGCATGGAAATAACACAAATTGAATGATGTTTCACTCGCTAATATGGAGCAGTAAGTTATTCATCGGGTCAGTTAAGACTGGAATAGCGGAAAGCGGACCACGTCACATTAACACCATGTTAATCACCCCGATTTAAATGTTACTAGTTCGTTTATATTAGTGAAGTGGCTATAAAATCAGCAAAGTTCTGAAGAATTCTTCCAGAAATAATATTGTAGTATTCGATGATTGATAGCAATGCGAGAAATTGAAACGACCGGCGAACTTACGAAAGCGCGAACAATACAAGACTTTAAACATATTAGAAAGAAGATGTGCAATTGAAAAAAACGGATTCAGATGTCATTATCATCAGCCGTCTGTCATCCACTGCTGAATGTAGGCCTCTCCCAAAGCCCGCCACCGCCCCCTATCCATTGCCGCTCCCATCCATCCATGTCCAGCAATCCTCTTCAGATCGTCGGTCCAGCGGGCAGGGGTACAAAGGTAAGGGATTCAAAGGTAAATATAATATAATCCATGTCAATGACGTGGTGTTGTGTTAGCATAAAACCAAAATTACGTCAGTCCTAGTACCATTAGCGAGAATTACTCAATTGGCATAAAACTTGCACAGATTAGTCGCTTATTTGTCATGTTACAAGTTTAATAATACGTTTTTCTGGATAATTTATCGCCCCAGAAAGTTTTACGAACATGGGAAATATAAAACACTTTATTTTTTTCCTCATAAAAGTTTAATACGAACAAGTACAGCCCACAGTACACACTCCAGCAGTGAGATCCAAGGTCGGGCGCGTGTGGTGTGTATTCAGATGTATACGCGCTAGATTTATGGAACGGAACTTTGGAAAAAAATTGGACTTGAGATTTAAAGTTTTTGTTGATCGCTACTTGTTCCGCCGCAAAAATAAACATCTATAGTGAGCACAAAACGGTTAATATTAATATAATAATGTATCTACTATTAGATGCCATCGGCATTTCTCGTCGCGAACTCTGTAGCAATAGTCTGCATTGTACGTAACTCAAGTTGGATTCACTTCGTGCGAAATAATCATCGTTCTAATTTGGCGAATCGTAAACTTCGTGATCGCGCTGCCGAAGAATTATTACCATACCCGTGAGCACGCGGCCGGCGGGGGTGAATGGAATATTTTACATCCCTAACTTTATCTCCAACTGTGTTGCTCCTTCCGAGATGTTCGGCAAACCGTAAAAGGTATTGTTAATAACATATAAGTAAGACGGCCTTCGTGGCAGAGAGGCAACAGGTATGACTTCCATACCGAAGTTCCCGGGTTCGATTCCCGGCGATCAGTGTGAAAATAAAATCACGTAACCTGGTAAGATTCACGTGACAAGAAAAGTAGCGATAGACTTGCTACCTATCACATGTCATGCGAATCAATAGCTTAAAAATGTATACAATAATTGGGATCAAATAACCAGTTGAATGTAAACATGTTGGATGCAACGAAAATGTTGCGATTTGGTTCAAATCAATCCCTTGGATTGAAACTATTTACAATAAAAAAGTAACTCTGTGCAAGAAGAAATAACAGTACAAGGAGGAAATTGTTGCGGCAGACGTACATTAAAAAATTCTGGTCGATTATTTATTAATCTAAGTGCATGCAAAAGTTACTTGAAAAGTGGTTGCGTTTAGCTGAACTTTACTTCATTTACTTAGAGAATCTCGCCGTAAAGTTGTGTAAAACTTCCAGGGAACAAAATACCGCACCGAAGCTGAAAAACTAGAGCGCGGATCTCTTTAGTTTGAAATATAAATCGACACCGCTGACGCTGAACAAAGGCCCTCATAAAGGTAAATCGGGACGGTAATGTTAAAATATGCATCGCGGGGGCGAAAAGCTCCAATCGTTGGGAGGCTGATTGGCGATTGTCACCGCCCATTGTGAGCAGCGGCATGAGCAACCAGAGCGGATGGCCGCCCGCCGCCGGACCGGAACAATTGCATGTGCGCAGCTCTGGGACTACATCCACGTTGCGCAACTCTCAAAAACATATTTTACTAAATAACATAATTGCAGATCTAAGAAACAAATCGTAAGATAAAATGTATAGCCGAGATAAATAAAATTGATAATCGACAGCTATCGAAATAAAGACATAATGTCAAAGTTTTATAGTTATTAAAAAAACAACTTTTTATTTACAATAATTATTATTTAAAATTGACTTTCATCAAGAGATTTCAGTAACACACAATATAAATTGAAATAAACAATAATGAAAATAAGAATACCGTAAACAGTTAAAAATTGCTTTATAATAAATATTTAATTAGATTCCACTTGATTATATGGCTTCGTTCGGTTTCAGCAGCTCGCTGTCATATTCTGGTACCTACATGGAATTTAATGATTCTACGTTGAAATTTAGTGATTTTTTTATAATCTAGTAGGGTTGGGAAATTCTATATAAAAAAAACTTAGAAATACTAATGAATTATACAGAATCATTAAATTTCAATCCTCACTATTAGGATTTGATATACAAGCCCAACGAACTTTGATATAGGTACCAAAAGATGGGAGGGAGCTGCCGAAACTTATCTAATGCGGTTCTTATCTAAAGTATATTGTCTTCCTAATGTAGAACCATCTCTAATGCGTTCCTGGTATTATGTTGTATTTTTATAATATTTTACCTGTACACAATAGATGCCTTAAACATTTTGCTGTTCGTAATGTCTTTTGAGTCAATAAACTGGTTTGATTTGATTTAATTGATTTGATTTGATTTGAAACTGGGCGAAGTCAAAAAAGCAAGCAGAATTATACTAAATATACATTATAATTTTAAATTAAAAAAAAAAATACTGCAATTATTTACAATGAATTTCTTACCAAGAAATTTAAATTATTATTTTCAAAGAAACAATGCAAATTGCTTTTATTAAGCAACGACACGTATAAACGGAAAACGGGACAGAAATTTAGGATAATGTAAAATTTCCGCTTAGATTGTATAAATACAACAAAGCAAATCATATATTTTGTTTTGACAAGCATTTCTGAATATGTGATTTTCTACAATGAACATCAATTGTGATTTTGGAACGAACCTGACATGAATAATGACATGGGATGCATCCAAAAACAAGTTTATTAATGCGACCGATAGCGACTGCGTAATTATTATCACTAGACGTTTCGAAGGTAAATGAGGTTCGCCGGGTTCAAGGCTTGTTTATTAACGAGCGAACAAGTCCGAGTTATCAATAATTAATTTATGGTATAATTTAAAACATGCGTTTTTTTTCTCGTTTGAAATATTAAAATTCGAAACGGTACAGCTACACCTCCCACCCTTAGCGAGTAGAATAAAAAGGGAGCATAAATAAATCATTTCCCGCTAATTTTTTTCACAGGGATTGCCTGCACTAAGATAAGCGAATAAATAACGAAGCGATCTCCGGCGGAGGCGGGTGGAACAATCTTGGAGGAGAAAAAACCCCGTCCATGTTTTCTAATTAAAGTCACAAACACTTTGAGCACCGCCGGTGCGAGGAGAATACCCTAACCTTAGGCGGCTGACGAGTCTCTGCGGGAGGCGCTCCGTCGGCTCTAATTTACTCCGCATGTGTGTAAGGGACGCAGAACAAATACTTGGCACTGCCGACATCTTCTGGGACAGATAGATTACAAATTCGAAAATAAATTCGTTTCATAATTTTCCCGACTTCAAAAAACTGTCACGCGCGAAATTATTTCTTTCATTTTGTCTCAAGATTACGCGTGATAAATCTACCTACAATGTAACTGCTCAAATAATATTATTTATATCTTCTTCTTTTCTTTTAATAGATCTGACGATTTGCGACACAGAAATCATGTCTCTTTAGATGATGAGGTCCAACTGTCCTTCCATTTCTTAGGTGGTCTTCCAGGTGAATGGTGTCCGGAGGGGATTTCGTAAACGGCTGTATATGCAAGTGGCTACATGCTTCTTCCAGTATTTTCTTCTGGATCTACTCCACCGAACGATAACCTCTATTTCGCAATATTTTCTTATTATATTTCAATTTATTTGATTACAGTTATGGAAATGGTTGAATATGCCAGGGGACGAGTGGCAATGTGGAGGTTGAAGGCTGCACACGTGTAATCGGGAGTCTCCGCGGTGCGATAGGTACGAGCGCACCACAGGTAACGGAGAGCGGGCCCGGCCAGCCGCCAGCCGGCTGGGGTGAATTAAAAATGAATTCCACTTTTAAAATACCTCCGAGGGAAAACAATTTCCCGCATTCGGAATCTTAAAAGGCGCGGAGTGAACTAGCTGACAATGGAAAACAGCGCATTTGCATTAGGTAACGACGGAATTGTGAGGAAATTGAGAGTAGTCCTCAATTATTTAACGAATTTTTGGATTGCCCATATTCTCAGTTCGAGTGGCTATTCTCGGATTTGCACTTCGAAATCAAAACGCGACTAGGAAAACATTTCAAATCAATTTGAATTTTTTGCAATGAATTAAAATTGAAGTTTCTTGAGCGAAGCTGAAGAAAGGCGCCGTAATGCCTATAACAGCGTAAGTGGAGGGAATCCTCTATGTCCCTCATTTCCCAGGAAGACAGACCCTCACGGATGTGCGTGCTCGTATGACTATAAAGTCCAATCCTGAACTCACCCACTCTGGTGCTTCTAAAGTAGGGAAAAACGTTGGTGGTGGAACCGCTACAGCCTTTCTTCAGTTTCCTCCTCCTCTCTGCGGCATCGCCTCAACGATGTGCTCCGAAGTGTAACTTAATGTCTCTATTGCAACAGTTGCGACAGTTATGTATGTGCTTCTATTACGATTGAATTGCAAGTCCCAAATCTCTGTAAAAGGGGTAGCATTATGGATGTAATAGACAGAGAGTTTAGCCGAATGTGGAAACAATAAACCGCAGGTGCACTTTTACACGGGGAGAATCTAAAAATGCGGCGGGCCGCAACTCGCGGGCTGCAGTCGACTGGGATATTACCACGCCACAAAAGAACATAAAATATGCGCTTTACGCCACGTTGTTAATGCAACCCCTTCTTCACAACGACCGCATTCGGGAGGACGGAGCGCGGCAAAATGTAGCGGAATGGGAGATTGAGCCGAAGGGAAAAGGGAAAAGTCACGTTGGAATTGTGTGCGAGCTCGCGAACATTTCAAATCGCCGCAAAAGCTTTCATCGACGAATCGCGCGTTCTGTTAAGTGTGTATATAAACAAAATAATAACAACAAATGAACATAATTTGGGAAAAATGAGTTTTTATAGGGTATTGAATTATAGAGGTATTAATAACAAGGCAAAATAAGTCACTAATTAATTCAAAATAACCCAACAGCAGATCCCTTAGACATGTGTGAGATAAAACGATGTATGTCATATGCTGATTATCAGGAACAAATGTAGAGCGGAAGACTTTATTACTGCGTTGTTTTTGACATATGTATGGAACGCATAGATGGAGAAATAATGGTTAAGAAACTATATACGTTAACGATGTGAATGAGGTGAATGGGTCGAGGTAGACCAAGGAAAACACGACATGACCAAATTAATCAAATTAGAACTGGCCACGTTAGAAGTCGCAATGTGAGAATCGACGTGCGCGAATGACTCGAAGTATGAATGTGGAGGAACTAGAATTGTGTCAGTTGAATTAAATTCGATAAAACATTTTATCTGTAACAATGCAGTAAACATTTCCGATTACCCGGGAAATTCAATGTGCTTTTCGAGTAATAAAAAATGTACTCATTTCGCGTTAAAACAAAGTTTAAAACATGCGGTCGAATGATTTAGGGCGATAAAACTCTCTAAAGATTTTCTAATCTCTGCGGCAGGCAGAGGCTAGCAACACAAAAGAAACAAATTAGGGTTATCGCCGGCTGGTCGTTACTTGTTGAGTGGAGTTGATGAAACGTAAATGGAGGGCGAAAACACCGCGGCAACGGCCGGGTAATCTCCAGCAAAGATGAATAGGTTGCTGCACCAAAATCGGGAGGCTGACTTAGCAATAGCTTCAATACCGCAACTCCAATAAGGGTTTTAAAATACCATAATCATAATGCAAGTGACAAACACAGCGGATAATATCACACAAGAGCAGGAATAAAATAATGTGAAAATAAGTTTTCCTTAATATTGAGCAACCAAATGATTCATTTTACGATTAAATTGATACATAAGCAGGATGTGTTTTATGTTTCGGACTAATTTATTTAAATAACTATTAACCAAAACACAGTTTTAGAATATATATTATAATATTCATTACAATAAATTAACGGGGTGTCGAGAGAAGAAAATCCTGACTAGAATGCAGCACAACATCCCTATCAAAAGCTTCTGTATCAAGGGTAGAAATAGCCATGATGTTGTCCAAATTCCAATATAAGAAGAACAAGAAGATAATAGAAATCTGTGTGTTCGTTTCCTATGCGTTCATCCGAGTGAGTTGAAACTTTATGCAGTTTTTGTTTGCAATATTGGCGTTTCAGCTGACATCATTTGGAGCCGAAAACGTTTTAAAAATAATTGAACATTGCAAAACATGTCGGGCATTAACTAGAATATTATAAAATTGCGAAGTAATTAAAATATACATCGGCATGGAATATAGAAAACACTACTTCAACTTCGTATATTTTTTATTTTGAGTGAAATTAAATTCAAAAGACCATATTTACTAGACGGTTCAATTGTGCTAGTGAAATAGAAAATAATGAAAGCGCGTAAACAAATATAGGGATTCCGCCTATAAAACACTAATTGTTTTCTCGGGTAACTGTGTTTCACATATTAAGGCACAAGGGTATATGACATGTTAATATACGCCGGTCCTGGCGGATACTAAGGAACAAGAGACGGGATTCCCTTATTTCGCGTACAAAAATAGATATCCGATTCAAGAGCGCAGGCGGGATGGTTTTCCGGGGTGAACGCGGGGATCTTTCGTCGTCGACGGGCGCCAGAGAGCGGGGAATGGCCCCCGGCAGGAATGTGCGTGGCGTGTGGGGGGCGCAATCAGAAAACAACGGTGTAGAAAATTGAGTCGAGCGCCCGGAACGGCATTAACACCTCCGGCTGGCGGACATTAGCGCGGGAAATGACGCGATGGAAAACGTAATTGCCGCGGAAAAGTTCCCAGCCCCGGCCGGAGATGTATCTCGCTGGACCTAACCTGGAATACCCTGTTTACACCCAATTCAGAACGGAGCCGTGCTCGACATTTTAATATAACATTATTACAGTCATCAAATAGATACCTCGAGAAGAAGAAAGAAAGGAATAAAAAATAATAACTGCCGAAGAAGTAAGAAAGGAATGTACGGCGGATGAATGCGTCCTAAATAAAATTAAGAAAGCGCCACGAATATGATTTGGACACATGGAACGAACGTATGAGGAATGAATGATTAAAAAGATCTATACAAGTAATGTGAATGGAAAAGGAGTTGAGGAAGGCCAAGGAAGACATGGCAAGACCAAATAAATCAATTACTAAAAGGATCCCATGTCCAATGTCGGAACAATCGACGAGCGTGCGCGTCACGGTGTGTGAATGTAGAAGAGGCGTAAGAGTTGTAGGATAAAGCAGTGTGGTAGTACATTCTATCTACCTACCCCTACGAGGAAACTGCGTAATGTTTATTTAGTTAGTTATATTGATCAAACTTTATGTATAACATTAACGTATCTGAAATAGTGTCTTATACTTCTTGTTTCTCTCATATTGGAGGTTAGACAGATTCTTGTTTATTTTTATTTTTGTACAGTAGCTCTAAACAGGGTTTTGTACTGCAACTGAACCATTGTTGATGATGTAATAGTGTATTAGAAAAACTATGCAAAATGAAAACTAAATAAATGTGAAACGAAATAATGATTTAAAAAAATGAAATAACACGAAATCACATCCGGTAAAAAGAGTATTTCGTATTATCACTATTTATAGAAAATAACCAAATAAAAGGGGTGTGTTTTTGCTCGTTTCGATTTAGATTCCTGTCAAGATATTTCATGCCACCGACACGCGGGATAAGCGTATTGAAACATTGAAAAGGAAAAAAAACGAACGAATATACAAAATTACGTATACAAACAAGTGGCAAAAACGTGCAAAATAAACAATTCATGTTTCCGCAGGTGTAATGGGCGTAGTTTCTGAACACTTGTGCAACGAATACATCGATTCGATATTTCAAATCGAGCATTCATTATTGTTCAAAATAAACCACAAAATAATACAAAGCTGGTTTAAACATAAAACAAAGAAAAAAATTAAAACTGTTGAATATTACACAAGTCATGTATCATGGGTAGCATCTTTAAGGTGACATTTGCACTACACTAGATTATTCAATAACTTTGCACAGTTATTGGACTTAATGTATAACACCAATTGGGTTCAAAAACTTTTTTGATATTTTTGATAGTTGGTTTTCAACATATAAGAGTTTTAATTAACATTACACTTTGAAATAAAAGTATGTATCACAAAACAGTTGATTTTAAAACAATGTGTGAATTGTAGGATTGATTGGCTGAGATGAGATGCACATATTTTTAAATGTGAGATACAAAAACAGTAAAAAAAAGGAATAATGAGAAATAAGGTGTCGGCGCACACATTCCGGCGAAAGGGCGGTGGAACAGGGCAGCGAGGGTAGCGCGAGTCAAAACCAAAAATAATAAACGCGACCCAATAAATTCTCATAACCCACCTGGCAACGACTGCAAAGGGCGTAAGAACTGTACTCGCTAAGGTTTAATTAGTTACAAAATTTATTTCAGCCTTAAATTTGCGCGAAACAAAGGTCACGAGGACAAAATAGATTATGGTACAAATATTTTCAACGCCAATACATAAAAAAACATGTAAGTTTATCATTGTAGTGGCAGCGATCAAGAAGATCGAATTACGCCGCGGAACGATTTCCCGGGAGAAAAGCGTATTATTGAAACAGAAACCGACGCGACGTTTTATATTTAAAAGGTTTGGAAATCGGTTTCACTTTCAAATTACAAGGAATATTATAAGTGTGACATTTTAGAGATTACGAATTTAAAATAATAATAAAAAACGAGATTTTTCTCATTTTCAAGTCTTTGAATTTTTTTTGAGCATCCGCGAGAAAAATAGATACCCCGAGGGTAATATCGGTTGCAACGATTCGTTCGAAAAGACGTTCGGTAGATAGGTCGGCTGTTAATCTGTGGAGCGGATCTCGCGATACACCACGTGCGAGTACAAAGGCGTCTTTGTTGCCGGTGGGAGGAGGGCCAGGGGCCAGGGGCCAGGAGCCGTCCTGCCGGAGACAGACTCCGGAGAAGCGCCAAAAGAATACTGCCGACCGCGTAATTGGTATAATCAGGGGAGAGGCACGGATCGCGGGGAATTTTTACCCGGGAAAAAGAAAATTGAATTAAAACAAAGGCTCGAGGAGCGCGCGGCGGCCCGCGGGACGAGTGAATATTTTTTCATTACAGGAATAAAGATGCGCGGTAACCGCGTTAGGGGTAGCCTTAACACGAATGCGATTAGGGATTTAAGATACTCGGGAACCTTTTCACTTTCAAAGTTGCCGAGTTGAGAGCAATTAGAACAAACGTTAACAACAGAAATACCCCCTTAACTCTAAGGAGAAAAATAAGCCGGAGAAGGGGGTTACGTTAATTAGATAAATAATACATTTTATTTTATGACTCCACGCAGACGGAATTATCTCGAGTAGCTAATAAACACTCCAACCGTCTTTTCTACAGAAATTTAATAACGAACACCCCAAATTTATAAATTTTTAATTCCTTCATAATTATAGTTCAAGTAGCGGCGTGTAGTTGTATGATATTATATGTATGTATGTATACAGAGGTAAGCTGAAATTGAATGCATAAATTTAGTTTATAAACGCCGATCCCGCCACAAGCAGCGCAACCGGCTCTAGTATTCCGTAGGATGGAATAGTCGAGTCATATAATTCATTTGTGTTGGGTGATTAAACGCATTCAAATTGATTGGACAGAACGGGGAGGCGACCCCGCCGCCGCCGTGAGCAATAGAGCCTGAGTGAAAGTGTCTACCAACAATTCGGCACAAGTGTCAGATTTACACATAAATGACTCGATAGTGATAATTAATTATCTGATACGTATTAATGAATTATCCGACAATGCAACCGAGAAAACTTTGAAGCACGTTCTTCTGCACTCCCCGATGATCGTCAGCAATATATGGAACGAAGAGACCCAGAAGAGGGCGGTGCCTCTCGACGGCTTTACGGATATTCTCAGAAATCAAAACTTACGACTGAAGTTTCAGGAGATGGCTACCAATATCAGCAATAAATTAAGGACGTTAAATAAATAAAATATTTCTTAATATTTGGTATATCTCAGCTTCCCGTAATCTTTAGCTACAATTAAGTGTACATAATTATTTTTATATAATATAATAAACATTTTTGAACAGTTTTTTACTCTCTCAGTTATATCTAAAATATTCCGGTTGAGGTTTTCCATGGTTTTCTCAGCTGTAAGGTGAATGTCGGAACACATGGTATATAAATCCGTGGATCACAGAGCTTGGCTGAGTCAGTTCTGTTAGCTTGAAATTAAATGTAAAATACATAAATATAATTTTATAATAAATATCAATTCTTGAAATAACCACCAGTTAAGACTACATACAATTATATTATAGAAACTAATAAAAGTAACATAATAATGTTTTCACGAAATAAAATGCGACAGGCTGGCGATGGCCACGTGAAGTGTACCCGCCGAGATCGCCCTTGGCAATGGAAATTGACCAGAACGTCGATCAGGCCCGGTAATTGGCTGTGACGGGGAAAGGGCCAATTACTTTTGAGAAGAGGAGCTACCTGCAGGGAATATGAGGCGGCGTGGGGTTGGGGTGGGGCTGCGCTTCAATTAGATCACACGGCAGAGCCGCCCAATCAAGGCCAATGTCCGGTCAGACAGCGGAACTTTAACTGTTACGTATTGCGCGAATTAAATTGCACATGTAAGGATTTTTATCTTAAAACGATCAAAAAATAAACAAACATAACAGTTTCATTTGTTATATTTTTAATACTTAAAATTCAACCTACATAAAATAATGAAAATAAAATGAAACCAGACAACGAATTAAATATCGTATTGCTATTAGTATTTTATAATAAATACATTATAAATAATAATAAAATTGATAATTTGTAATGTCAGGGTTTATGAATTAATCATCTCAAAGGCACAGCCGAAATTGCTCCATGTTACAAACTAGTTAGAAATAAACATATTTAGTATAAGGGCTGCACCTGATCAACATTTACACCAGTATATAGGATACTTTGAAAAGGTGCGTTGTAAATCTCGAACTTAAGGTATGTTATTATCATATAAAGCCCGTATAAAGGTCAAGTAATCGAGTGTATACTCGTATACCAAATAATGAATAACCGCCTATAGAATCAAACTGAAAAAACTACATGTTGTAATAGAATAAGATACAATTCGCACGCATAAAAATGATAGTCTTCGTCCAGATTATACGTGTATTAAAGAGTCGAAAGCTTGTTAGTTTTATATTTAAAAATAATAATCACTTGAATAAACGTCTCTATCTACACGTGTTCAAAAATGAAGGCGACCAACGCCAAATCAACACATGTTCAAAAAGTTTGAACAGCTGAGCTGATCTGAGCGCAAGAACAATGTAAAATTATCACATGTCGTTGATTACAAACACTGCAAGAGGCCGAAGAGGTTGGTATTAGCGACATTATCATAAATAAACCATAAACTAACCATCACGCCGTCTCCCCGAGGTGGTAGACAGAAATAATAGACATTCTTATCTAAAATCATCCACATTTATACATCGTATCATGGACGCAAGTCGATTTCACTGACTCCTCGCGTGGTCGACATTCATTATAGTTTTTGGTTGTGCCACATTTTCCTCGATCTTCCTATATTTCTGAGGTGACATTATTATTAAAACAAAACAATCTGAACAAAATATACAATTGCTAATTTAATTTAAAGCGATACTTCCTGAACTAATATAGACATGCAAAGTCGAAGCTATAAAAATGAAAACGAAATCTTGCGATTATTATGTTCGGTAACGAGGAAAGTTTCAGGGCGGGGGGGAGTCGAAGTCGGTCGCGGGTCGTAGAAATTTAGATGTAGTTATTATTTTTTATTTTTCCGAACGGGAATATCCCCATAATGAAGCGGCATTATTAATTCGCGCACACTACCCTCGCTGGGTGGCGCCCGGCCCCCTGCCCCCTGCCCCCCGGGTCAGCGCGATGATCGCAATAGTCCCATTAAAAGTTTGGCCGTATCGGCTGGCTATAGGCTAGGCTATAGCGCTACTACGCCCGGTGTATGGAGACCGCTGGCGCTGGTTGCAGGCCGGGACCGTCGCGGGTTACATACAATAAACTTCCTAATTGGCACTAGTCACTTTAATTCCTGCACTGAGGGCGTGTACTGAGTCATTTCGATAATATTTCAACTTCGCGTACTTTCACAAGTATTCATTCCTAATAAATTAAACTTGGCGATTATTTAGCTACAATTAAATAAACATAATAGGAAATATGTATTAGGCATCGCAAGAGGAGCCAAATTCCGAGACAACAGATCACCCGATCAGATTGAAGAGTAACAAGAAGAATTATATACTTGTATTCTTTTAACTATATGATAATTCCCTAGCAAGGCGAAACATGACACTCCGAAAACACATAATTAAACTTTTAGGTGACGTATAAATTTCTCAACATTAAATACTAAAGGAGTTTTATTTAATTGTACAAAAAAAACATTACGATAAGACGCACCCCAAATTTTTGTTTGAATTGTCGGAGTAAAAAGTGCGTCTTATGGTCCGAAAAATACGGTATCTTCTATTTCGCATTATTTTCTTACTAATGAGCAAACATTTTATAA
Source organism: Lepidostoma basale (assembly GCA_022606425.2). Lineage (NCBI taxonomy): Eukaryota > Metazoa > Arthropoda > Insecta > Trichoptera > Lepidostomatidae > Lepidostoma > Lepidostoma basale. The sequence continues at coordinate 300,248 of JAHDVF020000551.1, read as the reverse complement.
TATATAAAAAAAAACAAAGCAATAATCAATAAATAATTGAGAAAGAAACGCGTTCTTTTAATGTAGTAATGACACAAATACACGCACGCATACTAAATAAACTAGAACTAAGTATAAACATAATGATGAGTCGTGGATATATTTGCTGTGGCATTACAGATGTTAAACATAGACGTGGTGGGACCAGATAAAGAAGGTGATGCCGCTACTTCGTTTTGACCTTTGTAATATTTAATTAAGCTAATATCCGTCGGTTCGTGACACCCGACCGTCGGTTCTCGCCGACATGCCAGGAGACACCGTCGAATCTTCCTTCAACATTTCACGTGTTCAAACATACTATTATGGAAAACTGTAATTTCCAACAGTTTGAAAAGTGAACACATCGCACGCGAGATAATAAAATATGACGAATTAAGTCTCATTTCAATAAACGTGATAATTTAGATACAGGTGACATTCACACTAAAAACTTTCGACTGTTAGCGGGATAGACGCGATATTTGTCAGTCACAGCTTCAAATTAGCAGTCAGGCGGCGTGAATAGCGAGATTTCTAATCTAATAAATAGTAACTATGTATGATATTCTAATCACTCGTGATGTAAACACGAGGCTGGGCCTCGATGACAGCCCCGCCGGCGAGCCGGGGTCGGGCTAGAACCAGGGAGCTGAGACGGGCGGCGAGAAGAGGAATTAATTTGCGTATCACCGGTAAGTTCTCCCGGCTTCATTACTTCGGCAAAGTCGATTCCGTGTAGTAGATGCTAGCTACTACGACTACTTCCGTACAATCTGGCGCCGAAGTTCCGAGAACCAAGTTAGGGGACTCGCTAAAACTGGGAAAATCTCAGCTCAAAATGTTACCAACTACATTACTTCCATAAACATTTAAATAGCTCGTTCTAACTTTTTAACTTATAGGTACTATACATACTCTATGAATGCATGCATCATATTCTCAATAATAAGAAGCCTCTCTAAAAGCTAACGCAACGAGGTTTTAATCTGTGTTTTCAATACCAAACATGTAAGTTTATAATTTATTGCGACTCTTTGACACGGTTTACCGCAACCTTTTATAATACAATTGTGATACAAAAAACAAAGTTATTTAATTTAACAGTTTAAAATGTTAAGGTATCATAGTGTTTCGGCCAAAACAATGGACTATTTAAATAAATGTGTGTATATATTAGCAACGCTTTACTTGTTCGCTCTTTAGAAACTGAAGAAATAAATAATAATACATTCCATATGACTCAATCACCTTACTCCGGTATACCGGCCTTGCGTTCTTTTCTAATAGACATGTCAAATTTGTATCTATTTTCAGCTTATTCGTAAAGTGACCGCATTCCCATGAATTTATACATTCTGAGACATTTTTTTATCGTTTTAATATATGTATTTATAATTGTAAATAAACAATTTAATTGAATGTATGAAATTCAAATTAGATCAGCTTTCCCAGCGTTTGGTAACAATAGGCACATTATTTAAAATATCAACTTCTCACGGGGATATGGGCGGCCTAAAGCCTAGTAAACCGGTCGGGCACGGGCCCGGTGCACTGGGCAGTCAGTGTGTCACTGTGGATACATTTTACGGTAATAAATTGGAACATGCGGATGGCCGTCCATAAATATGGGGGCATTAAAATTAAGTGAAATTCCACTGGCCGTTAAGCAGAAAACCGACGGACATTTTATAGGTACCTACAAGCGAGGGGATAAAACCATCGAGCAAAATAATATTGCAAATGATTTATCCCAGTTAATCATTAGAATTCAAATGTTGTCAAAATACGATAAAAAATAATGCCAATATATAAAATAAAATAAAAAAACACAATACCGATATTTTTTTTAATGGTGAATCCATGCGATGAAAATACTTACAATATCTATGATATCAGAACACAAAAAACACCACCAATAAATTAAAATTTACCTTTATTCATTTAATGATCGTTTTTATAAATCACATTTACATTGGATAAGCTATTCGACGGCCAACAAGATCAAAATGTCAGTAAATTTAATAATTGATTGTATTCAACGATACAACTCTTCATTCACGTTAGCAATGAGCTACAAGTTTATGGGGGTCTTTGAATTACTCTTCAGATACTTCATAACTAAAAATATATATGTACGTTTGGTTGTTCAACAATGTTGAATGTCAGTGAATCTCGTTTTAAAAAATGAAAGTTAAGGTGTAAGGTTAAATTTATAGTGTTTATTAATATTAAATAGCAGAAATTCATTGTAAATATTTATCAATAAAATATATAGGTACTTGTACTTTTTAAATATAATTCCAATTCAACTCGGCCGCTTTCAAAAGTAATAGTGCCCGATGAAAATAGACCGGAGACCATTGAGATGTGGCGCTATAGAAGAGACCACATCACGAATGACGAAGTTTTTTTATTTTTTATTTTTATTTTTTATGTACACAACAGGTCGTTTGGACCCAATTACTGTATACAATTTTTATTTTTTAGCTATTATATTGATTCTCGTGACATGTGATAGGTAGCTAATCTATCGCCATTTTATTGTCACGTGAATTCTACACCAGACCAAAGATAGTGTGACAATCACACTGCCATCGCCGGGAATCGAACCCAGGACCTTCGGCATGGAAGTCAGAGCACGTAACCACTCTGCCACGAAGGTCGTCAGTTCTCAGCAGAACCGAAGAAAGAGGCTTGTCAAATTCATTTCAGAGAGGCGACCCCGTCGGATAGGTCATATTATGCGTCACATGGGTCTTCTGAACGACATAATGGAGGGGATGGTTCAGGGGACAAATTATAGAGGGCGAAGTGAAAGATAAGACTGAAGACTGCAAATCAATCGTTAGGATTGAAACTACGAAGAAGTGTAACAAATCAGGTAGGGTTAAGCTACCTAGATGTAGACACGCCGGCAATGTCGCGGGCGAAATCTATCGAAAAATATCGAAATGCTGTGGAATTAAACCTACAAAATGTTATTTAAAAAGTGTACAAAAGTGTTGTGAAAATACGAAGTTTGCAATAATAATTCAAATTAAAAAATCAGTTCAATAAAAATACCAGATTCACACAAACCTTTCAAATATATCGGAGTTATAAAAACACATAGTTTGGCTAGTCATATTCGTAGTGTCTCGAAAATACAATAGCAACTGGTGAAAAAACAGTGTGCCTAAGTGATTATCGGTCTTCAGTTTTGAAACGGCTGTGACACAAAGCGGTGTAGGTAAATGAAATGTCATCGGACAAGGAGCGAACAAAACCCGCGAGTGGGTTATGCGGAACAAAGTGAATATAAATGCGGCCCAACTGCGCTGTGCTACAACATAAACAATGGCCGGAGTGTTCGCTCGCTGGCTTTGTGAAGATAAGGCGCTGCGGTCGATACGGCATGCGGCGCCCCTGCCGGCGTCATTACACACTTCATCAATTAAAGCGACCCCGCACTGATAACAAGAGGGCCGTTAAAGTCGATCATAAAAGGACACAATGTTTTTATTAGGCGCTCGCTGTCGTCCCGTGGATAATAAACCCAGCTCGAGTGCAGATCATCGCGGACGATACGTGTGTAGGTACGTTCCATTTAAATCGTTAACTGATCTGGAGCAGCCAATCATCGGCCAGTTCTTAAACTCCTAAAATATACACGAAAAGAACCCACACAGACAATCATTCACATTGTCAAATACCAATATACGCCATTGTTACTTCTGTAAAATTAGAGAGCTCGAAACGGTATATGAACATCGATGTTCAAATTTTCGGGGAGTTTCTCCCTTGCTCTCAAAAGAGGAAGGTTGGCATTGAGGAAAGACAGGTCCATATCATTTAATGATAAATGTTAGCGTCCTTGCCTGATGACAGCCCACCGTTACCACAATCCTTTGGAACATCAGAATACAGCGGCTTCAGCTCTATTATTCCTTGCACTTCTCCAACTTCATCTCTTTCATTTCCAGACCACGACCTAAATTATTACCATCTTCCTTATCAATAATGACCCTTTACCACCAAGTTATCCACCAACATTTTAATCCCTTTAATTCATTCAACTCCCGCAACAATGCGGATAAAAAAAATCCTCCCCGATAGCCCACTACGTACTCCGCCAAACAAAATGGTCTCACGTAGGATGCTATCTCCTACCACAACTCGATCCAGGCACTGCTCCTCGTATCTTCCCCTCATGAACAGACTTTTTTATGAATACAATTCCAACCCTAACTGGTCTTCCATTCCTTAACAATAATGTAAGACTTTATCATAAACCCCAAATCCCCCCTCGCCCTCTTTCGGAGGGACACTCCGAGCCATACATTTAACACCATCATAAAACAACTACTAAATCACATTCCAACAATGTTTCCTACAGATGTAAGAGGAATAACCATTAGAGCTGAACCTCTGTAAGCCAGAAGATCCAAGTCCAGCTTCCGTTGGTCAACCATATCTACAGTAAATAATAAAGTTTAATTAATCAAAACGCTGTTTGTTCCACTTAGACGAGCGCGATTATCTGGACATGTTTGGAAAGCAGTATACGTTCATCCTAGTGAACACGATACAAAACGGCTCATATCGAACTTCCGGCGATGAAGTTTTAATATCATCAGAACATGTCAACAAAAATAATCCTAACAAATAACTAATGCGAACGCCTGTTTTCTAGAAATAAAACTTCTAAAAATCAGACGTTTCCGTTCGCATTCATTTAGTATGGAGTTTTGCATCATTGTTTTCAAGAGACAATAAACTAACAAAATAAGTTTTGATAATACCCATTCGAAGTAGTGGTAATTATTTTATAACTGCATATTACCATCCTAAGAATTGGGGCAACATAAAAATTGCGCGAGGAAGTTAAGAATTTTCATCAAATCAAATCAGTTATAAACTCAACAGACATTACAAACAGCGTAAATGTTTAATGCATCTATTGAGTACAGGTAAAATATTATATATGTTTACAGAACATAATAACAGGAACGCATGGAACGTGCACAAGAAAGTGTCGATCTAATGTGGAGTAGATGGAGGGATGCTGACTTGGTGTAAATGCATTAGTGTGTCAGCGTTTCAACCTACATCTTACAAGAGCAAAGGAAACTAGTAATACCTGTTCACACCCACCGGGCCGAGCGCGGCGGACCCACGCGCTCTAGAACCAGGCCCGGCCATATCGGCCAGAGTGCTTTAATGTAATACGTCACAAAGCTCATTAAAACACCTACCGATGATTATACAATACAATACAATGACTAGGAAACAAAATGCCTCCTTTTAGCGGGGTATTGATGGGCCGGGCCGTCAGCGGAGGTCGCGTAAAACTTTCATGTTATTTGTCCGAGGGCCGCTTTATGGGCAGGTGATGGACAAGATATGGAAACGGCGGACTAATGTCGGACCAAACTTTATTGTGGCGTTCGAGGCGCGGGCCATTTAGGCTTTTTACGAGAGTGTAAGGAGATAATGAAACGTTGGGTGTTACAAATTTACGGCCGCGCGATAGGAAATGTACTAACACGTTGTTGTACGAGCACAATGGAGACGTATATCGATTTCATATTATACCGCCACTATATCTTCTCTGAATCTACATATAAATTATAAACAATAGTCAGATTTGCAGTGAAGAGAAGATTTGATATATTCGAACAATACATCCCAAACAAAATGCATTTAAATGTCAGTACGAATTTGGCAAAAGCAGTAGATTTTTGTCAGTTTTGACTATATATTACGGCAAAAGCTTGCGTTTCTAAAACTTGTAGATTTTGCACAAAATCAATATGAAAAATAATACTCAAAATATTTAACTCGAACATGGTAAAAGCGCGAATGAGATATCAAAAGTCTGCCGAAACCCTATACGCCATTGAATCTCGAAAACAACCCTTTTTTGAAAACACTATCCTGTTTTCCTACATTGATTTGTGGAACTCCTTTAACTTTAAAACGATGCTCCGGTAATACGAAAAAATTACACGTGTGCTTTTGCCAAAGAAGTGTAAAAGCATATAATTGTAGAAAAGAAATAAAACGAATGTAGAAAGCAATAAAACAAGTGGAATATTTGATCTTGTTCCGATGTATCTAAGGACGTGTAATTTTGATGTAGCTAATTACCGATGTATTCCACTAATAGCTATAAATTGAGTCGCCGGGCCGGGGGCCGACTGGCCGCCGAAATAGCGGAGAGGAACAGAACGGGCCGTAAACGCCCGCGGGCTCCGCCGTTTGCTTTTCATTACGGGGGCTGTAAACGCGCGGCACAACGGCCCGTTAAACGGCGCCCCGCTTTACGGCCGCGGCGGTGCCGGCGTCGGTAACGGCGTCGGCAACGGCGGCGGTAACGGCCCGTTGATTAAATAAAAATACACAATTGTCTCGATTTACGGCACTGTTTACAAGGGCTGTATTCTCCCCGTGACAAACTATTACGTGTTATTGCCGACGCGTTATTGAAAGGCAATAACCACGTTATTTTACTACTACCGAAATAAGAATTATATTTATATACGAGAATATTTGTTAAATAGTCCATTGTTTTGGCCGAAACACTATGAAACCTTAACATTTTAAACTGTTAATGAATGATAATGTCAACATAGGTTGATGAAACAGCTGTCGCGTAAAATAAAATACAATTGTGATACAAAAAACAAAGTTTATTCATTAAACCGGGTGGTGGTCTAGGGGATAGAACGCTTGGCTTCTGGACACGACCAGATTCCTTCTTCATAATAATGAGCTATTTTCTGCTCACATTGAAGATTGTAAAATAAATTCTAATATCATTGATGTAAATCCTTGATATTAGTCTTTTTAAAAAAAAAAAAAAGAGAGTATATTTCTATCAATTCTACAACTTACATTTATAAACATATTTTGTTAAGTTAATAAATAATATAAAACTGCAACAAACAATAAGATTTAATTATGATACACCAAGTAAAATAATTATAAAACGAAATTGGTAATATTATGACCCAAAAGCAAAATTATTCATGAACAAACAAAATATATAATAATAGCCAAATAAATAATTCGCAGGCGTATAATTTCTTTCTGGTGTCGGATATAAAACTCTGGCAATATCCGAGAATGCTGACAAAAAGAAAATGAAATAACAAAAGTACAGTCAACAATGCGTTAAATTTAAGCATAAACATAAACACAGCATTATTATTATCCCTAATTCACAGAATAAAAAATGGTGTGTTTGCTTTTACAATATTGAGTGAAATTCATGGGCTTTATGATAGGTGAAGGAAAGTCGGAAGGGAAACACGTTTGCATTCGGAGAATAATGCGCGGGTAAACAATCAACGCGGCCGGCGTGCAGTCCGCCGAATTTTCTATCGGCGAAGGTTAACAACGAGATTCCGTAATTTGCAGCATGCCGGCGTACCGGAAACTTTCTGGTGCGAGAGACTTTATCGATCAAAAAACGATTTGGACCAGGTTTTCAATTTCCCGTGCCGGCGCAAATCCACGACCGATTTATGCCCGACCCCGAAAACAGCCGAAGATTGCCGGCCGTACGTCGGTAGCTCGGCGGGAATATTTGTTAGGCGAGCCGGGGCCGCGGGGAGGAGATAACCAAATCGGAGTCTATTAATCCCGGGACATACTAGCAACGACAAAATCTGGCGAACAATACGCCGCATCGTCCGCAGGATCTATGCCGCGTTATCGAATGGATTCATAATAATTACCGCCGAAATGCGTGATGACGGTCAGTAAGTCGGCGACTGGCGGCCCCGGAAACCTAACATTTAAACAAACTAACAATTTTATGCGAAATTTACAATAACGCGAGGAGGTCAATGGGTGCGTCGATCAATTTTCGTGAAGCCGGAAACAGTTTGCCCTTGGGAAGGTTCCTAATGACAAAATGTCATTTAAACATTTCCAATCCATTATTAGAATTTAATAGACACTCTTCGACCCGCGAGCTACTTACTAACAATAATATCGGCCCGCTACAAGGTCGACTATCGAATATTAACGACGGCCGCTGATTGAGGTTGCTAATAAAGGCTGACAAACACGATACATTTGTCAGCCCCGATAGCTACCGCTCATGTCAGATGCAGGAATATACACAATCCAATAATTCATCTAACCAACCACCACACCGTCTCACCGAAGGGGTAGGCAGGCCACACTGCTCTTTCTTAATATACTTCTGTCGCATCCTCAACATTCACACATAGTGTCATGTATCCACGTCGATTTCTCCGACTTCTCACGTGTTCGATATTTAATATTTGATTGATTTTATATTCCTCTTTTTCTAGTTGCGTTTACATCGTTAACTTATACTTTCTTCAACATTATTTTGTTCATGACACTTTCATTCGCACTGCATTTACTTCTTACATTTATTTGCATGTGACACTCTATTGTATACATATCGTCGAAGAGATCTCATTTCTACTTAATTTATTCTATTTACATCCTTCTTTTAACAGTACCAAAACTCTTGGGTTGTTATTACATAACGAACGTAAAATTAGTCAAAAGGGGGGTGTTGTATGTTAGCACGTAGTGCGTTTCCCCGGTGTCACTCAGTGCAGGGAACTGCGAGTGTCGCGGGGTCGGGTGGCGCATCCTGCGCCCCGCCTCCACCCTCGAAGTGTACCGACACGGTAAATGCATGTAAAACGTGCACGAAGGTTTCGGTATAAAATGAGAGGTCGCGGCTCACGATATAGCAAAACTGTGTCGCATTCTGGCAAAACTCCCGGCGCTCGCAAATTTAATAAAGTACACACGCCCGAGAATAAGGAGCGGGCGGCATAAAGGTGAAGATTGCCATTTCATGTGAGGGGCTAATCAGATTCTACACGGCTTGAGAAGAGAAGAAAAAATACGCGATTCTCGAGTCTACGTCAATAAGTAAATACTGCAGAGGCAATAATACATGCGTTATGGAGAATGTCCAAAAACACATATGCGCGGGACAGTTTAGATAAAGAGATACACGAGTAGAACAAGAGTAAGCAAAACATTTTTGGCCGAACCCGCGCCATTTACTATCGGACCTCCTTTTATGAAGATTTAGATCTGCAAAGCTTCCTTTATAAATTTACTGACGCATTATTTGCTAGCATTAAATAGCGCATAATCTGGACAATACATGGAACAAACATTTTTTCAAGTCATCTTGATAATATGTATTGACATGTATTGACCCCTCTTATGCAAAAATTCAAATGATTTTCCTTATTTGTGTAGTAAGAAGCTATACATTAATGTATCGCATACGATTACCCGTTTGATTTAGCATATTATTCAAATGAAAATTGTAAATTCAAATGTAATTCGATAGTCAGATTTGTTGATTTGAGAGAAAGCTTAGAGATAATATGAACGAAGAACCGATCGCGGCATGTAATGGAAAGAAAGTCGGCTTCACGCACCGAAAAATTGAAAATGGATAAAAAAACAGCGTGAGCAGTCTGGGTAACCGCAGAATGCTCTGTTTCGTTACTCGATAGGTGATAGGTAGGAACAACGGTTTTCCCGTTGAATCGTGTTCCAGCACTAAAGAAGCGGAACGTTAATCTTATCTGGCGCTAGGGCGAGTGATTAGTCGGCTTATCACACCGTTACGCGCCCATAACATTACGCCCCGCGGGCATTACAGCCGAGAAGAATTCAACACGACCATCAGCCACCACAATCCATCAAAGGAGGAATTCTAATGGAAATTTTATTACATGCGTATCAAACGACTAACATACTCGTACATCGCTATTTTCAAGCAGTTAACGCGTTCACCACTTACGACGAGAAGCTACATTTACGATGACAAGAGAAGTTTTATTCATCAATAAACTGTCAATAGATTCAAGAAAATATCTTAATGTAAAAGTAATATTATAATCAAATGATTTTACTGAAATCTCGGAATAGAAGTTCATCTTAAATAATAATTAAATAAAACGAGGTTTTTAACTACTTCCACTTTTGTCTTTATTCGAAAGCGACCAGTTTCGCCAGGCTCACTGGCATCGATAGACCAGTCTGTCGATGCAACAAACACGATAAACAAATGTGTTGCTGCTGGTGAAAACTTCTGTTTTATTGAAGTTTTATTATATTCTATGAGAGTGACATTTTGGGTCGTGCTGCGGCATTCTTAAATATCTTATAAGAATAAAATAAAACTTCTAGGAAACATACGTTTATACCTACCAATATTCTAAATGGAGTTTTACATCAGAAAACCATAAAATCATATACAGTTATTATGTAATGACTTCATATCATATTATTGCATAAGCTTAAGTTACGAAAACGTATCACTTCATATTTTTCAAATGATAAATTTTAATTTGCTAATTTTAAAAAAAACGGTCAATACGTGGAACATTAATTAAATAGACAATATATGCACCAACTAAAAATGAGGTTCGCAACCCATGAGGTTCGCAACCCATCACACCGCGTCTCCCGCGGGGCGAAAAGAGAAGGATGGAGTACCGCATCGGTTAAAGTGTGACAGTCCATTCTTTATGCCTACCCTTTCGGGGAAACGGCGTGATGGTTGGTTAGTTTGGTTATAAATTTTAAGATTTGTAGAGAAACTAATATTCTACAATTTTACAATTTCATTACTATGAGACCACGAACAGTGCTACCAGCGGTGGTGGGTTAAGTCTCAATTTGAAATGAACGAGCCTTTCGGTGATTTTTAAGACTTTAAGGTATACAAAGTGCGAGAGCTTACGCAAAATAACGTACTGCGGCAGCCCGCGCTTGTAATGAAAACAGAGCAATAATTGTACCTAAAATAATTATAATCCTCCTCGCGCCGTCTCCACACTTGCTCGGCTGAGCGGGCGCAGATGGTGTCACGGGCCAGCGGCTGGAGGGACGCTGACCCGCGCCGGACCAGCTAACCGTGGAGACGGTGGACGGAGAGACACGGGGATCTTTCCTTATACTCTACAGCGGGTATACTCATCGGGAAATTATACCATTTTTAATACACACGAGTAATAAACTATTCATCATCAGTGTGCTTCCACCCGTGTTCAATACGACCTTCGTGGCAGAGTGGCAACAGTTATGATTGCTACACCGTAGGTCCCGGGTGCGATTCCCGGCGATGACAGTGTGATTCTCACACATTTTTTGGTCTTGTGAAGAATTGACGTCATAATAAAAAAGGCGTTAGATTAGCTACCGATCACATTTCATGAACAACAATATTAGCTATATCTTGATACAAAATTTCCTTATTATTATAGATTTAGTGTGCTTCTACTTGTATTTATCGTCGCCGGTCGACGATCAACACAGGTGGAAGCACACTAAATATATAATAAGGAAATTTTGTATCAATTTTTTTTGTTTTCATTATTTAACCTTCTACCAAGAAATTGCAAATAAAAAATATTAATTATTAGCTATATCATTTACATAGATTTTCCAAAATAATAACAATAACAATAATAATAATAATAAAATCATAAATATGAAACATCGCGGGAATCTATCATGTCTTACTATCTCAGTGTTGACATTTTTCATAGGGTTAATATAATAATAGAAACAAGGATTAGCATGTCCAAGTCTAATAACAGACGAACCTCGCTATGCCAGATGATTTAAGTGTTATTTATTTTTTTATTGTTGTTATGTATTTTTTTGTTTGAATTTTTTTATTTATATAATACCTTTATTTAATTTTTAATTGATTTTTTGATAAACTTCCATAATGAAATTTTTTTGTGAATACACAGTTTTTACGCTTTTAAGGTTGTTTTTGTTTAGAAAATAATCTTGATAAAAGTACGTGATATAAATTCTAGTTTATAAAAATGATCATCTAATAATAAATGTTCGTGCGGAGCCACATACTACTATAATAAATAAATAATTCAATAAAATAACACTATTAAATGTTTTAATTTAGAAACACCGTTATTAAACATAAATAAATTGCGATACGTATACGATAAACATAAATAAATGTTAAAGTATCCATAACGTTTCAACGAAAATAATGGATCACAAAAGTGATGTGAAGATTGCATGGTCGACACTGCACACTGAAGGCGGTGACCGGCGTGAAACTCTAAGTGACTTAAAAGTTGTGAAGAGCGCGACGGAGATAGAAACAATAAACAATCAAGGGGAAGGACAAACTTAAATGGGCAAACACGGGAGCAACTCGCAGCGGGCCCAATATTTCCAGCGGGGAAGTTCAATTCGCAATAAGAGAGCGCTAACTCTATTGCCGGAATTGGGTACACACAGATGAACTCCGGCTCAAATCATCCGCCGCGGGAGGGGGTGGCCAAATAAAATAACTCTCCCGGGGGGACAAAAAGCAATTTTACGAGAAAACAAATCAACCAAGATGAATGAGGACCAATAGGTTGCAGGACAGCGCGCCCGGGGTGCCCGCCGCCGCCGCCGCCCAGGAAATGAAGCCGCTTCTGATGTACGTAATTGTATCTTTAAAACCTAAATCGAGTTGGATTGTGTCCGGGATGAAATTGACGTTTGCGGTTTGTTAAACGGAATAATGTTATGTTAGATAAACCGCAGGATATCGTACTGGGCTTACGCGAGCTGACTGAACAGGCTTGCGGCGTGGCGTGGAAGTAATCTGGGTAAACGTGGAGCTCTGGGGCAGCGAGCAGGCTGTAGCCGCGCGGAGTAATCTCGCGAGGGTTCGCGCCGCACCTCGCCCTCGCCGTCCACGGCGAACAGCGCCGCTATTATTCACCGCACACTGCTTGCCATCCCCGCTGCCCGCTCACCGCTCACCCACACCAAACTTGGTAAGCGGACTGTTCTTTTATGCAGGAGCGCGATAAACCCCAGACTCGATATTTATGTAATTAAAGTAAACAGTTGTAGTCTCTAGTTGCAATATTAACAATACTTTTGTACGCTGAATACAGCGGTTCATTCAAATAACAAAAGACACAAACAATTCTTCAAACCATAAACAGTTTAATACAAAGTAAACACGCGATTATTTTCGCTATTCAAACACTTTTAATCGTATGAATACAAATAGTGCACGGGTGAGTGTGGGCTAGAGCGACAAGATAGAGAGAACAATGATAAAGGCCCCAGGTGGGGGTGGGGGTGGGGAGGGCGGGCGAGCTGGCTGCTAGAGCTACACACTATTCCTCGGACTAGAGCTACAAACAAATGCACTCTCCACAACTCACATCTCCCTCACCGAATTTCAAAGTGTAAATTATTCAAGCGCAGAGAAATGCCAGAAGAAACAGAGTTGAATTTTTCAATCGGACTGGGCATAAACCAAGTTAAGTTTAATAATAAAATGATTTACAAATAATAGCAAGTTTTAAAAAAAGATAACATATAAACTATAAAAATAATCCGTCATTAAGTCAACATTTACTTTGATACATACATCGTTTTTAAGATTTATCTTATAAATTTATAATAAGGAAATATCCAATTAGTTAAGCTCATTACTAGTCCTAATATAATTTTTCCACGAAAATTAAAATCTTTTAAAAGTAGAGAATTAATCGCATTTTATATAATTTACGTTGGAAACGTGGGCCGCAGTGAAATCGTTTGAAGTTGTTACGGAGGATTGGGCGGAAGGAAAGGAGCTTATCGGCGCGGAAGTGCAGACAGTCCTGTGGAATAAGGCACCCCACGCGTGCCGGCAGAGTCGACAGCGAGTTGCTTTTATTTTTAAACAAATCTAAAACCAGCTCGCCGTTTGATGGATCCTGCAAGGGAGAGTCCGACCGTATAAGTTTTTGGCGTCGCGTAACATTGATGACAGGAATAATTTATGTTTTATTTAAAAATTTACTTCGACCTTTCGATCCAAGTATGTACGTGTTTCCGGCGGACAGAGTTTCAGTCAAGGACGTAATAAAAATGCACAAGAATTTCGGATGAACAGATGATAACGTAACGGTTATGCGGTTAAGAATACACAATTACTGAAGAATTTCGCACTAAGCTCAATTAACTAACCATCACGTCGTCTCTCTGAAGGGATAGACAGAAAGAATTGACCACCACACTGTTCTTTCTGACATACTTATTATTTCTATACTACTATTTCTTACGTGGCCGACATTTAATACTTGATTGTGTCATATTTTCCTCGGTCTTCATCTGTTACTCGTTATATTTACATTGTTCACATATACTTAATTTATCTTTCTTATTTTCCATTTGTCCAAACCATCTTAATGACCCATTCGTACTAAACAAAACAAAAAAAAACGATCTTAACGCGTGTATACGAGTATATTGGACGTATCGCGTGCTTCGACATTTACACTTCCCATGTTTACAAAATAAGTCGTTAATTTTTTAATTTGCAATTTAACAACAAAAAAACACTAGTTTGATATGCAATAAAAAGTGCACGTAAACATAGCTGCAATTAGACTTAACACTGCACAACGTAACAAGAGAAATGCGAAAATTGTTATTGCGGTTCATTCATAAGTATTTGGCACAAGGCTTCAAAATGAAAGCTTATTTTCCAAACGAGATGAATATGGCAAGGAGTAAGCAAGCAACATTTCCCTAGATTTTGAAAGTTTACATTCAGCGGCCTTTATGAACAAGAGTGCATTAATTAGGAGCAGAGAAGTGAGCGAGGTGAATAAAAGGAATGTATCGGGAAGGTAGGAAGAGGAAGCAAGGTGGGGCATCCACAAAAGTAGTTCGTGCACAAAGGCCTAATCCGGACGCCGCCGAAGACACCCGGCGTAAACAGTCCGCTACAATCCTTCAAGTGCGAGGAATAAAAAGAAAATTTTCCTTTACTTTTTACTCGAGACCGATAAATAGAGGAAAGTGTTGACGAGACAGGGAGTGCAAAGGACCGAACAAACGTTTCAAGATACCTTTCAGTTTAATAGGCATAAAGAAAATGGGGAGTTCTTTGTCATTAAATCCAGGACGATAAGGAATACACGCTCACGTTGCCATAGCTGGACCGTCCCCGCCGAGCCGAGGCGAGCGGATAGAGGAGCTTTCGTACGGAGGGCGACTGAGTACGGCGGGGATATGAATGCATATTGTGCGACAATGAACAAAGAGACAGATATAACTACCCGCACAGCCATTGGAAAGTTGTAGTGAGCAAACGAAGGCTTTGTGGGCAAGAGAGGGATTTCGTATTGTTTTCGCGAGTATACGGATTTTTATGGAAATGTACACATGCACACATTCCGGGGACGCCGCTGCGGAAGTGGAGTAAGTCGCGAGAAAATTAACGAGTATCGCGACATTTTAAAATGAAAACACTCCAAATATCAGACAGGGTTTCCGTGATACCGGCGCATTGAAGTTATTGGATTGTTGATTATATTATAATTAATATATACTACGTGCAACTAAAGTTTACAATTGGAGAGCCACTCATTTCGAAACACGCAATTAATCGCTACGTACTATTTTAAAAATGGGTAAGTGCGGCGTTAAGCGATACACTCGAATGAGTTGGAAAATAAATTGTAGCAAAAAGTTAAACAATTTAAAGCATTTGAGATAATTAAAGGAAATACATTCCTCGGGTTTAGCAGCACATAAAAGCGGTAAGAGTTTTATCCGCGGGAGGTCTGGAGACTTGCCAGCGCAGTATTAAACGGAGGCATTTTTACATTAAATGGAATCAAAGCTCTCTCCTACACCCCGCAATGGATCTCGTCTTACGACTATTGATTAAACAATGAAACTCGGGGCGAGAGGGACTTTGCAAGCGAATTCGACATCAAATATGTACAATTAACTTTTCAACAATTATTTCAAATATTTTAAACCATCTAATAGAAAAAATAGAATCGTTTGAAGGTCAATCATTGGCAAAAAATAGTATTGCATCAACACAGAAGCAACTATAACACGAGGAATTCAATATCACGGGTTTTTGTAAATCAACACACGGTTGTTCCACTTTTATGAGTTCGTTAATCTCTGCGTGTTACGAAACTATACTAGTATAGCTTCAAACAATGTCGAGATAAACAAAATCATGTACGTGAAACAAGCATAACGAATTTTGTATTATTATTCTTTCTGTTCAAAGGACCTGCCGCTAAATCTCGCCCCATTTGTATCCAGCTGATTAAATTTCGAATCTTATACATATTTTTCATACAGCGAGTTCCTTCCACGTTTACGGCAATATGTTTCCTGAATATTCTCAATCAGCCAACCATAAGAATGTGTATTTCAACAAGTATCCGTGTTCGCAGCTATAGCACGACATGCCGGCAGAGAGCCGAGTATAATTTAGTAGCACGGTCCATCGGAAGCCTGTTTGAGCACGGCGGTGCACCGAGGGGGCAACCACTGTCATCAGAGCGCCCGTTTATGCATATTAGTACAAACAGAACCGGGCGCGGACTGCGCGGCTCTTCCTGGCTCCCTACTAAGGCTTAGACTTCTAGGTACTAGTGTGCTAGTAATTTTCATGCAATGAGATGTGTGTATTTATTAGATTTTCTAGATCGATTCCCAAATAAAAAAAACACAACGTGTTGTTTAAAAATAAGTGTAAGAGCATATTGAAACGGTGGTCGCTTCACTGTAATACATATTTACAGCCGAGCCAACACAGTTCGAGTTCATTTTTTACGACTGTGAAAACGGGAATTCTAAGACCTCACGAACTGACGTTATAACAAATTGCTGTATTACACGCTCCGATAAGTTTATTTGGATCGCTTGCACGCACACTGATATATGCAATATCTCCAAATATGTTTGCAGTGACGCGGTGTAAACAAAATAGTCGCGAGGTGTTTATGAAAATATGCGAGCACTTGGCAGACACCGAAGGTGAGGCGTGTAATCAGCGAATTTCCATTACGCCGCCGCGGCGGGAGAAAAGCGGGCCGATCCCCTAAACGCGGTTATGACAACGTTCCTCCGCGAAGACATTTGTGCTTCCGCACGCGCGGCGATAAGGAGCGAGCGGGCGGGCGGGCGGCGGATATCGGTCGGGGCCCCAATACTACCCCAATACTCCGGTGCAGGGGGTTTTCATTATTCCACATTCCAAATTATCCTAACAACGAAAAATACTCCGCGCAATACTTAACGAAAAATGTATTCTACATACACAGAGCTTCTCCGAGCGTATCCCGATATCTAGGACTGGAATCTGCCGCATTTCCATAATAAACAAGCATTATATCACGTCTATGCAAACGTTGTGTTTACGCTCTCTCATTATAATTTATAAAAAAATACTTTCTCCCTGCCGCCGAGTGAAAATAAGAAAACAATCCGCCGTTCTCGTTTAACAATCAATTTTTAGCAAAAAGGATAAAAACGGCGGTAGTTAATTAAACCGAGATTAAGTACGAACACGCGTCCATAAGCTAGAGACGGGAGCGGCGCTCGCTTTGGTATTTAGCGTCCGAACAATAGTCGGGAGCCACTCTCGCGCTCGCGGACTTTATACGTCGGAGTTTGGTGAAACAGACGATATTGAGCCAGGGCTGAAGGAGGGTTGAAATACGGATAATCGCATTTGGAATGCGTTAATTAAAAGCCTGTTTAATTTGACTAAACGAAAAACTTGCCTCACTAAACACAACAATGGAAACTGCGAAAGAAAAACGTCGACAAAGAGACTGGAAAAGAAATCATTAATTGCATTATTGTATTAGAAAAACACAAAAAGCCGAAATGTGCGGGACTTGAGAAACAGCGCAGAACTTAATAGAGAATGTAGCGCCGGCGGTTCCGTGTGAACGGTGATAAAATAATCGATTTACAGGCTAAGAAATGGGAGAAAATAATTGGAACGGAGGGAACGTGACCGTAACGGAAAATGAAGCAATATTTTTGGCGAAAATTAACAACTAAAAAGTTGAAAATGATTGTAGAATATTTTAATTCCATTCTCCGGCTAGGCACGCGATAGATAGAACCGCAAAAAGTTTGACAGCCACTCGGAGGGGGCCCGCCGCCGCCGCCGGGAGGAAGGCCGCGGCCGGGGGTCGCCGCGTAGTGCATGCACGGACATGACGTATCAAATGCAAAAAGGGAAACTCCACGCCAAAAACCGGGACACACTTCAATCTCGGCTGTACCCGAACAAGTGGAGGAAAATATTTTCCGCTTCCCCGTGCTGGGCCGACATTGATTTATAAGGTAAAAATGTTCAACGGAATTCGACTTAACACAACTAAAGGATTTATCGCCCCGTTATTTGTAGTAAACCTCTCCCGGATACTTTTATGGAGTAATTTACTTCAAAATACTTACTCGGATCTACATTTTCTAGATCAAAATAAACTCCGAGTTGATGGAGCCGAGCGATGAAGTGCGCTCAATTTCATGGAAAACAAATTAAATAGAGCGGTGCTCTAAAGCTATAATCTCTAATATCATTTCAGCCCTCCAGCGAAACTACCGAGTGAAGTAGCATATTGCCTTATGAACGACTACCTCAATTAAAATACAATTCTACATAATTACGCGAGCTTTTCATCAGCGCGAACCCTCATAGAGGTACGAATAAGATCGCGTACATCGCAGAAAGTTTGATAGCGACAGCAATCTACATACAAGGATAAGGAAAACGAATCCGCGTCTACACAAGACTGTGATGTATAGTGTGCATCGTGAACTACGAGGGGTATAGTAAAATCGTAGTTATTCATACGGACGAGGTAGGTACGCTGATAATGTCGGCTATAAAGCTGAGAAGCAGGGGTAGTGTAGAACGTAAAATGTAAATACAGCACCGAACAAGCACCATAATTCGAAAAGAACACAATTTTATAACTTTAGGGGAATAATTGATATTATAATGTAATTAAATTTAAATTCGAGTGTTCGGATGAACCAAAAGCTTCAATATTATCGAAAGTACGAAGAACGCCTGCGGAATCTTCGTGTAACAAAGTCGTAATGGAGTCGCGGGGAGGTTATTTATTCAGAAAATACGCTAAATGGAAATCCAATAATTGACACCGGTGGATATGCTCTTTTGATGGACTTTTTCGGGCGCTTTTACCCGAAGCCAATATTGATGCGAGACTTTTGCACTAATGTCCGCGGAAGAACTTTGTTGACAAATAGGAGCGAGTTTAACAAAACGTTTTTATTTTATTGCATAATAATTCAATTGGCAGCCGATTCAGCTTCAAACAAAGTTGATTACAGAGTAATCGTATCAAAGAGAACATTTGATTAATAGATATTGTTTTAAGAGGTATGACGGTGATGTATAATAGAATAACGAAAGTTATCGCTCCAGCATCGGTGTGAAGGAGGAAGGAGGCATAGAGAGTTGGAAACCTTAAAATCAATCAATCAAAAATAGCTTTTTTCAAGTAAACACTGTTGTAGACGTGATGTGCGTACGGAGGCGAATGTTTCAATAGGTTTAGGCTCCTTTTCAGCGCGAATCAAGTGAGTAAGCATTATTAACCCGTGAAGAATGTTGCATGCGCGATAACCTTTCAAATTAGGTGTTTGGAATAACATGTAATTTCCGGGGTCAGCCGGGGCGACACGCCTCCAACTCGGGGGGGAAAGCTAATAATCAATCCGCAATTCATTTTTACATTATTCAAATATTCGTCAATTTATTTGAATAAACCAAATTTGATGGCTATATAAATCTCTACAAAGTATATTACGTACATAATAAATCGTATTGTTAAGATGCTAGTGAAGAATACTTTAAAATAAAAAAAATAATTAATAGTGATTAGAATAGTGTTAGTATATTGTGTGAGGGGTCGGAGAAATCGCCGTGCATGCATGACTGAGGAGGAATCGAGAGTTGTATGTCAGGAAATTATAGTGAGGCAGTCCACTCTTTCTGCGTAATGTAGACTGAGGAAAACATTACATGACCAAATTAATCAAATTTTTAAGGTTGGTCATTTTAGAAATCGGAAAAATCAACGTGCATGTATTACTCTTTGTATGAATGTGGAGGAAGCAAGAGAGATGTATCAGGATAGAGAAGTGTAGCGGTCCATTCTCTCTGCCTACCCCTTAGAAGAAACGGCGCGATGATTTGTTTTTATTTATGACAAATTTTAAGAGTGACCATATTCATGAAAATTTTGTTTAAATATTTATTTTGTACATATTGTATGATATTTAACAGCACTGATGAAGGGTTTCTGTGTCACGAAACATGTTTGTTAATATTTATTTGATTTGTATTTGAAATTAAGTGTTGTTTTACAAAGTAATGGCGAATACAATTACAATAAAATATAAAATATTTATTTATATTTATAAACTAAAGGCTATGTTCCACTGCGCAGTATAAAAACGATGTTTCAATCAATACAGTTATTCTATCTCGACACATTTAGAAGACATGATACCTTTAATATCAGGAAAACAACATAAACAGTTGACAATGGTGCATAAACAAATAATTTCCAACGTTTAAAGGTTAGAATTACATTGAAACTCGTTCATATCGGGTACACTGGCTATAGAAAGGCCAAGAATTACCCGAGGCACTTAGCCGCGGGGGGAAATAATGCAGTCGAAGGTGTACAATTACCGAGGAAGTATTTTATTTAAATGCCACCAATTTTTGCAACTCAAGCCAACGGCGAATTGAAGTTCTCTCGAAAGTTAATCGTAATTGAATGACCATTAGCGTAGGTCATTTCGGTTTTGCTGGTGGAGTATTATTCACAAAGTATAGAACATTTTGTTTATGTTTATGAACTAAAGCTAACACCGCGTTCTATAATGTTGTGCATGTTTCAATAAATAAAACTGTAAGTAAAAAAGGTGTAAAAACTGACCACAAAATAAAAGTTTTGTGAAAACAATAATTAAAGGGTCATTTAGATGGTTTGGACACAAGGAAATATTTAATAAATACAAAATGACAAAGAAAATACATGTTCACGATGTAAACGGAACAATAAATAGACGAAGACTTTGGGAAACGTGGCGCGCTCAAACCAATCAAATATGAATAATCGGACACCAGGAGTCGGAAAAATCGACGGGCACGTATGACAGGATAGAACAGTGTGGCGATTCATTATTTCTACCAACCTCTTCAGAGAGACGGCGAGGTGGTTAATTATTTTAGTTAGTTTTATATTCATAACCGTGAAAAGAAATATAAAGTACGAGTATAATAAAATAATTTAATGACAGGTATGAAGTTGTTATTAAATGCACACGATTTTGTCACAAAATTAAATATGACGTATACTTTGTGCGTCCTTCTGTTTCATACTAGTAATCTAAATTTAATCATTTACGCTTTTATATACTGTCAAAGTGTACATTAACTGCCATGTTCGCTGCTACATTAAACACGTATTATTTTCACATTGCAAAATAATAAATAAAAATAAATAAAGCTAATAATATATTATGTTAAAAGAAATCACAAATTGTTTATTGGTAATGCCATTTGATCGAAAAGAAAACTTTAAAAAAGATTATGATAGAAACTTGAATCTAAATTGAATATATAATGCAACAAATACTGCTATTATCAATAAGTTGACTTTCTATTGTAATGAATATGTATAATATATTTTATGCAATATAAAATACAATTAACCTGGGCATAAAATTCGAACAATTGTATTACATAACTTATCGCGGATTATATAATATTGAACTAACAAAATGGCATGAATGAAACATCGATAATTTCTTTGATAAAAAAAAGGTAAACAGTCACGGAATCTGACTAATTTGTATACTATGAATATAGTATACTAGTATTTTATTTATTAAATTCCAAACAAAAATGCAATTTAATATATACTCAAAAACAGAACGTTGATTCAAGGAATGTTATGTTTTCCCTTTCGGATGGGCTAGCAACGAAAAAAAAGTTTTTTGTTGTTTCTTGAACAATTAATTTCTTCTTTATTCTGTGTTTTCAATTCATATTTGAAAAAATATTAGAAAACTTTGTTTTATCATAATACTTTAAGTAACTTTTAGCACATACGTGTTTCCGGTGGTTATCGTCCTCGGTGTAAGATTTGTACACCGAGGAAGGACGACAAATATCCGAAACATGTGTGTGTTAAATAGTGAATTTATGCAAACATCGTAATAATATTTAATATTGATGAAGACGATGATTTCAATAGGTTTTAACATATTTTATGTTTGTGTTCATATTGAGAAAGGCTAATAATGATGGAAAATTATTGTGCAAATCTTCAAGATATATAATATAATAATTTAAATTTCCCCATTTTAAAAATAATTTTGATTTGATTTGTCCCATTAAATAATTTTTTTGCGACAGTTAATACCAAATATAATTATTGTGTATTGCAATCACAATAATTATGAAAACGTAACTTTCAAATAACAGTGAATTGAACGTATTCGCTATTACAAACATTTCCTAGAAAGCAACCATAACTATCTCTCACATGACAGGTGTAGCAGAAGCAGTTCTCCTCCATCAATGCGTCAAACTCGTGAATTTCATATAATTGAAATTATTAGTATGTGCACAATATAATTTGTCATAATAACAATAAATATTAATAAAAAGATTGTTTTCATATAGAATCTTAAGATGTTGACAATGCGGAATTTCATATTATTTTTTATGAATTGTAACATTGTTTTTTTCTCACCTTCAACAAGTTTTCATCGTTCTTCCGAAAATAAAAAAAATAATCAATATTTTTTTTAGTAAAAAGTGTGCGACAGAAGCCAAAATAGAAGACTATTGTTAATTGAGGAATAGCAACATCAGGAGAAATGATTTTGGAACTCTGAGGGTATACAATAGATGGTATAACTCGATGTGTGTGTACGAACCAGTTGCAATTTGAGGTCCTTGGACGTGGCGATCGGCGACATCCATTGGTGAAGGCCGATATACCTCTTGGGCAGAACCTTGAGCGAGAGGTCCGCCTGGGCGTACAGCGCGTCCAGGCACTGCTGCTCCAGCGCGGCGGCCTCCAGCCCGCAGCCCTCTAGCACGACCATCGCACGACACTCAATCCATCACCGGGCACTGCCACCTCCCCAGAGGGGTCGGAGGAACACTCGCGGCCAAACCTGTTCTCCGGAACAGGTGTTGCAACGGGCAGCTCGGATAATTAAAGCGGACACATACGTGAGATACCGCTTTCCAACTTTCCAAGTAGCTCCTCACACTCGCTAGCCAACCTCGAGAAGGTTGCTAATTTATCGTCTAGAGCACAATCAGTTTCGAGCCGCCTTTGTCTAGTCGCGTCTTGGCTCGGTGCACTGTATTCCCCGTACTCGATAAACACGGCAAGTAAACAATGTGTGTAGTTTGTGAAATATTGCCCAATGTTTCTCACAGGATTGTGGTCTGAATTAAACAGGTAAACAATAAACACTCGCGCGAGCGGGACACTATCCAACGGTCACCACAAGCTAACGATACGTAGACCTATGATCGAACTATTATAACTAGGAATAAATATTTTCTTTGTTTGTATCACAGGCGTAAAGGGGAAGTCGACTTAAGGATTAATAAATATATTTGGTAAAATAAATACGATTTGGACAACTTGATATGCTTAAATAATTGTTACACTAGGGTGATATGACGGGGTAGAAGGTAGAGGGTCGAGGGTCGAGGGCAGAGGGCACTGGGCAGGTATCACGAGAGTGTTCCGCCGTCGCGCGCGCGGCGAGCACTCATATCCCTGGGGAGAGCCCGAACGTGCGTGGCGGCCGGAATGTTAACCGTAACTGTAAACCAAGAGCTCATCGACCGGCAGAGAGAGCGACTAACGGTACTCGCGAGGCGCACTCCACCACCAGCAGCTCCAGCTGAGGATGCGAGGAAAGCGGACAAAGGCACGGTGGCGCGGATGTCCCACTCTCCCGAGACTAAAGACTCTCCTTTCCTGCGCGACGGGGTCGCCGGAGATACAAACGTCACTCGCGCTCGGAAACAAAACCTCGATGCGGCAGTTTGACGCGAATACAGCTGACTTAGCGGCGCTCGGATCGCTGTACGTGACGACCACTCGGGCCGGTGTCGCGGACTGACTGGCGGGTGGCGGCGGCGGGAGGCGGCAGTCGATAGTAGGCGGCGCGGCTCCCGCGCCCCGTTCCCCGCCGCTCCGCCCTCGACTGCCTACAGCGGGGGGCGGAGCCGAGAAGCGGAGGGCGCCGAAGATGAGGATGGACAAACGATATTCGAAGCGTGTCTATCTATGTTCCATTTTTTGCTAATTATTATTTCTTTTAAAATAGTAAAACAGGTAGCTCGGCTCGCGGCGTCGATTTCTCCCGGACACGTTTTTGCCAACACTCGAAGAAGTCGTTAAGTTCATTTTTTATAAGCTCGAGTAAGCTCGAGTACCTTGTACCAGATTCATAAAAAGTTACGAAAATAATTGTTAAACTTAGACTATTCCTAAAAAAGTTGGTTTCCATAGTTTCCAGCTGAAGTTTTCAACGCGCGATTTACCGTTTAAACATTACTAAATTCAAAACCGATCTTGCGTGACCTCATAGCGCAAAAGTTTTTGAGGTCGATACCGGTATAAACTCCATTAAGTAATACGCTTTTGTTTAACGAACATTTTCCTAACAGGCGGTATACGTAATAAAATACTTTTGAAGATTGAAAAAGAACCTACCTACCTGGTGCCGCGAGATGGAAATGATCCTCTTAATTAAATATGTAAAGAAAGTAATCTTAAAAAAATTCTACGAAACGTGAATAATATGTTAATCTCTCGAGTATCGCAGGAAGGGACATTAAACATATTATTTTGAAAGTCTGTTTTATTAGCTGTCATTTTCCGACATTTATGAGTATGTAAATACTTTGCAAAATGAATACCCAGAACTAAAAGAGCGAAGTGATATGTGTACGCTGTACATGTCCCTTTATTATGAGTTGGACCCAATAATTGGCGTATTCCTGGAGCGATAAAGTTCAATAGGAAAAGGCTGGAAGGCGAGCAAATAAACAGGACACTCGTGTTCGGTTCCCCACAATGGGAAGGTGCCACTCGAACGGTGGTCACATTGTGAGCAATTTGCGAGACTAATGGCGGCCGCCGAGAGACTAACAAGATATAAACAGAACAACGAGCCCGAATGCTACTTTATCTCTATTAGATACTCGGCAGGGCACACGCAACACGCATAATTGTTGTACTACATAATATATTCACAAGCATTCGGAATTCAAACAGGCTAAATATAAACAACACATTACTTACAAGAATGAAGAAAAAAAAAACACTAAAATGTATGCATAAATATAAAAGTCTGTAAAGTGATTGGAAAATTAGATTATTTATTGGACAGGACCCGCTACACAAATTGACAGATAAAAGGACCAATAAAAATAATACGCCGCTTAAAAGCGAGTAAAACGAAACGTACATACGGATGATTATAAAATTTCCTCGCACCCTAACCATGAAATTACACGCCGTGGGATATAACTTTCACCCTTATAAGAAAGTTTAAGTGCCATAAATATTCCATCTATAATATTACCGAGGAAACAGTTTGGTATACGACAGATAACGCGATATAAAATATCCACACTCTTTACGCGTCTCGTGCGAGAGGAATGTACTATCGGATATGTTCCTCGAAGCCTGAAGGTACCGCAATATTACAAGTTCCGTGGTAAAGTGCCAACAGGTACGGTATTTATCGCGTTGCAGCGATGCTCACGCGCGTAATCAAATGAAATTTAAAAAATATATATTGCGAAACTTGCACAAACACAAATTGCATATTTACATTAGCAAATAGTAGTTTCGAATGGAATATTTCAATTTCATTTCAACTTTGAGCATCCGCAGAGACTGTAAATCCGCCTGCGCCAAAGTGCTGCAAGTTTAAAAATGTTGCACATTTAAATTGAAAATTTATTACATTTACTTTGTACTATGAAAGTTTATAAAGTGATTCATCTCCGTACACACGTTCACATTCTGCTGGTTAATTCACCAGATTAACAGATAAGAGGCAAGAAAGGTGCTTACACGCATGGCGTTACAGAAACTATAGGCACCCCTGGAAACATCACAAAATCAACCAAACCTTCCACTACAACTAAGAGATAGATAAGGGACGAGGTCCTTCATAGGACAATCCCAACGATATATGAAACAAGATTGCGATCGGTACAATGAAGAAGAAGAAGAAGCAAATATGACGGATAGCTATCATTTATTTTTCTTCTTCGTCTTCAGCCTATTCCCGTCCACTCCTGGACAAAGGCCTCCTCCATTCGCCTTCACGCCACTCTGTCTTGTGCAAACTGCCTCCAGATTATTCCGACAGGTCTGTTCAGGTCATCCTTCCACCGTATTTGCGGTCGCCCTGCACTTCTCTTTGCCGCCCACGGTCTCCAAATCAGCAGTCTTCTTATCCATTTTTCGTCCGAGCATCTGGCTACGTGACCTGCTCATTGCCACTTTAGAGTCGCTATCATTCACCGGGTAGTGACTCTAAAGCTATAATTTATATTGAAAATAATGAATAGTATACATTTTAAAAAGATTTTTTCATGAACTTCTACCATGAATTTTAAATTAAGAACATTATTTTTAATTGTATATGTTTACTATTCTAATTATAATACAACGTTAAATTTCAAAATTTCCTTTCAATAAGTGTGAACACATTGCGAATGGACAAGTAGCTCCGTGACAAATGCCAAGAACAAATCTCTTAGATTTCGACGGTGCTCGAGTCGACTATAACTTTCGGAGAGCACCTCTTCAAATACGCTAACTACGGGGTCGGCAGGCTGCGAGGTTTCCACTTATTATGGTACATCATAGATTTCGGATTCCCGCGAGACGACACACAAAAAGAAATCTCATCTAACGCTGGAAACAAGGGAGCAAAGTTTTAAATTGATTCTAAATCTCCCGATAAGTTGGTTATGCCGGTGGTAAAAACAAACTTGGCGTATTTCCCTTTCGTGACATGTGCTTTGGAAATTTATGTCTGATTGATACTTGAAAAGGTAGTTGCGTTATTTTACGTCCGAAGTTTGGGGGAAATTCGCCCGTGCGAGATGTGGGCGAGTACGCGCCATCAGTTTCTAGAGCACTTCCGAGAGCTAAAAATCCAACATTTCTAAGTCACGCCTACCTCCTGTTATGGTAATTCGCGTAACATATATTTATAAAATATTGTGTTCTGATTATTGGAGATACACGGAATTAGATTAAAGTGGCCAAGTTAAACAAGTGACCTAACGATGTTGGACTTTGGGGTATTAGCATACGCCCTTTGTGGCGTGTACCGTAATGCCGAATTATTATATTTATACAGTATTCAGTCACCAGCTAGCGGCGGACGGGCGGGAGGGCGGGCGGCGGTGAATAAGAGAGAACGGCGGAGTTAGCGGAGAGATAATGAAAAGGGGAAGCCATAAAGCTTACAAATGCAGGTATTTGACATTTAACTAACATGTCGGAGGTTTCGCGTTACGGTGACTGAGCAATATAAATTACTTACTCAAAACGATACACGATTATCACTCAAAACAATAAAAGCTCAACACTTTATGTTATAACGGGACACAGTGAGAAGGCAAAGTAGACAGTTGCGGGAAAATATTTAGATTAAAGCGTAAATACAACTAAGAAACTAGTTTCTACATGACATTTTAAATTCGAATATAAAACAAATTAAAGCAAGCAAAGTATTTTTCTATTCTATTCAGTAGAAGAGTATTGAATATAAGAGTCGGACTAAGCTGGGCAGCATTCAAAAATCTTGGTCACATTGTGAAAAATTCGAAAATACCCATCAACTTGAAAAGGAGAGTGTTCAATGTCTGTGTCCTGCCAGGTTCACTTATGGTATTGAGACAGTCACAATGTCACAAAAAAGTGCCAACAAGCTAAGAGTCACTCAGAGAGCCATGTTGGGTATCAGTTTACGGGACAGACTCAGAAATGAGGACATAAGAGTCAGGACAAAGGTTTCCGATGTTATCAAGATGGCCGCAACCCTCAAGTGGCGATGGGCGGGACATGTCGCTCGCGATCCAGATGAAAAGTGCGCAAGGCGACTGCTGTGCTGGTGGCCAAGGACGGCAAAGCGTGTTGGGCGCCCACAGTTGCGTTGGCGCGACGATGTCCGGAGAAGTGCGGGAAGTGCCTGGATGGAAAATGCGAGAGGAGGCCTACGTCCAGGAGTGGACGGTCAATACAGACTGAAGAAGAAGAAGTATTTTTAACTTAACCGATATGTTTGCGTACATTCACGGCCTCATCTAGTCAAGCGCGGCGAAGGAAGTAACAAAAAAGTAATGTAAGCTATTTTAATTTGCAATGCAATACTAGATTAGATTCGATATACCTACTTGGCCTAAAATAAAACAGCTAAACAATGTATTATGAACGATCTGACGCTTCCCTAACAATACATCTCGTCAAGAATTCGATGGGCATGTCCGCCTAGATTCTCTTTGTGAAGTGTCAAGTGACGTCTCGTTAGCTGACCTCCGTCAAATCCCATTATCGCAGTTTTCGACGCTATTTAAATGTAATTTCGACCAAAGCTGCTCAACACCGTATGGCGATCTCGAATTAAGCCGTCATATCCCACGTGAGGCTAGAGGGTCACGGGTCAAGCCGCCTCCGATCACCTGCCAGGCTCCGGCTTCCGCCCTGCCGCCCGGGAGACAATGAGCCGGACCATTAGGACACACTACGGGGCAGGACGTTCGCTCTTTAGGTGTCGAAACGATCACTCGCCTGACATCCTGGCTGGGAAAATCACCCGAACAATAGTCTGCCTATCGGCGAAATCCATTGCAGTTATTTCGCATCGGGCAGAATTATTTTTTATAATAATTTTACAAACGAAGGGATGATAACAGTATTATAATATGATAAAAAAATATATTATTCGTATTTAAAATAAAATAAAAACACTGCACTTTCTTTTTCACTATTATGCGGTTATTTTAATTGCCGACTAGTTTCGCTTGTACCCAAGCTTCCTCAGGGCTTCGTAATAACAGTTATTACGAAGCCCTGAGGAAGTTTGGGTACAAGCGAAACTAGTCGGCAATTAAAATAACCGCATAATAGTGAAAAACCAAGTGGAGTTATTTTATTTTATTTTAAATACAAATAATAATAAAAAATTAAATGTCTTACCACAAAGTGAATGCTTCATACGCAAATTTTTATAATATAATAAATTGTAGCCCCGGTGACACATGAAGTTAAAAAATATTCGGGAACAAAGTATTATCATACGGATTATCTGACCAATCGAACATTCTAATATCAGTAATATCCGAATCCAATATTGTGAAAATAATTAATAAAAATGGCGTGGTACTTGTATTACAGTACAGTAATGGGTATTTTATGTAAATGATTAAATGTTCGTTGAATCAAGTAATAAATTTGTTAAAATTACATTTGGAATTGCTTAATTTCATACACATTACACAAAGACAATACGAATAGGTAGTAAATACATAAAGATTTATTACAATCTTGTTTTATATCGTGTCAAAAGCACGTTTAACGTCATAATGTCACAAGGCGGTTATTTTAATGAAATCGCACGCGTAAGAGAAAGAAATGGCCCGCGGCGGGAACAGGAGTTCAGTAGCTGCCCATGGCCCGACCTTTCATGCCAAGATCGCATAATAACAATCAGCTGAGGGGAGCCGGGATAATGGCTCACGCAATGGCGCCGGACCACTAACAACAATCATACTTACATTTCCTCTTCCTCTGAGGGATACTATAAATACACCGGCTAATTGCCAACGAATTGCGGTTTCTTCAAATTTAAGAATCAATAAAACACGGTATGTATGGAAGTGAAGCTTAGAGCTGGCAAAAGGATAAATGCCTTAGAAACGATATCAATGAGAAGAATGTGAAATCGACAAATGAGAGAATACCGAGCGACGAAAAAAGGATAAAATGTAAGGCAGATTGCAACCATTAGCAAAATTAAAAAATAATCCTTGAGATGATTTGGACATATGAGACCAATGGATGCGATAACAATGGTTAAAATGTTGTATACAAGCAGTGTGAGTGGTAAGATAAAACGTGGCTGCCACATTCGATGGCGGAAAAATCTTAAGTTTGTTAGTAGGTTAAATACGTTTTTATTATCAAATCTTGAGGTTTCTATTTCGGGTGACTCCTGGATAATAAAGAAAAGTATGAAACTGAATAATTTATCGCTGTATGACATTAGGGCACGTGTGAAGATAAACAATAATGATAACTTGCGAAAGTACATCAATCAAAATGACCCAGTAATAAATACAACTTGTTAGGGTATAAAAAATAACAAAAGTTGCGTTTACCAATATTACAAGAAAATCTTGAAAAAAAAAGGCCATGTGACGCGTAAGCTTTTATAGTCCTGCACGGGCCCTAACAGCACCCCCGCGGCCGGCAACTTTCCTCGGCAAACTTCACACTAGTGCCCCATCCGGCACCTAGCCGACACAGCCGCCGCAGTATGATTGCGCGGAAAGCGAAATAATTAGAAACGGGAAAACTTTTCTACGTAGTGTCGTCGGATTTCCAGTTGGCCGAGGCGCGCGGAACACAGTAACGCTCCCGCGTATAGAGACCGAGTGAGCTGTAACTAGCAAACTTTTAAATTGCTTTTTACATTTTTAATCGAACTTTGATATGATGAACCCGTCAACGAGCAACGGGGGGTTTCTGTTTCGAGCGAGAGCGGCCGCCTGCCCCCGCCGCCGTAGACCTATCCAGCAACGCAGATGTCGAAAGTTTACGAAAATTGCTCAAAAACCGAATTATGCTTTTGATTATTTAGTTTCTTGCAGGATCCTGCCTAATTTCCGATCTCAAACGGCGAAATGATAACATTTTTTGTTTGTTTGAGTGACAAATGCTTGGCATAAGTATGAAAGACAAAATACCCAATAGTGAAATCAGACGTTAAACAAAGCTAGTCGATTGGATGGACCGTACTGCGAAACTGAAGGCATGTAATGGGCAGGACATGTCGCCAGACAGGGTAACAGATAGATGGACACCTAGAGTCTTGACATGTATACCACGGGAGGGAAAACGGGCCGTCAGTCAACCCCAAAAAGATGAGCTAACGATATAATTCCAGTCGGGGAAAGATGATAAATTAGAGTCGCGCTGAATAGAGGAATATTGAGAATGTTTGAAAAGGTCTACATCCGGCAGTGGAGAGATGGCTAGGAAGAAAATAATAGATGTTCAAGATATTATCAAGGACTATTTAAAAATGCATTGCCACAGTGCAACACAACAACAATGACAAACATTCACCAAATTTCCCCGAAAGGGTAGGTAGAGAGAATGGACCGCCATACTCTATACTGACATAACTCTCTGGTTTCCTCCAGATTCATACAGCGAGTCATACACCTTTAAAATTTGATTAATTTGATTTTGTCTTGTTTTCCTCGGCCTTTCGCGACTCTATCGAATATCGGCCTTTCGAAATCTATTCACACGGTTAACGTATACATTCTTAACTATTGTATTATAATAAATCCAAGCTAATGCAGATATCCTTTTATAGTGCATATCAAAACAGTATTTATTTCGTTGTTTCGAAAATAATGTACGTTCATAATCTAGAGAATGTAAAAAGCGTTCACCATACGAAAATTAATGACGGATCATTTAAATATTTTTAGCTTATCAAAGCATGTAATGTTAGAAACAGAATATTACATAAAATAAAAATAAAAAACAGTCGTACTTATCGTACGAACCCTGTGTTGTAATAATATCAGTAATGAGAAGACGTAATTCAAAATGTGAAGCGAATTTCTAAAATGTTACAGAGTAAAGAGAAACAAATAGTGAAAGATGGAGTAATTTATTAGAGTGGACGCTTCCCGACATGTCAGGAGCATAGAAGTATACGGGATATATGTTATTCTTTGAAGAGTCCGAACGCCGATGCGAGGGAGGCGTCGGAACATATGCCAAAAGTTACCGAGAAATGGATTCTGAACTCAGGTAAATTGAAATAGCCCGGATATAAATAGTCTATACGTAACGGCACATTCCTGCTGAAATAATGCAAGGTGCTCCGCGTGACCTCATACCTCAGCTCTAAAGCCAAGAAATCACAACACACGAGACATTAAAGTGACGAAAATACAACTTTATAGAGTATTACTGCGTCGTTTTATTAAATTGTTATACTAATTCTTATGCGACAAACATCGTAAAAATATTTATTAAGCCATAAATCACTTTCCAAGTTCGTAAAAGATATATAACTTTATTATATTAAAATTTAATTAATTTACCAACGGACACGTTATTTCCCCGCAACGCACTCTTCAATCCTGCAATAATACTCTAAACTACACATTCATTTTACAAGACAAGCACACACGTCGCCATATTTAACTTTAAGAAACACTACAAGCTTTCTTCCATTCCATATTAATTAATTATACGTGCTTAATAAATAAACTAATTAGGCTAAATTATATAGCGCTGTTTTCGTGAATAATTTACCTCAAAGGCCCTTTGACAATATAATTTTGTCATGGGACCTGCATCTGACACTAGCGATCATATATTGGTTATAAATATCTGATAAAATATTTTGAAAACTTCTATTTTTAAGTAAGATATAAAATCAAAAGGATAATCAATGCATCTAAGGCGTGCAGGAAACATTTTCCAGGATTAGGTTGGTCATTATTTTAATTAATGGCGGTAGCCTTTCACATTGCGTTAATAAAGATCTTCTGCTTAATGCTTAATCCAATCTTAATAGATGGCGCTAGTGTAAATTGAACTAAAAAATGTGAAGTGTGGTGTTACATTATAGCATATATATATACATCTTCCAAATATTTGTCAGACACAGTGGTCATAAGAAGGACGGAATGGAGAATGTTGTATTACATAAAGCGTGCGCTTAACCCAACCAATGACAGGTCATAAGTCCTGTAAACGCCTCGACCACCATATTCTGTTTCCAATTTGCATCCTCGTCTCTATTGAGATACAATTAATCCTTAAAATGATAGCCCGCAATGGGTAAAATCCAGTATTCGTCTACAAGTATTTGTATACATTCAAAATGTTGATAATTATTTTGTTCATATCGGTTTCATCTGTAACATATGGCGTCGTAGCAAGGGCAGACACAGCAAGTTTTGAGGACTTCTGAAATGAAGACACTGAGGACGATAGCAGGCGACACTGAGGACGATAGCAGGCGACATTGAGGGATCGCGTGAGGAACACCAGAATAAGAGAGATATGTGAGGTTGAGGATATTATAAGATGTAGCAGACAGCGAAAAAGGGACTGGTACGGTCATGTTCAAAGAATGGACTCCACCAGACTCCTCTCTATTGCATTGCATTGCATAATCAACCTCATGGGACTCGTCCTCGTGGAAGACCTCCTAAATGATGGAAGGACAGCTGGGAATCTACCTCACAGGAGGAGCAACTCTCTGGAGAACAGACCACATAGGTCTACAATAAGGAAGAAGAAGAATAATAAGGTTTCATCTGCTCTGCATTATTTAATTATATCTTCAGAGTTTGACAATATCACACAAAAGTTTACAGCTCCATGATTCAACGTATTTAAATTAAATAGAATTGAATTCCTTGAAAACAATGCAAGCCACAATGTGTAGAAAGTAAACTAACCCCGCACTAAGTCTCGGCCGGGTAGCGTGATCGATAGAGCAGGGTAATAGATTTTTCCAAAGGGCGTAAAGAAGCCATATCGCTGTATAAAATGTACTCATTAATTGCTGGGGGGAATAAAACGCGCGGATCGTATTACATTCCCAATATTGATCTGTCGGCAAAACACACAACGGGGCGGAGGGCAACCAGCGTCCGAGCCTAATATTTACCTAATATTAATTAGATACCGAAATACATTACACGTCCAAGACGAAATATCAAAAACCTAAACATCAAACACAGCTAATGGGATCGGTATTTTGATAAAAGCGCCATTTGAATGGGGAGCAAGGACAATTTCCCGAGTGTTTGCCATCCAACTAATCATACACGACCCGGGATGACGGGCACTTACTCTAATATTCGGAAAAAATCACGTAGTTTTAATTGAAATAAACTAACTAACTAACCATCATGCCGTTACCCCGGAGGAGTAGAAAGAGAGGAAAGACTGCCACACTGTTTTAAAGTGTCAAACCACACACCATGACACGCACGCTCGTCGATTGTTCCACCTCGAACATGGCCGCCTTCCTTAGAATTCATTCTCAATTTTTCCGTCACTTGTGAACATGCTTCTCAGATAGATAAATTCGGTAACTTGCTCCAATTTCTAGCCGCTCGCACATAATCCGTCATACCTTCTACCTTTTCAAATGCCGCAACCTAAGACTTCTCCAATTATTCTCGATACTCTTAGCATGATTGCTGGGTGCTATGCTTCTTCCTCTTCCTTATTGTAGACCTATGTGGTCTGTTCTCCAGAGTGTTGCTCCTCCTGTGAGGTACATTCCAAGCTGTCCTACCATCTTTTAGGGGGTCTTCCACGAGGACAAGTCCCATGAGGTTCATTATGCAATGCAATATAGGGGAGTTTGGTGGTGTCCATTCTTTGAACATGACCATACCAGTCCCTTCTTCGCCGTCTGCTCCATCTTTTAATATCCTCAACCTCACATATCTCTCTTATTCTGGTGTTCCTCACGCGATCTCTCAGTGTCTTGCCTGCTATCGTCCTCAGTGTATTAATTTCGGAAGTCCTCAATGCTATGCATTTTATTAAAATTCCATAACACGAAAAACGTTCAACAATAATATAATCACGCGTTCGATGTTAGTAGCGGATAATTGTGGGGTAATATCAGTGGCGGTATAATGATATGTTAAACGAGTGAATGAATGTTAACATTATAATAATAGGCGGCGAGTATTACGGTAGTTAGCATGCCGCCGCTGTTTAGGCCCACATTTGTTAAACAATGTCCGGGCCGATAAGGTCTCCAACGGCGGCCGTGCGCCGATAAGGGAAGGGGCACCCTACGATTGCGCGAACATCGCCCGTGACACAACGAGCCAGATTAATAGACACTGCACGGTAAAACTACACAAATCAATCTCAATTACAGAAAATTAAATATGAATATTAATGATCCAGAAATAAATTAAATCAATAATTATCAAAAAATAATTAAATAGTCCATTGTTTTGGCCGTAACAGTATGATACCTTAACATTTTAAACTGTTAAATTAAATAACTTTGTTTTTTGTATCACAATTGAATTTTATTTTACGCGACAGCTGTTTCAATAACCTATATTGACATCATCAGGTGTTACAATAATATATCAAATGGCAAAATTTTCGTGATTTTTCGAATCTTTGTGTGTATTTGTTCCTATGTCAATTTGAATAATTTCTTTGATATAATTTTGAAGTTCTTGCTGAAATTGAGTTAGGTACCTAAATATTTCAATTAAAAGAACGGTTAGTTACTATTTATAGGAGAAAATATTAAAGGTGGAAAATATAATAATAATAAAATACTAATAATAACAATAATAATAATAATAATAATAAAACAGTAATTGCGATCAAATCAATCAAATATTAAATATCGGTCACGTGAGGAACCGGAGAAATTGACGTGCGTGCATGACACGATGTATGAATGTGGAGGAATCGAGAAGTATGCCAGGAAAGAACAGTGTCTCGGTCTATTATTCCTTCCTACGGCATGATGGTTATATTTTATATTATCATTGCAGTAGTCACATTACACAATTATAATTGCAATAAATGAATGTAAACGAAATCAAAAGACGACTATTGTCAGAGCAGTTGAGATCGGTGTGGGGCCAGTATGGCGACACAAATCAGGAGCAGTTAGTGGTGATTGCCCCTTTGTAATGTAATAGACTCACTTTATCGAGCCAATAAGAGCTAAACAAGCAAACGCCTCTGTCGAGTTTTGCAACGAATAAATGTATCCAGACGGCTAGACCTCTCGACTAATCCAATTTAACATTGATAAACTCAAACAATCGTCAACCGTGGGAGGCCGGACGGGAGGGGAAAATTCTGTACGGCGAATTATCGCCACCAGCTATTAGGGGTTCACACTTCTAAATAGCAACGAGGGGACGGGGCAATAACTTACGAACAATTCAAACAAACATCAATCAGTTGAAAAATAATTGTTTGAAAAAAATATTAAATCTACAATAACAACAAACCATCACGCCGATTTTTTCGGAAAGGTGGTGTTTTTAATAATATTATTATTTGTAATGATTTATATTTTATGTGCGCCGTTTTGTAAAATCGATTACTCCACAGGGGCACTTAAAAAATAGTGCAGTCTTGGCAAAGAGAATGGACCGCTACACTTCTCAATTCTGACACACCTCTTCAGAATCCTCTACATTCATAAAGCGATTAATGCACGCACGTCGATTATTCCGACCTCTAACATGGCCGACCTTTAAGATTTGATATATTTGGGCATGCCTACTTTTCCTCGGTCTTCTTCCACTCTGTACTCCATCACATCGTATACTTTCTTAACATTTTTTTCTTCATCTATGCGTTCCATGTGTCAAAACCAAAGCAGTGGTCTTTTCATATTTTTGTTCATAATACTTTCTTCCGCCCTACATTTCTGTATGGGTACTAAAACTATGTACGAAATTCTGTCGTACATCGTTTTAGCACACATACGTCTTAGGGATCTCATCTCTATCGCATTTGTTCTGCCATAATCCTCATTCTCCCAGTTCCACGCTTCACTCCCATACATAAAGCTTGGAACCAGAATTCCATTGTGAATGGACATTTTTTTCTTTTTATCGTATAAAATCTAAATAAGAAAAATCTTTATTCTTCAAATTAAACTAAAGAGAAAATTATACGCGGTGTGCCGTCCAAGAAACAAATGTGACAAACCAAGGCAATTAATAATGTGAAAATTCTAATTGCTCGTGAATCTTTCTAGATTAAACTAAACATTTCACGGTCGGTTTGAGGACTTACGAAAGCCGTTTTCTAAAATCTCAATGCGCCGTTGATCTCGTATGTGCGATCATGATCGCAGAGGACATCACGAAATGCGGAGAAACCGCGACCAAGGTGGACCCGGCTAGCGACATCTCGCGCAATAGCCGAGTGTAAAATTGTGACTCTTACGTGTAACATGATTTATTATGTTCATAATAGATAACTGCGATGTTAAGAAATGGGGCAATTTTCTAGCGCTGCACATGAAAACAATGGAAAAATTATTATTATCACACTCTTGTTATAAAAGACGACCGAAGAAATTTCACAAAGCGAACATGATTTGAGAGCAAGGTCGGGTGCGAGGCGCGGGGTGTCGTGTCGTGTCGCACTCGCGGCGAACTTAGAGAGGGGGGAGAGAGATGCTTTCCAAATTAATTGTCCGTGAACACAAAAGAGTGAGCAGAGCAGGCGGCATGTGGGGAGGAATTGTACGAAAGAATGAAATTAAAATACAATCGGGCAATGGTAAAATAAAGACGCGGCGGGAGACCGCCGTGGGACATCAATCAACGGGGAAGAGTCAAACGTCGGGCATGACTGAAAGCTCTATTTCCAGAGCTCTTCCTCCCACGGGCGGCGGTGCGCCCGCTAGACCAGCGGTGCGTCTACTTTACTTCAAGCTAGACTCCTTTACACTCGTTACTTCATCGAAGTTTTAAAAATTTCCAAGCAAAATAAATATCCGTCGCCGCGAACGTCGGCGCTACGATCAAATTTTGATAGGTAACAGGTTTCTTCTCGGTGAACACATCCGTAAAGAGATAAGATCGTATCAATCTCGAAGCTAGAGGTAATGAAACGGTTCATCAGTTTAAATAGATGAAGTAGCGCCCGAGAAGAAGATGGATCGAGGGCAGTAAATTAACATTTAAATGTTATATCTATTTAGATGGCGCGCTGCCTAGTTGTGTGGAATACACAAATTTAATCCAGCGGCTGAACTAATGTCCCGTCAGCGAGTGCTCCTTATCTAGGGGAAACGTGACGCGGCGTGAAGACATGCACTCTGGGTGAAATAAATAACAGCGCAGGCATCTCGGTCAACGGGTCGGCCGATGAATACCATTAAGGAATCCTAGCCCAGTGGAAAAGATCACACCAGACACATCGGTGCCTACAGAGCGGGGCAGGCGCGGGGCGAGGCACGTCGCGCGTGAGGCCTTGTATTATCCTCGTGTGAGAAGTGCCGCCAGCGCAGCGGTGGGAAATCGTGGGACACGTACTAAATAAAAACTGTATTTTATTACCCCACTTGACACATGTAAAATCCGTTCTTACGTTAAAAATGGAATAAATCACCAAGGAGGCTGAGACTCCTCTAGAGCCCATCAATGTAACTACGATAAAAAAAGTTACGTTAGTTCTATAAATAAATTCGAAAATATAATTTAAAATTAATGTATTAATTCTTGAATAATGACGTAAAACTCCATATTAAATAATTGATACGAATGAAAGCTAAGGCAAATGTTGATAATTCTATAGAAAGGCGAAACATCATTTTCAACTTCTAGAAAACAGACGTTTTCATTTGTATTAATTAAATCAAATCAGTTTATTTTCTCAAAAGATATTACAAACAATGTATAATACCAGGAACGCATGAGAGATGGTTCGACATTAGGAATACAAGACACTCTCCAAAGTCAAGAGTATTTGTCTTCTGAACGTACTTTCACGAATACGAATGACAACATGTTTAATATAAGCGAATTCATATAAGTTGATTGTAATATTCGAGATTTATTTATAGAGAAACCTTTTCGAGCTTGGACTAAAGGCATTAGGAGTGCAACTGCCCTAGAACGGGTTACCCCTGTACAAAACTGTTGAAAACCATGTACAAAACTGGTAAATTAAGTCTGGATAAATAAGGCGCCAATCGGAATGGAGTTTGAATAAGCGATTTAAAAGTTAGAATAAAGAAAGCAGTGTCGATGGCCGGCGATTGTTGCCTCCTGGACGGGGTACAGTTATCGGGCCGCAAATGCGGACAATGCGCCTCTACCTCGGCTGCGTGTGCCCCTGTTCCCAGTCGAGTTCGGTTCGGCCGCAGTCGGCCCGAGGAATCGGTGTCGAGTGCTAAACTATCGCAAACTGTCGTAGATATTGCAGTCAACTGGCTCGAAAGCGAGATCTTATCAGCGGGGAGATATTCCGCGTTATCGTGAATGCCGCTGTTCTCTATTATAACTTTAGGAAACTATTATTGATGTCACCGAAGCACGAGTGAGCCCAACAAGCGTGCAGCTATGTTTACAAAACTATAATTATGCTTTAGATTACATCGCCTACAACTACAAATAAATAATTATTCAACAATGAAGTCTCTACACCATAAGACGAACGGAACATCGTAACATGAAATCCTTCAGAACAAGAATCTTGTGAGGACCAAGATGATACGATGGTCGCTAAATTTGATATAAGAAAGTCAATGAAACTTAACCAACTAACTAAATAAACATCACGCCGTCATCCCGAAAGGGTCAACACAAAAAAATGGACCGCCACACTGTTCTTTCCAGACATACTTCTCTCGCTTCGTCAACATTTATACGCGTTGTCTTGCACGCACGACGATATTTCCGACTCCTCACGTGGCCGACATTTAATATTTGATTGATTTGATCGTGACACATTTTCTCGGTCTTCCTTTATTTTAAGTTTCGTTTACGTCGTTCACATATACTTTTTTTACCATTCTTTTCATGTTTACAAACCATCTTAATGATACTCTCATTATTTTATTCATAACACTATCATTCGCACTGCATTCGCTTCTTATGCATTTGACACTTTATCATACATCGATTTATCACACATTCGCCTAAGAGATCTCATTTCTATTGCATTTATTCTTCTTTTGCCAATTCCATACATTAGGGTCTGTACAACATTGTGCACTTTCACGTTAGCTTTTAAAAATTACATTTATCTAAGAATACAGAGTTTGATCCGTAATATTGCTGATGGGGAATGTCAAGACTTTAAAACACAAGAAAGCACTCAAGATCGGGGAAAAGAATCGCGATTGAAACAAAATTGGTATCAATGTCGAAATTCGAGAATATTCATACATAATTTATCGAGTTGCCTAATAAGATGTTAGTGCCGGAATCGGCGAGAAAAATTCCGACGTAAACTGATCCGGCGATAGATTTTATAATGCCATAAACTAATAGCAGATGATCCCTCTGACGGTTATCTACTTCCATAAATAGCAAATTTCCGCAGAGGGAAACATTACATAACTCATTCTTAGCTCCGTTCATTGATTGTAAAAATTGTTATCAATCATCTAACGTCATGTTTTAAAACCTTCGAAACATGTCGAGAAAAATAAACCACAACCGAAGAAAAAAAAAACAATTACAAACAAATACAGCAAACAAAAAATCTTAATAGATGACGCTAGTGTAGGAGTGAACTAAAATATGTAAAGATAAGCGCAGGATGCTAGCATATATACAAGTCCCAAAAATTTGGCAGATGTGGTGGTCATAGGAAGGGCGGAATAGTGAATGTTGTTAAACATAAAGCGATCGCTCAACCCAACCAATGACAGGTCATAAGTTCTGTAAGCGCCTCGGCCACCGCATTCTGTTCCCAGAAAAACAATTTACATATTCGTCTCTATTGAGATACAATTAATCCTGATAAAAAAGAAACAGTGTTTAAATTCATAATAAAATTCGTCATTATGGAATTCCAAGGTGTTAACGCCAAGTTTATAAAAAAGTCATAATAAAAATTTTGGCATCAGTCGTCATTACGAAAGTTTTTAAATAGAATATATACATACAAAGTTTAAAAAATATATAAATTGTATAAGCCGATAACATAATTAATTATAACCCACTGTTTATTTACACGAGAACAGTCCGTATTTCGCGTCAGTACCATTCGGGACACAATTAAAATAAGAAGAAGTGTTATTAAGGGCGGCATTTACCAAATTAAAATAACAATTCATTCCCGGGATCATTATTGAGATTATCGGTCTTTGTTATTATTCTATTTCAACTTATTTAAGCTGTTTAAGAATAATTTTGCTTCGGTTAGCCCTCGAGAACCGGCGGTAGGAGAAACGAACGGTTGTTAAAAACAATACACATAATTTATATTTATCCAACTAATGATGATACGAGAAACGAATTCGTAAATTCATTCAATATATGCGTATAACAACAATCAAGGAATGGATGTAATTTTTATACTGTTTGATTATTTGAAACATACTCCAAATAAAGATACCAATCCGTTACCAAAATATATTCTCAGGTTCTTCTTCTTCCTTGCTGTAGACTTATGTGGTCTGTTCTCCAGAGATTTGCTACGCTTCCCAGCTGTCCTTCCATCTTGTAGGAGGTCTTCTACGACGATGAGTTCCGTGGGGATTATTATGTATTCCAATAATAATAATAATAATAATACGCTAACTTTTAAAGCGCCGTTTTTGGTGATGTAATCACCTCCAGGGCGCATTAAGACGTGTTTTAGATCTAAAAAATCTAAAAATGAACGCTGAATCTGATATTCGCAATAGGTTAGAAAGTATAATATAACAAAATATACAGATTTTAAATTGGATATGAAATATGAAAAATGTGGGTTTTCAGCTTATATCGGGGAATCTGATGGTGTCCATTCATTAGACATAACCGTACCATTCCATCCTAACAATATTTGGTGCTAAATATAATTTATACTTGGAAAATAATAATATAAAAAATAATAGTGTAGGATTAGAAATATTACGAAAGTTCGACAGCATGAGGCTATAAGAAGAAGGAGAATAAAAGCAAAAAGCAAGAGAGTCTGAATTGTTGAATAATCATTATGACAAGAAAATTATGATGAGAGCGGAGTTGGCCTCTCCGGGCGCGAGGGCCGCAGTCGGCCCGGCAATTGAAATAAACGAAATTCGGTAAAATAACGTCCCCTATTCAAATGTGATCGCGCCTTTTGAAATGGTAATGGTCGCCGCGACACAATAAACACCTTTTCATACTTTTTAAGCCCGCGCCGCGGAAAAGGGAATTACGGAGCGCGGCGGGGTGGCGCTATGAAAACAATGAAAATTGATACTTCCCCCGCAGAAAGACACCCGACATCTTAAACATCGACTCCGTAATGAGACCCCCCCTCCGCACGCCGGTTCCTACGTTCCTACAGCCGTATTGACTTACAAAAGGCAGCCGAGGTAATGTTTTCGATTATTCCGAATGCCAGTCAAGGGGATACCTAACAATCCGGCAGATGAACAAGTCCCGGAAGGAGAACAAATGTTTATCGAGTAGAATAACGCCCTATCATCTCGTGACCGCGCTGAAAATTCAATCTTGTTGTACATTTTTATGAGAACCCTATGAACACAAACAGGAATGGGACCTGATAACGTGTAACACAGCTGTAATATATTACCAGGGCGTAATATTTATACTAATATCGCATTCTTAGGTTTGCATGTCGCGGAGCAGATTTGCATATGTTAAAAGTTAAATTTATAGAGTTGAACTATCGCACAAATTCTGCACTGAATACAGCTTTGCCAACAAACTTTCCATTGACGAACTCTCTAGTAAACAATATCAATTCACCATACGAGACTTCCTTCCCCCCGAACGACATTGGTCGACAAATAAGTTATTTCTACTGGGAATAA
Organism: Lepidostoma basale; assembly: GCA_022606425.2. NCBI lineage: Eukaryota > Metazoa > Arthropoda > Insecta > Trichoptera > Lepidostomatidae > Lepidostoma > Lepidostoma basale. The sequence goes on along the minus strand of JAHDVF020000551.1, from coordinate 257,540 downwards.
TATAATAATAATTTTCCAACAAAAGTCGTCTACAAAGACGAATGAAATTAAAATATTTTACTCGTAAGAATATGCCTCCAGTAGCCAACGGTTTCTCACTTTTCTTACTAGAAATATTACCATAAAAATATTATAATATAAATATCTAGTATTTTCACAATAAATCGTAACAATTCATAAATGATTCTGGCTTGTAGATAAAGAACTATTGAAAGTGTTATTAAAAAAATAAAATAAAAAAGGGTCATTAAGATGGCTTGGACACAAGTAAAGAATGGCAAAGAAAGTACATGTTAACGATGTAAACGGAACAATAAATAGAGGAAAACGAATGAAAGCGTGGCATTAATATGTTCGTACCATCAAATAAACAATGACTCCAATATAAGGTTGATTTTTTTAAAGTTTTATCCACAACGATATATATCTACGAAGAAATAGAAGAATACCGAAGAAAACACGACACGATCAAATCAATCAAATATGAAATGTAGGCCATGTGAGGAGTCGGAGAAATCCACGTGCGTGCACGACACGACGTATGAATGTTGAGGAACGAAAGAAGTGTATCAGGAAAGTACAGTGTGGCGGTAGATTATTTCTGTTTACCCCTTCGGAGATGTGTTGTGATAGCTAGTTAGTTATGTAACTAACTAAGCATCACGCCGTCTCCTCGAAAGGGTAGGCAGAAAGAATGGACTGCCATTGTGACAGCACGCGCGTCGATTTCTCTGACTCCTCACGTGGCCGACATTCAATATTTGATTTAATTGATCGTGCCACGTTTCCCTCGGTCTTCCTCTATTTCTGGTTCAGTTTACATCGTTAACATATATTTTTTTACCATTATTTCTTCATTCATTCTTTCCATATGTCCAAACCATCGTAATGATCCTTTCATTATTTTGTTCATAACACCATCATTCGCACCGCATTCACTTCTTACATTTTCATTCGACACTTTATCATACACAGAGTATCCACACATTCGTCTAAGAGATCTCATTCTACTTTCATCCTTCTTTTGCCAGTTCCATGCTTCGCATCCGTACATAAGGGTCGGTAGAAGAACACCATAGTTAGTTATTTAGTTTAAAATAATTGTAAAGTCACAACGTGTCTGAAAGCGTCAAAGAAGCGAAGTATCCCTCTGGCCGCTGCCTCCCGCGGGATTCAAATAACTTCAAATGATACAACTTACAAAGCGGATAACCGTATTTCGTGTCTCGGCCAAAATGCTCGTAAATAAATAAGTAGGTACTCCGGCAGCAGTAACAGGGCTCGGGGCAGGCATTGAACCGGCGTACCCGAGTGTTGAAACAAGAGTTCACGTAGCGGTATAGCTCCACTCCACTCCACGCGGAGATTAGCGCGGGAACGGAGCTCATTGCGCGGTGGCGAAATTAATCGAATGCAATTACACTCATTCGAATAATCGCTGTGTAAGTAACTAGGTGACGTGTTCCGAAGGAAAACGCCATTGGATAAGTTTTACATACGAAAATAAATCATAACAACAACAAACCATCAGGTAGGCAGAGAGAATGGACCGCCACACTACTCTATCCTGGCACACCTCTCTAGCTTCCTCCACATTCATACATCGAGTCATACACGCACGTCGATTCTTCCGGCTTCTGACATGACCAACCTTTAAAATTTGATTAATTTGGTCATGCCATGTTTTCCTCGGTCTACCTCGACTCCTTACTCCATTTACATCGTTAAACATATGTCCGAACGAACGCAGCGAACCTTTCATAATTTTGTTCATAATACCTTCTTTCGCTCTACATTCCTTCCTAATATCAGCATTTGAGATTCTGTCGTACGTCGTTCTACCACACATAAATAAATCATAACGAAAACAAGATATTCTTGTTCTTTTCGTTCCTCTCTTACAGAGGTTGGACAACATCACGGCTATTTTTACTTTTGATAAATCAGCTCTAAACAGGGGTGTTGTGTTGCAATTGAGCCATTCTAGAAATTTTTCTAGCCAGGGTTATCTTCTTCTGAGCTGAGATTTTATTTTTAACAATAATATCACGTTACATAAGAGTAGAAACAAAAAAAAAACAAAGTGCCGATAAACTACGAGTGACCCAAAGAGCCATGTTAGGAATAAGCCTATGATACAGAGTCAGAAACGATACGGTGTGATAAAAAACAAAGGTCACTGGCATCATCCACCGGATGGCGTCTCTAAAATGGCAATGGGCAGGTCACGTAGCCAGAAGCTCAGATGAAGAGTGGACAAGAAGACTGGTGACTTGGAGACCGTGGACGGCAAAGAGAAGTGCAGGGCGACCGCAACTACGGTGGAAGGATGATCTGAACAGACACGTCGGAATAACCTGGATGCAGTCTGCACAGGACAGAGTGACATGGAAGCGAATGGAGGAGACCTTTGTCCAGGAGTGGACGGGAATAGTAAGCATTTAAGAACTGCCATACAAAAAAAAAGACCTTTATAATTATAAACCAATTAGTTATTTAAACTCATGAGAAGCCAAAAAGGACTGAACATTTATTTATAAACGCTAGAAGATCCCAGTCCAAATTTAGGCTATAAATGGTTTTTATATCAATCTCGGGATCAGAATTTAAAAAGTATGATTACACTAATGCTGTTAAAAATTTAAATAATTGATATAAACAAAAAAATGTAGTATCTTGGTTATGGGCATCTCTAACGGCGGTAGGTGCGCGGAACGTACCAACAGAGGCCGGGGAACAAAGGTAATCTCGATCTCGGTATTTACATGTGCACCAAAAGATCGGCGATAGCCTTAAAACGCTAAAAAGCTCGGTGAGAAACAGAAAAAATATCTGCGCTGTAATTAGCGATGGGAGATTAAAATTCAAGAATTCCGTTATGTTCTATTTTAAAGATCAAATACGAATTATGAATCAACTGTTATTTAAATAAAACTCCATAATAAACTAAAAAAAACTTTTTTTTCTCCACTTTTTTAGTTTATTTTTCTCGACATGTTTCGATGGTTTTATAATCGACGGGAAAACTCTGTCGAGAAAAAAGGAGAGAGAAAAAACTATTAATTTAAATATATTTTGTAAAATTGAAATACTGCAGTTTTGACGCTTTAAGTTTGTGACAAAATATTTAATATTGATGAAAACTTATATTTTATGAATGTAACTTATTTCATTTAATATTTGATATGAAAAACAACATAATTTGTGAATTAATATTATTTTTATTTCAATTTTAAGCTTATTATTTCGCAAGAGCGTAAGTGTGAAGTATGATAAATTCAAAACTTTAAAAACCTTTTGTCAATATATGGAAAAAATATATTATGATTTTTGGTATTCTAGTATAACGCCTGAAGTTCAAAAAAATAACAACAACATATAATAATTGAAATATTTGAGTAAAAATAATTACACTTTGTATTACAACCCTTTATTTCACTTAACACAGACATGTTTCGGTTACTAGTAACCTTTATCAATTAATAACCATTGATAAAGGTTACTTGTAACTGAAACATGTCTGTGTTATGTGAAATAAAGTGTTGTAATACCAAGTGTAATTATATTTATTCAAATAAGAATCGACAACACAAAATGAAGGCGAATATAGAAGAAATAACGGAATTTGTTGATATATGTGACACGACTTTTGTGACGTCATCGTGATGTATGTGTTCACAAGTTGCGTTTTAGAGCACTCGCCCGGAAAGCCAAAGATCGTGAGTTCTATTTCTATAGACTAATTTGAGTTAAATATTTCATTTTATTCGAATTAAAAAGCTTAAAATTCCATGCGAATGGTCTAATACAATATAGGATACAGTAAACATCCCCGTATGAATAATTGATGACGTACTAGAGGCTCGATAGCGCGGTCAGTTAATACGTACCGCGTCGTTTCGGGCATTAGTATAAAGTAACGGGCATGCGTGCATGAAACACGACCGATTAATATTAACTAGCAGAATACTCGAGAAAGTTGTGCGCTCCGTGCAAAATACACCGAGGGGTTCGGGTGACATATTCCCGTTCATCGGCAGACCTCATCCAGCACCGGGTGTGTGGAAATGTCGGGGAAAATTCGTTTTCAATATCTGATACACATAACGTGTATGCTCGAGCGCCAAATATGATACGGGGCGCGATAGCGGGGAGCAAGATAAACATGGGTATCTGCACACATCTCCCGGCCCCGGGTGTCGGCAGTAACGGGGCTGTCATTGGCTGCAGATGGGAGAGAGATAAACCACAGAGACGGATTGTAAATGAGGAAACCATTATATTTATTATTTACAGGAATAGCACAAAAACGAATTATTTGATGTCGAAAAAAAACATATTATAAAATAATTATCATTTTTTAGGACGCTAAAATTGTATAAATATGAACAAGCTGAAAGGATTACTGCATTGGTTCGGATATATACAGAGCATGGATGAAGATATGATAGTTTAAAAAGTATGCGTTAATGATGTGAATGAAGTATAGAGTCGACGAAGATCGATAAAAACATAGCATGACCAAATTAATATAATTTTAAAGGTCGGTCAGTGGTCGGAAGAATCGACGTACGTGTATGACTCGCCATATGAAAGTGGAAGAAACAAGTGAGATGTCGCACGCTTAATAGAACACTGGGTTAACTAAAAAAAGCGAGTTTTGCTCAATCTGACATGAGTCGTTGTTTTAACAAAAACAGTCGAAAAACACGTATGAATGAAAAAGACCGATATAGTGTAATGGAGGTCAATTGGCGGAATTTTGACTTAATTTTAATGCGAAACGATGGATAGCGTTAACACAAGCCTCTGTCTAATGTTAACTCATTTATGACCTAAACCATAATCGGTCAGTTTATTATTAAGCGTGCGATGTGTCAGGATAGAGTAGTGTGGTGGTCCTTTCTCCCTGCCTACCCTTGCTGCGAAACGGCGTGACAGTTTGTTATTATTGTTGTATAAATAAGCTGATATCCGTGGAATAAATATACATTTATGGATAGATTCCCACAATGACATTGTCCTAGGTTTAAAAAAAAAAAATATTATCTTTTAACTGAGCTTTTTTTACTGAGAATATTTCCCACGAAACGCCAGTGACGGAGCTAGCTAGCTAAGCTAGCTCGTGCACTTATTTGTCGGACACAGTTCGCGTGCTCGCGAATAATCCATCTGGCGAGATCCACACTTCACGATCACTGAACAATCCGACAGCCGGATACTTTTTTTCTTTGTTATGGGAAGGGGGAAATATTCTTTAAGCGGCGTTAATAAACGTTAGCGTCAGAAGCTGTCTTGATTAATTTTCCGATCCCCTCCCCAATTAATTTGAAGATAAAGAGAAATCAAAGACAAAAGAAAGGGTAATTGAAAAAAACATCGGAGCGTATAATGCGTAGTTTAAAAAATTGCGTTTCATTGGATGAATCAACGATTGCCGTGGAATAGAAAATAGGAAGTTATTATGTTCTAATCCAAAGAAAATAAGTGAAGAGTTTACTGCTAGAATATTTGGAAAAAACCGAGACTACAAAATAATGTAAATCAAATAGTAAAATGCCAATTTTTTACTAAGTATAAATCAAAAGTTAACATAAGTTATTTAAAACAAAAAGTAAGAGAGATAATTATTATAAAATTTCACTAAACCAGCTTCAACGATAATATCACAATGAGTAATGTACTACATGTATTTTTGTTTACAATGTTTCTGTTATTATGATCTCCTCACGTTTAAGGTATTAAATTGGAGGGAAGTTGTGATATTCATGATTTTATCAAAATTTTGATGTAAAATAAATGTTATTTCACAATCAGACACTCTATTTATTTTATATGCATTCGAGTGGTGGGTGATTTAAGGGATGGCTCCCGATTCAGGTTCAATTCTGGACACGACCCGGTTCTTTTAAATCCATTTTGTAACTGACTAACTAACTAACCATCACGCCGTCTATCCGAAGGGGTAGGGAGAAAGAATGGACTGCCACACTTTTCTTTCCTGACATATTTATCTCGATTCCTCAACATTCATACATCGTGTCATGCACGCGCGTGGATTTCTCTGACTCCTCACATAGCCGACATTCAATATTTGATTTTCATCCATTTTGTTATTTCTTATATATACATAATAACAATAATATTCATATATCAAGATATAAAACAGAAGATTCCAAACATTCGTAGTTATAAAACCAAGGTAGTCAAATAATTGATAATTTGATTGTTTTAAAACGAAATAAAGTACTTATGCAAAGGTGATTGTATGGTTTAATGAAGAGTGAATCATATTAGATATGAAGTGTAGTTTAACTATCATCACACGTAGTTAGCTTAATGTGCAATAATCCGGCCCGACACGCGACTAATGAGCGCTACGGGCCGTAATTGAACCCGCTATAAAAAAGCAAGCACCCGACGACTGCACAAATCACATAACCTAAAATAGTACAGCAGTGAAGTAATCGGTGGTACGATGTCCGGTAGCCCACAGAAATAACACTACTTTAGTGACATTAACGCCACGGCTAGCATGCACTCGCGCACTCGGTCAGCGGTTGTCGACTGGGGTAAAGTCTGGAGACATATTTATATGCTTCATCGTAAACTGTTCATAAAACATATCAATAATGGGTTAATCGTATACGTTAATTAATAAACCGGATTTAAAACATACATATCGTGGGTATTCTGCGAAAAAGCACTAAGTCAAAATTTTGCTGTTTTGACTTAATGATGAGGATGTTGAAAAAATACTCTACAATCTGTAAAAACGCACTAAGTCCCATATACACTACAAGTCGAGATATTTTCTGTAATAAGTCAATATAACATAAATCCGTCCAGGGAAAAAGCACCAAGGGACTTAAGCAAATTCCCTGGATAAATTTTTGATGATAAATTATCAATAACAATATTTCGGATGTATTCAGCGGAGCTTATGGAGCAGTACTGACTTGAAAAAGGTGAAATTGTTGGTCGGCGACATGATATCCTGGAGATGTTAAGTGATGTCTACATGCTTCACTCAGGGGCAAACGTGGCAATTATTATTTTCTTTCTTTTCTCTTTTTACTAATCAATTATTATTTCACCTAATGTAATAGGTACCGCACATAAGATAAAGTTATTGCATAACTTTTTAATTAAAGAAAATAAAAACATTTCTCACAAGTGACTAGAGTAGGTACAATGTGACTTAAATTTGAATACCTTACTGTGGTATTATGTATCAGCGAAAATGCACTAAGTCATGTCAATCCACTATTATTTTGAAAAAAAAATGTCCTGATAGTTCAGTTATTATTTATTAAACCATTAAATAAAATGTAGTTAATAGATCAATATACCATTTTTTCAAATTGGCTTAGTAATGTTTAGTATATAAAAAAAAATTGTTATATCCTTACAAATTTTGAACTTTTATCTCAGAAGTAGTAATTATGACTTAGTGCTTTTTCGCAGAATACCCACGACATGTTACATATATTTTTTTAAGTCCACTCTTAGGGCCTGGTTTACAGGAAGTCTAACATATTTTGCTGTTAGATACATTGTTTCAGGTTGCTTTATAATTTTTTGTATACCTTTTTTTGTATACAACTTTTGAACCCAATTACTGTATACAACTTTTTAGCAATTGATTCTCACGACATGTGAGAGGTAGCTAGACTTTTGCCATTTTGATTGCAGGTAACCTGAATTCTTACTAGACCAAAGACAGCGTGTATGATTTGTAATCTATATAAATAAAAGGCAATGTTCGTGACTATGGGACCGGTAGAATCAACAAATACTGAACCGATTGCGACAAAATGTTCACTGTTTATTAATATTACTTCGGCGAAGGTTTAGAAATTGAATTAGATACGAACCGAGTTATAATAATGTACATTCAAAATAAATATTAATGAGTTTTAAGTGTGAAAGGCAAATAAACCTTTTGACGTTAGGATGTTTAATTCTGTATGAAGTGATTCACTGAGAGATGGCGCTCGAGTCCGTTAAGCTGTCAGTCGTCAGCAGATAAATCATTAATGGATTTCATTGTTAAATGTCATATATTTGGAGAAACACGTTGTTGGATGGCATAATTGTATCGATATTGTATTTTTTAATTAATATATTATGTATGCATATACTCGAATAAAGCAATAGCGAAAATTTGCAGTGTTCGCTAGTTTATTAATAAAACGGTGGTGATCATTCAATTTATATTTTAATTTTCTTTTAATATTTACAAAAATCTAGACGGCGATATACATATGTGTGATGAATGATCATACGAAATTTTTATTTGTAAAAAAAGGCTTTTAGCGTCACAACACTTGACAAGTGATGCGTGCCAGTATGACAATACTGGCTTACAAATATGGTGAGAGTGGATGAGATGGCAACGTACCTTGCAAATATTATGTTAGGTTGTGTATTATTTTTATCAGAAAATAAAATTTATAAAATAATGGGTTTCCCGTTAACGAGAATTTCTCGATAACACAAAAATCGTTTAGGCAGTTAGAAAATACTTGCGGGCAATGTAATGTAGGCGACAAAGGGACCACTAGGCGCTCACCCCACACCGCGGTAATAATGACCGTTACCTGTTGGGCGGGCGGGACGTGCCCGCGGCGGGGGCACGTCCTCCGCCGGCGGGCGACTCATCTGCCTGAGAGCAAAACGCCCGCGTGATGGAATTTATAAGGACCTGTTGTTACGCGGGCGGCGGTGGCGCCTGCCCGGGAAAATCGGGTACTCGAGGGCGGAATCTGGACATACCTGGAACAAAGAAAGTAATTTTATTAATCACTTGCCTATTCTTAATATACACATGTTATATGTTGATGAACTTAAGGCTGCGGCATTCCATAATGAAGATTTTTTTAATGAAATAAAACACGGTTTTAAACCGATTTATATCATTCTTACAATATGAAGGTGTAAAACCATCGAAACATGCAAGAAATATAAACTTAAAATTGGAAAAAAGAGTGTTTGCATTAACTTAAAAAATCATTAGAAAAAAATATGCTCTTCTCAGCCGTAATCCTCATGATTGAGGGTCGTGTCCATCCTGTAAATAATTGACCATGGCACGCCATGCGCTCCTGTCACCCGTCAGTCTCCAGGCCGCAGCTAATGAGAAACCAATCAGATCCCTGATTTGATCGAACCAGCGGTTCGGTGGTCGTCTTTGTGGTAGCTTTCTCTCCACTTTGCCCATGATCATGAGCTTTTCAAGGTTGTCCTGGTCTCTCCGGGCTATGTGTCCAAAATATTTCAACACTCTAGAGATCACATCCGCGAGAGTCCTTGATACCCAGCTAGTCAATGATTGACTGGTTTGTTCTCCTTGTCGTCCAGTGTATTTGCAACATTCGTAGCCAGCACCATATCTCGAAAGCATCAAATTTGGACCTCTCCAAGACTCGCATCCATAAAGGAATATGGAGAAAACAAGGCTTTGAACCAGTCTCATCTTGGTCTTGAAGTTTTATACACATGCATATATTAAAACATTGTAAACTCCTAATTAAATTCATTATAAAGGATATAAGTAAAAATAACTGGAAAAATCTGCCATTTCCATTCATTATCAAGCGTACTTTAAAAACTCATCCAAAGATTAGTTCTACATACATTTAAAAAAACACATTTAAATCTATTCATGAAAACTACACATACCTGTATGACTTATAATATAAGGTGTAATGAAAGTGTAATGAAATAACTTTTTACGTTTAATGAGTATTAAAAATGATTAAATTTCGTAATAATAGAAAGATTTAAATAAATAATGCTCACAAATACGATATATACATACATACATAACATAATTTCCATTTTTCAGTTAAATTTTGTTTATTTTAAAATCTTTTAAGATAGAAAATACAAACAAACTTACAATCGTATCTGAAAATAGCTGTTGGTGGGAACGGTGGGAAGAAAATAAAAACATTTACCGGAATATACAAGTAAAACATTGAAATAGCGGTATGATTCTTAGCAGCAGTACATAAATCAGCTAATCTCCGGGGACCCTCCTCCACCCAGAAGAATTGGAGATTTATTATTGTAAGATATTATTTTATTCGTCCGTGAAAATAAATATAAAAAAGCGCCCCATTAACAAATCCTTCCAACATTTTGTCAAATAACTATTACCTTCTGTTTAATTAGGAAGTAAATAGAAGTAGAGATTCAAGGGTACATAAAGGGTAAACAATACATTGTAGGTCAGAATTAGGGTTGGAAATGTAATAGAGTCTAATTGGAGCGTGGCAGGTGGACAGGTATTCATCGTTGGATAACAAAAGATCACAAATAGCCAAGAGCTACTCGGCTACTGTTTTGAAATGATGCATACTAAAAGCTCGAAGCAAATCCAAAATAACAACAGTCGAACCGAGAATATCAGCGAATGCGTCATCAAGTGCCAAAAGTGAATCGATACCGACAAGTATAGCCCGCGGAGTAGTTAAAATAACAATTCATCTTCGTCCAAGTGGGCCGCGGGCGGGGGACGCGGGGCGGGACGGAATGTGCTGAACGTTTGCACTTTTTCGCAACGAGATGAGTGTGTGCCGGTTGCGTGGTGCGCGGTGCGTGCGCGCAGCCACCTTACGCAAAGGGACATCACTCTTGTCGCTCCGGTAATAGCCGTGGGAGGACGGTTACCTGTTACCTGTTACCTGTCGCGTTAGATGATAAATTCCTAAAGATTTAGTCTTAAAGCTAGAATAAAACAATCGTCAAGTGAATACGAAGGCTATTTACATTCAAATTACCGAATAGTTTAACCATGGTGTAGGAAATTTGCTGCCAAACCGAAAAATATACTTAAGTTTGAATTTCATACATATTCTGGTTGTACGCTACACTCTATATTCCCGTCTACCTATTAATTCATACAAGTCATCGCTAGTGGCGCTGGTTTACAATAAAATACTTTGACATTTGGTTGACAGGTTACTTGCTTGGGTTAAAAAACATAACGTCCTTTTCAAATAAATACAAAATATCTACATTGTCCTGTGAGTATTTATATCATGGTCATACATTTATTGCAATCAATAATAAAATATGTTACGAAAAAAATAAAAGAAGATAGCTTTCCAGTAAATTTGGTTAAAACATAATATAAAAAATAAATAGACTTACGTGCGTGACACGATGTATGAATGTTGAGGAGTGACAGAAGTTGTCAGAAAATAACAACCCCTTAGGGAAAACGACGTGATGGTTGGTTGGTTATTCAGTTAGTTTTAAATAATCCCCTATTATAATTACAATAGATAACTAAAAACATCGTTTTCGTTAAAATTAAAAAAAAAACATGAAATTATTATTGTTATTATTATGTTGAATCGCTCTTTACATCATGACAGCAAGAGCCAAATCGATATAAAAGGTATTATAGCTATCATAGTGATTCTCGTGACATGTGATAGGTAGCTAATCTATCGCCATTTTATTGTCACGTGAATTCTACACCAGACCAAAGACAGTGTGACAATCACACTGCCCTCGCCGGGAATCGAACCCGGAACCTTCAGGGTGGCAGACAATGCACTTACCACTTGTTAAGTTAAAAAGATGATAAAATATTCAAGAAAGAAAAGCACGAATAGGGAGAGAGAGAGAGAAAAAATGGTTATTCACCAATGTCTCGAGGTAAAATTAGTAGCGAGAAACATTTCAGATCTAGATATCTCTCGACTAATTCAATAGTGGAGGATGGCTTGGGAAAATTTTAACGTCATAATTAGAACGTGGAGTGTGAAAGATTCCGATTAAGTGGGATCGCCGCGCGGCGTGAGTCCGTGAGTATTGAATTATGAATGCGTAAATCCAGAGGTTGCTGAACCGGTCTATGGGAAATCGCCGGTACACCATGTCGAGATGCTACTCACTTCACGCAGTGGGGTACAAATGGCAACACGGCGACACTAAATGGAAAAGTAAAATGCTGGAACTGGTCTCTCCGTGCCCTCGATAACATATTTATGATCATCGTGTCAGGTGGAGCGCAATGTAAACATGGGGCATTAGAAACTGCAGGTACCACGTGTTCCGGTGAGAAGCTGTATCGTAAACAACTTTTATTATTTTAATTGTGAATTCGTGGCGTACTTTTAAAAAAAATATTTTCTCATATGAACATGTATGAGATACCATAAAGAAAATATTGCGGTGATTATAAGAACCACAGAAATATTGACAAACGTTGATTCGAATGCTCCCAGAGAAAAACATCACGATGGGATAATCAATAGAATTTGTCGAGTCATTTGGCAGGAGCAGTTCTTTCCTCGAATAGCGAGTTCTGAAATTAATTATTTTGTACTATTAACGCATTCTGTGCTGGTGCTTAACGACGCACCATCTGATGTTTAATTGTAAAAAAAAATACATTTGTTTGTAATATTATTTTTTAAATGAAATGTTAAAAAGATGAAATTAGTTTAAATTTCGATCACAACAACGATTTTTCTTATATTTTTTTTATGGGCAACGTGCCAATTATTATTTTATGGTAAATTAGTGCTTTGACAAAATAACCATAATATCATTAAATAGCAGTTGTCATATTTTCATTAAAATATTCCATATTTAAACCTATTTTTACTTGACCGTTTGATATATTAGTCGTAGAAAATTAAGTAATTATTTTATGAACTAAAACACTGTTTTTTCCACTTTTGAGTTTATTTTTCTCGACACCTTTCGAAGGCTTATATCTTCATCATCGGGAGAACGATATAAACTGGTTCTCCCGATGAAGGTGTAAGCCTTCGAAGCATGTCGTGAAAAATAAACTCAAAAGTGGAAAAAACAGTGTTTTAATTCATAAAAAAAATCGTCACTATGGAATTCCACGGTGTTAAGTGTAAATAATTAGCTTATAACGATCAGATATCACATTTCACAGGCTAGTTATGGGATAGTCCTGGGCTTCTAGCGACAGTTGTTCAAATACGTATCTTGGGTTTACAAAATGCATAAATATATATTTTTAATTGGTTAAAAAATTAACATATTATTATATGTTAATGTTTTAATCACATTGATTAAACAATTGCATTCCATCGACAAACGTGTTCACTTTATTTATATAGATTTTGGTGAGTAATATGAAATAATAATAATAATAATAATAAATTGGATAATTTATACAGCGCTATTTTTATGAATTACTCATCTCAAGGGCAATGTTAAAAATGCTCCGTTTTTTTAACTAAAAAAATTGTAATAATAATAAACATATTTAGTATGAGGGCTGCACCTTACGTAGTCGATCAGCCCAGAAATGGTGGGTAATATAAATAATGAAAGTGGTCAGATATGTATACACAAAAATATGTATACTTAAACTAGTTAAATAAAAAATTAAAAAATCAATCATCCAAATACGAGTACAAAGGGAAGTGAGTACTGAGGGCTGCGCTCCAAGTGCGGAACTCTGGAGATGTATTAATCCTAATAGAGTTAGTTAAGTCTCCGTTGCTAGGGTTAACCTCTCCCGGGCACCTGGGCGCCGGAGGACGGGGCTCTGGAAGGAGACCGCGGTCATTCGTTTAAATTAACTATGAATAACAAACGAGAAAAACCGAGGAAGAAATAATGGCCCCGCGCCCTGCGCACGCCGCGCAACAGATGGGGTGACGGTTGTTCGAGAACAAAAACAAAAGCACGACCCTAATAACATTACACCATCGACTCTGCGGAAGCTGACATGCTTAACCGTTTATCCACAGACACGACATAATCTTTATTTTATTTTATTTTATTATTATATTATTTTTTTATTTTTTAATTTATATAAAAATACACAATAAATCATGTATTTCCCATGAGTTATAAAAACTCATTTTGGGCCTTAATATAATTACAATGATTACAATAAAACATTTATGACAGACACACAAAGATTACAAAACACAAAAAGACTAATAAAAATCATTTTCCACAAACTGCCTGAGGTAATACAGCTTTCGGCTGTTAGCCACATTACTAGACCCCCGAATACTCTCAGGAAGCCTGTTATACTCCCTACACCCTACAAGCCAGGTACAGCAGAGACTTCAGACCAAACTTTGTGGTACGAGTATCAGGTTGGTGTAGATTTTGTCCTTGTCTTGTGTTGTAACTGTGAACATCACGGTTATAAGTGACATGAGTATTTGTTTGAGCTTCGTTATTTATGATTTGAATTCTAAACAGTATAAATATGAGTTGCTAAGAATTGTATAATCAAATTAAATTTAATAAAGTTATAAACAATTCGCACGCTTAATAGTAAACTGACCGATTATGGTTTAGGTCATAATTAAGTTTACATTAAACAGAGGCTTGTGTTAACGTTATCCATCGTTTCGCGTTAAAATTAAGTCAAAATTCCGCCAATTGACCTCCATTACACTATATCGGTCTTTTTCATTCGTACGTGTTTTTCGACTGTTTTTGTTAAAACACCGACTCATGTCAGATTGAGCAAAACTTGCTTTTTTGCGTTAAGCCAGTGTTCTATTAAGCGTGCGAATTGTTAAAAATAAACAGTGAAAATTTCGAAAAAAAAAGGTTATAAATGTTATATTTTTTTCTTTCATTATTTAATATTTTCTCGACGTCAGTCTATAGTTTTTACAATAAAGTAATGATTTTTTCACCCGTGATGATTCCCGTGGTCGCTACATCGCACGGCAGATTTTTCTGAACACTGACGGACCATATAAACTCCCAGAACGGGGATACTCTTTATCAACGAGAAAATCGAAGAAAATTGTACGTTAGATATAATATAACACGTTAGGAATTCACATGAAATAATACGTACACCCGCCACGTACCGCGGGAGAGAAAAAAAGATAAAATACAACAATGGCTTTGCAGGCATCGTGGAAAAATCGCGCATTAAAACGGTCACTGAACTCACTTAAACTTATTTCGTTTCAAGCCGAGTACAACGGGAACCACTAAGTCATGTGGAACGCTTTACGGACTACTCTGCTTTACGGGCTGCTAACGAGACCCGCCAGCTCCTTTAATACCAGCTCGGCTATGATTAAAGGAATCGAGAGAGAGGGACAGGCGAAATATTACCACTGAGAAATCATGAGATAACGGTGCAACATTAGCGCAAACACTTTTGCCCGGGAACGTGCTAAATATTTTCGCTGAAAATTTTCAAGACATGGCGTCTGGATTGGAAGACAATAATTTAAAAACTTAACATGCATTTCTTTTTAGTCAAGATTATACATTTGCAAAAACACACCATATTATATAGGCTTTCCCAGATCTCGACGTCAACCCGGAAACAGATGATAGGGCAAGTCATCCTGGTTATGAGAAAAATGTAAAAACAAAGTTTTGTATTTTTTAAATTATAGGCATTTAAAAAAAAATCGAGAAAATCAACACCCTGTAATGATCTTTTAACTCCCGTTTCTACAAATCTTTACTTTTTATATTTTTTATTTTTATTATGTTATTCTGAATAATGCTTCTATAAATTGTTGCCTAAATTTTATAGCTTACTACTCCAGCTTGGAAGAAAATGTTACTTTTTGCCCAATCAAATATTTTAAATTAAAACTACGCCCAATTTTAACTGAAAATAAAATGTACTACACTATTTTGGCAAGTAACTTTAATGAGGATTCCAAAATGGTATGACTCTTGCTTGATTATTTCTTAAATTAGGTGTGGACAATTTTTTTTGTTTGCCGTTTCCCCGGAGGGGTAGGCAGAAAGGATGAACCGCCATACTGTTCTGTCCTGACATACCTTTCTTGCTTCCTCCAGATTCATACATCGTAACATGCACGTTCGTCGAATTTTCCGACTTCGAATGTGGCCGCCTTTCAGTATTTTATTAATTTGGTCATGCCATGCCTTATATAAAAAAAAATATGAATATCTATATAAAGAAAAAAGTTTGAAAATTATATAAAGGTAGTTAACGGTACACATGACAGGAATACGTGGAGAAGTATGAGGGAGGCCTATGTCCAGCAGTGCACGACAACGGCTGTTAAAGTAAGTAAGAATGTTACAAATACGAAATTTAAAATATTTCTAAATCGTATATTGTAATAAAAAAAAGATAAAATATTATTTTTAACAGATTATTCATTATGTTTGTTTCATTAAATTCTGATGTACATGGTTCTGATTTAAAATATTCAAAAGAAAATATTATTGATAGGTAACATTAAAATAAATAGCATAAACATACACATATGATTTTACAAAGATCATTAAGTCAGTTCCGTCAGGTGGAGTAAGCTGACACGAGCAAGGGATGTTCGTAAAACAGGTCGTGTAGGAGTCGTGTTAATTATCCGTTATATTCTCCTAACATTTCTCAACGGATAGTTCCGAAATAAATGTCCCATTCGTCTATACCTCCTTCTAGAATGAGAAAATGTATATATCTAAATGGTAAATTGCGTAATTCTCCGATAACCAGAACGATTCGACACTTCAATGAGGTAACAACAATTAAAAATAGAAGCGCTGTGTAATGTGCTGTAAAGATTGCTAAATTTATTTATAACCAATTCATTTTGCATGAAAATGTACGGTAAGAACGAAATTTACGGCAGGAATAGTCACTAGTTTCGCGTCTCTATAAAATATGCGTAAAAAGTAGTACATATTCAATTGACGGGTCTACGAAAGCCAAGTATGTGTATATATGTGAACCCGCACACAGTGGATAGAATAGCACTCCCAACAAGTGATGCGAGGTATTCTCGTGGAAAGTCAGTTTCGGGAAGGGTATTCCCAAAGATGCAACAAATATACAGAAGGCAGAAGAAAGGCCACGTAAAGCATTCGGCCCATTTGCAAATTGGACCGCTCGGCTGTATGCAAGTTGCGGTGCCGGTCTTTACTTTACGGGGATTAAAGGGAAATTTGGCACAAAATCTACTCATTAGCTATTACTCGTAATATTCTCCTACATAAAATTATTATGAATACAAGTTTTACGGACCCCTGAACCGAACTAAAATAAACAGATACCCGATGCATGTACGAAAGGTTAAGCCATATATTTGTAGTCGTATCAGATACCTATAATACTGTGAACAAAAAAATAAGATGAATTTGTTAATACAAAGAAAAATCATTATTTATTCTTAAAAACCAATTTCATCGACATCAAACGCTTTTCCAATCCTGAAAATAGTCAGAGATGACTTTTCCGGGATGGCCTACAATACTTTCTTCGATTCGGCTTTTATCTCCTCAATCGAGTTGAAGTTGTGTCATCGGAGCGGTCTTTTAAGTTTGTTGAACAGAAGTCGCACGGAGCTTAATCAGGTGAATACGGTGGTTGTGGGATGATATGGGTCGAGTTATTGAAGAATTATTTGTACATAGGTAGGCCTCTTGAGGAGAAAAGCTTCATGTAAACGACGCATAATTTCAAATAATATGCCTAGACAATCTCATGAAGTCAGAGCTGCAACAGCTATGACTGTGCCATACCGAAACTCCAGGGTTCGATTACCGGTGACGACAGTGTGATTCTCACTGTCTGTGGTCTGGTGAAGAAATCACGTGACAAAAATATTAACAATATAGCTAAGGGAAGGTAACACCGACATAAAATTCTCCAGAGAAGGCAAGGGGATACCACTCTGGATATTTTTCCCCAGGTCATCACCATAAGGCCTACTCAAGGGTGATAGTCAACGTTAGGGAGACCTGACAAGACACAGAGAGAAGAAGATAATAGCTATACCCTTTACATCGATTTGGCTCAAGCTGTAATAATTTTAGGAACTATTCAACAAAATAATCATAATAATAATACTACCAACAAACAAAAAAATGTTCATAATAAAATAGAGCCCTCGAAGAATAAATGTAAAATTCACAGTTAACACGAAAGAAAACGTCTGTTTTCTAGAAGTTTTAATATAATTTATGGGAATGACTTATTTCGCCTTTATAAGGCATTATAAAAAATTCACCTTAATGTTTGAGGACAGTAATATGAACCGTTTATGTGTTCTTTTAAAATTAAAAATAGGAACGGAATAAATGCATTGGGTCAGAATGTGAGTGTAAATAAAAGTTATCGTGTGGAAATTGACAAACGGCGGCGTTAAACAAACGGACAATAAAGCTAGAAGCGGGCCCACGATCATAGATCACTCACGGGATACGAAATAAATAACCTTGAAGCACTCTCCTTTGTTACCCAATAGAATCCATTTGAGGTAATTTAGAAGAAATCCGGCACCCAGAGGGCGAGACCCGGCTGGCCGGAATACCAAGTCTAATGTCACATGTGTTCTCACGGCGGCTCCGACCGAGCGCACTAATAATGTATGAAGTGCAAAAGCCCCCGAGACGGCGCCGAACACACCCGAATCTACGGATTCCTTCTGCTCCTCTGCTCCCCTGTTCCCTTGCCCGCGTGCTCTTCTACCCTCAGCCCGGCTACAAAATAGATACTTACATCACTATTATTTATTATGTAATCACTTTTTACCCGGTGCGAATATTTTGCAAACGAAAACACATTTTTAACAAAACAACAAACCATTTATCAATGAAGGCGAAAACGGCCGTTCACAATGGAGTTCTGGCTCCAACGTTTATGAATGGAAGTGAACCATGGAATTTGCAGAAAAAGAACGAGAGCACAATAAAAGCGGTATTGATAATCCCTTAGACGTATGCGTGCAAAACGATGTATGATAATTTTTCAAAGGATGATATCAGGAAGGAACGAAGAGCAGAAGAAAGTATTATAAATAAAATTAAAAAAGGATCACGTTGGTTTGGACACGTGGAACGCACGGATGAGGAAATAATGATTAAGAATGATTACGTTAACGATGTGAATGAATTGTAGGGTCGAGGAAAACACGGCATGACTAAAATAAACCAATTTAAAAGGGGTATTTTAGTCATGCCGTGACAGAAAATCAATCATATAATAATAAAAATCACTAAGAAGAATGTGCGGGAAAACGTTGTACGATAGAATACCGAACGGTGAAATAAGAAAGAAATGTAAGGCAGATGACTGCATCATTGATAAAATTAAAAAAGGATCCCTGAGATGGTTTGGACATATGGAACGAATGGATGAGATTAGAATGTTTAAAAAGTTGTGCACATGCAGCGTGAGTGGAAAAAAAAAGCTGAGGACGACCGAGGAAAACATTGCATGACCAAATTAATCAATTACTAAAAGGCGGTCACATTCGAAGTCGGAATATTCGACGTGCGTGCATGGTACGATGTATGAATGTAGAGGAAGCCCAAGAGATATGCCAGGACAGAGCATTGTGGCGATCCATCTTCTCTGCCTATCCCTCCAGATGGCGTGATGGTTAGTTAGTTAGTTAGTTAGTAAAAGGTCGGCCATGTTATAGAAGTCGGAAAAATCGACGTACGCATACTCGTATGTCTCGCTGTATGAATGTGGAGGAATCTAGAGAGGTGTGTGATGACAGAGCAGTGTGGCGGTCCATTCTCTCAGCCTGGCCATTCGGAGAAACGGCTTGATGGTTTGTTTTTATTTAAAAAAAATGTAAAATATTTTGATAAGAAAGAAATTTCCTGAAACGGTAACCGGTTCAAGCAGTGAACTTCGTGATTCAAGCCATCGAATTTTCAAATTTGTAAAGCGTGTCAATTGGAAAACACATTCCCATCAAGAATAAATTAGTTGTAAACAATGTTTAATTGCGGGCACAATCTATTATTTTATGCACGAAACGCTAATAAAAATGCTACATTATTCCGCCTCGTAGACACAGTAGGATTTGAGCATAATATAAACGTACATTTGCAGCTAAATATGACGTGAAGGTAGACGACCTGACCACTGGACCCAACGCAAGCAAAATGACATGATTATGTCACACAAAACTGTGTTAAATCAATCGATACAAACAGTAAGAGTCAATTATTAAAACTCCATTCGTAATTTAGTCGTTTTTTCGTTCAATGCCAGATTAAAAACAATAAATTTGTTTATTGATATTTTATAAGTAAACAAAATAATGAAAAGGGTCATCAAGTTGGTTTGGATACATGAAAATAATGAATGAAGACAAAATGGTGAAGAAAGTACATGTTACATAGAAAGTACAATTAGCTATCTATCACATGGCACGAGAATCAATATGATAGCTATAATAAATACCCTTTACATCGATTTGGTTCATGCTGTCATGATGTAAAGAGCGATTCAACAAAATAATAATAATAATAATAAACGACGTAAACTAGAAATATAGATATAACTAGGAAGACCAAAAAAAACGTGTCATGATCAAATCAATCGAATATTAAATGTCGGCCACGTAGGGAATCGAAGAAATCGACGTGTGTGCATGCCAGGATGTATGAATGTAGAGGAACCGACAGAATTATGTCATGACAGAACGATGTGCCGGTCCATTATTTCCGTCTACCACTCCGGGGAGACGGCGTGATGGTTAGTTAGTTAGTTGGTAATTAAACAACTACGTTTAGAAATAACAAAAATAAACAAGAATACAAACAAACCACCACGCCACCACGCCGTTTCCTCGCAGGGGTAGGCAGAGATGATGGATCGCCACACTACTCTATCCTGACACACCTTTCTAGATTCCTCCACATTCATACAGCGAGTCATACACGCACGTTGATTCTTCAGACTTCTATCATGACAAACCTTTAAAATTTTATTTTATATACCTTTAAAATTATATTTGGTCTTGCCATGTTTTCATCGGTCTACCTTGACTCCATACTCCATGTATTCTTTAACGTATACTTTCTTAACCATTCTTTCGCCATCCATGCACTTCATATGTCCGAACCAACGCAGCGATCCGTTCATAATTTTGTTCATAATACCTTCTTCCGCTCTACATTCCTTAATAAAAAAACACGATAATAAAATTGTATACATTAAACCTTAAGTCTGTTATCGCGATAGATATTAAAAAAATATAAATATTTCTAGAAATACTCACGAAAGCCGATTACGTTATGAGTAAGTAGGTACATAATATCATAAAAAAATAAAACATTGCGTGATAGCAAAACTGACGGACAGATGCACTATTAGAAGTCCAATGGCATTATGAAATGGGAGAAAAGTAAAATTTCTCTATTAACGTGATGGGTTCTCGTTGAGGGGTGGGACAGGTATCGCCTATCGCCCTGACTGACGTGACGGGCTAAATGCTCGCGAGCGGGGCGGGGCAAGGCGGGGACCGGGGATGGCGGGCGACGGCGCAAGGCACGCCGCGGCACGGCAGGGTGATCAACAACGACCAAACACAAAGGTTACATCTTCATCCCACCGCCGACTGACGCTGCCGAGGCGAACTTAAGAAAAATCACTAATAATAGTAATAACATATGCTATACATAAGACGGCAGAACTAAAACGAAGAATCGGACTAAGTTGGTCTGTCTTTGGGAAACTGGGATACATATTAAAAAAAATAAAAAAAACACCCATCAACTTGAAGAGGAAAGTATATGAAGCTTGTGTTCTGCCAGTAAGTACATATGGTCTTGAAACTGGCACTCTGACAAAGCACAGTGCAGAGAGACTAAGAGGCATGCAGCGAGCGATGAAGAGAGCCATGCTAGGCCTGTCCCTTAGAGATATAGTCAGCAACGAAACGGTGAGGGACAAAACAAGAGTCACAGACGTGATCCACCAGGTGACGAATTTAAAATGGAAATGGGCAGGGCATGTCGCTAGAGCTGCAGACAAAAGATGGACCAAAATACTGCTGAATGGGAGACCGAGAGACACGAGAAGAAGAGTAGGAAGACCACAAATAAGGTGGAGGGATGTCCTGGAACGATACGCTGGGGTGCTATGGATGCAGACTGCGCAGGAGAGATCGACATGGAGGGACATGGAGGAGGCTTTCGTCCAAGAGTGGACGGCGATAAGCTGAAGATACATAATGTAAGAGTCAATTATTTTACATTAGAAAAATGCTTCATAACTTAAACTTTATATTATTTTAATAAAAATAATACAGGAGGGTCCGATATTCTGCGGGATACCCGCTTGTACAGCGCGGGTCAAAGCTGTGTACGTCCCTAGTCTAAAAAATAATACAAAATAAAATCTTGAATGAAACAACATTTAAATTATTTTAGATAAATGGCCTTTACATTATAGAATATCGTAATTCAGACTTTAAAAAATAATACACTGTTTTTTCTTTCTTCATTCATTATTTTCATGTGCCCGAACCATCTTAATGACCCTTGTATGTGCGTGCACGACACGATGTATAAATGTAGAGGAATCGAGAGAAATATGTTAGGAAACTGTGTTTCGGTCCAATTTTTTTGTCAACCCTTTCAAGGAGACGACCTGATGGTTAATTCGTTTTTTTTAAATACACAGAAAATGTGAAAAATCAAAGTTTTAATTAAAAATAAATCAATCAACTAATGTGAAAATTACAACACAATGTAAAATCTACGAAATTTAAAAACTAGAAGTTTTTTAAAGAGGTGGTTTTTATGGATGGTGGTAAACACCGCGTTTGATGGTACACGAGAGTAGAACGTAACATTGTATTGTGTGTAATGATTCTGAGAAGACAATTTTCCTCGCGGCGCCGTTTCTGTGCCCCGGTGCGGCCGCCCCCCGGCCCCGGATACCCCATTGCGTGCCCCCGACTAATAAGCTTTCCCCGGATTCGGAATAATTTACGCCGTTAATCGTCCGTATTCGTTATAACAAATATAACGAACAGTTACATGAGCCAATTATTTCGAGATCCAGTTCTGGCTGCAGCACGGAAACCGATGCTAATACTCCGGCCGTGTGGTATCGGGGCAGACTCCCGTCCGTAGTATTCCCGTTTCCATACATTTCGATGGAGAATTAATTCCTAGCCGATATTAAAACGACAATTGCCGGCGGAGCAGAACTCACTAATCGTCGTTTTGGGTTTTTAATTGCGAAAGTATTGATATTAGTGAATACAGTTTCAACAAATAGATCAATACATCTGTTCGTGAGCTGGAGTAACGGTAAAACCACGGTTCCCGTGTATACGGTACTACACACAGCTCGCCACTTACAATTGGCTGATTACAGACTTACAGCAGAGAGCTATGCGTGAATGCATTTCACAGTTATGTAATTCATCCAGTTACCTTTTGATAAGGTTGAACGCGGTATTTATATACGGTCCAACTGACAAAGTTTGATGGCTATAACTAGCGACTTTAAATCATTTGATGGCATTGCCAACTCGGATGAGAGTAATCTTCGCGTCACGATCGCATTGTTTCTGTGAGGTACTATTAATATCTATCTTGTCGACGAATAATTATTTTCGTAGGTCATGTGTCAACGCACATTTCAAGATTCATAAATCATGTTGCTAAATAATTAGTGTTAGCCTCGTTACTACCGATACGAGATAGTTAAACATTCTCAACAAACAGGGTATCCGGGGAAGTGGTCCGACAGGGACACGCAACACCCATCAGCTCTCAGTCATCGCACCATAACACGGACGCGTGGAATATCGGACGCACGGAGGCTGTCAGATACAAGACTGGTGATTGAATTAAACATGGACACCAAACAGGCCAGCGATATTACGCAGAATTATGGTTAAATCCATGTGAATGCACGATCCATTTTGCAATTGAAATTATTATAATAACATTCTGCGATATGATGAATTTAGATCGTGGGTCAATTAAAAAACACGTCATTTATCATTTTTCACTTGTGAATGATTAATTCGTTTTGTTTGAGAAATATTATTAAGTAAAAAACATGATAATGCCAGGGTAGCAAACAAGAAAATACATTCATCGTGAGCTTGGCTTGTCATACTTAAAGCCAAAAATCAAGATAACCGAAAAAACTCTTTAATTTTTGTTTATTTTTTGTAGTATAGAAATGATGTAGGTGGAACATTATAGAATCCTTTTTTTATTTGCGACGAGCATGTTTGAAATAGAGCTCAAGAAAAGTGGGGTAGAAACGTTCACCCCGGGAATAGAGGCACTAGGTGTTACGTAACCTATCTGCTAATAGAATTAAGATAGTCCAATTAACTCCCAACGACTGCAGAACATAATGAAAGGGGTGCGGAGTGAAGTGGGGAATTGCGTATGAAACTACACCCCAAACTGTATTTTGGGATTGTGGCGCTGAAATTTTGATAACTCCTTTAAGTACACGTCCCCCATTTGGGCTCCTTAAAGAAGGATAAAGTTCTCCCGGGCCCCGAGTTGCTAAGCACAGAGCCCCGAACTCGGAGCGCGAACTGGAGACGCGACTACAATAGGTAACTCCGCCGCACTCTCGATTCCGAAGTTCCCGACTTTAAAATCGCGCCTCTTCTATTATCGCGGGTGTTATCACTTCACAATACACAATAGGATGCACGGATAACTCTCGCCATTGACAATACAAGGGAAGATCAGCGACAGCTCAAGAATATCGCTCCTGCTAACCGTACATTACCGTAATATAAAACAAAAATGGTTCGGGACAAAAGATAATACCCACTTATGTGTATAGCGAATAGATCTGCACCTGAGAGGAACAGGAAGTTTTCTTCATAGCCTTCATGATTTCGAATGTAATAGCGTAGTTATAATAATACGATAAAAAAAAAACTTCGCCCTTCAAACATTTGATAATGCCTTAGAAGGGGAAACATGTCATCCCCCAAAAAATATAATAAAACTTCTAGAAAAACGTAAGTTTTTTCATTCGTATTAATTATTTAATGTGGAGTTTTACATCATTGTTCAAAAAACAATAAATAAGTAATAGCGTAGAGTTATTTTATGTAGCTTAAAGGGAAGAACTAAAAAATAAATAAAATAAAATAAAACTTCACGCCGTTTCTCTGTAGGGGAATACAAAGATAATGGACCGCCACACTACTCTATCCTGGCACATTCTCTAGTTTCCTCCACATTCATACAGCGAGTCATACACGCACGTCGATTCTTCCGACTTCTAACATGATCAACCTTTAAAATTTGATTAATTTGGTCATGCCATATTTTCCTCGGTCTGCCTCGACTCCGTACTCCATTTACATCATTAATGTATACTTTCTTAACCACTCCATACATGCGCTCCGTATGTCAGCGATCCTTTCATAATTTTGTTCATAATACCTTTTTCCGCTCTACATTCCTTTCTTATATCAGCATTTGAGATTCTGTCGTATATCGTTCTACCACACATACGTCTTAGGGACCTCATTTCTGCTGCAATTATTCTGCTCTCATCCTTCTGCCAGTTCCACGCTTCACTTCCATACATTAGGGTTGGGACCAGAATTCCAAAAAAATATATAATGTGGTCAATATAAGATATATGTGTAGTCGAAAATACTCCGCATGATGTTATTTCAGTAAACTAATTTTAAAAAATACTGGATAAACAACGCATGCCCAAATCTAAAAATAATAAGCACATTAGCTTTTAGTGATTATTAATTTACCTGACACAAGAGCACGAAAACTAGAAAATTTAACTCTAAAGGCAAAATGATGTTAGCCCCGCTTCATAAAACCCACCATATGGTGTGCACTGTCAGCCTCGAACCCTCCGGGGGAGACAATTTTCATTTTATAACCGGCGGCTCCCGAATACTCGGTTACCGCCTCACGGCTACGAATGATCGCACGATCTATCATATATATTATACAATGAATTAAATGATAGATACTAGATTATAGCTTTATTAAATATTAAGATTACGGGGAATAATCGGATTTTAATTTAATCATCAAGTACGTGATATGTATCAAACAGTTAACGCCCGCATGCTTCGAAAGAGTGTCGTTAATAATGATAGATACATATTTTTTATCTTTCAAACCCAAATTTTAATTTCTAAACGATCGCAAATATCAAATGCAGCGAGTATTTTTAGATTTAAAACACGTCTCAGGGTGCCCTTGAGGTGATTACATCGCGAAAACTGCGCTATAAAACCTTAATATATAATGCTTAAAATCCAATCTTCATAGATAGCGCTAGTGTGTAGATTGAAACTAACATGTGAAGTTTGGTGTTACAGATTAACATATAAACAACTTCCAAAAAATTGGCAGACATGGTGGTCATAAGAAAAGGTGGAATGGGGAATGTTGTATTACATAAAGCGTGCGCTTAACCCAACCAATGACAGGTAATAAGTTCTGTAAACACCTCGATCACCATATTCTGTTTCCAATTTTCATCTTCGTCTCTATTGAGATACAATTAATCCTTGCGCTATAAAAGTTAGAAAATTATTATTGTAGAGAACTATTACGTGATTCGAGATTAATAATAAAATAAATTATCGGGAAAAATCGACCAGCGCGCATACTACGATTTTTTAATGTAGATAAAGCTCGAGAGGTATATCAGGACAGATTAGTATGACGGACCATCCTCTATGCCTACCCCTTCGTAAAAAACGGCGTGATGTTTAGTTAGTTATAAATTACTAATCGTAAAGTCGCTTTTCTGGTTGGATAGACTATGAGAATATACCGACACACTTTTCTTTCCTGACACACTTATCTAGACTCTGCTGACTTCACATCTTATGTTTTCTATATATTTACTAATTAGACGTAAATTCTATATATTCATTCCTTATATGTAAATCGACAAATTATTTTATTACAATGACTGGGTACGTTTTGCATTATTATCTAATATATCAAATAGTGAATTTACGTATTACTTTTCCTTCCTCTTCTTCCATCCACTGCAGGAAATGTGCCTCTACCATTTTTCTCCACTTGTCCCTGTTTTGTACTTGACGCATTCAGTTAAATTTCTTGTATAAGTGAATTGTTTTGGTCAATTTGATTGTTGCCGCAGTTTATGATAGTTATTTGTGACACAAAATACGTTTTCACTCTTCTGATGTTAAAATAATACAAGTTTTTTCGTTTTTAAAAATAATTTTGACAGGTGCAAAAATTAATTTTTCATTTGTTCCAATGACAATTTGAATAAATTCTTCAATCAAGTTTTCAAGTTTTTGCTGGTGTTGGATTGTTTTAAGTGCCTAATTAAAATTAAAACAGTGGAATAAAAAATTAAATAAACACAAATGTCCGGATCGTCCAGCTGACGACAAGTGCACCATCTAAAAGAACATTATGTGTTAAATTATTTTTATGTGTTATTTTATTTTATATCATTGTATTTTATATAATTTGTTTTAGATTTATTATGTAGACGTTGAATGATCGAAGTGTGCGCGGGAGATGCCTATTGGTGGCGATGAGGTTCGCAACTCATCACACCGCGTCTCTCGCGTTGGCGAAAAGAGAAGGATGGAGTGCAGCATCGATTAAAGTGTTGCAGTCCATTCTTTCTGCCTACCCTTTCGGGGAAATGGCGTGATGGTTAGTTAGTTAGTTAGTTAGTTAAATTAATTATACTCGTATAGTAGATTTAAAAATGAGATTGAATATTAAAACAGTGTTTTAATCTCTAAAATTAAAACAAGATAGTGAATTTTAAAGATCTTTATCTTTAAAACTGTCGGTGGCAAGTAAAATAAGAAGAAAGTTTCATTTGTAAAAAAGTGTAAAATGTAAAGGTGGAGAGAGGAGAGAACTAAAAGGAAACGCGTCCGCCGAGAATACTTGTCGGGAAGGACGGAGTTAAGCTCCTCCAACCAAAATATTTAACGGTAAATCGAATGGGACTTTGAAATATCGGAGCGCCGGAGCCTCCGCGAGCCCCGGGAGAAGGAATAATGGGGGCGGGCAGTTAGCAGACTCGGAATTACCAATAAACCGGCCGGAAAGAAAAACAATCCGCGGTCTGTAATTCCGACGGAGAAGTTCGGAGGTGCGAGCGGCCGCGGTGTAATATTTATTCGGTAAACAGCGGGGACAAGTTCCGCGGGATAAGATCAACACGCGAGAGGCGGTGTTAGCCAAGAAGGGACCAGTAGGTACAATGGCGATATCGTCATTCTACAACTTTGCTGAAGTCAACGTCGCTCCGAGGGCCCAAGACAAACCCTTAATTATTACTACAGTACACACTAATACCTGCCATATTAATTGGAATTTTCACTTGAAAGGGCGGTAAATTAGAAGTTGTAGCAAAGATATTACTGTGAATTGACTGAGTTTTCTTCGAAAACAATTCGTCTCTCTCTCTTTTCAGCGACTATTATTCGAGAGAAAGATTCTTAACTGTGGAAAACAGTTTCATTACGAGTCGAAACATTACTAAACAAACGACTCAGCGGCATTATATGTTAAAAATACTAATTTAATAAGAAAAACTAACCTACCTCCGAAACATGTAGTGGATAACAATATTATTTTGTAAAATTATATATAAAGTGTTTAAAATTCTCTTCAAATGATTAATAAAAAATCCGATATTTATAATGGGGTAAAATAAAATTACACAATGTTAATAAATGAGATTGATTATGAAAGTATATACATAATAGATATCGTGGAAAACACGTCAAAATCAAATCATTCAAATTTAATGTTGACCATGAAAAGATGTTTGTTGGGTTAGAATAGTGTGGCGTTTGTTTCATACGCCCTACCCTCCGGAGAGTTGACGTAATGGTTATTTATTTAATTTAGACACAAAAGATATAATAATTTGAAATGCCAACCTGCACATATTGGTTTAATGCATATTGTTAATATCAATTGGTATTTTTTTATCCACGTCGACCATTATCAAAATATTGGCGAGTATGATTGTATTGACATTAGAATCTGAGATGACAAACACCGCGGCGTGTCTCTCTCCGCGGAGATGAAGAGATAGTGTCAGTTTCCTTTTTAGCGAGGTCCGGGGTCAGTGTCCGCGCCCGGGGCGGCACATTCCTGGACCGGAAAAACCGGGACGGAGGAAGGAACCACCAGCCGGGATGACAGCTAACACCGATCGGACCAGGACACGGCCGCTGCCGAGTTACATCACATTATGCACTACCGCGTGGACCTTAGCCCAAAGTGCACACATTCAACAGCTCCACTTCAATGGTTAGCCA
The DNA here is from genome assembly GCA_022606425.2 of Lepidostoma basale. NCBI lineage: Eukaryota > Metazoa > Arthropoda > Insecta > Trichoptera > Lepidostomatidae > Lepidostoma > Lepidostoma basale. Next base: position 228,504 of record JAHDVF020000551.1, on the reverse strand, counting down.
TTTATCCAACTTTCAAACGATTGCTAAGTCACAAATTGCCACAGATAACACATCACATCATCGTGTATTGTATGTTGATTAAGCACTGATGATTTTATTCGGTAATTTTTTTCTTATATTCTCTTCAAAGGCTCTGTGTTTATTTTAATAGCACTTCTAAGTTTTTATGTATTGAAGCCTATTCGTCTTCTAAACGATGTGCCATTCGAGATAAATCTCTTTAGATGCAGCTATAGCGAATTTGTGAATACCCTTATGATAAGAGCAACAAAGAGGTAATTGACATATTTCAATTCTAATGGTTCTATGGGTATTTCCTTTGGTGTTCTTTTTTTACAGGCATTGCATCGATTTGGGTTGCACTGTAATTATGTAAAAAATTATTCAACAAAATAATAATATTTTCGGTGATTTCAATGTATAGACAGACCGATGATCTGAAGAGGATTGCTGGACATAGATGGATAGGAGCGGCAATGGACAGGGGACGGTGGCGGGCTTTGGGAGAGGCCTACATTCAGCTGACATCCAATTATTGAAGGTTTTTTAGTCAGGATTTCCTTCATCTTCAGACACTTTGTTTTCCTTACATTTAACCTTGAACAATCAATTGCAGCAAATTAATTGTCTTGATTCTCAAAACGTGCCCGAAGTATAAAATTAAAGATTCCTGCGTTTTACCGTCATAATAATTTATCTTTCTTTCTTTTGCGTTGCTGTACTTCTTCAATTGCGACGCTTTCTGTCCACAATACGCACAAAAAATTAAATTGAGAAAACAAACTACTGGATTAAAGAGAGATTATAGTTGAGTAAATAAAAGTGACAAACGAAACGATCATGACATAACATACTCTTTTGAAACTGCTTTAAATTTGGGAAGAACCAGTTTAGGGCAGCGTCATGCACTTGCAATGAGAATTACCAAGTACTCTCGGTATATACCGGCGATGGCCGCGTTGAATTGAAAAGAAGACGATCAAGTACGAAAGGCGGTCGACGACCCGCGAAACATTGTGCACTGTTCCAAAAGACACATAAAAACCGAGCAATCTTTGATGACATCAATTTAACTAGAAAACCTGGCCGCTTAGTTTCTCAGATCTTTTTTGATAGATCGCTAAGATTAGACGAATATTCTTTCAAACGTTATTTTAATGTATTCTTTTGTATTATGCCATCACATTGAAACTTGAACTATAACAATAAAAAATGTTAAATTAAATAAGTAAAAATTGTGTACATTGAAAATGGTTATGTCATAACCGAAATATGTTTGTAAAAAGTGAAGTAAAGTTTTGTAGTACTACGTGCAGTTATATTTATTCAAATATGAATCCACAACACAAAGTGAAGGCGAATATAGAAGAAAATAAATATGTTCCAATCGTATGAATTGGTTTGCAGCAAGTCTAACATCTTGACAGATTCTTGGGAACCCACCAGAGCCTTAAATGTGATAGTTTCCAGTTGCTTTCCATATTTGTGTATATAACAGGTTATTTGATCGCAATTATTGTAGATAAACCATTTTTAAGCCACTGATGACATGTGATAAGTAGTTAGCCTATCGCCATTTTTAATGACACGTGAATCCTACCAAACCAAAGACAGCATGAGACTTATTTTTCACACAGTCGTTGCCAGGAATCGAACCCGGTACCTTCAGTGTGGCAGTCATAGCTGTTGCCACTCTGCCACGAAGGCCACCTTAAAAATGTACATTCATAATATAGAACATATATTACGAAAGTAAAATACTTCCGTAAAATGGGCAAATACGAGTCCCCAAATATAGGTAAAGTAGATGTCACTCGCAAATTACGCTATAAAACAATGCCACGACGGAGCAAAACATTTATTTTGAAGTTGGCAAGGTGAACAATCGGCGCTTTGTGCCGTCTTGCGAAATAGCTTCCCACAATAAAATAGACAACCGAGGAAATCTTACGAAACTCTTTTACCCAATAAACGGTTGTTGGCCAACAAAAGAGTCATTTTTAGTAGCGCGATAATCAAATTCTAGCCCGTAAAACATATCGAATTCGGGAGAAAGATGAACCTTATTCCGCTGAGTGAAACTTTAAAATTTTCTGAGTGGCTAAGGTAATATATAGATGAGAGCGAAATGTTGTTAAACTAACAGTGCGCGGTTATAGTTTAAGGCTAACGGGAAAATACGGAGCGAACGCATAATATATTGTAATAACGTATGGCAATCTCGGAAGGTTTACTATCCATTGTCAACGGTCCGGAACATTCATCAAACCAGCGGCAGAAGTTCCTTTACCCGCGTGTATCGAGCATTGTGCAAGAGGTCGCGACAACACGACTTCCACTACTCTCGGCGCACTAATGATGCCCGCAGATCTACGCTTGTGTCAACTCTCTTTCATTCACAAATCCCGTTCGTTAAATGTAACAAGCTGCGATGAATATTCGACGCAATAAACACTAAACAAAGAACGCTGCCGAGTGTATGAATAATCTAAAATACGTGCATACTCGTACAATAGCGAGAGGCAAGTATTGGCCGGTCAATAAAGATATTAACCGTAAGCAGGATAGAGTACCGCGGTCCATTGCTATCGGTTAGCAGAGCAGCCGTGACACGGTCTCGATCTCTGCAGGAGTCGTTGACCGCCTCGAGAGCCTATTAGGCATTAGATGACAATGCGGAACAAGACACGCGAGAGAACCCCGCTAATGTGGATCATAAAAAAAGTATAACTGATTGACGTTGCCAAATGTAACCGTTACGTTGAACAAAATACACTTGAAAAACTGTAAGCAAAGAGCAAAAAAATATAACTCGGTACCATGTTCTAATGAAGTGATAATAGTCGACATTGTTGGCAACACGGCTATCTTAGCTGGTTAAGCACTGGAATAATATTCCGCCGATGTGAAGAACGTCCAAATGCGTAATAGCAAAAATATTTAAAGTCAAATTTGAAAATATGTAAGAAAATAATGCATAAGGTCTTCATTAATAATGCATGACCTTCGCGGCATTAGTAAGAGCCATGATTGCCACACCGAAGATCCCTAATGCGATTCTCGGCGATGACAGTGTGATTCTCACATTGTTATTGGTCTTGTATAGAATTCATATGACAGTAAAACGGCGATAGATTAGCTAACTATCACATGTCATGAGAATCAATACAAAAGTTAAAACAAATTTTAAAACGGTTCTTACGGGGCGAGAGGGTGACCCATTTAGGCCTCTCTATTACCCCGGAGACGATGGTAGGTTTACCGTCTTGTGCGGGAGACTAAGGGAAGGTTCCTTATCTGTGTGGTAAAACAGGTGGAACGATGTTTTTCCCCTGCCTGAGGCGAAGAATGAGTTCAACGTGGATCAAACTGGACCATCACCTCGTCCAGATGCTCTCGGGCCACGCCAACTTCTGAGCCAGGCTCTACGATCTTAAACTGGTGTCAGACCCGGAGTGCGTGTGCGGCGGGGGACTCTAGTCGGCCCACCATATCCTTTGGGAGTGTCGTCTCGTGGAGAGCGCAAGAGACAGAATGATCGAGTGTTCAACGTTTTCTCTCCCATCCCACACTCTGTCGCACCCTCACCATATATGTCTGAAATAATTTTATGGTAGGCCTTAAAATCATGTACCATATTTTGCTCTGTTTTGTGAGATTGGGACATAGAAGTGAATTGAACTTAATCTAGATTAAATGTGGCCTGGAGACCCTTTTGCTATTTTTTCTGGAATGGTGCATTCCCCAGTTAATGTTAGTCCCGCGTGAATGCGGGCGGGCCTATGGATTGTAAGAGCGAAGCTGAAGAAAGGGCGCCGCTGCGACCTATAACCCCTTCGGGTAAGCAGTGGGTAACGTTCTATGTATACAAGAAAAAAAAAGACTGAGGATAACGTGGCATAATCAAATCAATAAAATATTCAATGTCGACAATGTGAGGTGTCAGAGAAATCCATATGCGTGCATTATACGATGTATGAATGTTGACGAAGAAAAAATAATATGAATAGCTAGTTAAAAAAAATAATGGTAAAAACTCAAGTTGTTTATTGCTTAATTAAATACAGTAATTGGGTTCAAACGACCTGTTGTGTACATATAAAAAAATATAGCAAACACTAGATGCTTCATTATAAAAGTAAGCCGTTTACCGTTATACATGTAAGTTTGGATGTATATAGAGACACAAGAAGTAATGGTCAACAGGAAGGCGGCGAAGCAATGAACTTGACCGCGGTGTCAGCCCGTCTGCAGTCAGCAGTCAAGCGCGGTACGAATTTTGGGAATACCACCTGTTCACTATTGCGTTACTCGGTTTACTATCACGACATGTATATTAAAATCTGGTTACTTCCATCGTGTCAAGCGAACGCGAGCGAATAATATAGCACTTGTTTCATACAGCACGAAACATAGTTTTTTTTTTAATGGAAAAATTACTCGATTGGTGTAAAAACATACACGTTAATGATTACTGGCACATTATAACTAAGCGTTTTCGCAAATACCGTGTAATATATCAATAATTTTTTTATTGTTTCTTGAACAATGATGTAAAACTCCATATTAAATAAAAAATACGAATGAAAACGTCTGTATTCTAAAAGTTTTATGATAATTTAAGGGATGACACGTTTCTTCTTGCTAAGGCAAATCAAATGTCATTATCAAACGCCATGTAAAGGCATATATAATGCCTAAGCAAGGCGAAACATGTGTTTCTCATAAAATATAAAAAACTTCTAGAAAACAGACTATATTGCTTTTTTTAAATATATTAATATTAATTTACTTAGGAAATTGAAAAACTTTGTTTAATCCACTATTTAATAAAAAATATTAAACAACGCGACATGTTTTGGAGGATACCTCCATCTTCAGGTGTAAAAATATAATATTATATTTTTACACCTGAAGATGGAGGTATCCTCCGAAACATTTTGTGTTTTTTTAATATATTTTTTTTAATAGTGGATTAAACAAAGTTTTTCAATTTCCTAAGGATACTCGTATTACGATGGAATAGCACAGTGTTCATGCCTTAGCGTTCAATAAGTTAAACATATATATTTTTTTAATTTCAAAAATTCAAAAACAACAATAATTTCCAAACTCTTATATGATAAATATTATAACTGTATGTAAATGCATATCTTCTTCTTCTTTTGTATAAAAATGAACGCCTGTGTTATCGTACATCCGATTGGGTTGAAACTTTGTACAATTATTGCTGGTAATATTGAGGTTTCAACTGACATCCTATGGAGCCGATGAAAAATATTCGAAAGGGGCATTGCAACGTATGCCGGGCATTGGTTATTATTTAATATAAACAAAATAATCTTCCAAAAGCAAAGATCCGTAAAGCGCGCGTGGATGCGAATAAGCGATTCTCACAATACCGTACGAGATACAATAGATGTATTTAAAGCGATTCCAAAGCAAACAGCAATCCAATCAATCCACTCATTATTTGCTATGAAAACAAGAGGAGCGCGGAATCGCTTATTCGGCGGCCATTATAAATTTTCCAATCAAGTAAAACACTTAACCGACCGGTAATCGGATGCCGGCACTTTTTCCTCAGCAAACATTTCGGGTATTAATAACAATTTGATCGGAAAAAGTTGCAGTGCGGCGGAAAGTCAAGGGTGGATAGTGGATAAACCCGGGATTAGAGAGCCCTCTCTGCGTCTCGCCGGGATCCATTTCTTCATATTAGGCGCGGGCGGATGCGGCGGCGAAGGGAGCGCGGGGGCTCAAACGGAAAACCGACGATGTTTTCATCGCTTTCAAACGAATTACATAAAATACCGTTTCGGCAGCGGCCGGGAACCTCCATCCGTGTCAAAGATCAGACTTCCAAAGGATCGAGAGGTGTTCATAAATCACTCCGCGGAATTAACTCGTTAAATACTACCTGCCCGTGTAATTTACTGAATCAAATCTAATTTATACCCATTACTCGCATACGTATTCAAGATAAAAAAATCAAGCGAAGCGTACGCGCCATATGGACGATATGTAATGTATAGTAATAACAGGTACACTGCAGACTTTTTATAAAAGAACTCTAAATAATATGTTTTGAAACGAATTCCCACACCCGCCAAATGTTCGTGTAAACTAATTTAATGTGTAAGAATGCGATATTTCTTTCGTCTCGGCGCTACATCCCGGTGGGGGATTTGACCTCCTCCACAACAGTCTTCCACTGTCTTCCACTGGATGCTGTCTCTTTATTCTCCAAATCTTTGTGAGTTTTTGCGTAAGTCGGTGTTCATTCCCATGTCCTAAATGTTATAAATAATATCTTCCACGCTCCGCGTTCTGCATTTGTCTCATCTGTCCTTTGCTTTCCTTGGACTTGGATCTTCTGGCTTACAGAGGTTCAGCTCACGTGACTATTCCTCTTACGTCTGATGGGAGCATTGTTGGAACGTGATTTGGTGGGTTGTTGATTAATGGGGGGTCATGATTTATGTGGCCCGGAGTGTTCCTCTGAAGGAGGATCGATTTTGGGCGCTTGTGGCGGCTGGAGGTGGTTGGGTCGTAATTTGAGGTATTTTATTGTGGGGTTAGGATGCGAAGAGAACCCCACTGTAAAAACGTTTGGCAAGTTCCAGAATGAATTCATCTATCATCGGGATTCACTGCAATGAGCCTGTATGTAAATTCTCTCAATACTACTATTAATGTATTTTATAAAACTTATATTTACGGCGGGAAATAAAGGGAAAAAAGGTAGATTAAATGTGGCCTGGGTCCTTCTTGATTTGAAATAATATATTTATTAAGACATTTTAATTTTTTTTATTATTTATATTTAAAATAAAATAAAAACACTCCACTTAGTTTTTATTTTAAATATAAATAATAATAAAAATTAAAATATATTTTTACTAACACAGGTCTCGCGTGGACGAAGAACGAGTCTAAATGATTGAAAGAGTAAGAAAGAGTAAATGACGAAAGGCGTAAATAACGCCTATAACAACTTTGGGTAAGCGGAGGGTATCCTCTATGTTCATTGGAAAGCCAGAGTTCCTACCTGATACGAACAACATTACCTGCGACGCAGATTGCGAGGTCGGTACATTAGACATACAATTAAATATGAGATGATAAGATTGTAAAAAGGTAGAGGAGATAGTGCGGGCGATAAGGATAATTGAGCAGAGCGGTTCACTCTCCGATTTGGCTGGGCGCAATCTGATTAAGTACCCCCGCAAGAGGGCTGATTGTAGCCCGGTTACCGTTACGGCAACGTGGCCGCCTCGCGAGGGGGAACATCCAAAACAAACATCGGAGCGATAAATTTACGAGCATCGCCCACACCGCGCCGGCCACCCTATACCACATAACGAAAAGGCCGACCCGATTATTTATCGCGAACTATTAAAACAAAGACCCCTTTTGCAGGTGTGATATATCAGAATAACACGGTGAACGTTACTTATGGGTTCGGTTGGAACTGATACCGAGTCAATGTTGCGCCACACGGTCAACATTTACCGAAGAGGATAAAGGTGATTTTTAATTGATAAAACATATGTTTGCATCGTAAGTAAAGTTAAAAAAATAATCACTTATATGATTTGGACATATGGAACGAATGAATGCGAGAAAATGGTTTAAAAAATTTTATACAAACAGTGTGAATGGAAAAAGAAGCCGATTGGAAATAGATTCGAAATCGGAAACATTGATGAGCGTGCGTGATAGGATGTACGAGTCTTTGACGTTTCATATTTAAAAAACATATAATTAATAAATAATTAAATTAAATTAATTTAATTGTTATTTTTTTGCATATTTCTCGAACAGTTACCCGCAGGTAGTGCGGTCAATATCAATATATCTTCTTTTTGTCCTGTCACACCACCTGGAGCATAGGGCCTCAAGGAACCTTCTCCACCGACTCTATCGCGTGCCTGATGCCTAACATCGTCCCAATATGCCTAATATCAATATACGAATATTAATATAAAGGAGCAGCAGTGTGGCGGTCCATCCTTTCTGCCTACAGAGTGATGGTTAGTTAGTTATATATTTCATACTAATTCTTTAATTTGTGTCGTTGGGGATTCATTAGTTAGGTTAGTCAAGCTTGCATGTTCGTTGCACCAGTCGTATACCATTCGTTCTCTTATTAACATTATTGATTGGAGATCCCTTGGTCGGGGCTGGCACGGGACGCTTCCTGAGTTCCTCACGATTAATTGCCAACTTAGTGGCAAGGTCTGCGCGGTAGGGGAGTCACAACGGAGGGAAAGTGCGTAATTCCGGACAATCGAGCGGTACTTGGAATGGGGAAAACTTCAGACTTAAAAATAATTATTTATAAGTTTAACTACACATTTAGTCAAACTGAAGTGGAAATGGGCAGGACATGTCGCCAGACAGAGAATAGATAGACATGGGAGAGAAAAAAGGGGAATGGGGGACCCCAAAAAAGGAAAATGGAGGATGTTTGAAGAAGCCTAAGCCTTCTGCAGAGGAGAGATGGCCAGGGAAAAGATGAAGATACATTTAACTAGATGGATAAAACATCGATTCAATTGATACTATTCACATACTTTGGCCGGAAGGAAGGTGCCTCCATGTGTGGTATTACTATAACACCAGTGCCCCTGGAAATAACATAAAGTCGCCCAAACCTTCCACCACGATGGCAAAGAAAATGATAGATTATATGCCCTTTTTAGAGCCATCTCTACGAAACTTGTTCGACATAGACATGAAGAAGAATGTACAATTTGTCGAAAGAAATTAAAATTGTGAAATGTTCGTATTGGTTTGAAGCGCCATTTAAATTCCGCGAAATTAATAAAGCTTGGCGATAAGGTGTTGAAAAATGGATACATTTATTATAAGTTGATAAAGAAAAAGTGCGAGATATTCAGGGACACGGGCGCGAGACCGCCTAAATAAACCAGGGCGAGAAGGAAGAGAGCGCGCGAAGGAGAGAGAGAGAGAGAGAGAGAGAGAGAAGCAGCTACCCCGTCATATCATCCGAGGGAACCGCCGGCGGTGAAGAATTATCACGAGACACCCTCACCAGATTAGGTCGTACATTATTCAGCCATCACTTGACTTGTACGGCCGCGGTGGACCGGAGGCGAGATTGCCGAAAGCTAATTCCGCAACTGGGAAGGACGCGAGCAAGAGAAACGGATTAATTATTTCGCGGGAATAAAGGAATGCGGAAAGTACTGCACTTGTTACGTATATATAGAACATGAATAAGGAATACACACATCTAAATTTATTACTATAACTAACCATCACGCCGTCTCCCCGAAAGGGTAGGCGGAAAGAATGGACTGCCACACTTTAACCGATGCGGCACTCCATTCTTCTCTTTTCGCCCCGCGGGAGATGCGGTGTGATGGGTTGCTAACCTCTTCGCCACCAATAGGCATCTCCCAGGCACACTTCGAACGTAAAACATCCATTTAATTTTGTCTTCAACATAACAAAATAAAAATAATTTAACACATATTGTTCTTTTTAGATGGTGCACATAAATTATATAAATTGCTCGCTGAGTAAGCTTGTTTTAGATTTAATAAATTAATAAAATCAGTTATTGTAAATAAAAAAATAAAAACAAATTTATTAAATATCTCAAATTATGAATAATCTACAAGTGCAAGGCGGATAGCTTAAAATATAAGAGTACGACAAGAGTGTTATTCTATTCTATATTTACTTTTAAAGTGAAAATGTCTTGGCCTGGAATGCAATGCGAGTATCAGGAGTACATAATAAGATGAGAGCAAACATGAGAAAATCATAAAGCAGAGTGCACCAAAGGCGAGATGCCGTCGACCGCTTGGGTAAAATCGTTGCATCAACGCTAACTATCTCATTAACTCGACTTTGAACAAGTTCTTGGCCACCGCGGGATTGGCCCAAGTTTCTCGGGAAAGAATCTAGCTAGAAGGTCGGGGGGCCAGGGGTCCAGGAGGACGGAGGCGGTAAACAGACATCTTTAATAGCCGAAGGGGTTTCGGCAGACTATTTAATTGGATCTTAACGGGCAATCCCGGGCGAGAGGTGGCTGGCGCGAGCATACCGCGTCATCGGCTACGAAGAATAATCAGGAATAATATTATTTAGGGGGAGAGATTTTCGCAGACGGTGAGAGGGGGATTGAAGGGAATTAAGTAATTGAAATGAAAAATCCTCTGGCGCTTGTAACGTCGAGCATATTCTCGGCATAATGAATATTATTTAAACTGACGAAAGGTTTATGCCAAATAAGCCAGGGAGTATTTACTAGAATAATGTGAGCTTCCTTTCGCAGCGAATAAAAGGTTTCTACTACTAGAAATAAAAGCGTGGAATGTTTTGTAAAAATGCAAATAATCCGAGCGGTGTGTTCTTAGTGAAAATTAAAACCAATACTTTCTTGTAAGAACACGTGCAGGAATAAACACCTCCATTCGCATGCCTTCATTTGCAATAAGCTACATTATTTAAATAAATATAATTATACTTTGTATTACAAAACTTTTTATTTTCAGTGAACACAGACAAGTTTCGGTTACAAGTAACCTTTATCAGTGTACACAATTTAAAAATTGTAAATTAATGCTTTTTTAAAATTGGTTAAAATTGTATTCATTGATAAAGGTTATTTGTAACCGAAATATGTCTGTTTTCAGTGAAAATTAAAAGAGCTGTAATACAAAGTATAATAACTAACTAACTAACTTATCATCACGCCGTCTCCCCGAAAGGGTAGGCAGAAAGAATAGACTGCCACACTTTAACAGATGCGGCACTCCATCCTTCTGTTTTCGCCATCGCGAGAGACGCAGTGTGATGGGTTGCGAACCTCATCGCCACCAATAGGCAACTCCCGCGCACACTTCGACCGTCCAAAGTCCACAAAATAAATCTAAAACTTTCATCATTCTTTTGCCAATTCCTTTATTTAATTATATGAGAAAACATATCATTAAAAAAGGCTCATAAACGTACATAAAACACATTAATACGATTTGTTACGCGATGCAATAAGTGAAGAAGGGAAAGATAAAAAATGATATGGGAAAATGGTATTTTGTGTGGGAACAATCAGTGAAATAATACGACGATATAATTATATTTATTTATATATGAATCCACAACACAAAATAAAGGCGAATATAGAAGAAATAGATTATTTAAGAAGATTGTGGAATAATTCTACAAAAGAAGATTCAAACAGCAATGTTAGATCAAAAGTGTGCATACTAAAGAACCGAAAACATCGATTACCAAAAATATTGAAAAATTCAAAACATATTTTCACGCGGTAGAAGAAAAATTGCGGCGAATTTTCCATAACATTGGATACAAAAGCAATTCATTTTTAATTAACTAACAGGATATTAATTAACCTTAAAGGCCCAAAGATAAGGAGCCATGAAGTAATGTTTTAGCGTGGGGAATTATGGAAGCTCTCTGTTATGATCGAATGTTTTACATAATAAAAGTATTTACATCACAAAAGAAGCAAGCGGCCGGCAGCTGCGGGGACGGGCGGGCCTAACGTTTAGAAGAGCAAACAAAAAAACGCAATTTAACGGAAATTATGAATACTTGAAGGAAAATATTTGCAGATGTCAAGAAAGTGAAATTTCATTTCACGGAAGGTGTTAGGCACACACACTAATTGATATACATAACTAGGGGCGTCGCTCAATACGTTAATGACTAGGTATACTAACTATGTAGGAAGTGAATTAGTCGTTATTTCATTTCCATTCAAATATTTGTTATGTTATAACACACTTAATAGAGAGGTACATGGAATGGTGTCATAATTAAGAATAACTTTACATCTAGGCAATACAGAAAAGTCATCATCATCATCATCATCATCGGTTGTCCCTCGTGTCCGAGGAAGACTGTCCTTCACGGTTGTGGGTTTGCATGTGGCTGAAGAGCCCGATCCTGGACCCACATATTCTGGGGCATCTGGGGCAGGGGAAGGCGCTTGTAATGGAGCCGTCACCGTCTCCTCTTCCTCTCTGCGACGTCGTCTCTGCGCTGTGCTTCAAAGTCTCGTGTGTCTTAATGTACTGCTGTTCTCCAGTCCAGTCCTCTGCAGTCTTTTCCCAACAATCACAGTCGATGCCAGTCTTTTGTAGGTTTCCTTTAAGGGAGTCCTTAAATCGTTTCCTCTGGCCACCGTGTGAGCGTTTCCCTTGAGTAAGCTGAGAGTACATAATCTTCCTTGGGAGTCTTGTCTCAGGCATTCTGACGACGTGACCAATTTGAAAAGTAGAACCAATTTAAAAACGAACAGTTGATAATAAAGATAGATAAGTAACTAACTAACCATCATGCCGTCTCCCGAAGGGGTAGACAGAAAGAATGGACTGCCACACTTTTCTTTCCTGACATCTTACTCTCGCTCCCTCAACAAGCATATATTGTATCATGCACTCACGTCGATTTCTCTTACTCCTCACGTGGTCGACGTTCAATATTTAATTTATTTGATCTTGCCACGTTTTCTTCGGTCTTCCTCTATTTGTAGTTCCATTTACATCGTTAACATATACTTTTATATACATGGATAAAAATATTAATAATGTGGACCAAACTAGGCCAGTCTGTCGATGCCGGCGAGCCTGGCGAAACTGATCGAAATAAAGATAAAAGTGAAAGAAGTTATTAAATAAACATCGTTTTATTCATTACTGCAATAGAAATGGGAACAAACAAACCATCACGCCTTCTTCTACGCAGGGGTAGGCAGAGAGAATGGACCGCCACACTACTCTATCCTGGTACACCTATCTAGATTCCTCCACATTCATACAACGAGGCATGCACGCACATCGATTCTTCAGACTTCTAACATGACCCTCCTTTAAAAATTGATTCATATGGTCATGCCATGTTTTCCTCGGATAGTAGAGAATATGTGAAATGGATACATAAATCTATATTTAAACTGTACTTTGAGCATACACAAAAAAAAAAATCGGGTCGAATTCTCGTCTATTAAAATTGTTTCACGGTGCAAATTCATAAACAACCATTTCACATAGTAATTCACTGGAAGTTAATAAATAAATGAATAAAAAACATTTTGAAAATGAATCGAATTGCGTCACATCGCGATAAAACATTTAAATTGAATAGAAAAACGGTAGAACCGCTTTCAGTTCATCAAGCAGTTGGAATCTATTACTGAAGTATTCAAATCAGTCCTCCGAGACGGCGGAGTTTATGACTTGTATAAAAAGCACAATCACTCACGGGAGAATGATGAGCGGGTAATGGCGCTCACGAACTCCGAACCCGAAAGTTAAAAAATAAGCGCCGCCCGTACGCCGGAGGGCAGATGATGCCGGCAATAACGCGCAATTCCTACGATTGCACGCTTAACAGGTAAATACAAATACGTTTTATTAACTGTTTCATTTTAACACTGTAATAATGTCACAATTTATTAACTAACTAACTAACCATCACGCCATTTCTCCGACGGGGTATGCAGAGAGGATGGCTCGCCACAATGTTCTGTTCTGGCATACCTCTACATTCATACATCGTACCATGCACGCACGTCGATTATTCCGACTTCGAATGTGGCAGTCTTTTAGTATGTAATTGATTAATTTGGTCATGCCATGTTTTCCTCGGTCGTCCTCGGCTTCTTTTTCCACCCACGCTGCTTGTGTACAACTTTTTAACCATTCTACTATCATCCATTCGTTCCATATGTCCAAACCATCTCAGGGATCCTTTTTTAATTTTATCCATGATGCAGTCATCTTACATTTCTTTCTTATTTCATCGTTCGGTATTCTATCATACAACGTTTTCCCGCACATTCTTCTTAGTGATCTCATTATATCGCGATAATTTCACTATTTATTTATTAAAAAAAAACTAACTAACCATCACGCCGAGGGGTAGGCAGAGAATATGGACCGCCAAACTGCTCCGTCATAATTATTAATTTGATCGTAGCCATGTTTACCTCGGCCGTCCTAAGTTTCTTTTTCCATTCACACTATTATATTTAGAAACTATGAAATTGTCGGGACAGCTGTTTCGCCAACCTATGTCGGCATCATCGGGTGTTACAAAACAACATTTGTAGTTGTTTGTAACACCTTAAAATTTCAACATAGGCTGGCGAATTAGCCGTCGCGAAATTTCATAGAATATAAATAAATTGTCATATTATTATAACTGTTACAAATTAAACGGTTAATAATGTTGAAGCATTAGTGTTTCCAATAAAAAAAAAAAAAAATTATATTATCTAAAATATATCTAAATTTACCACCCGGTTTTAATAATAAATAGTAAATGGTGGATTGTGACATAAAAGTGAACAATGAGAAATTGGAACAGTGAAAATAAAGAAAGACATCTAGAGAAGGGAGAGTGCTGGGAACTGGGAAGAAAATAAATGGAAAATTCAAAGTCATCACTGCAAATAGATAAATATCTAATGAAGCAAATATGGGTAGTATTGAGGAGTTCTAGTGCAAACCCTTATGAATGAAAGTATAGTTTGGAACTGGCATCAGAAGGATAAAGGAACTTGTCATTATTATTATTAAGAAGAATATGCAGAGAAACATATACAATATTATATTATAGAATATCAAAAAAGTATGTAAGGAAGGAATGTGTGGCAGATGAAACCGTCCTAAATCAAATAAACAAAGGATATAATAAGATGGTTAGGACGGTGAATGCTTTGACTTCCACCCAGAATGTCTTGGGTTCGATTCCCGGCGATGGCAGTGTGATTGTCCCACGGTTTTTGGTCTGGTGCAGAATTCACGAAACAATTAAATTACCATAGATTAACTACCTATTTTTTTGCGATAGATTAACTACCAATTTAAATACCTTGGCAGCGTTATCACTAAAGCGATTGACCCGGACATTGAAATAAAATGCAGAATTGAAGTTGCACGAGCTGCATTTAATAAAATGAGAACCTTCTTTTGTAACGCTAATCTTAACTTGAAACTCCGACAAAGAGTGATTAAATCTAATATGTGGTATGTTCTACTATATGGCTGCGACACCTGGACTCTGAAAGTGAATGTAATGAACCGGTTGGAATCGTTCGAGATGTGGATATGCTCCGTATACCTTGGACCGATAGAGTCAGTAATGCAGACGTACTACAGAGAGCCAGAGCCAAAAGAGAGCTGTTGTCGAAGTGTAAAAATTAGAAAGGTCTCATATTTGGGTCATGTGCTAAGGGGTAAAAATACCACCTCATTCAACTGATATTAATGGGTAAAGTGGAGGAGCGTCGGGGAGCTGGTAGAAGGCAGCTGTCCTGGCTGCGGAACATCAAAGAGTGGACAGGAATTACAAGAGTTCAGAACCTGTTCCAAGTGGCGCAGGACAGAGATGCCTTTGCTGCAGTGATCGCTAACCTTGGGGGGACCTGACACGGCACCGAAAGAAGAAGAACTACCTATAACATGTCACGAGAAACAATATAATAGCTATAGCCTTTACATCGATTTGGCTCGCGCTGTAATGATGTAAAGAGCGATTCAACAAAATATTGAAGAATTTTTCTTCTTCTTCGATGACCCTATAGCCCATCATATCGAGGGTTAGCCTCCATTATTCGTCGCTCCTCTTGTCCTCCGCTTCGACCCAAATATGGAAGTTATGGTGATGGTAATAAGATGGTTACGGAAAGACCGTTGAAAACATTGTATGATTTGGTGTCAGAAAAGTCGTCGAGCGTGCGTGTCAAGATATACGAACCTTAAAAGTTTCGAATGTCAGGATAGAACAGTGTGGCGGTCCATGGTCTCTGCCTAGCCGTGATAGTTAATGAGCACGGTTAACAGTTAATAAATACGTCGTACGGAGTACACGAACCTAGAAACAGTTTTCACGAGATTGGCCAACGACGCATTACGGCAGAATTGCTAAACACTAACTGCTAGATCTTAAGGAATTAAAGAGGTGTTAAAGAGGATTATTTTATGAGAATCTATACAAAGATCGGCTATTACGAATACAAGGACAGGTGACTCCGAAATGTTATGATGATAATAACATTTTCGCAATATGTAAATGTCTAACATTTCGAGAACAAGCCGATACGAGTATAACAAACCCTTTCGGTTGAATGGATTTCGCGAACATCTCGTGTGCAATCGACATTATATTATGTGTAGCTTAAGGGTTAAATACTCGGATTAATTATCTGAGAAATTTATAATAAGAAAATTTCATTTCAGAATTCAAAACCATATTTTTATGTTGAAGAAAACAACCGTTTTTTAGAGTTTCAGTTGTATTTTATGCGAGCGACATGTTTCGCCTTACTAAGGCATTATCAAATGAAGCACACCTAACGTAGGTAAAGCACGTCACTCCCATAAAATATTACAAATTAATAAAATGCACATATTCGTGAATATTATTATAAATAATAATGGTGTAGTTTTAAATCACTGTTCGATAAACAGTAAATAACTTCCATTAAGATATTAGAAAAGTAACTAAAAATCTATGTGAAGTCATCACATGTGCCATGTTGAGAATTTAAACTAACAAACTAATCATTACGCCGTATCCCCTAAGATAGGCAGAGGGGACCTGCTCTATCATGCTGTACTTCTCTAGCTTCCTCTATATTTATGCATTGTAACAAGCACACTCGTCGATTCTTCCGGCTTAGAATGTAGCCGCCTATTAGTATTGAATTAATTAGGTCATGCCATGCCTTCCTCGGTCTTCCACGGCTTCTCTTTCCGATCTTAAAAAATTGACGTTAAAAAAATATTGGTGAAGAAAAATGAGGAAAATGTTATATTTTAACTCAGTTGACATATAATTGTTGATTCATATATTATAACAACGAAAGCGAGAAAGCAATGAGGTAAAAATATGAATAATACTAAAACAATAACAATTATGGATGTGCGTCACAAAATCTGCGATGGATTGGCATTTAGTGAGGATGTTTTCATCATCGGCAATAATTCCCAGTCGGAATCCGCAAGTTTAGCATAAAACAACGGGAAAGGGAACAAATTGACAGTAAAAGTACGCACAGGCAGAGAGTACTGATGAAAGGGTGACGAATGGAAGGTGTAGGTAATGCAGGAATGCGAGCGGGGGGACGGCGTACCTGCGGTGATAGAATAAGGGACATCAGTCAGCGAGGAGAGCGCGGCGTAAATGCCGTTTTACGGCAGATTGCTCTATAAAGCGGATTAGGTTTAGGTACTCAGGTTTATGTACTCGCGAGGAGAGGGCTCCTTGTATGACTGGAATTACGCTACCGTATTATTATTTCACACTACACACGAGGTGGAAACAAAACCGAGTGCGCCGCGCCGCGAGGTCGTAAAATATTTTCATTTTTTTTTTCTTCTTTCAAATCCACGCAACCCCGAATGCCATTCTCTGCATTCGTAAATCTTTAATTCAGTTGATCCCATCGGCCATTCCACTAAAACTTTTCATATTCTCAATTGCAGGCGGTCGTATCATTACAAAACGAAACGCTGCAAGGCGGAAGCATGGTAAAATATGCAGCACCAATCTACAAGATATGATTGAATTTAAAAAAAAAAGCGATTATAATAACCGTAAGTGGGTGTAACGAAATGTTGCCTAATAGAAACAGGCGGACACAAAAAAGGAAGCGATTTATTATTATCAGAGAAAAAAAATCCATATTACAGGCCACTTCATCATCGGCCGCGTCAGGTGAGGTGGGGCATCCTACAATGTGGAAATAATTTAACATAAATACGGAACGCAACACGATACGAATGTGTAGCGTATAGCTTGAAGGGATGAAATAGGTCATCCCCACGCCGGGAAATGTTCCGCACGAAGGAAAATGTTAATGCCGATTTAAATGTTAGGGTGAAATGTGACGCGGCACATTATCGTAACGGAAGCGAGACAAGTCGCGAGTGTCGCGCGACCTTTACAGTTTTATCGTCCATAATGGAGGTGATATGATATTGATGAAGTTTTCGTGTGTCGGGCGGGCACCTACCCTCTGCCTCCCCGCCTGCGCTAACCTACTGCGATAGCTATCCCATCGTGGAGTTTTAGTTGTTACATTTTTACGCACATAAATCAGATTAAAAATTATCTGCGTATTACGACCATCTAACCAACCTTTTTTTTTAAATATAGTAAAACATATTTCTAAGCTAAATTAACTCTTATTTGCGAAGCTGGTTTCATTTGCAGTATAAAAAACAGTTGGCTGACTACATTTGCAGCTCAAATGGATAGACCCAGTTCATCATAATATTGCGCACAATTTAAAGCAAAAATGATGTGTCAGATACATTCAATTATAAGCTGCAAATGTAGTGAACCGAAACCATGTTTTTGGGCTGCAAATGTAGCCAGTCGCACTATAAGGGTTTGTGTCATTGGAAAAATCACAATAATCCAAACATATGAAAACTGAAATGGTCCAATAAAATTTAAAAAAAAGCATTTCATATATAAATCTAGTGAGAAATATTAAATACGTGGAAGAAAGATTTAATAAACAATATAATAAAATAAGAATTTTCCCAAAGGGGGTGTGTGCCGCTGTACAGTACCCGTAGAGTACACGGGATGAGCGCAGGCGAACTGATGAAATTCCCGGAGATTGCGCTAAATAGACATAATCCAGATTTACGATATAATTTCCAAAACTAAAGAGAGATTTCGACGCGCTGAAGAGCTCCTTATCAGATCGCGCCATCTTTATCCAATATTTAGCGAGGAGCTAACTCATAAAAATGTCGCTGATAGGGCGACGGGAAAGGGAAACGGATATTAAAAAACTCGAGTGACTATAAATTGAAAGAATTTAATTACGGGAATTGTTTCAAATGAATACTTTGTATTGGAGGCGTGTATCTTCCGTCTACGGGAAGAAAGGTTTAAATGGCGAAGTTATTAAAATGAGATAACATCGTTACCGGGCGCGCGGCTTGGTGGTGCTCTATCCCAATACATTAGATTATTTACAGAAATGATGGATCGGCTATTACGAAGTTATCAAAGTATTATACGTAAACCTATTTACATTATTGATCACATTTGCGGGGCGATGTTTTGTACCTCTCACCGCCATAAAATGAAGTCTATCCTAATTTAAAATACATCTCTGACGAATGATTTTTAGATCTACTTAACGACAACAATATATCTACCAACATAAAACGTATTATAAAAGCCGTGTAAAAGCTGAAATTCAAAAAGTCGGCCGCGATAGAAATTCAAACAATTGACGTGCGTGCGTGACACGAGGTAGGGAGATATTAGAGCAGTATGTCAGAATATAATCATGTGACGGTCCATCGCCTTTGCCCACCTCTCTGAGGAAATAGCGTAGTGAGAATTACGTTCACTGAGAAACATAAAAAAATATACAAATTTTATTTAATTCGACAGCTCATCTTTCATAGTTTGGCAGCAATATTGATAGTCTGGTGTCCTCCTCTAGTTTACTTTACATTACAATATTGTAATTTTAGAGTGAACAAAATACCTAAATAAATGTTGAAAATATACATAAGCAGGTCCAGGTATCTACAGAATATGAAGAAGTTTCAATAACCAACATTAATAATTGAAACCTTATATGATAAATGTATCTAAAAAAATGTTTTTTTGTGGTGTGACATTTTAAAATTGGCCTTATTTCGATACCTTAACTTGCGCAAGAAACGAATATTGCTTTGTTACCCTGACGAAATATCCGACGGAAGCGACACCAGTCAGTGGCGGTGATTTATAAAAAGTTATATAAAAACAAATGAAGAGTATCTTTTCGTATCATAAAAAAGATCATTGCATCGTACACAAAAATTAATATAATTAAAATTAAAAAAGGCTACCATAATTCATATTTCTAATATCAAAAATTTTCAAAAATACATTACTAATTACTAGACCAGGAACTGTGACAGATATCACTTACCGAACACATGAACTAAGACAGGACAATCAAGGACATTGAACAATGGACTGAAACATTACAATGAACTACCAAAAGACACAAGGAGTCTTACTACAAATTAATTTAAAATATACCTGAAATATTTTATAATTATAAATAAGATCTAAAAATGTATCCATATAACCCAATTGTTTTTTTTTTAATAGATTAAATGAAAGAAAATTCAAACACATTACACATATACTGTATGCAACATATTTTGTACGTGCATTACATGTATTAAAAAAAATATATAATAAAGTGTGAATTGTAAAAGAAGCACAGGATGGCTGGGCAAAATATGGCATGACCAAATGAATATATTACTCAAAATCGATGTATGAAGAGGAAGCTCTAGAGGTACGTCAGAATAGAGCAGTGTGGCGACCCATTATGAAATGGTTATTAAGTTAGTTTGTATAATAATAAATATAAACAGTTTTTAATTTTATCATTATATTAATTTTAAAAAAATCATGAAAAAAACTCGTCGCGAGATTTTCAGCCAATCATTGAAGTGACTAACAACCAAATAGCATCCCTAAGCCAATGTATTAAATGGGAAATCTCGTATTTCACGGGAGCAAAGGGGAAAAAATTGAGTGCAAAAAAGTAGAGAAAGTAGTGTATACCAGGGCGTGAATGACGGGCAGGATGGGTGCATCACACGGGGGCTCGTAGGCGGGTATATGGCACACAATACGTGGGTGCGCTGGGGCGGCGGGCGAGGCAGTTCCGCTGGGACGTCAATATGTTAAAAGGTTCCGCCGCGGACGGTGGACACACCCGGAAAAATAAAGCCCTGACGTCACTTCCGAATGGGAATAGGAGTGCTTCGGGCGGGGTGTTATCTCTTATCAATGAGGGTTCAAGTATTTCGTTCGGGGATGTATTGAATCTAGGGTGCAGTCAAATAATTACGTGTAATTTATTGATGTTGGAATTTGTAACAACAGATGATGTCAACATCGATTGAAGAAACAGCTGTCGCGAAAAATAAAAAAAATGGTGATACCATAAACAGCGTTTTATATTTTAACAGTTAATAATCTTGAAGTATCATAGTGTTTCAGCCAAAACAATGGACTATTAAATTAAATTAAATAAATAATAATAAAATAAACATTTTACGTTTGAACTTTGATCTATTGTTTTGGCGGAAACACTACAATATTATAAATACTGTTATTTTATCGCAGTAGAAAATTAAATAAATAAATAAATAGTGATAATATAACAGTGTTTCAAATTACACCCGATTTTTTAATATTTCGATGTTCTTAAAAAAAACACAATATTATCACAGTGAAAATAACAGTACTGTCATATTTATTGTTTCTTGAACGATGACGTAAAATTCCATATTAAATAATAAATACGAATTTAAACTTCTGTTTTCCATGAGTTGTATATTATGGATATGATATGTTTTGCCTGATAAAATATGATAAGTTCTTGAAAACACACGTTTTCATTCGTTTTGATTATTAAAAGTACTGTCATTCATTAAACGTTATTACGTTATTATGGCGTTTTTAAGTGTTTTGGAACACGAATAAGATTACAAAAAGGATGGAATCAAAAATGTTTTACAGCGGACCTAATACATAATCCGGTTTAATTCATTAGTAAAGAAATATTCCTCGTCCATCCTTTGTCCTGTCCATTTTAATTTCAGCAGTCGCGAGGAGCGGCCCATTAGCCATCGGCCGGACACGAAGAGTGATGGCGAGGGCGCGCCTAGGAAAATATTACCAAAATACCACCCACCCCCCGGGGCCGCGGCGTGGAACATGGTCGGACATTTTTCCTTAACCTAGCTAGAAGCAAAACCGCATTTGGACAGTTACTTCATTACTATTCATGCGCAAGAAAATGTAAAGAAAAACTTGTTCAAAGATATATAACTGAAACATATTGACAAATTAAAAACTATTTTTTTTTTCAATAAGTATGAACTACTGGTATACTAATCGTATTAATAAATTTACTTATATTTATGAAAAATAAAAAAACAATATATAAATATAATTACATATTAATAGAAGTTCAGGTATTCAGATATATAAAAAAAATCAGACGATGCTGACCCCGAAACCGTCTCTAGTTATAATAAACTTTTTTTAACCTGAAGGCTTCCTTTAATTACTTCTTTTTCAGGAAATACTGTTTTTATGACTGAACTAATTAACAACGGTCAAAACAAACATTAAATCAAGGGGTTGATCACAAAAATAAAGTGTGATAGGGAATTTTATAACTTTTTTAAAATTAAAACACTGTTTCCACTTCAATTTATTTGGACTTGGACTTGGATCTTCTGGCTTACAGAGGTTCAGCTCATGTGGCTTTTCCTCTTACGTCTGATGGGAACATTGTTGGAAGGTGATTTGGTGGGTTGTTAGTTTATTCGGGGGCATGATTTGTGTGGCCCGGAGTGTTCCTCTGAAGGAAAATCGATTTTATCATTTTTTGAAGGCTTTACACCTGCATCATCGAGAAAACGATATACTAACTTTATATAGTTCTCACAATGATGGTGTAAATCCTTTCAAACATGGTGAGAAACATAAACTCCAAAGTGGCAAAAACATAGTTATTATTCATAAACAAATTCGTCATTATAGAACTCCGCAGGGTTGTCTCAGGTTTATTATAAAAATTTACAAATTTAATTCTTAATAAACGTTATGATAAACTTATTTCAATGAGGAATTTAAAAAAAAGGAACACAGAAGGGTTCCCACCACATACCCGAGGCTGTTATAGGGCGCAGCGGCACCCTTTCGTCAGCCTCGCTCGTACACTTTCTAGGCCTGTCCCCGTCCATCCGGGACATACATTCAATTTACGCAAACACAATGGGATCCCAGGCCACATTTTCTACTTTGTATTTCTTTCTGTGTCTCGCACTTCCACATGTAAACTCCTGAATATAAAATATATGAAATATTTAGACGATATCATTATTATCATTATTTGGTTGAATCGCTCTTTACATCATGACAACATGAGGCAAATCGATGTAAAGGGTATTATAGCTATCATAGTGATTCTCGTGACATGTGATAGGTAGCTAATCTATCGCCATTTTATTACGTGACAATCACACTGCTCTCGCCGAGAATCGAACCCGAAACCTTCGGGGTGGCAGTCAATGCACTTACCACTCGGCCACGAAGGTCGTCGACATGAATGTATACACGAATACGAATAATATATTTATGAAATTGTAGGACTAAAATAGAAAAATCCTAACTAATGTTAAAATATACATGTGCTGTACCCACGCCTTAGTCGTAGTGGTGGCACACAATAAATAATATGTAAATATTGAAACATCAGAAATGGACATTCAGTGTAGTACACTATTTTGAATGTTCGTAGCCCTTTCTCAACAACAGAATGGAGTGTGTAGTTACGGGCGCGCGGGTGGGACGAGATAGTCCGCAGTCTTTTGTGAGTACACAAATGCGCAATGGGCAGAGATCCTCCTTTGTGGCTGATAGCGCCGGCGAATATTGACACCGTCACGCCACATCGCATGACCGCGCGGCTAGCGGGCCGAGCCCAAAACTACGCCGGCCGGCCCCGTCGCGTCGTGGACAGGTCGAAACTACTGTAACGCGAGTCCGTATTCCAAGATAGATAGGTACAGCTTAAAGTCGCTTGAAATACCAAATACTTTAACACGAATACATACAAATTAGATCAATAATAATAAGTGACAACAATAGACCACTTCTCCATCCGTTGCTCGCTATACGGCTACAAATTTCACATAAGACAACTTTAACTTTAACTTTTATATCTTTGAAAAAATGTAGATAACCTAACTATTTATCTAACCATCACCAGGTAACACGAGAGAGGATGGGCCACAAATCATTTCTACCATGACATAACATATTTCTACGTAAACTAACTAACTAACTAACCATCACGCTCTGTCTCCGGAGAGGTAGACAGAGGATGGACTGCCACGCTGTTCTGTCCTGACATACCTTTCGAAATTATTTTACATTCATATTATACATAATAACACACGAGCTCGTCGTTTATAACGACTTCGAATGCGACAGCCTTTGAGTAATTGATTAATTTGGTTATGCCATGTTTTCCTAGGCCGTCCTCGGCATCTTTTTCCATTCACACTGCTAGTATAAACCATTCGTACAAATCGCTTTATACTTCATCTTTATTTCGTCGTTCGGTATTCTATCATAAATCGTTTTCCGCACGTTTTTCTCAGTGATCTCATTTCAACGGCATTTATTCTGATTTCGAGCAAATAGAGAGTGGACGAATGCCAAAATTCCAGCGCGATAACACTGGATTCACTCTGCAAAAGGAAGGCAACCACAGCAGAATCCATCAGTATTCTCCAGTCAGTGTCTACCGCGGGGGAACCGACACGATAGAAGTAGAAGAATATATGTACAAAACTAAAGATTAAATGAATATGCAGAGTTTTTGATAAATATATTTGAATTATTATGATTGATTAGATTAGATGCAACCGATGAAATATTCACGGAAATAAACCAAATTCTAATTTAAGTTTCATCGTTTGTTTTTTTGTTTAATGTCATAAATCAGTCAGAACAATATTTAAAAAAAAAATAACAGGAAAATTCTCGGACATGTGCATCGTGTGCATTTCGAATTACATTAGCAGAAAATCGAAGTATTCCTCTATCGCTCTCTCGTATTAAAAATATTCTCGTACTCTTTCATTACTGGCATTCGGTTTTTGCCTATTTATATTATTATAGTTATTGGAAACAAGAATTTATCAATGAAAGCGAAAACGGCCGTTCACAATGGAATTTTGGGGCCAACCCTTATGTATGGAAGCGAAGCATCGAACTGGCAGAACTGCGGTAGAGATGAGGTCCCTGAGACGTATGT
Source organism: Lepidostoma basale (assembly GCA_022606425.2). Classification (NCBI taxonomy): domain Eukaryota; kingdom Metazoa; phylum Arthropoda; class Insecta; order Trichoptera; family Lepidostomatidae; genus Lepidostoma; species Lepidostoma basale. Next base: position 203,615 of record JAHDVF020000551.1, on the reverse strand, counting down.
GTGTAGAACGATGTGCGACAGAATCTTAAATGCTGATATTAGAAAGGAATGTAGAGCTAAAGAAGGTATTATGAACAAAATTATGAAAGAATCGCTGTGATGGTTCGGACATATGGAGCGAATGGGTGAAGAACGAATGGTTAAAAAAGTATACGTTAACGATGTAAATAGAGTACGGAGTCGAGGTAGACCGAGGAATACATGGCATGACCAAATAAATCAAATTTTAAAGGTTGGTCATGTTAGAAGCCGGAAGAATCGACGTGAGTGTATGACTCGCTGTATAAATGTGGAGGAATCTAGAGAGGTATGTCAAGATATAGTAGTGTGGCGGTCAATTCTCTCTGCCTACCCCTGCGGGGAAACGGCGTGATGGTTTGTTTTTATATTATGAATCTTACTCGATTAAAAATCGGCACATTAAATTAACCGACATTTTTTTCTAACATCTAGCAAAACACGGAATTAAAAATACATAATATTTTTTTCTGAACACACTAATAATTACCTCAAAGTTTTACCCCCACTAGCAGCCCTAGAGTAACACGAAATCGCAAAAGTTGTGCAGCCTGTCATAACCCATTTTTTTAGAATCGAGCAAAAAACAGCTTTTTTATTAAATAATTTAGAACTTAGAAAATAACGAAGTAACTTCAGGAAGGTGGTACAAAAGTGATTTGGTGATATGAACCGGTATACAAGACAAAACGTGAAGATGGTACATTCGAAAGCGCTAATGTAATAACTACTGGCGTGTTCAGCGTTTTAGGGAGCGATTTAAAAGTAGGTCAAAAGTCAAATGTGAATGTAGAGAAAGTTAATTTAATGTTTGATGCCACGAACGGAATAAGTGGCATCCTTCCCTTCGCCTGCCCTACACTGAATTTAATATTCATCGAATAATATAATTGATACAGGCAGGGATTTATATTCGCGAACCTTGCACGCACTCTTCCCATACTTATAAAACGAGGATTATCTTATATAGTTACAATAGTTAATATGTTTAAAAAAGGCGATATAATACCCTTTACATCGATTTGGCCAGCTCTGTAATGATGTAAAATAGTGTTTCAACAAAGTAATAATGAAAACCCACCTTTTCAAAATATAAACAACGATTATTTGATGGCTGGTGTCAGATGCAGCTCTCATGACTAAAAACAATGTCAAAGCGCCCTTGAGGTGAGTTATTAACGAAAACGGCGCTATAAAAATTAGCCTAATTATTATTATTATAAGAAAAAATATGAATGAACAACATATCTCAGATTGGTTTACTATAAGAAACTATCTAACTAATAGCGGTTTCTGAGGGGTAGGTAGAAAGAATGGGCTGTAAACATGTTTCTTTCCTGACATACTACTCTCGATTCCACAGCGACAGCACAGATTGTTTTACCTACCGGCCACCAAAACCAATCTGCCTCTGGTGACACCAGTGGGAAGAGCAATTAGCCTGCTGAACGCGGTCTCCTCGGAGATCGAAATCTTTCATATTAGTGAAGGTACGTTCAGGAGACAAATACTCTTGACTTTAATCAAATCAATCAAATCAATTAAGTTTATTTACTCAAACTACAGTACAAACAGCATAAATGTTTAAGGCATCTATTGAGTACAGGTAAGATATTATACACATACAATATAATACCAGGAACGCTTAGTGATGGTTCGATATTAGGAAGACAAGATACTTTCCAAAGTCAAGAGTATTTGTCCCCTGAACGTACTTTCACGTTAAAGACGTCGATTTCCGAAGAGACCGCGTTCAGCAGACTAATTGCTCTTCCCACCGGTGTCACCAGAGGCAGATTGGTTCTGGCGGCCGGTAGGTTAAAACAATCTGTGCTGTCGCTGTCGGAGATATCTATCGGGTATCTTGTCTTCCTAATGTCGAACCATCTCTAATGCGTTCCTGGTACTATGTTGTATTTTTATAATATTTTATCTGTACTCAATATATGCCTTAAACATTTTCCTGTTTGTAATGTCTTTTGAGTTTATTAACTGATTTTATTGATTGATTGATTAATTCCATAACATTCATACATCGTGTCATGCGCGCACGTCGATTTCTCCGACTCTCGGGCCGACGATTTATTTGATCGTGCCACGTTTTACTATGAGTATATTGATACGAGTGGCTGAAAGACATATAGCAATGAAAACGCATTGTCCGACGATAACGAGGCACGGGTGGTTTTCCAAGATTTGTTGACAATGCTACGGGGCTGGTCTGGTCGCGGGCAATCAGTGCGCCCGTTTTCACCATCGCCGAGTGGCGGCTAATGGCCCTAACGAATTGGGTGTGTATCGCCGGGCAGAGGGAGCGGCCCTGTGACTCACTCGCCTGCCGCGCCCCAGACCCCGTGCTGTATGTATATCTGCTAATGCCGCATTAGGGGCGGGCCAGGCAGGGCGGGCGCGCCCATGCCGGGGTGAGGGTTAAACAATTTGCTAATTAAATTACCATTGTGCGGTGCTCAATCAAAACCACGATTCGTGTCAGTCCGTTGTCTTTGAATTTGCCGATATTATCACCAGCCGCTGCACAGAGGTCCCAAATTCAAATCTGACGGGAAATTTCTCAAATATGTAATAAAATGGTAATTAATGGTTTAAAAAAAATTTTAACACAAAAACTGCAATATTTGTTGTATGAAATACTTGTTTTATTAAAGAAATGTGAATACATAATATATTTCAACTTATATTAGAAATATCAAAATTCAGTAAATCATCGAAATTATTGTGTAGATAAATCTACTAATTATTGTTAGAAAATGCATTTATCTAAGACGAAATTAAACTATTGATATACCGTAAAATATATATGTTCAAGTTATTCTTGTTCGAAGGTATAAGTAGTGAAAATATTATTAAAAAAACGTGAAGTAAAATAAGGACAAAAATGAAAATTAAGTAGAATCATAATAACCATGTTATCTCAGATAGATTATCTGTAGTATCTGGTGGTTGCGGATTTTGTAGCAATTTTATAACCTCTGGATTAAAACTACCCTTAGGCCTTTGAGAGTTACTTCTGTAGGAAGTTATTAAAGGGTCAGAGGAAATGAGGAGCATGTGAGCATTCCATTATATGGTCCAATATCTTTTGTAAATTTACTTCTGCACAATTTTCAGTTATTTTAACTGAATTGACTGGATAGCACTTTTTTTGCTTCCAAAATATGTTTGTAAGATGGGTAAATATTAGCACCTAGAGCTTTAGCTTCTGATTGAATGAGCATATTTAGTAAGTTTTGCATCAACAAACAAAGCTAGTGCTTTTTCACGTGAGTACATTTTAGCCGACCTAGGAGACTTTCTATATGTTTTTTTTTATTCTAGAATAAAAAGAAACAAGTTGTTCTCTTTGGAAAAAACGTTATCTCCTCATTTTGCAGCATCTCTTCTTCCCGCAGATCTTAAACTAATTTGTGCAGCGTACATTAACTCGTCGCCAGACGCCAACTCAAGTATAGGCTATTTTTCGCTACGTTTTTTCGTATAATTACCAAAATATTTCTTCCTGCTGGTATTTCCAGAAGTAGATGGTACCTCTGATATATCTTGAATCTCTTTGGAAGTCGATTCAGGAAAAGATATTTCAGCATCCAACCACATAGAATTTTTTTTCATAAATATTTTTGTGTTCTGTTACTTTCGACCCATTTCGATCTTAATGTGCCACAAAAACGCATTTTTTGTTTGTTTATAGGCATAATAATCTCTTTATTAAACATTTCTAGTTGACATTTCTGAGAAACATATATTTTACTTTAGTTTTATTATTTCCCCTTCGCCAAATGTCAAACAAGATTCTTCGAGAAATTGAGCTATCTGAAATAAAAAGTAACATACATTCTAAATAGGCAATTTCCGGCAGCTAATTTCTTACGGATTTTATAACATATATATCATTACACAAAATAAAATAATAAAATTGATCGGGTGTCTCGGGGATTTTTTTGTAGGCCTTCACAAACTTAAATGATAAACTTTTATAATCCGATAATTCATTGTTTAATTATTTCCCCCCAAACACATGAAATAAAAAAGCAAAATAAAATAATAAAGTGAATTATTAAGAAAATACCTTCAGTCAAAATATTCATAATGTAAAACCAAACAATAATGCTAACACTTTGCTAAAAATGTGTCATCAACTTGGGAATGCAAACGCTACTAAAACAATGAGAAATGTATGGTGCGTTACTTATCAACTTTGGGAACCTCGCATCGCGTTAACACCATTGCCATGTGGTTAATTGACTTGGTTTATGATGCTCCATTTATGTTTTAAGATATTATGTAAGAAATAATTGGAATTAAAAATAGTGAATAAATACCCAATTTCCCGCTAGAATTGACTTTGGCACCTCAGTGCGCTGGGACGATTCATTATTACTTTGTTATTAACTTTCCAAGGGTCATTTCTCATTTTGTACTTCGAGTTGACGCATCACGCTATTACTTTACATTCAATAGTCGTCTTAACCCCTATAGTGCGGTTGACTACACCTGGACTCCAAAATAGGGTTCTTTAACGGTGTCTACGCTACATTTTCAACTTATATTCGAATGATCCTTAAAAACCTTTACACTTTAGTTCCTGACTAATTAATTGAATCTAATATAATAATAAACTAGAACAATTGGACTGAACTGCAAATGTATTCAGTCGCAGTTCAATGTCGATATGTACGAGTATTACTGCAAATGCTGGAGGCGTCACAAGGCTGGACCACGTAAGGAACGAATACGTGAGGGGTAGCTTTAAGGTTGCCCCAATAACGGAAAAATTAAGAGAATCTCGACTCCGGTGGTACGGTCATGTGATGCGAAGAGACAGCGAGCACATTGTCCAAAAAGCCCTCAGAATTCCCACAAAACCAAAAAGAGATCGCCCAATGGCAACATGGTGGGCCAACATGGAAAAGGAGCTCCAACGCGAGAACCTGACAGTGGAGATGAGTCAAAATAGGAATGTTTGGCATTTTCGTACGAGGAGGGCCGACCCCAGATGATGGGAAATGGCAAAGGGAAAGAAGAAAATTACTACAAATGAAGCCAACCGACAATCAAACAAAAGGTATCCTTGACTATCTCTATTTTCTTAAAATTTATTAGCTATCTATTACTGTGTGCGAAGGATGAAAGCAGAATAAATGCAGTAGAAATATGATCTTTAAGACGAATGTGTGATGAATCTGTATATCCGAATATCAAATTCAAATATATGAAGCACGCGAGGAGGCACGCGAGGAGTCGGAAAAATCGACGTACGTGAATGACACGATCAACGTATAAATGTTGAGGAAGCGATAAAAGGATGTCAGGAAAGAAGAGTATGAGGATCCAATGTTTCTGTCTACCCATTCGGCGAGATGGCGCTATGGTTAGTTAGTTATTTAGTTTATCTTTCTTTATAAAACCAAAGGATAAAAATAAAAAGAACTCTACAATCTAGAAATGCAATAAACTATAGGTGACGTTTTTGATAGGCAAACAACATAAATTTCACATAATACAAATTTATGTGTATGCTCCTAATAAGGCAAAGTGTTTCTATAGCACCTCTGTACCACCAATGAATAATGTATCGTGCGGCGGAAGCTCGAGATTTCTTATTCAAGAAACGGCTAAATGTTTTATTTGAACGCAATTGTGTTCTTGATACAACGCGCATCTCTAAAGGGGTCTTAAATATGCTAAATAAAAACCTTCATGAATAATAAATAATATAGTCAAGTAATATCTATTGTCAGGCTGATATCATAAGTTGATGCTTGGTACTTCTCTAAGAGCAGGATTATATAAATAAATTTATAACTAGCGGACCCGACAACGCTTCGCTATTGCTATATTCGAGAATTTTAATACGTAATATATGAATTGAACAAATACGATTGAAAAGTTCATGGTTTTGGCCGAAACACTATGATACTTAGACACATTACTTGATACTTAATACATTAACTGTTAAATTATTATAGACACCTGATGTGATGTCAACAAAGGTTGGCGAAACAGCTGTCGGGAAAAATAAAAAATAAAAATTGGGATACCATAAAACAGCGTTTTACAATTTAACAGTTAATGAATACGATCGAAGTTTAATATCAATTAATTTATGTCATCCAACAGGTTTCTCCAAATACATGATGTTTAACCATGAAATCTATTAATGATTTTAATTATTGCTTGATTACACGTTCAATAATGACATAACGATCTACTAAGAATTGGTCATTGAAACCGGCTCGAGCGCCATCTCTTGGTGAATCATTTTATACATAATTAAATGCTGACATCAAACTAAATTATTACACACCATTATAGACTGTAAAGTCCTGGCGTTAAAATATTTATTTGCCTGTCACACAATGAATTCATTTAAACAGATTTTAAAGGTATATTATAATTCGGTTCGTGTCAAATTAATTTTTTAAACCTTCCCGAAGAAATATTAATAAATAGTAAAAAAAAAATCGTAGCTTCATTATTTGTCGAGTTTATTGAGCCACGAGCATTGCCTTTTATTTATGTAGATGCAGTTGAGCGTTATACAGAACAATGTATGCAGAATGCAGAAAAAAACATGAACTTACTCAAGTTGGAAGTTTACGATGTTCAAGAAGTGCGTCTGAGATGATACGCAAGAATGGGAATCATACCTGTAACAAAACAGAAAACATGCCATTAGACAGAGTATATGAAATTATTTATAGAGTGTAGCATCGAAGCGGAATGGTTACACTAATTCATACGAGAGTTGTTACACTATGTTGTGCGGGTTGCCGCCGACCCCGGCCAGGAGTGGGTGCAGGTGGAAAACAAAGAATAGCCCAGAAGCCAGTCGATACCGCGGCAAAGTGCTGGCGCGGCATAATGGTCCGCGAGAATTATCATAATTGGCCCTACGAGTGATATCTAGAGTATGTCGGCGTAATTATTTACACCGTTCGAGTTAATTCGCCTAATGGAGCGCCGTGGTCGTCCGAAAGGTATACCCGGACTCGCCGGCCACCCTGTATTTCGACGGCGAACAGCAAGATATTCGAGCTCCGAGCTTTCGGGGTTGTGTTTCATATCGCATCAATATTATACTTATACGGCATACTGAGAGATATGCTGAACGAGCCAAAAACTAAATAACGCAAACGGGAATACTATTTAAAAATGTATTCCTGATGATTCAATGGAATATACTGTACATAAAAAATACTTTAAAACATATATTACAGAACACTCCGGGCTACACAAATCATGCCCCCGCATAAACTAAATGTTCCCATCAGACGTAAGAGGAATAGCCACATGAACCTCTGTAAGCCAGAAGATCCAAGTCCAAGTTTAATGTTTCTTGAACAATGATATAAAACTCCATATTACATCCGTTTTATACAAGTTTTATTATATTTTATGTGAATGACATATTTCTCCATGTTACGGCATCAAATGACATTTGATAATGCCTTAGCAAGGCGAAATCGTCATTCAAACATACGTTTTCATTCATATTAATTAACATATTTCACGAGTTCAATATTTTGTTATCATTTACGTTACTGACGCCTGATATGAACACAATGATGAATATAAACGACTGCTGGACGGGAGGTAACTGCATTAAAATAATTTGCTTGTGGAATACACTATTTGAAATATACTCGCAGTACGATTATTACAATGCTGTTTAATTGTTATGGTAGGAAGAATCTATACGCCTCTGTTAATGTCAATATAATCAAACGGCTGAAACGAATATCTAAGAAAATCGAGAAGTATATCGCAGATGTAACGTTCAAGCTCAAAATGTACCTATATCATCTGTAAATTTGACGGTCTAATTTGTGTTCCGACCTGATCTGATGATTCAAAATTGATAATATGATACTTGTTTTTATATCAATGATGTCACTTTGTGGAAAATGTGTATTTACTTACAAATAATATGTTCAGTTGAAATATTAATTAATTAAATTCACTAATTCATGTCGTTACAGCCTCGCCTTGTTAAATTCAATATCAAAAGATTTCATTTGTTTATTTATTAAGGGTAACATACAGCGATATCAATAATATACATATAATAAAACATTTAGAATAATTAAAATAAGGCCAATAATATGTCTTGACAGTGAATTTAAAAAATATACAATATGTTTGAAATTTTCGCGCTGTTTAAAACTCAAGCTTCGTACTCAAACGTAGAGAATGAAGACCGGTGAAATGAACGAAAAAATGTTAAATAAAGGGTTGTGGAGTATAAAAAACCACATCAGCGCTCCATGTTTACAGAGTTCAAAAAGCATGAGAGAGCGATACTTCACAGCAGTAGAGTATACTCGATTAAACCACATCGTGGAAATATAAAAAAACGAAAGTAATAATTAAGTTTAAGAAGGGTGAACGGAATGTTTGAGTCGAGTGTACCTTACCGCCTTGCTGTGGTCGCGATATTCCAGAAAGTCGCACGGGGCACGCAGTGGCGGTACTTCCATAGAAGCCGAAAAGCCGGGTTTGCCTTAAAAAATCTATAATAATACGATGTTTTTTTGCGCGTTTTAGCCGTCTATTATTAAAATATAATAATATTTTGAACTTTCGCGCGAGTTAAATCTATTTAATTCGTTGCGTTGCAAATAACTCCGCAGACATGCGTAGAAATGACCTAAGTGTATGTTTTGTTCCACTATTTTATTTCACTCATACGTACCATAGGTGAGATGCCCGCGAAATCGCCTACGTCCACATGTTTTGTTTCATGTTTTCGATGGGCTTCCTATTGGGTTTGCAAAATGTAAAAGGGTCTTTGTCGCACTTATGTATTTTTGGCTTGTAATCATATAGCTAGGTGCATATATGCCAGAAGATATCTACAATTTTTTGTATGGATTTGAAGCCGGGGTTTATCACTCTGAAGTATGTTACTATTCAATGTGTCACTAACTACATTTCTATTGTCAGAATGTTATCTATCATTTACGTTATGTGCAGAAATGATATGAAAAGAAGGATTATGTAATGCCTTATTGGTTGACCCTAGGCACGCCACTGGTGGCACGTAGCCGGGTCGGGACCGCAAGAAGCAAGAAGCAATAAAAAGGAGGCTGGAACGTTTAGTGGGCACGGGGAGAGTAATCAGATAATTATCAGACGATCTGTCCTACGCCAGGCACTCAATTACAATTAGCCGCGCGCGCCGCCCGGACAGCGGCCACGGAGGAGCATTTATTGTGTTACGAGGGTAGCGTATGTTCCCCGTATAACTTAACCGGGAAATGAAAAAACATTTCCGCTTTGATAACCCGTCTAACTTGAAACAGATATATGGCTATTTTCCTAAGAATTAACTATTAATGCGTTCAACTTAGTTTATCGATAGGAACTAGAATGTCGTAATAAGCACGTTTCTTTTTTAAATCTAACCCCAAGGATTTAAATCAATAGTATTGGAATTTCTTCTTCTTCTTCTTCCTTGTTGTAGACCTGTGTAGTCTGTTCTCCAGAGTGTTGCTCCTCCTGTGCGGTAGACTCCCAGCTGTCCTTTCATCTTTTAGGAGGTCTTCCACGAGGACGAGTCCCATGAGGTTGATTATGTAGAGCAATATAGGATTGGAATTTAAAAATTTAAAATAGCTCATTATCATTAAGAAGGAATCCGGTCGTGTCCAGGCTCGAACCCAAGTCCCCTGGATCAAGAGCCAAGTAAGTGTTCTGTCCCCTAGACCGCAACCCGATTGTTTTACGTTTTCAATATTCAGATCACTTAGACAATGTAAAGGAATAGGATGGATAAACACGAAACGACGAAATAAAGTAGAAATGTAAGGCAGACGATTGTATCCTAAGTAAAATTAAAAAAGGATCCCTTAGATCGTTCGGACATATGGAACACGTCGACCTTCGTTGAAGAGTGTTAAGAGCTCTGACTTCCATTCCGAAGGTCCCGGGTTCGATTCCCGGCGATGTCAGTGTGATTGTCACACTGTCTTTGGCCTGGTGTAGAGTTCACGTGACAATAAAATGGCGATAGATTGGCTACTTATCAAATGTCACGAGAATCACTATGATAGCTATAATTCCCTTCACATCGATTTGGCTCTTGCTGTCATGATGTAAAGAGCGATTCAACAAAATAATAATAATAATAATAATTTCACGTTTTTTTTTTAATTTTAACGAAAACGGTGTTTTTAGTTATCTATTATAAATATAATAGGGGATTTTTTGGCGATAGATTGGCTACCTTTCACATGTCATAAGAATCAATATAATAGCTCAAATAAATTGTATACAGTAATTGGGTTCAAACGACCAAAAAATAATAATAATAATAAAATAAACACGTGGATGAAGAAAGAAGGATGCAAATGTATACGTTAAAAATGTGAACGAAAAGCGGAGTCGAGGAAGACCTAGGAAAAGTACACAGTGTTGGTCAAGTTGAAGAGGATTGCGTGGAACAAGGGAGCCGTTTGATATGCCCGGGGACTTGAACTGGCCGATAGTTTTGTTTACACGGGAGAGCGGTCTTGTCGGGACCGCCGGGCGGGGATTTATTCCTTCGGACGGAGCGGGGGTGAGTTATAGCCGGCCATATAACCACGATCAAAAAAGTAATTAGAGAACCCAAATCAAATATTTAGAGGTTCAGAAGCAGACTGAAGGATGCGTATGACCACGGCGGAGACGAGGAAATACTGGGAAATAAAAATTATACCAATGGAACAAAATAAAAAGATACATTATCCAGGCAACAGATTGAAGATATCATTAGACATTAGTTAAAATATAATAAATAGTTTCATATATAATAAATCAGGTAAGAGTGTGTTCTGAAAAATATTACAGACATTCGTTATACATTGAATGTAACAAATTACACACAAATCTATTAACTTATTGCGTAAACTTTCACGGTTGGTAGCAATATGTTGGATCTACATATGGAATTTTGATAATATCCGCGTAACTTGTCACTCTCGACCGACGTTTCAGAGATCGTTGCAGTCTCCGTCCTCAGGGTAGATTTGGTAGATCTTATCTACCCTGAAGATTGAGACTCAAAGTATTTCCGAAACGTCGGTCGAGGGTGACAAGTTACGCGAAAATACGCAAGATCCCAAAAACAAATTTATTAACATCAAAAATATAAATGTTTATCTCTTAAAGGGAGATACGAGTATATAAAAAATTTCATAAAAAAATAGCAAAAAATAATACTGAAAAAAAAACCTTATGATTTTTTTTGATACATAAAAACTCCTTATAAGAAAGCTTTTAGACAGAGAACAAACGATACGTATGTGGTTAGTTACACGATATTCGAGTGAAGGTAACGTTGAGGTTATTCATGTGTCAACATAGCGTGTCCTTTTATCTTGAGCATTAATAGAAACGTTAATTAAAAATATAGATATTTTCCCAAGCAAACACAACAAGATACGGGTTATTCATCATATCGATATGGGTTATTGAAAATAAATGGCAATTTTGTTAAGAGCTTCTGCTCAATCGAGCTCGAGTCTACCTAGCAGGGAAATACGTGTATGGAAAACTACGCTATAAAACGATACCGAACCGTTGGACAATAAAAGGGAATACGCGATAACGAAAGTTAATAAAGAGCCAAAGGCCGTAATGGGTAAACAAGAACTAAAAGCAAATTTAATGCAGGATGCAAAGGCGACACAAACTAATTTGCTAGATTGTCATTACTTTTATCTAAAGCAAACCAATAAAAAGCGCTCCGTGTTCCGTGATGCATGGTTCGCACCGGCGCTCGATGGAGCAAAACGTTAAAATGTAGTGAAAGTTTGAGGTGGAATTTCACCGCGATTGCTTAAGATTTAGCAAACAACGGAAAATCAAACGCCGTGCGGTAATTGTGAATAGAATGAATATCTCGCTACAACTCGGCGATATAGAAATTGAATCGGAAAATTCCAAGCGATACGGCGTAAACTCGTATTAGCCATAAAAGTGTCTTTAAGAAAAAGAATAGGCCGAAAACACGCGGGCCCTTATGTTAATTTATCGGCGCAGGGCGTCCAGCGGACTAGGAATAATTCTAACAGTGCGCAGCAATACCAAGTTATGGGATATAGTGTAAAAGGCGGAACAAATGGAATAATAGAGGAATGATAAAGGTTGACGATGACAAATTACGACAGGGATTTATGCAATCCGATGGTTATCAGCGGGCGCACACATACGCACGGGCAAACACATATTATGGGTAAAGTTTGGCGTCACGATAACGAGTATGGAACAAACAACAAGTGAAGTGGCCCAGATGGCGGAGCTGTGCTCTATCATACGAGGGGTTTAATTAACTAAATAGCTCCGCCGCGCCGTGACCCGCGCCCCGGCCCCGCTCGCCCGCGATTGACGCGCGTCACGTTAATACAATTAGACAGATAGCGGAGGAGGAGGCAGGGAAATAACAACATCTCATTACGGGACCAACCCTCCGTCTTCCGTCTCCTGCGGCGAGGCGTTACTACCCGCTGCTCTACGCGCCATTGGTCAGCGCTTCCTAGAATAACGCACTGAGCAACCTACGCAAACCTGATCTTCTTCGTCTTCCTATCGTTGTCTCATTTACTTGGGGTCGACTCTTCTCGTATGTGTTTCTTTTGAAACTCCTTTCAACAAGTCCTATCCACGTCAGGTTGGGCCTGCCGCGTTCTCTGGGTCGCTGGCAAACGGTATTTATGTATGCACGAGATACGAACAAAGTAACAAATTCACCTCAATCCGAAGGTTGCGGCTAGGGCTGCGAGCGCACGGCGGCCGGTCGATAGCCGACCAGTTAATTAAGAAGCACGGTAAAAACGTCTGCCGAGATCGCGCGCGCGATACGGCCAGGGCGGCGGGCGCTTACCCCTCCGCCTGATATGCCCTTTATTGCGAGGGCCCAGTACCTATTGCGAGCCAACACTTTGTTTTGCTACAAAACTAAATATTCCATAATCTAATGCTTTTACTGAAATCTCCTGAGGAAAGTTAATTTTCAATGACAATTTAATAAAACTAAGTTTTTTAGAACTAGAACCAGTCTATCGATGCCAGCGAGTCTAGCGAAACCTGTCGAAAGACAAATATCGTTTCACTAATTATAATCTAAAATATTCCATAGACTATCCGTTTCTTAACCCTTACCACTATAATGTCGAGTGTGGTAGTTATTTCTTACACCAGTTACTTTTTCGACTTAGACTTGACGTTATACGACTCAATTTTCAAATTTATAAAAGCATTCATAATTACACATTTTTAACTATTCTTATATGACTTTCTTTTGAGACACCTTTTTTACTTATTTGTTTGTAAATTAATTAAGCAGCTGGTGGTAGTGAAAAATATAATTAAGGAGTGTAAAGGGTTAAAGTTTGTTAAATTAGTCCACCGAGAAATATGAAAAAATACTTGCTCCCGATGAAAAAATACTCTACAAGTGCGTATAATCACGCGTAAGCAGTTTTGTGTACAAATGTATAGTACCTATTTTGGAACGTTTTTCTCAAAATCGATTAGGTGAGTGAAATCGCTTGTCCCACCGCGGTTGTGTTCCACGGGTGTGTACGCGGCGAACAGTTTTCCAATTTATGAAGCATAAACATCGTTACTAATTTAGAAGTACGCGCATGCATTATGAAATTTCGTTTTAGAAGACCGATTCCGTAAGACTTTGTATGCGGTTCCGACACGCTTTCACGACGGGGACTGGACGGACAATGCGATAAATTTAATAACACGAAAACACAACAAGAAATTCATAAAAAAAGGTTCACTTTAGTGAAAGAACGAAAAATAAGTTAGAGGTAAATATGAAATTGGAGGTGGAGAGTGAACATATTTATGAAATAAATAAAAAATAATAAATGGAGAATAACAATGAGGAAATACAACATCTTTGAATTTAAAAAAATAAAATAAGCTTTCATAAGAGAATATTGATTCAAATGTGAATTTACTATTACAGTACTTTAATAATAAAGCGCAATATGTGGTTGCGGTTGAAGAACAAAGCTCGATTACTATCAAAACTTTAGAGAATAAAAAAAAATATTATTATATCACTAATTATATTTTATAACGACGCCAAATACCAAGAATTTAAACCGATGTTATAATAATTAATAATACAATTCTCCATGTGAACAAAAATAACTGATTTTTAGGAAGGATCAAAAGGAACCCAGTCGGGTCTACGCTCGGACCCCAAGATCTCGAAGTTCCCTGGATTTACCACTGCGGAGTTAACAAATAATGTTAACTATGGGGACCGTCTTGCAATGTATTGTTTTTTTTTTTTTTTTTTCGTATACAACAGGTCGCTTGAACCCAATTACAGTATACAATTTTTTTAAGCTGATATATTGATTCTCGTAACATGTGACAGGTAGCCAATCTATCGCCATTTTATTGTCACGAGAATACTACGCCAGACCAAAGACAGTGTAACAATCACACTGCCATCGCCGGGAATCGAACCCAGAACCTTCGGAATGGGAATCAGAGCTCTTACCACTCTGCCACGAAGGTCGTCGTCGTGTTGTTTGTGTTACTTATAAATGATTGATTTTATAACTGATACTTCAGTGGCGTTCGGTTTTTTCAACAAATTTAAGAAAAAAATAATATATTTACATCACTATCGTAAAAAAAAAATTTATGAATACACTATGAAATGTTTTTGAAACAAGTAAATACATAATAGCGTGTAATATAGTCTCAGTGGTGACAGAATGTAATAATGAAAATGAGAATTAATTGACGGTAAGAAACACTTAAATATCAATCATAATGATTAATTTCACAGGCACGCACACCCCTCATTAAAAAAAATAAAAAGTGTACGGCCGAAATCAAGGAGGTTATATCGCCGGGACCGTAACACAAATTGCTTTTTATTTTAGTCACTTCGTAATTCCGGGCGGCGGCAATAGACTTTGCTTTGTTAATTCGGGAGGAAGAATTCGGGTTTATTGTTTGGGCGGCCATTAGTATTCCATAAATAATGACAAACGCTCGCGGAGCAAACCGCTGACGAATTAACCGTTAATGCACCGAACGACATTACCGTAAAACAAATAGAAAAACTTAGCAACTAGTTGCGGACCACAATGAAAACAAAAAAAAAATTAAGGATTGATTGTATCTCAATAGAGACGAAGATGTAAATTGTCGAGGCGTTTACAGGACTTATGACCCGTCATTGGTTGGGTTAAGCGATCGCTTTATGTTAACAACATTCCCCATTATTATTATTATTATTATTTCCGCCCTTCTTACGAACACCACGTCTTGACAGATTTTTGGAAGTTGTATATATGCTACTATGTTGCACACACTTCACATGTTATTAGTTCAATCTACACTGGCGTTATCTATTAAGAATAAGTGTAAGCATTAAGCAGAAATCTTTATAAATGCAATGTGAAAGGCTACATTTGCTAGACAACGCCAGGGAATACTTCTCCAATTTTTCTGTTTTTAAACTTGGACCGGTTTTTGGTTTTTCTTGAATGTTACCAATATTTGTAGACAAATACTGGATTTTACCCATTGCGGGTTAATTCTTTTTAAGGATTGATTAACCCGCAATGGGTAAAATCCAGTATTTGTCTACAAATATTGGTAACATTCAATAAAAAAATATGATCGACCCGAGCTGTGCGGCATGTGGGTGGTACGATAATTTTTTGCGAGATCGTTTGAAATATCTATTACCATTAAGACTATTGAAATAAATCTGCGAGCAAATAAAAAATAATAGCTGCCGCGAGTGCCTCCATAATTTATTATTAATCTTCTGTTCAACCGTGCTCTTACAATCTCAATTTTTGCTGTGATTATAATCAAAATAACGTATCCATTAAAATAAACAACTAGATTAAAAAATACACATTTGGGAACGTCTCAATTATTTCAAATACCGTTAGTAAATTTATCTTCAACGTGTTTTTTTAGTGACGCGTTTAACAAACGACATTTTACCCCTTTATAGGACAAGAAATTTTATTTCGATTTTTAAATGAAAACTAAATTTAAAAAAAATGATACCAGTTAGTAAAAATAGGAGAACGCGAGTAAAAGTGTATATTGTCCACAGTCTACAAATGTAATTATATAAATACACAAAGAATATTTAAAATGGAAATTAACAAAGAAAATGACCCGTATTTGTTGGTTTGCATAAATACCTGCCACCTTCCTATAAAGGGTGAAAAAATATGAAGTCAAATATAATATTTCTAAATAGAAAATGGAATTCAATAGCGAGAAAGCATCCGAGAGAGTCGCGTGGACAAGTATGCAACCTTGTGATTCAAAGAGAAATGAAAGCGGATAGGTTTTAAATCGATTGACGATCAATGAAAAGAGTTAGAGAAAATATTTTCTAAGGTTTTGAAATGTTTTAATATTACCAATGGAAAATATTTTCTTTGGTGAATAACGTTAGCACAGAAACGATTCATTTAACGAGTAGTACATATCACGAGAGTAATGTCGCAATAACCTATCTGATGGAGGGATTTCATCGGAGAATATACGGATAGGAGCTAAATTAATTTTGAACTAAAACGTTGCATGCTTATAATTCAGAAATCAAGTTGTCAGAAATCAATTGTTACTTCAATACAGAAAAAAACTAAATTATAAATAATAGAAAAATGTTTTTATATTGAGGCAGTAAGAAAATTCTCCGCATAACCCAATGGTTATGCCTTTGGTTAGAGCAATATCTTTGCTTAATCGGGTCGCCTCGGAGGTCGACATATTTCGTGATAGTAGAAGTTGTCTCAGGGATGGAATATCAATGTGATTCTTTTTAGTTCTTATCTTACTCTTAATGATTAACAGATTACACTAGCTAGGTCATTTGCATCGCATGAGGGATCTGGAGACCCACAAAACAGTGTAGTTCGCGAACAACTCAGTAGGGCGAAGAAGTGTCGACAGCCCGATACTGCAATGGATGCTGTCGTGGCAGCAAGACTTGGAGGTGGTGGCCAGAGACACGGCAGGATGGAGACATTTCTTGGAGGAAGCTAAGACCCAACAAAGGTTGTAACGCTGAAGATGACGACTATTTTTATTATGAAAATGTGTTTACATCTAAATAGGTTAATGAATAAGGCGCAATAGAAAGATTAGCAGATTAGAGATAGCGAAGTATATAATACACAATGCAGATGTTAAAATCGGAAACACAATATTTGGTAATGATGATAAACTCCACGCAATAAGTTATACAACGCGAGTGGTTACAGAATAATATGTGTAATTATTATTAAAACCGGATAACCACTTTCTGGAAGTCATGTGAAATCATATCGCACGCGCCACCTCCCAAGGGGAACGGCGGCGGGGAAGGGGACCCGGCGGCATGACCAATTAAACGTAATTAGAGAAGGAAACTCTTTCAAAAGTAATAAACACTCCACTACAGAACAATGTATCCAAAGTAATTCAAATGAGACATCTTCACAATAAAATATTATTAATAATATGGAAATTGAAAAGGCTTAGTTACAAACAAATGAAAATGAATTTTGCCGAGTAAATCAGATATTTAAAAAATATATTAAACCGTTTATCCCCAAAACATTTAAAAAACACGACATGTTTCGGAGGATACCTCCATCTTCAGGAAAAATCCTTGAAATCTTGTTTGTATCAAAGAACACAAATAAGCTTTCACCAAACATACTATATTTTCTGAGATGGCAAACCATTTTATGAATTTGACCATAGTTTTGATAAAAAAAAATGACACAATATTTCTACACACAGTTATAAATGGCAATAAATTAAACAAACTTGAAAATTTTGAAATCCTCAAGTCGGTGAAATTTGGTGAAAACATAATAAATAATCTAATTCCTCCTTTTACTTTTTTCTCCATAAATACTTTGTCTACATTTAATCTCCCAAACTTCCATTCCAAATCAAATGTAAATTAATCATTTATTAATTTCTATATGTCTTTTCAAATGTATGTTTTTTTTCTAAATTACAATTTTATGTTTTATATTATCATCGTGTATTGTTTAATATTAATTATTAGTTCATACTGATAAACAATAATTATAAGTACTTATAACAAATAGCCCAGGTTAATTTTTTATTTAAATTATTGTATCGAATTTTAAATGCGTCAATACCAATGTAGACAAAATATTTAAGGAGAAAGGAGTAAAAGGAGGAATCTAATTATAAAAATATTAGTCTTTCTTTGTTTAGTTTTTATTATATTTTTACACCTATTTTTATCCTCCGAAACATGTCGTGTTTTTTTAATATTTCGTGGATTTAACTAAACGACCTTCGTGGCAGAGTGGTAAGAGCTCTGACTTTCATACCGTTCTCCGGGTTCGATTCCCGGCGAGGTAATTTAATAATCTTTTTAATTCATAACATAGGTACCCGACGGTGGCTAACTTTTTTTTTTATTATGTGCAATGAACTTCTACCAAGAAAATGCAATTACCAAAAATAATGTCTAACCATATCATTATTATTTTCAATGATTGTTGTTGTAATTCTTTAATAAACATTTTCCTACTACATGTGATATTCTTTAGAGTTTCTAATTCGTAATTTAAAAGACAGATACATAAATTATATGAAATGCGCAACATATTTTAATATCAAGTATAACAATCGTTGAATATATTTCTTGTAAAGAGGGCGGTAGTACAGAAAAGATTGGGAACCTGTGATTTGTATGCCAGTGATATCTAATGCTGTAGATTTAGCCTAACAACAAATAAATGGCACTATTTTACTCGACCAACTAAAATAACGGCAGAATAATTAACTGTTTGCAATTAAAAAGAAATCGCAACAATGTAACAATTTCTAATATAAGAATCTATAATAGTATTACGACGCGGAGCGAACTTACTTTCGTCATAAATCATAAATATGTATCACTGTGACCATCAATGCGTGCAATCTGTGTTCGAGCACGGTCATAATCAAGAGTGTTACATCTCTTGGATTCATTTAAAAGAGAGTTCATTTCAAATCCGTGATTAAAGATACTTGTTAATTACCACGAACACGCCCATTCCACGGAGTCCGAAATAAAATTAAAAAAATATTTTGAAAGAACGGACTCATTTATTGTTTCTTGAACAGTGATGTAAAAGTGCATATTTCATATTTAAAATGAATGAAAATGCCTGTTTTATAAAAGTGCTATTACACGATAAACGGTAAACAAAACAATTTAGGGCAAATCATTGCAAAAGTGAAAAGTATCAAAAAAGTAAAAAATAATCCCACCTGGTGTTGAACATAGAGGCCAATATGTGTGCAGAGTGATTGAATAATTACAATAAATTTCACTTTTCACACAAATAAGCCACTCGTGCTTCATGAAACATGTTTAAATATTTTTTTTCATATTGTTTTTTTCTATCGTTTATTCTATATTATTTTTCTTTGATTTATGTATAAACCACTTGATTAATACGAATAAAAACGTATATTTTCTAGAAGTTTTATTACATTTTATAGGAATGACATATTTCGCCTTACTGTGAACATTTGATAATGCCTTAGTAAGGCGAAACATGCCTTCTGCCGATGGCGCCACAGCTCATATCGAGCCTTGGCCTCCGTAACTTTCGCCTCCAGCAATACCTGTCCTCAGCAGTCGTCGTCCAGTTCGGCATCCGAAGAAGTTGTGCTGCAACCCTCTTTACTTCGTCCTCCCACCTCAGCCTCGGTCTCCCTACCCTTCTCCTTCCGCCCGGGTGTCCAGTCATAATGCGTTTGGGGACCCGCGGCATCCTCTGTACATGTCCAGCCCTTCTCAGTCTTTGTATATTTATGTGCGTGGAGATGTTGGGGGCCTGGTACATGGAATACAGCTCATTTGCTCTCCATTCTTTCGAAGGTGTCCTGCAGTTTCGCCATTTTTACTGTCAAAGTCAGTGCCGCGCAGCTATACGTCAATACTGTCCGTAGTACGGTCTTGTATTGGCGAAACATGCCATTCACATAAAATACAATAAAATTTCTAGAAAACACACGTTTTCGTTCATATTAATTATTTTATATGGAGTTTTACACCATTGTTTAAGAAACAATCAATAAATAGTCCATTGTTTTGGCCGAAACACTATGATACCTTAACATTTTAAACTGTTAAATTAAAGAACTCTGTTGAACAAAAAAAAATTATTTTGATATATTATAGTAACACCTGATGATGTCAACATAGGTTGAAACACTGTCGCGTAAAATAAAATACAACTGTGATACAAAAAACAAAGTTCTTTAATTTAACAGTTTAAAACAATCAATAATTTTAATCGCTTCTTCACACTAGCCATCTCTGTAGTGTTGTATATAATCAGCTTCAAATAGTCTCCATTTCCTTTCTTCTATCCTGCGGGACTCTTTTCGAACGTCTTAACCACTTAGTAACTTTGTAAAAAAAAACAGCCTTAAATTGTTTTTCAATTTTGTCAATGCCTCGGCGAGGCGACAGAGCAACGTCAAAATAATATTAAATAAAGAAAATAGTGTAAATTACATCGTATTGAATGGCATAACCTCCCCCGTGACCCCCGTGACGGATATATTGGCGTGTCAGAGGTGAGACTCGGCATCGTAATTGAATCACATTCGGATAATCCACAATCCCGCCGGATGGATGGATGGCTCAAGTTTGGATGGCTTTCCTCAACAATTGCATGTGACCTTACAGCCCCGGCTGACTGATTGACGCCGCTATATCTCACGCGGCTGAATGGAGAGAGAGAAGCACTCTGTCTCTGTATAGCGCGCGTCTCTAAACGTTCCTTATATTACTACTCGTAAAATACTCGTACATATACCAAGGATTAGAAACGTGCCCGCTTCATATAATATAATACAATAAATAAAAAGCTCATACTAACACAAAACAACACGTAATATTATGTTCTTTATTATTGTAAATCTCGTAGAAATATTGCAGATACCGTGTGAATATTGACATGAAAAATAGTAATAACAATAGTTTGGTGACATGTAAGTCATCTATAGAGGCCACTCTCAATAAATGAGGACTCAACAGAAAGCAGACCCGAGACATAACGTCCTGGAGAAATCATGTTAGGACGGCCAATCAATTTACTGTACCCACAAAGTAGTAAAATGCAAAGATAACAAAAGTATAATTAGTTTTTTAATCTTGTTTTATCATTTATTTCAAAATAAAACCATACAAAAAGTGAATGCAGTGTGAATGACCCAAAAAATTAAGGATCGATAAGATGGTTTGGAAAAATGGAAAGAATGAATGAAGAAAGAATCGTAAAGAATAATAATAAAATTTTGCTTAATTGTATAGCGCCATTTTCGTGAATTACTCACCTTAAGGGCGCTTTGACAGAATATTTTAACAGTAGTAAAGAAAGTATATGTTAACAGTAGTAAAGAATGTACTCGTATATGTTAACGAGGTAAACGATAATATAAATAGAGGAAGACAGAGGATAACGTGACACGATAAAATAAATCACATATTGAATTGTCGACCACGTGAGGAGTCGGAGAAATCAACGTGCGTGCATGACGCGTATGAATGTTGAGGAAGTGAGAGAAGTGTGTCAGGAATGAACAGTGTAACGGTTTAATCCTTTTTCCTACCCTTTCGGGGAGACGGCGTGGTGGTTAGTTAAACCCCGGCCAGACTGTTGTAAACAAGCCCTCCACATCGGTCTCCACCGGCGGTTTACAACAGTGTAAACACTTGTTTGCAACAAAAATTCGTTTGACCTACAACAACCTCTGTTGACGGACGCGCGTTATAAACCGCGTGTGGATGCCGCCGTTGTAAGTTGGGAGCCTTGTTGTAAACCAGTGTGGACGCAAACACCAACCGTGAGCTCCACAAGCCTCCCACAACCGTGAGCTCCACAAGCCTCCCACAACCGTGACCCCTGTTGGAAGCTTGTTTACAACAGTCTGGCACAGCCTTTAGTTAAAAATAATGGTGGCATGGTGTGAAAAACCGTTATAATTAATTCAGTAACTGTATTATGTCCATATTTCCAAATGAAAAGAAAAACTCTGTAGTATTAAAAATTCGAGATATGTTATCAATTTTGTATACAGGGTATCGTTTTCAAATAACCCTGTATATTAGAATCGAGAAGGAAATTTAATATCGCACACGAGTGCATACCGACACACAAATAATAAATGGAATCCATAAATGTATTTTAATAAATGCTGTCTGACATTCAAATAAGTACACCTTGTTACACTTGAAACGCGCGCATATATAATATTTCAATTTCAAAAGAAAACTTTGGGCGCAATCGAATACGACAATACCGCGGAAGCTTCTGGAAAAGAATATTTTTTGGAAATTTGAGATGAGCTCTCATTATAATTGTAGGGAGTGTCGATTGCACAAAGCGTGGCAATAAGGCGATAACCAATACGCAGAACAAAGGAATAGAACAACGAACTAGTAAACATATAGCCTAGGATTTACACAAAAACAATTTGCATCCAACTAGCCGTTAAAGGGATAAACAGAATATTGTTAACACGATTATGTGAACATATGGTGTTACGATATTACGCAATAAGATGTTCTCGTTATAATAATAATATTTTGTCACGTTTGCTCGTCAGAAAACAACGCGGGAGCGAAATGAAAGAATATTCAATACTTTTACGAACAGAGAAGGCGACATAAGGAGAAGACGATAAAGTGTTAAACTGTGCGGTCTAGACGCCAATTAAGCACATTCGATTAAACTTAGTGAGGTCAAATAAAAAAATATGGCTAATCAAATGGCAGTTATTTTTTTGATACATACATACTTGTATGAAATTGCACTATTATAATATTTCCAAAATATTTTTTATCCGAATAGACATTACAAATATACATACATTTTTTTGGAAGATTTGGAAGAATGCATCGACATAGAAACACGTGAACAAATACAAAGCTGATGAGGCTGAATACTTTCAAATATTTGGAACGTTTTCCTTTTGAACATTGTTTCTTTTTGAACATCAATTCGACATTGATCAATTTCATTTTCAGCAGTTTGATTGCTCTCCCCACCGACATCGCTTGGGGAAGGTTGGTTCTGCATGTTAGGAGATAAAACTGATCGCGAAAATCAGATGCAGCGTTCACATTTAGATATTTAGATTTAAAACACGTTTTAATGCGCCCTTGAGGTGATTACATCACAAAAACGACGCTATAAAAGTTAGTATATTATTATTATTATTATTATTAAAACAGTATGTACTGACACTGTCGAAGATAACCATTCCGAACGTACGAATGGATACTCTCCAAGATGGCGGAATTCTCAAAGAATCTCCCGATAGATCTGAAAAAAATTTGATATTATCGAATAAGCAACAAATTTAAGTGTTATTCAGCAGTGACGATATATGATATATTATAACTAACCACGAGCGCAACAGATTGCAAGGAACGTGATCGCATTCATGAAACAATGCATGCACCTCTACTATCATAAAGCACGCCTCAATATGCGCGGATGCGGCAGAGGGCTCTGGAGAGACCGAAGGATTATCCAGAAATAATCCCTCATTCCCGGCTCAAACCTCTCGCCCCTCCCCCGGATGCGCCAATCGGGACAAAATTAATATCCTTTTCATGACGGCGCAGTAAACGTTTGAAACAATGAAGCCCGACTATGATATCAATGCGATTATCCCCGCTTAGACCATTATCCTGGCGAGTAACGGGATCCCGCACCGGTTGTGTAATGCATGTGTTGTATAGTAGGGCCGTTAGACGATATGCAGCGAACGGTGCGTTATGCAAACAATAAATTATTCCACATTCATTCCAAGCTAACCGGTACATTCACTCTCGCGCCTCGTAATCCCGAAGTAAATTTTTATTTCAATTTAAATCCTCCGAATTTTAAGAATTACAATAATGTAGAATTAACTTATTCTTCTTCAGCATATTCCCATCCACTCCTGGACAAAGGCCTCCTCCAAATTCTTCCATGTCACTCTGTCTTGTGAAGACTGCATCCAGGTTATTTCGACATGTCTGTTCAGGTCGTCCTTCCACCGTAGTTCCTATCGCCTTGCACTTCTCTTTCACGTCCACGGTCTCCAAGTCAGCAGTCTTCTTGACCATTTTTCGTCCGAGCTTTTGGCTACGTGGCCTGCCCATTGGCACTTAAGAGTCGCTACCCGGTGGATGATGTCAGTGACCTTTATTTTTTTTCTCACCGTATCGTTTCTGACTCTGTATCGTAGGCTTAGCGATAGCGATCTTAGCGTGCGTTCTGCCAGTTGCTACTTATGGCCTCGAAACTGTAACGTTGTCCAAACAAAGTGCTGAGAAACTACAAGAGATATCTATACAATATCAAATATGCTTGTTAAATTGACATAGATTAAAAGGTCACTTTCGTATATTGCACTCGTTCACACCAGGAGCGCAGAAATCAAATACTGGGAACTAAACAAACATTCGTATTTCGAAACTTTCAATATTTTAGGACAAATGTTTAAAAATATAGAGTTTTTATATGTTTGGACACATGGAAAGAACGAATGAAGAAATAATGCTAATTAAAGTATACGTTAACGACGTGAATGGAGCAAGAAATATAAGAAGACCAAGGAATACGTGGCACGATCTAATTAAAATATAAATGTCAGTCACAGAATAAATAGAGGAGCCTGCATTATATGATAATTTGAGTTGAAGATTCAAGAAAAGAATGTCAGGAAATAACAGTTTGGTGGCCCATCATTTCTGCTTAACTCTTAGAGAAAACAATGTGATGGTTAGTTACTTGTTTATTTATAGTTACTGTCATTACAAATAACTAAAAGAAATCTTAATAGAAATTGAATACAAAGAATAAGAAGAGGTTATTTTTACTTAACAACTAAAATAATTCCCTATTGTTCTTAATATTTCTTAAGTTTTTGTAAAATTACTATTTTTATAATGTGAAATGACAAACGCAAAAGACATTCGTGAGACGGGTGTCGTCGGCGCTAGCTTCCGTGCCGCAGTTATTAACATCGATATATTTTTGTGATTGTTAAGAATGCGGAATTGGCGAAACCCCGTGAAAGTTCTTTCTTTTCATTATTTTGGTTGATAGATTTGACACGTGTCGGGGGGTAAAGGCGAGCTGGAAACAACCGCAACAATGGCTAATTTGTCCGTTGTGTATCCGTCATGTGGTCGATTTGTGCGGACCTGACAAATCGTCGTAAATACCGTCTATGAGTTCTGACTAGTGTTGGCATTCACTAATAACCCAATCGAGAATCTGAGATTCGATTTCAAATAGTGTAATCGAAAAACACGAAATTCACGAAACAAGTAATTAATTACATGGCTATTTAATCTATATATGGACAAGTGTATGAAAAAGCTGAAAGGGTTGGATGCAGGTGCCAAAATGAGCGGAGTGTCAGTAAGCTGTCCATTGTATGCGGATGACGCTGTCCTACTTGCAGACAAGCATGAACTTCGAGTCCTGATGATTTAAAGCCTTGCAAATAAGCAAGGCTTTAATTTTTCCTATATTCACCATTACTTTGTGTTGCGAATTTAAAATTGAACATTGTGTTTTTACTTTGTAACACAATATTTAAGCACTCGTATGTTGTCACAACACTGTTGTGTTACAAAGTAAACAAATATTGTTCAAGGCTTTAATTGTTGATATAATGTATAACTGAAAAATAAAATATTTCTAACTTTTGCAGGTAGAATAAACGTATTAATATTTGAATAAATAAAAATATATATATATTCAATTCGCTTGTCATTGCCCCTTCTACAAATATGCCGTCACAGGGGCTACTTTGAAGTTTCCTCGGATATACTCATTTCTTTCTCTATTCCATAATAAAAACATCCCCATCAAATATAACGATGTTGGGGTAGCTGGAGTTCAGCATCACGGAAGGAGAATCCTATACTAACAGACTTTTAAGTCTACAGCATGTTGGAGAAGAATAAGTTATAAAGATTAATGTGAAAATCTATTTAATGTTGGTGAAGTTTGTTCGAATGCAATTTTCGACCAACCCTTCGCTAAATATCCGGAGTAGTTAAGTGCAAAACGTATACGAGGGGCGAAACATTTCCACCGATACGCTGCCGCTGTCATTGATGAAGCTTTATTTGCCAGCAATAAGTCCGCCGGTCGCGCGGCTACTTTGTCGGGCTTTTACTGCAATAATAATCATTGGATTGGAGCGAGCAAAGGCTCGGGATTACAACAATATACGGTGTATCTCTGCGGACGTCACCCGGGGTGTGCGTACACCGCATACTATACACTAGCATAGCGGTGAGACTGGTAACGAGATAAGTGCTCTTCAATTGGCTATCGCTTATCGTCCAGCCATCTATGTGCGGTCACATGTCATCAAAATCAATATAAACGGTATCCTCAAGTCCCGAGTTGCCAGCTCAAATTAGTGAACGACAGGCTTCAGTTATTTTATCAATTGATAAGTAATAAATATACAAATACAAAAAACTGTCTACGAAGGGGGATCATTTATTATTTTACTCATAATAAACTCAATGTTTACAAATAATATTATAGAATATTAAATAATATTATAGTAACATTTTGAAGAACAATTTCGTATTGCTAAATTTAAATTTAAAAAAATTATATAAAAAAAATTGTCACTCATGCTTTGACAATGACCGGTGAAACTAAACCAAAAGAAAAACTTTATTTCAACGAACATACAATAATTGTGGAGATAATAAAATAGTGATGAAATCAGCAACATATATCTCCCTTTAAATGGATGTTATTATAGTTTAAACAGTTCTCTTGGAGGTGTTACTATATCGGAACATGTCGAGGGTAAAAGAAAAGTACCTCCACGTGTAGTGTTATTAAAAATATTATAGCAGCCGATGACCCTGGAAACTATTATACATGTCATCTTCGCGAAGTCGGCCTAACAACAACAAGTGAAAAAAGAGAGATAAAAGGTTGCCATCGATATGAAAAATAATATGTCGCGATAAACGAATTAATGAAATATAATATCGTTTTGATAAAAAAAAAAACATTTTAGAAACCACAAGTCGATGAAGTCGGAAAAATCAACGAGCGTGCGTGTTACGATGCATGAATACAGAGGAAGCTCGAGAGGTATGTCCGGACAGAACAGAATGGGAACAGAACGGAGAATCGATCTGAAATCTGAAAAAGAATCGAGAGATGAAAATAGAACTCTGTGGATCCAACAAGATCTATTATTTATGTATTTCAGATAAATCAAGTTAATTTACAACGATTAAAGTGAAAAACTAATTTGTCAAACCACTTCATACAATATGGTTGATGTTTTCACAAAGGACATAACATTAAAAGTATGGAATCACCGTATGGGGACAGTCAATGCGCGATGTTTAATTTATCCTAAGGCATGCTTAGGAGCCTGGCTAATTCGATAATAACATCTTACTGTGCGAATCGAGCACCGAGCGCTGGGTGGGGTGACTGGGAATGCCGAAGAGCTCCACTGAACTCCGTTTGGATGAAACGGCAAACCGCCTATCGGGTGGTACAAAGCGGTAGCATTCGTACTTCAATAAATGCAGTTCGCAGCTATCGAGACTGGCAACACGAAGAATAAGATTTATATACATAATACTAATCATCACAAAGAATCGTTAAACAAATTAAACTAATGAAAACGCAAACTTTCATATGAAACATTCACTTTGTGGTTAGACATTATAAACTTAAAACATAAAATAATAAAAGATTTAATTTTTAGCAAAGGTATGTTTATTATAATTGATGCCAATTAGTTTCACTTGTATCCGAGCATCATCAAGGCGATATAATAACTTTATAGTATAATAACTTGAATTTATTATACCGCCCTGAAGATGCTCGGCTACATGCGAAACTAGTTGACATCAATTAAATTTACCATACCGTGATTAAATACTAAGTGTTTAATTATTTTATATCTATAAGCTTAAAAGCATGTTTTCTAGAAGTTTTATTATATTTTAATTGGCAATAACATATTTTACATTACTAAAACATTACCAAATATTCCCAAAAAAAAAAAATACAATAAAATTTCTATAAAACCGACGTTTCATTCATAACACGTATAATATTTAATATATAGTTTTATGTTATTCTATGTTTGTTTTGTTACCCCATGAAGCTCTGGTAATAACAATGCAAAGTGATGCAACATTTATTAAATTGATTTTTTTTATTAAATTAGCACCATTCATTTTGTGGGCAGATGATACAAATATTTTCACTTTCTATGCAATAATAAATTCACATATCAATGTGGATAATGGATAAACTAATTACCCTCTTCCATGCAATGAATTACGTGTATTACAAACACGAATTGAAATAATTAGCTTCGTACGCGGCCAAATAAAGTAAGCACGCATTGTGTACACGGTGAACGCGAAATCATGTATCGGTAGTTCCTGGGGGGGTTGATAGACACAATGTTTCAAAATACGGTTACGCTTTGACTAAAAATATATAATAGGATATATTTTCACATATACGTTTCATCTACTCTTTGTCTTAGTGTAAGCCTCGTGGCCTATTTCTCAAGAAGGATCGGTCATTTTGGTGGTCTGCCCTTATTTTCACGTGTGCATACTAATTTCTTCAAATTTACCTTACACTGCTTTTATATAATTAAATCGTTTTCCTATATAATCTTCGAGATCCTTTGCTGATATAAAATAAAAGAATATCATCTATTGTAATTCTATTTCAGCCATACATCATCTTTCCGCACACTCTTAAGAATGATTTAGTTTTTGAAAAAACTACCACACTTTAGTTTTTCCGATAGCTCCATGAATTGGTTCCATATTTAAAGTATGGAACTAGAATTATGTTTAAATGTTATAACTTAGTTGTTAACGGTCAAATTTAATATTTGAGAAACAGACGAAAAAAAATAATTTTAATACTGTAAAATGTAGTTATAATAAATGGTAATTGACTACATATGATACAGTATTGCCTACTTTTCAACACAATTTTATAATTATAATAACTAACAAACCATCACGCCGTCTCCACAAACGGGTAGGCAGAAAGAATGGACTGACACACTTTGCTTTCCTGACATATTTCTTTTGATTCCTCAACATTCATACATCGTGTCATGCACGTGCGTCGATTTCTCTGACTCCTCACGTGGCCGACATTCAATATTTGATTTATTTGATCGTGCCAAGTTTTCCTCGGTCTTCTTCTATTTGTAGTTTCATTTATATCGTTAACATATATTTTTTACCATTCATTCTTTCCATGTGTCCAAACAATCTTAATGATTCTTTCATTATTTTTTTCATAACACCATCATTCGCATCGCATTCGCTAATTTCATTATCATTCGATACTCTATCATACACAGAGTATCCACACATGCGTTTATAATTATTATTATTTATAATGTTTGAAGTGCGTTGTTTTGTAAAATAATTTACTCCAAGGGCCCACTAGGAAAAGACCGACCGAACAGTGCAGTCTTTAGTAGTTTTTTTTTTTAAAGTAATTCTTAGTTTATAATATAATAGCATCTTATGCACTAGAAATTTGGTATTTCATGGATCAAATCGTACATATTTGAAATTACGTTATCGCTAAAGTAGCATTAACTTCAGAATACCGTGTACATATTGTAGATGGCAAACGTACATAATAAATTAAATTGATATTAGGTAACAATTGAAATATCGACATTTGCTCTATATATAACGCAGAAGCGAGTCACTCGCCGGCGGGTTGAAATGGGTTTATTGTAGGAAAAAGGCGAAATGAGCACACATGAAGTGTAACGTGAAACATGATACAAAAAGAGCTTTGTGTACCAAAGGATAAAGAAAACGTTACCCATTTAATGTGTGTACAAACACAGACATGACTTTAGAACGAGGCGCTACGGCCGAGGACGGACGCGGCGAACACTAACGTTCATCTAATTGAAAGACATTATTTGGGACAATCAATGTTTTATAGATACATTTATATTTATGAACGCAGAGCAAAATACATATTTAAGCACAAGTCCAAATTTTTAAGATATCACAAGAAATAGATTGTTATACCAAACATTACACGCAAATGATTTACATTATTTGAATTTATTATAATGCCAACAATAAAACGCCAAAGGGATGAAGGGATAGCTAGGAATCAACTCCCTAAGGGAGGCCCACCCTGACATAAGAAACAGACCAAAGGTCTAAAAGAAAAAAAAAAGAAGAGCAGAACTAATTATTATTATTATTATTCCTTGTTGTAGACCTATGTGGTCTGATCTCCAGGTTGTTGCTCCTCCTTTGAGGTAAATTCCCAGCTGTCCTTCCAACTTTTAGGAGGTCTTCCACGAGGACGAGTCTCATGAGGCTGATTATGCAATGCAATATAGGGGAGTCTGGTGGTGTCCATTCTTTGAATATGACTGAATATTGAATACTTTTTCGCTGTCAACCTCACATATCTCTCTTATTCTGGTGTTCCTTGCGCGATCTCTCAGTGTCTTGCCTGCTATCATCCTCAGTGTCTTCATTTCGGAAGTCCTAAAATTATTAAAACCGAAAAATAATTAACTAAGAGATCGCCTTAGAATCACCAGAATAAGATAGATATGTGAGGCTGAGGATATTATAAGATGGAGTAGATAGCGAAGGAGGGACTGGAACTCCAAATAATAGACACCTCCAGACTTCCACGGCGATATTATCAGCCTCACGAGACTCGTCCTCGTAGAAGACCTCCTAAAATATGGAAGACAGGTGAGAATCCAAGTATAACAAGGAAATACGCGTATAACAACATATTAATAACAATCACGTAGATGGAGTAGTTATGCGATACCAAGGTACTTCCGTAAATATTGAAATATACAAAAAGGTCAGTGTATTGAGCGGGTATGTTAGTACGGTGGTGGTAGTGACACAATGGGTAGAATGGACGAGGACCGCCTCGCGTGGCTCGTGGCTCTGGTGCGGCGGGGAAACTTTGCAGTCGGCGGTGGCGGATACCTCGCGGTGGAATAATAAAGGCTTGCAGACATGCTCCGGGATGAGAAAATGTCAAATTGAAAACAAAAGGAGAAAAGTTTTCATTATATAATTAAGGAATAAAGTATTGCAGTAAAATAACAAAGCCGTAAACGAATGGGGAATATATCAAACCACCCAACAGAAACACGAAACGCAAAAAAGTTTTGTGTACATACCATCACACCGTTCGTAATAATGGACCGCTATATTGTCATATCCTGACATACTTCTCTCGATCTCTTAACATTCACACATCGTGTCATGCACGCACGTCGATTTGTATTACTCCTCACGTGGGTGAGATTTCATATTTTTGGCGATTTTTTATGAATTAAAAATGTTTTTTCCACTTTTGAGTTTATTATTCTCGACGTGTTTCGAAGGCTTCGTTTGTAATAATGGACCGCCACATTGTCATACCCTGACATACTCTCTCGATCTCTTAACATTCATACATCGTGTCATGCACGCACGTCGATTTGTATAACTACTCACGTGGGTGACACTTAATATTTTTGGTGATTTTTTATGAATTAAAACAATTAGTTAAAAAAACAACGTTTTATTTAATTATTAATTAAAATAGTGTTTTTTCCAATAAGTTTCCAATTTTGAGTTCATTATTCTCGACATGTTTCGAAGGCTTATACCTTCATCATCGGGAGAACGATATAAACTCACCAAAAATTACTACAAAATGCAAAAACCTAGAAACAAATATTATGTTGAGAGTGATTAATTACTCTTAAGCTATTGATTTAGTAAAGGAACGGTCCATATTTTAAACAGATGGCCATTGAGACGACACAAGTAAAAACTAAAAAGTGGAAAAAGTCATAAAAAAATCGTCATATGGAATTTATATTAGATTGATTGGTAAGTAAGGACCAAACAAGTTTTGAGGACTTCCGAAATGAAGACACTGAGGACGATAGCAGGCAAGACACTGAGGGATCGCATGAGGAACACTAGAATAAGAGAGATAGTGAGGTTGAGGATATTATAAGATGGAGCAGACAGCGAAAAAGGGACTGGTACGGTCATGTTCAAAGAATTGACTCCACCAGACTCCCCTATATTGCATTGCATAATCAACCTCATGGGACTCGTCCTCGTGGAAGACCTCCTAAAAGATGGAAGGACAGCTGGGAATCTAAATCACAGGAGGATCAACTCTATGGAGAACAGACCACATAGGTCTTCAATAAGGAAGAATAAGAAGATTGATTAGATCATGAATGAGAAGCATATACGAGTATTTTGCAGTTTGACTAAAGATTGCAGTCTTACGATAAATTGGATAACTTAATTTAATAAAACAAGATGATGATGTCACCCTAGGTTCGTGGCCCACAATGGACGTGTACGGGTGTACGGGGGCCTTTTCTCCCGGCGAAAAGAGTTGTATCGCAGGGCGGAAGGCGGCGATGACAAATAGGTCCGCCCGGCGGGCCCGCCATCCGTCAGGGCCGGGCGGGGGCCGGGCGGCTAATCAAGGCGGGCAGGTGAAAGCTGAATGCTGTCGGCTCCGGCGCCCCGTAATTGAGCCCCATAAAAACTATGACGGTAAAAAATTCCAAAGGGGATCAAGTTGTCGCCATAAATTGTTGCACTCTCCGAGAGAACATCGCAAATAATAAGGGAAAATATTATATATTACATCACGCCTCTGGACTAGTTTCTGGTTTGTTGAAATCTCGAGATGTGGAACTCTTACAGGGATTCGGTAGCCTTATAACATGACGTATAAAAAATAGCGGGACTAACAGAACACGGTACAATTACAACTAAAGCGAGGACAAATCTTAAAACTTCACATTTTTTATTAAATAATGTAGTATTTTCACATCAGAAAGGGGAGTTACATTCATTTTTATGTATCGAGTTAAAATCTTGTAATACATTTGGCAATATGTTCACAGAAAATGATATTAACTTGAGCAAACTAACAATAAGACAAACAAATATAATAAAAATAAATACATAAAAAATCTTGTATATTTCGAAATGTACGCCTAATTTTTCATTTCAGTAAGTACATGAAAAAAATAACATCTGAAGAAGGACGTATACAGTCAGAAACATGTTTGTGAAAAGTGCAAAAACGTGTAGTGAAAACATATATATTATTAAAGTTATTCATATGAAACGAAACTTATTTTAAATAAGCTTAATGAAAGCAAAACGCCCGTTACAAAACATATCCTTTGGCGTATAAGTGGAGAATAAAATAAAATAAAATAAAAATCATACATTACGAGTATATCCAAGAAGATCCACTGACCGGTGTCCGGTGCTAACTCGTAAATCCCATGGAACTAGAATTGTATTCGCACAATTTCATCAGTTTCCCGTTGATGTATTCGGGATTAGGTGCCATGGTTGGTGTAGTGAACCTCGTTGCCGTTTAAGCACTGCTCTGTAAATAAAGCATCACAGCCGAGCAGACAAATTAAAATATACGGCGCCATAAACATCAAATTGGATGCACAGTGGATGCTTCTATGGAATTCATTCTCCGAAGAAGAAAAAAACAACCGATTCCCTTGTGCATAACAAGAACAGTTCGAGTCATTCACTTTACGCACCACTGTGTGCATAAGAGAAGACTTCATTTATTTCCTAAACATTAACTAATAGTAAGTTAGTTTTTATTTTATATCATCGTATTTTGTATTGTATTGTCACAAGTAGATAAAGCTGTCATATGGAGAAACAAGGACATGAGGACTGACAGCAAGGTACGCATTTATAACACCTGTGTGCGACCAATCCTCACATATGGCATTGAATCGAGGGCAGACACTGTCAAGACAAAGAGCATGCTCAGGACAACCGAGATGAAAACACTCCGCGCTATAGCTGACAAAACCCTACGTAATCGAGTTAGGAATACAGTAATCCGAGAAATCTGCGAGGTCGAAGATGTGGTCAGATGGGGACGTCAAAGACGGCGATACTGGCATCAACATGTAGAAAGAATGAGCTCAAATAAGATACCATACATAGCTCTCCTTGGAACGCCAAACGGACAACGCCGAGCAGGAAGACCCCCGAAATGGTGGAGAGAAAGCTGGAGTTCAGCGTCTCAAGAGGACCCGCCTAAAATAACAGACTCCTGAGTCTATCAAAAGTGAAGAAGAAGAAGTATTTTGTATTATTTGTTTTAATTTATTTTGTAGACGTTGGACGATTGAAGTGGGCGCGGGAGATGCCTTTTAGTGGCGATGAGGTTCGCAACCCATCACACCGCGTCTCTCGCGGGGGGGAAAGAGAAGGATGGAGTGCCGCATCGGTTATAGTGTGGCAGTCCAGTCTTTCTGCCTACCCTTTCGGGGAGACGGCGTGATGGTTAGTTTTTAACGATCATTACAATAAGTTATTAAACCTGACAAAAAATATTCTGAACAGGAATAATAATTCAATATTACTAAAAAAAATAGACAAACTTTAATAGAAAATGAACTTCAATTTGAGAGAAAGTTGAAAAAAAACTAATATTTATTTAATACTGTAGAAAACCCACGATTTCTAAAAGTTTTATTAACTTTCAAAGGAGCGTCAAGTAGAGAGTACAGGAAAATAATATTTAAAATCAAAATAACTCGCGCTAATAAAAATTTCACATGTTATTTTATATGTTCAGGACTCGTTTAGTCTAGCTATGCCATTATCAACCCGAAACAAAAAATAAAGTGTAATTATAAATAAATATGTTTATCTTTAAAAATATTTTGATCACACTTTTTATTATACATTTACTCTACATTCATCGATCTTTTGCTAGTTCAATGCTTTACTTCAATACGTAAGGGTCGGTACAAGAACACCATTGGCCATTCAGTATTTATTATAGTAAAGATCAGTTTTAACAATGCGCTGGATTAGTCAGCTGAACAAAGCTGGTTACTTGGCCCAAACGTATCAAGAACCGCGAGCAGCGTAGAGGCGGGAAGATTGGTGATACGTTCATCAATTCCAGTTGTCTCCGTAACAAAGGTGGTTAGAGTTACAATGGAACGCCGAACCAACTTGCTATCAACGTTCCCAGAGTTCTACACAAATTGCAAGGTGCACCGTCGCGTGCGGCAGGGATAGCAAACACTTTCGATGCTTGACACGCGCACAATATCAAGGAGAAAGAAATACATTTTTTTACTTAGTTCAGAAATATCATAGTATAAAACTAAAATAATTTATTAATTAAATAAGACAAAAAAAAACAACAATCCGTGACCAAATTATAATTGGAAAATTATAAAAGTCATTAAAATGGTTTGGATACTTGGAAATAATGAATTAGGAAATAATGAAAATAAATCACAAGAAAACATATGTCATCGATGTAAGTGGAACAAGAAATAGAGGAAGAACGAGAAAAACTTGACACGATCAGATCATTTAAATATTTAATTTGAGTCACGTGGGGAGTCGCAGAAATCGACATGCGTGCGTGACACGACGTATGAAAGCGGAATCTGGTAAAACATGTCAGGATTAAAAGAGGGAGGCTCTCATATCCATCCACAAAATAGTTTTTTAATAAAAAATAAAGATCTCATAGACATTACTAAAAACAAATTCATTCCATCTAAACCATAGGTTTCCAATCTTTTCTGGGCCACCGCCCCCTTTACAAGAAAAATAAACGTTCAACGCCCCCCTCACATAAAAGTTATTCCAAATATTTAGAAACTCATAGTTGAATTTTAAACTATTATTAAATCTTTTATGTATCTGAAAACGGCATATGGTAGAATACCGAACGAAGACAAGGAAGAAATGATTGGCGTGTTTTTTTTTGTCTTTTTAGACTATATATTTTAAACTGCCCAAGCTCTCTATTTTTTCTGGGTCTTCTACTGCCCCCCTGAAAGTATCAAACGCCCACAAGGGGGCGTTATCGCCCACTTTGAGAACCTAGGATCTAAATCATTTCTATTATAAATTATTTATTACACCACTTTAAATTAACACATTAAATTAACATACGTATACAAAAAAAACACCAATGCCTGAAATCTATAATATTATGTTATTAAATTTAATGACTTCGATTATTGGTGCATTTGTCATAAAACGTTTTATTTTAATTACTGCGTAGTAAAAAAATCGAGAAAAACGTATTTTACATAAAATTATCACGAGTCTTATAATGGTATTGACCTACTTAAAAAAAAGGACATAAAAAAATCACAATTCGAAATGAACATTATGTTAATCCACGATTTAACACATCTGTAAAGTATGCAAATTCAAAAGTTGGAACCTGGAGATCGCTCGGTGGAAACTTCACGCTGTTTCGACTGCTCGCATCCAGCCGCTAGTCTAACGCGATAAAACTTCATTCTAGGGCAGGGGAGAACTCTTTCACGATGACTGGACGAGACTCAAATGTATAAGCCAGTGGTCGGCAAACTTATAAGTCAAAAGAGACAAATATAAGCAAAACATCCATTTAGATTTATTTTAGGAGCCAGGATGATATCGGTTATAATTAGGCACACCGAATAATTATATCATATGGATATGTATGATAGAATATGTAATGATGAAGTAAGAAAGGAATGTAATGCGGATGTATGCGTCCTAAAATGGTTTGGACAAAATAATGGTTAAACATATATATAAAAGTAGTGAGAATTAGGAAGTCGAGGAAGGCCAAGGAAGACATGGCATGACCAAATTAATTAATTATTGAAAGGCGCCCATGTTCGAAGTTGGAACAATCAAGGAGCGTGCGTATCACGATGTGTGGATGTAGAAGAGGCGCACGTGATAGAACAGTATGGCGGTCCATCATTTCTGCCTACCCCTCCGGAGAAACGGCGTGATGGTTTGTTAGTGAGTTAGTTTTATTATATATATGTTATAATAATCTTATTAATTAATTGCTATTAACAGATTGCTAAATGGATTAAACTTAAAACAAATAAAAAGAGAAAAAAACTATTTTTATGTCATACGAGTATACTACTGGCAAATAAAGAGAAGGATGGAGTGTCGCATCGGTTGAAGTGTGGCAGTCCATTCTTTCTCCCTACCCTTTCGGGGAGACGGCGTGATGGTTAATTAGTTTTTAGAGGTTAGTTTTTTTTTATTTAAACAAAGACCTTGCATTTTCGCACATCAATGCACATTAATTTCGGTTTGATTTTTAAAAGTGCTATTGAATTTATAATTTTAGATGTACAGACACCATGTAAAGACACCATTCGTTGATTACCCACATTCGAATAGCCAAAGAGCCACATTTGGTTTGCGAGCCGCATATTGGCGACCACTGCCCTAGACCACCGGGCGCAATATTCAATAATTTATGTTGTTACTTTTGTATCTGAATATATTTTATTGAAAAACTTTTGTGATATAGTAAAACTGAAACAATAAAAAACGCCAAAAACGAACGTACAATATAAAAATGTATGTGGTATATCGCGAGTCAAAAAAAAATCTATTTTGAGAAAATTGGGTACGAAATTACGACGTTTTTTGGTCTAATAACTCCTCTTTATTTTTAAATGAAACCAACAAAAGAGGTTACAATAGATCATTAAATATAATTTATTGTTGTTATCCAATTGTCTATTACCAAACAATTAAAAACCTTAATAACTTAAGTTAATACTACTTTAAGATGAGATCATAAACAAGGATCATAATAATGTATTTTGAAACCAATGAAGTAAAAAAAAATTGGTTAAGATACCTATTTATAATGTATAATTGGAAAGTTTATTATTCGATGAATAATCCATTGATGTATAATAAATAACTCAAAATCGCCAAAATTCGAGTTCCTAAGTTTTAGTATTGAACCCACAATATAATCAAGGTTTTATGTCGTCACTTTTTCTTAAATCCTTCAATTAAATTAAATATTAAAAATGAATAATGGTGTTCTTGTGCCGACCCTTATGTATGAAAATTGAGCATGGAACTGGCAAAAGAAGGATGAAAGTATAAAAAACGCAGTAGAAATGAGATCTCTTATACAAATGTGTGTTAAATCTATATATGATAGAGTGTCAAATGCAAGTATAAGATGCGGTGCGAATGTGTTATGAACAAAATAATGAAAGGATCATTAAGATGGTTTGGACACATGGAAAGAATGAGTGAAGACAAAATGGTGAAGAAGTTACAATAAGGAAGGTATTTAAACGACGTGAACGGAGCTAGAAATAGAGGAAGACCGAGGAAAACGTTGCACGATCAAATCAATCAAATATTAAATGTCGATCACGTGAGGAGTCGGAGAAATCGACGTGCGTGCATGACAAGATGTATGAATGTAGAGGAATCGCGAGAAGTATGTCAGGACAGAACAGTGTGGCGTTCCATTCTTTCTGCCTACCCCTTCGGGGAGACGGCGTGATAGTTAGTTACTTAGTTAAAAATACATTTTTCCGACCAATTTCGTCGGGACAGAGGGTCAAAATAAGCGTTGTATGATAAAAGAAATTCGAGATCGATTCAGCGTTTAATGGAAAAGGAATGAATGCACGGATATTTCTAGAATCAAAACACGTAAACAATTCAAAATAAAAACAACAATAATGAATTATAATTGCTTTCATCGTTTGTTCAAATAAACAGAACAAATCGTTCTAACGAACGATACAGATTTCATCTCAATTAAGGATTTATTAAATACCGACTACTTTCCATAACCAGAAGCCGGGTACCTCGGGTATTCCATCAGGAGATAATATAGTCAATTCAAATATTTGATGAATTTTGATATGAACAAGCCCTACCTACATCCGCGTTTAAAATATCCCGCAGTCCGCGCCGACTGCATAATTAATGCCGAAGAACCATACATTTTGGAGCAGGCTTCGCGTTTTACTGGGTCAACGGGCAATTCGCAGTTTAAACTAACATCGCTTCACTCAAAAAATAATATTTTAATCACAGAGTGCAACACATTCGACACTCTAACGACTCACCCGGTTGGTTCGGCATAAGGCCCCGCGCGTATGCAGCATTTTACATTTGCGAACGTAACCAGCACATGGCGAACTGGATTCCACGTATAATTCGATGTGATATCAAATAAAACTATACAAATTTAGAAATAAGCTCTAAATAATGCCACTCCTTTTTTGAAATTCAGTTATTTATTTAGTTTCGTACACTTATGTATGGAAGCGAAGAATGAAACTGACAAGAGAAGGATAAAAGTAAAATAAATGAGATCTGTGTATGATAGTGTCGAATGAAAATATAAGAAATGAATGCGGTGCAAATGAAAGTGTAATGAAAGGATCATTCAGATGGTTTGGACACATGGAAAGAATGAATGAAGAAAATAATGGTAAAAAAAGCATATGTAAACGATGTGAATGGCACTGGAAATAGAGGAAGACCGAAGAAAACGTGGCACTATTAAGTAAATTAAATATTGAATGTCGGCCACGTGAGGAGTCGGAGAAATCGACGTGCGTGGAATCAAGAGTTTTTATTAAAATTTAATACTAATATCATATTTTAAAGCTAACCCTTTTAGCCTGAAAAGTTAAAAGAATTAGATAAATCACATAATGATTAATGACTCTAAAATATAAAGTTACTGCCAAAGGTAAATTTGAATACAAGGGAGGTTTGAATGACATGACGGAGAAAAACACAAAAAACTGCTGCCAAGAAACACGAATATTATATTGACAAAAACAAAACAGGAAAAGAAAAGAAAAAAACAAAAGACCATTTTGTAATAACACGAGGAACGTCGTTAAACAGAACTTATTATGAAAAGTATTCAGTTAATTAAATAGAATTTTATGCACATAAAGCACACATAGGAAAGCAATAAAACGCCGATATGCGCTTTATTTGTAAAACCAGTCGAAAAAGTGAATTCTCAAGCGCCGAATTCATCCGGCGAATTGGTCCCAGAAGAGGGGCTCCGGCAAAGGAAACAGGCGCCGGGCGAAAATAAATATGAAAGTCAAATCATACCCGACATACCCAGATGAGAGTAAACGTACGGTTAAAGGAGATTGTTCTCCAGAAACAGGGCGTCGATTGTGTAGAATAACAAAACGATTGATGCCGAGTAGCGCCGCTGCGGATGTGTGCGGAGATCTCGGAATATTTTATAAACGTTTTGACGCATTCCGGATAAAACTTCCTTTACGGATGCACACAATAATAATGTAAGGCGTAACAAGATCTTGTCGAGTGCGGGTCTAGAAAGACTCGCATTAAATACTCGAAACACAAGGAAAAAATATTCTTAACTTCCTAACTATGATAGTGAAGTTTAACATATCGTTTCAATGGAAAAACTAAGGTCTGATTAATTAAATTAAATTTTCGTTTACAAAAAACTAATTTCATTAATACATTATTATAACTCTCGTTTATTAAAAAACATGATATAATAATTATTCATAATCCTTTGATAGATGTGCAATTAAGTATACTTATATTTTAATAACGTATGACGAAAATACTAAAAAATAAATATTTTGGAATAGAGCGGAAGAAGGTATTATGAACAAAATTATGAAAGGATCGCTGCGATGGTTCGGACATATGGAACGTATGGATGGAGAAAGAATGTTTAAGAAAGTATACGTTAATGATGTAAATGGAGTACGGAGTCGAGGCAGACCGAGGAAAACATGGCATGACCAAATTAATCAAATTTTAAAGGTTGGTCACGTTAGATGTCGGAGGAATCGACGTGCGTGTATTACTCGTTGTATGAATGTGCAGGAAGCTAGAGAGCTTTGCTAGGATAGAGTAGTGTGGCGGTCCATTCTCTCTGCCTACCGCTGCGGGGAAACGGCGTGATGGTTTATTTGTTTTGTAATAGATTTCACTTAGCATCAATAAGAATAAGCGACGAAATATGTATATATCTATGTGTGTATACAATAATAATTAAGAAAATGTCCGTTTTCTAGAAGTTTTAGAACATATATCTAGAAAACAGACACATTCATCAATATTTAATATGGAGTTTAACATCATTGTTCAAGCAAAAACATAGAAATATATTTGGATATTTTTAACGCTTATGTTATTATTATATTAGGTCCTTACATATGAAATTGGCGTTTTGCCGTACTGGCAACTTTGATCTCAAATATCTTCTCTTTGGTTAGGAATTCCAAATTCAAATTTATAAAGCTATTTACTCAAGTATTTGTGTTTCGAAAATTATAATTCATTTGTTTTTTCTTCAATTGTTTTTTTTCTTTGCGTCACTCAGTTTACAAAATGGAAAACTTGAAATATCGCGTTATTTACGAGTACGAGTTCCACCGTGGCACCAGTGCTGCAGAAACGGCTCGAAGGATTAATGATGTGTATGGCGACGGTGCCGCAAAAGAAAACACAGTGCGTTTTTGGTTCCAACGTTTTCGTTCTGGAAATTTCGACCTGCAGAACAAGCCCCGTGGACGGCCGGAGACCAAAGTTGATAATGAAGAATTGAAGGCTATTGTGGAAGCGGATCCATCGCAAACCACGTCCGAGTTAGCTGCAGGCTGCGGTGTTAGTGATAAAACTGTTTTAATCCACTTGAAGCAAATTGGGAAGGTGAAAAAGCTTGAAAGGTGGGTACCTCACGAATTGAGTGAAGCAAATCACCAAACATTTTGTGACCAGTTGCATTACTCAACCGGCACAATAATGAAGGGATTTTGAATCGAATCATTACCTGTGATGAA
This sequence comes from Lepidostoma basale, assembly GCA_022606425.2. Taxonomy (NCBI): domain Eukaryota; kingdom Metazoa; phylum Arthropoda; class Insecta; order Trichoptera; family Lepidostomatidae; genus Lepidostoma; species Lepidostoma basale. The sequence goes on along the minus strand of JAHDVF020000551.1, from coordinate 161,810 downwards.
AAGTGGATCCTGTATGATAATCGGAAGCGCTCATCGCAATGGCTGAACCCTGCCGAACCAGCCAAACCATGCCCCAAGCGAAAATTGACTCCAAAAAAGTTACTTGTGAGCGTTTGGTGGACTAGTGCTGGTGTCGTTCACTGCAGCTTTCTTAAATCTGGCCAGACGATTACGGCAGATGTCTATTGTCAGCAACTGCAAACCATGATGGAAAAGCTAGCTGCTAAACAACCGAGGCTGGTTAATCGCTCTAGGCCACTGCTGCTTCATGATAACGCTAGACCACACACTGCACAACAGACGGCTACCAAATTAGAAGAGCTTCAATTGGAATGTCTAAGACATCCACCGTACTCTCCGGACTTTGCCCCAACAGATTGATATTTTTTTCGAAATTTGGATAACTTCTTGCAAGGGAAAAAATTCAACTCCGATGGGGCAGTCCAAACCGACTTCAAAGATTTTATTGATTCCCGTCCGAATGGTTTTTTTAGTAAAGGGATCGATGAACTACCTATGAGATGGCAAAAGTGCATAGATAGCAATGGTATATACTTTGATTAAATAAATATATTATATTTAAAAAAAATCAACTTTATGGTCCTCCCATACAAAACGCCAATTTCATATGTAAGGACCTAATATAAATTCATATTTTTAATAATAATTTCTAAGATTAGAAGATCCTAACAAAATGGCCATAGGAATATGTCTGTACGTATTTAACTCAACATAGACAAAGGGAATACAGCTGTGCGCATTTACGACAAAGACACGCAAAAATATTTTTGCTTAAATGTATATTAATGTAGGGGTAAAACATTTCACTCGGAACATAAAGAAAATGAAAACTTTATTACGAAAAAAAAAAACAATTTAAGTAAATATTAAAATAAAACATACACGCTTAGAAGTGCCGAGTAAATTTTATGTGTGTGTTATGATACAAAGCGGAGAGGTTGGGGCACTTACAAAATGTCGTGTTCCGTCGAGTGATATGAGGTGGAAATAATGAAAGTACGTGCAGATTCCACTATTCCAGGAATAAGGGCGCCTCATTATTATGCCGGGTGAGGAAATGACCTGAGGGTCAACACAAATGCATGCTACTTTGTGCGGTGGGACAGCTTTATTTATAGGGAACAAGACACATCCATCCATTTGCGGGTGTATTGCATATGCCCCCTTGGTGCTGTTAACTTATCTGCATTGCGCAAAAACAACATAATTAATACAAATATTCACTGCTGCCTCATTTAAAATCCTAGCTGCCATCGGTACATGAACTACTGCACTCAAAGTGCTGTTGAAACACATGTTGGAAATGCCCTAATCTAGGGAAGGGTTTTCACCGTTGCAATAGTAATAAAACGCTTGAATAAAACATATTCTACCATTGCTATGAGGCGACCTTCGTGGCAAAGTGGCAAGACCTATGACTGCCCACCGACGGTCCCGGCTTCGATTCCCGGCAATGGCAGTGTCACACTGTCAAATAGCTATCTATCACATGTCATGAGAATCAATATATAAGGTTCCACCACCACCCGAGACCGTTTTAGGACGCAGCGACGCCCTTTCGTCAGTCTCGCTGCACTATCTAGGCCTGTTCCTTGTCCATCCGGAACTTACGTTAATTTAATTTAGCCTTTTCTTGTCATCAATCAAAAGGATGACAGACCACATTTAATCTATTCTTTTAACCTTATATATCTCCTGCGCGGCCGCACATCTCTTTACTATTAAATAAAAACAGAAGTAAATGAGAATTCATGAGAATCAATAGCTAAAAAGTTTTGTACAGTAATTGGGTTCAAATAACCCGATGTATACAAATGTGGAAAGCAACGGGAAATTACCACATTAAAAGGCCCAAGTAGCATCCTGAGAAACAGCAAAAATGTAACATTTTGCTGCAAACCAATTCCTCGGATTGAAACGATTGTTATAATATTTATTATATATGAGTATTTTTTATTATTAATTATTTATTTATTATAGTTACATATTTACTTATTAGCATTATAATCTATATAACTCAATAGTCACACACATTGTTTTGTACATATTTTTTATTTCGATAATTTGCGACCAGTGGGTGAAAGAAACAAAAATATGAAACAAAGTGTAGATATGGTATGTTCAATAAGTTATTTCTTCGCAGTTTTCCACCAGACATCGACTCATTCCAAGAGCAAAACCACTACGGGGGTACATTCAACACCGTTAATATTGCACGTACTCTCTTCGAGTTCCGTTTTAGATTTGTACCGAAACGGAGGAACACAAGTCCGGGAAATCCACTTAGGGGCGGAGTGGCGGCGGGAGATCCCGCAGAGGCGAGGGCGGCAGACGGGTGTCAGTTAGCACAAACGGCGAAAAACGGGGAAATAACGAGATGTTTGTTATTGCCGGCGTCACTGCACCGGGAGTGGTTTAGCGTCTGACGCCCGGGAAACCCGACCATCGATGGGACGTCGAGAAATCCAAATCGCTTATTTATTCCAAGATCACGCAAGCAAATAAAATAATTTGCTAATAAGATTCAAAGGGTGAATCTATATTTAACATTAAACTCATTTTTCATTTCTTCTTCTTCTTCAAGTGCCCTGTCGGGTCCCCCCAACGTTGGCGATCACCTCGGCGAACCTGTACCTGTCCTGCGCCGCTCGAAACAGCTACTCCACACTTCGGATGCCGGTCCACTCCCTCACGTTTCGCAGCCAGGACATTTGTCTCCTAGCCGGGCCCTCGGCGCCCCTTAATTTTCCCTTCCAATATCAGGTGGCACTTTTCCCCACCCAGTGTATGACCCAGATGTGAAATCTTGATAGTTGATAACAGTTCCCTGTCAACTCTAGTTCGCCTCAGAACTTCGGTATTGGTAACAATGTCTGTCCAGGGAATTCTGAGCATTCGGCGATGGAGCCACATTTGAAATGCTTCCAGTCTGTTCATTGAGTTGACTTTCAAGGTCCACGTTTCATATCCATACAATAAAACATACCACACATAGCATTTGAACATTCTCTGACGGAGTTTTAAATTTATGTTGTCATTGCAGGAGAGTGATTTCATTTTAATAAACGTAGCTCTTGCTGCCTCAATTCTGCATTTTATCTCTACATCTAAATCGGGGTCACGGGATTATTTTTATTCTGCTTTATTTAGGACTGTGTCCTGGTTATTTCTCTGAGCCCGTTCCTGGGATGTAGATGTCCAGTTGTCTCGCCATATTTTGTGTGGTCTTCCTGGAGGTCTATTGCCTGTAGGTACTTTATTTGCCGCTTTACTTATCACTCTTTCAGGACACGCTCTATCCTGTAACGATTTCTTGTTCTTCCCTCATCGCACAATATCTAAGACATCGCAGATCTTTCTTACATTCAGAATTTCTCACTCTGTCTCAGAGTTTCGTTCAGTTAATCTATATAAATAAACGACATGTTTGGTTATGAGGTCGGTAGATTCGTCAAATTCTGAACCGATGTCATTTTCCCTTTTTATTAATATTACTTCGGCGAAGGTTAAACAAATTAATTTGATACGAAGCAAGTTTTAATGGAACTTCAAAATGCATATAAAAGAACTCTTAGTGTGCCAGGTAAATAAATCTTTTAACGCCAGGGCGATACAGTCTATATTGGGTTGAATTAATTTTGTTTGATGTCAATGTTTGATTGCGTATGTGTATATCAATCGTCAGTAGATCGTTGTATTGAAATCGTTAATGGATTTGATAATTAAACTTCATGTATTTGGAAAAACTCGTTATAGGATGGCATTAATATATCGATATCGAACTTGCATATAAATGTCAGCTGTAAAAAAATATTTAATTCCATTATATTGAATACAAATCCTCTTAAATAACTTTAATACCAATACTTAAATTCAGTAAATTTTATAATTATTTTTGTATAGAATCGTGTTTACCACCCCTGATCTGTATGTATATAAAGTAGTAAGCTTGTAAAAGTGGCACCAGTCTGTCGATGCCAGTGAACCAGGCGAAAGGGATCGCTGTCGAAATAAAGATAAAAGAGGAAGTAGTTAAAACATCATTTTATTCCATTATTATTTTAAATGAACTTCCATCAAGAGTATTTATTGTTTCTTGAACAATGATGTAAAACTCCATATTAAATAATTAATACGAATGAAAACGACAGTTTTCTAGAAGTTTTATTATATTTTATGGGAATGACATGTTTCGCCCTTCTTATATAATAAAACTTCTGCAAAACTGTCGTTTTCATTCGTATTAATTTTTTCATCAAGAGATTTCAGTAAAATCATTTGATTATCAATTGCATCTGTTTAACTCGTATATACTAACTAACTAACCATCACGCCGTCTCCCCGAAAGGGTAGGCAGAAAGAATGGACTGCCACACTTTGACCGATGCGGCACTCCATCCTTCTATTTTGTTCCCGCGGGAGACGAGGTGTGATGGGTTGCGAACCTCATCGCCACCATTAGGCATCTCCCGCGTACCCATCGATCGTTCCCATCCACAAAATAAATCTAAAACAAATAATAAAAAATACAATGATATAAAATGAAATAACAAAATAAAAATAATTTAACACATAATGTTATTTTTAGAAGGTGCACATATTGTCTATTTAATCAATGTTTCACGTATCCACCTTTTTTTAATTAGCTGTAATTAGGCACTTCAAACGAATCAACACCAACAAGAACTTAAAAATAATATTGAAAAAATTATTCAAATTGTCACTGGAACAAATGAAAAAAAATATTTTTACACCGGTCAAATTTTTTTATATAAACGAAAAAACTTGTATAATTTTAACATCAAAACAGTACAAACGTATTATGTGTCACAATTTACTATTATAAAGTGATACAACAATCAAATTGACCAAAATAATTCACTTATACACAAAATATCTACAAATTTACGGGAGCACCACATGAACGAAACCAAATTTTCAAAATCAGAACCAGTACATACTGTATGCATATACTCACATATAGTAATAAAGAAGCGCTTTCGGGTCCGCTAATAGAATATATTTTTCATTACATGTTATTTCAGGGTTCCTTGTTGTTTGATATCTTCACCTGTATAAAACAGCTTTGGAGCAAAGACAGTTGTCTCTCGGAGATAGGAAAAAAAAATTATGTGCAAAACAGAAAAAAAATTATAATTATTTCAGTAAATGCGGTGGGAACTTTAATTTTCAGAGATATTTAAACATCATTGTACAAGGCAAATGCCTAAGTACGTATACTAAATACGTGCTTTAAAAAAATGAATTGCTACTGAGACATTGCTTATGTAGATTAAGTATGAAGAAGCGAAAAGAAAAGCGCAAATGTAAAAAAGGGATTTTTAAAAGCTTTCATTATGCAAAGCTCGGATTCCAGTTGAATGATTATGCGAATCAAATTTGAGGGGGGATAAACACACGATTAAAAAAACACTTCATAGCCTATGAGACGACTGAAACATCTCTATGTACAACAAATTTTCCAGAAAGTGCCTGTGGGAGAGAAGAAATATTACTAAGATAATGAAAACTCTCGATGGAAGTTCATTTAAAATAATAATTAAATAAAACGATGTTTATTAACTACTTCCACTTTCGTCTTTATTTCGACAGCGACCGGTTTCGCCAGGCTCGCTGGCATCGACAGACTGGTGACACTTTTACAAACTTACTACTTTATATACATACAGATCAGGGATGGTGAACATGAATCTATACAAAAATAATCTTAATAATTATATAAAATTTACTGAATTTATATATATTGGTATTACAGGTATTCAAGAAGATTCGTATTCTATACAGTGGATTTGAAATTTTATTATAGCTGACATATAATATAGCCGGAACGATTTACGATTTATTAATGGTATTAATTAATATGCTGGTAGCTCTGTCGTAATTACAACGGAACTCGCTTTAGCAAGTTACCATGAAAAAGGTTACGAATAAAATAATCCCTCTCCATTCACCCATCATTTGTAAACATACTTCCTAAATAACCAAATTTATCCACTTGATCCAAATTTACACCGTTCACGCTAATGTTGCAGACTGTCATGCTTTCTTATTCTTCCTTTAGAAGATTATTGAATATTCTTACTCTTAGAGAGTATAACATTATTGTACAAGTAACGATAAATATAAGAGCATGGCCAATTAACCTATATAACGTTAGCATTTGCCGTCCATGCCGTGATCTATTCGCGAGTAAGAAAACACGACGCGTCCGAGTGCGTCTGTCGCCCCAACCCCGGTGTTTAGCATTTCCCAAAGGTCGGGAGGGGCCGCCGAGCGTGAAGGTACAAGCAGCGCGCCCCATCGGAGCCATTGTTCCCGTGGCATTTCTGACTAAACGGCGCCGCTTGCTAAATGTCGCACAAAGGTCCGCCAGCCCGGGGTGGGAACATAATGAGATAGAACGTACGTGAAACGAAAATTCGTGCTTTTGTTACGTGTTTTTAAAATATGTAACTAGAAAATGAGGTTATCATAATAATACTTAACTAGCCAAGTGAAAATTTGCATTTAAATGTTGACGAAATAACGGCTGAAGTAAGGTGAAAACACACCTCTTTTTATGTATTAGTCTCTATTGCTAACTAAACACCAATCGTAATGATAAATTACGTTTTTTTATGTATTAAATCTTTCGATATTTTTAGGAGTTAACCTAAACTAATACCATGTCGAGTGTGGCCCGACATAGTATTTCTTACACCAACTCCAATGTCGAGTTAGAGTCTACATTATACGAAGCAATCTCAATACGAATTGAGACTCCTTTATGTATTCTTGATTTACCTTTTGTAAATGATATTCTATTCATATTTAATTTTAAAACGACACTGTGGATGTTAATAGCTTCATTGGTAATATTCAACTGATAAAGTAATTACGCGCAGATTCCACAAACAACAAGATTCAACTTGATTTATCATGTCACCACACATGTGCCATACGACTGCAGCGACAAAGTCCTGTTGTCACGTCAGAGTTGACTTACGTCAAAGGAGCGCAAAGGGTCTATATAGCTTTATCATCAGGAGATATCAAATAAGTTAAAATCGTTTTTCCGATGATGAACGAAGGTATGACATTTTCACTGTCAATGTCCATTATAATGTGGTTAAATTAATGTAAAAATATCATGGTTATGGAATTCCAAGGCTAAAAGATTAATAAAAAAAATAGCACGTGAACGTATTCAATTTCAAATCATACGAGCTCTCAAAAGTGTGGAAATGAAATGTGGATGTGTATATATAAAATACTCAAATATATAAATTTGATCAAATAATTCAAAATTACCTATACATAGCTCAAAATTATATTTCAAATAAAATATTAATAATGCGATTTCATATGAAAGTATTTGTTATGTCATGGTTTGACATATTTCCCATTTTAGGGTATCTCCGAAATCACATTTTGATGATGCGAATCACGCCAAAGAATAATAACAAATAACTGTACAACCAATTCCAAATGTTACTAAAATTACACGTATGCACGAACACAAGAACAAGTACGAAATTTGAAATCTCCAAAATTTGGAGTATTTTCAATTTGAAAATTATTTAATTTAAATGAAAAATATCCATCTCCGAAGCGATCATGTTTAAAATATTACTTTCCCCACCGGCATCATGAGAAGAGGGTTGGTTCTGGATGTAGGGGGATAAAACAGTCTATGCTGACGCTGTCTAAGATATCCACTTAGAACATAAAAATGGATACTCTCCAAGATGGCCGAGTTCTCAAAGAATCACCTAATAATAAATCTGAATAAGTGGGCAAATGTGAATCCATTCCATCTTATTTGCAAACTATTCATTTTCGAATGGTAAAAATAAAAATTAACCAGTTCAATAAATAATAAAAAACGATACGAGGCAAGTATACCACTGAGGTTGTTAGCCGTAAAGTACGACTACATTTTACATGTATTGTTATCACAGAAAATCAACCCTTAGTACTTCCATAAACATTTAAGAGTTAATTACAAAATACCGAATACATCAAGCGCCTTATCAGATCGAGCAGGACATTCGGAATAGAGTTATTAAAGTTTAATGGGATTGCGTTTAGTCAGTTGGAAGTCAAATACCAAACGAGGTTTACAACAAATTTCATGACGAATAAGGGAACAGCGATAAAATTTAAGTTCATACTTGGAGGAGCCAGAGCGCCGCGGAAGAATACAAGAGGAGGGAATTCCATTTGCAACTGATTAAAACGGACAATAAAGGTCGCTCGTTATGACGAGTTACGGTCAGGGTTCCCGCACCGAAGTATGAAAGAAAAAGCGTACGGCAAAAAAACGAAAAGCGAAATTATATTGAAACTCCGATTTAAAAACAGACAAACTACCAAACAAATACAGTAAATTTCGTTACAAAATTAACAATTTAAAATTTCTTCTATATTCGCAATCACTTTGTGTTGTGGATTTACATTTGAATATGTTTTGAAAAACATTGTAATCTCACAACACTTTATTGCATTCTTCATGATTCCGATGGTACTTATCCTTCATCGTTGTACAAATTTTAAGATAAAATTTTATTTGTAAATAAAATTACATTTGATTATAAATGTTTCAAGTTTTAATTTGTACACTGTAGAAGGATGAGTATCATCCGAAACACGTAAGTGAAAAGTTTGAGAAAAAACAATGTTTTTCAAAAGTTATTAAAATTTAAAAATATTTTTTCTTCTGTTCTGGAGTGGAGACCGCGTACAGGATTCCGTAGAGTTGGACGTCCCCCTGCCCGCTGGACCGACGATCTGAAGAGGATTGCTGGACATGGATGGATGGGAGCGGCAATGGATAGGGGGCGGTGGAGGGCTTTGGGAGAGGCCTACATTCAGCAGTGGATGACAGACGGCTGATGATGATGATGATGAAAAATATTCATTTAGAAAGTTTATGCCTCGTTACTATTTTATACGTTAATATTTTATTAAACAAAAATTGGTGTCATGTATGTCATGTCATTTTCTATAATTATTTTCTACTTACCATAATATAATAATTATTACATTATAGTAATAAAATAATAATTATTTTTAATTACTACAATAATTATTTTCAAAAATATATAAAAACGAAAATTAACAAAACACACTTTTAAATTAAAAATCAAAATAAGCGAAAATATTATAAAATAATAAGTAAAATAAAAACCAAGTATGATACATTATTATTAAGAAAATTTGTCTAATGTCCTGACCCTGGAAGATCGATAATTCTCAGTTTCATCCTTTTGACATAACATTTATAATTTTTATCCCGATGCCAGGCGACAACTATATCTATATCACCGTACTCATTACCAAGTTTCCTCTACGCTAGCTTTAACCCAAGGGATAGGTTTGCAGAGTGTAATATTTTTGCTTGTTCTTGAAACTATAAAACTAACGTTTTCATCAATGTTTAATACATTCTACTTATAGGCAAGTCGGCCGAATACTGATTACTACTTGACGTTTCGAAAATGTGATCTTTTTATCCAATCGTTAGCTTTATACGAATTTGTTCGTATTACTGCCTTGTCGATTAGTTACGAACATAAAATTTCTTCTTCTTCAACCTATGAGGGAGAATTTTTTTTATAGGCTGAATACGAAGAAAATTTATATTCGTAACTAATAAATAAATACGTAAACAATAAACAACTAATAAAATTTACGTAATCATGAATTACCTCCGAAGACCCGATGTAGAGAATGTAGAAGTTTTAGTAAGTGAAACTAGGTTATGTTTTCAGAATTCATGAGAGAAGGCTTCCAATGAAAGTTTTCGGGAAAACCACGTGGGAAACATCAACTGGAAGACCGATAAGTCTTTGGAAAAAAAAATTAATATGTATAATAAGACCAATTGTTGTAACAAAGAAATAGAAGGAACGACAAAAACAATAATACAAATGTTATTAAATCGTTGAAAATAATAGTAAAATCTTTATAATAGATATATATTAATATTCCACTCCTCTTTTTATATTATCGGTTTCGGTAACTCGTATTTTTTACAATTACATTAATATTTTAAGACCAACATTTATTGAAAATAACTTGGGGAAAAAAATAATTTACTCAGCATTTTTCGGGCCGTTGACATCCTCACTCAGTATAAAAAATAACATTAAACCAACATTAATTACACATATTAGATATTTTCAATTCAATTATCGAGATAGTGAGATCTTACGAGATTTACGATTGCAAAAAAATGGAGAAAGTTTTTTTGTAAGTTGCAGTTTCCCTCTTTGGAAAATCGTGGCGTGATGGTGATCAAATAATAAATGAATGCATTTCCCAAGTTTACGAATGCTATGAAAGTCGATCTCAATTTGTAGAAAACAATTTCCCATAAACTATTCGTGTATATTCGGCAGGGGTGAATTTTATGTGTGTAAAGTACCGTGGCGCATTTCTCGCGAGGGCAACTACAGCTGGCTGGCGATAGGAGACGAAACGGAAAAACGTACGGGGAAAAAGTACGATCAGGGTAAGGGAAAAAGTGGTGAAAAGTGGGCCGAAAACAGGCGAACAACCCGCGGTAATACCGTGTCATCCCGGCACACTCGGGGCACAACTTCTCGTGGCAGGGTTGTCCGCAAACCTTCCCGCCATTCTCCTTTCGATGCGAGATAATAATAATATACATTATATATTTTATACATAGAAGGAGATCCGAAATATATTCATTCTTAAAATGCAACCAAGATAATAAATAATATATCATCTCATAACCCATTTCTTTTGATTAATCAGGGAGATACCTCAAGTACTCGGCCGTGCTGGAGGATGGTTGTCTTTTTGTCCCTGATAAATATCTCCGACAGCATAGATTGATTTACCTACCGGCCGCCAGTACCAACCTGCATCTAGTGACACCGGTGGAAAGAGCAATTAGTCTGCTGAACGCGGTCTCCTCGGAGATTGACGCCTTTCACATTAGTGAAAGGACGTTCAGAAGATAAATACTCTTGACTTAAGAGTATCCAGAATTCTTAATGTCGAACCATGTATCGTGCATTCCTGGTATTATATCGTATAAATAATATTTTTCCTGTGCTCAATAGATGCCTTAAACACTAATAATGTATGTTGTCTGTTGAAATAATGAACAGATTTGATTTGAAATATCACATTTATTAACTGAGTGCTCGTTCATCAAAATCACATTTTTCCCAACTGATCAAAAGTAGAAAATTTTAACAATTTCGTATTTTAAGAGTAAGCAGAAAAACGGACTGGTATAATCCGTTGTCATACTTATCTTAGGTCCTCCTCATTGATAAAACATGTAGCGCAAGTACGTCGATTTTGTATTCATTATCATCGAATATATTATATATTTTGAAAGAATGAAAATACTTTTTTCCACTCGAGATATTTCGAAGATGTAATGCATCCTAGGGAAAATGTTTTTTTTTGTTCTCCCAAATATAAATGTGTAATACTTTTTATATGTCGTGAAATATAACTCAAGGGGGTTTTAATTTGTAAAAAAAAAACATTAAATGCAACATTGCTAATATTCATTTTTATTTGAATCCAAATCAATTTTGTACTCCTCTAAGGATTTCTTTCATTCATAACGTTTCGTACGCCCTTTTTTCATGGTACATCGTAGATTTACCCAAACAAAATAATTTATGTGTATGATGCATTTGAATCGAAAGAAATAATCTTAAATGCCAAATGTAGGATCGTACCGCCCAACTAGACACAGCAGCCCGGAGGGCGAGAGAAGGGCGGAGTGCACCGAAAAAAGGACGTGTCTCCCGCCCAAGTTGGCCCATAGCCCCGGAGCGAGTAAACTTTCTGGGAAGAAGGGACGAACAGAGGAAAAGCTCTCCACGTGTGACGAGCAAAAAAATATCCAGACAAACGTTTTTTTGTCCCGTGCGAATATGCTAGAAGTGCCGTTGATTTGACCGACAATGTCAACGAATATACGAAAGAAATGGGAAAAAGCCGATTCGATTTTTTTTGGAAAAACAAAAACTTGAAATTGTTTTAGGATGCCGAATGTCATTTTTAAATTATAGCAAATAAAAAACTCACATATCTCAAATCTTCACGCTATTCGGTTGACACAGTTTATATTTGTTATTTAAGTTTTATTTTCAATTTTACAAATTGAATATAAAATACTTTATGATGACTTTGATAAGTGGTTGAAACATAAAATATACATTAAGCAAAATGTGGTTACCACAAAATTGCTAATAAAATACAAATTATAAAAACTATTAAATACAAATTATAAAAACTTTTTAATGACATAATATTTCAAAAACGGTAGTTTTATTTTACATTTATTTATTGTTTCTGAACAATGACGTAAAACTTCATATTAAATATATAGTATTGCTGAAAATGTATGTTTTTTTTTTATAAAGTGTTATTATATTCTATCGGAATTACACGTTTCACCTAACTAAGGCAATATCAAGTCATTTTGAAGAGCGTCCTTGAAGTGAATCTCTCACAAATATAGCGCTATAAAAATAATTATCATCATCAAAAGCACATGTATCATCGTCAAGCTAGAGTGAAACAATCCAATGTGAGCTCACCATATTAATTTATTTATATATAATACTGGTGATGAAAGACGTATTTATGAAATCCCTTGATTTGCAGGAGGGAATGTGGGAAGATATTCAACAAGTTAATGAGATAAGCGCGGATAGGCTGTCTGCAGGATAATATGTGCAATTCGTCCCAGGCACGATCGCGTGGGAAGCACAGCCCCCGATGACGGCAAATCTCCACATTTCTTTGTAGCGAAGTAAATAATTGCCCTATGACGGTCGTAAAGTGCATTCAAGTCTGAAATGTGTCCTCAAACATCCGCCGGTTATATACGACACGTGATATTATTATATGACGTCAGGAACGAACGAATCCGGCGTGTGCGCCGCCGCCGCTGGTGGCGTGCTCAGGACGAATATTTCAGGTGGTTCGCTCTAATATGAATATCAAAGTTTCTTATCGGGGGATCTTTATAAGCGTTGCTAATAACATCGTTTATCGTACAAATAAATATTACCTTAAAAAGTTGAACGCTGCAATGCCCGAAATATATCCAGAATACGGCCGGTGAAATTGAAAGGAAAGTTTGCCTCTGTTGGGGCGGCGGCGCACCGAGCGGATTATACGCTTTTAATTTCATGGTGTAGCATATTCGCTACAAACTAAAAAACTCTATAAATATTTGTATAGAATAATTAAATTTCATACATATTCTTGTTGTTCGCTACATTCTACATTCCCATCTACCTATTAAAGTACACAAATACCGCTATTGGTGCTAGTTTACAAAAAATTAAAAACAATTTTACTATGACGTTTGGTTGACCCTTTTTCAATTATTGCCAGGATGAGTTTTAGAAATTCTTTTTTTTCAAATGCATTATATAAAATATATCTACATTATACGGTGAGTACTTATATCATGGTCAATCAGTTATTGAATTATAATATAAAAAATATTATGAATAATTATGAGATAAAATATATTGACGACCTTCGTGGCCGAGTGGTAAGTGCATTGACTGCCATCTCGAAGGTCCCGGGTTCGATTTCCGGCGATGGCAGTGTGATTGTCACACTGTCTTTGGTCTGGTGGAGAATTCACGTGACCATAAAATGACGATAGATTTGGCTACCTATCACATGTCATGAGAATCAAAATGATAGCTATACCCTTTACATCGATTTGGCTTGCGCGGTAATTATGTATGGAGCGATTCAACACAATAAAATGAAATAATTATGAAATATTATCGAAAAAAAATCTGGCCAATTTACTACAAACATATTTTAATCTATAGGAGGTATATAAAAAAATAATAAATTATGTATTTTTAATCATTTTTCCCAAGTTGAATGACTAGATGACTAGATGTATGAAAGTTGACAAGCGAAATAAGCATGTCAGGAAAGAAGAGTGTGGCGGTTCATTCATTCTGTCTACCTCTTCGGGGAGACGCCGTGATGGTTAGTTAGTAAGTTAGTTCATAAAAAATGAAAGGATAAAAAATTGTGAGTGTGTTTCTTGCGACACTATCCGCTGAATAGTCATTAGGGAAGTTGGTAAGGGTCGCGTGATGGGCCGCTACACGCCGATAATTTGGAAAAGTATCTCCGCAATGCTCAGGGTATTAAAGTGTCACGCGTGTGTATAGACACGAGTAGTATGTACGAGTACTACACGTCGTGCAGTACGTACACTCTCCGTGCGCTGTAATTAAAGGGAGGGACAGAAGAATTATGCGCAACACGCCTAATCTTCCTAATCCCGTTAACATACACCGAACAATGGACGGGAACGGAGCCTCCAAAATGCTAAATCTCACGGTTCATTCTTTTAATAATTCTGCGGGATAACATTTCAGATTTATGTGTTCGATGGAATTAGCCGTAAGTTTTGTTGTGATGTAAATATTAATTTTCTTTTTCCATTCAGATCTATACTTCGTTAAAATCAACAAAAACCGCCATTCATCATATTATACAATGGGAGTCATACATTATACTAAACACAAGCTTCTATAACTTCGTATTTTTTTATCCTCCTCATTTATACACAGTCAGTGTCCGGCTGTGGAAATGGTTTGTGAACTTTTATGAAATAATTCAATTTCAATTTTAACCAAATTCCAAACTGTTCTTACAAATTTAATAATGTCCAATTGAACACCATAGTCCATGAATTCAACCGTATTTTATTTAGTTTTTTTTATATATCCGTGATGAAGCTTGATGAACAAAATAAATGGGAACCTCAAAGTCATCACTGCAAATATAAATATATCCTCCGGTGCAAAGCTGACAGTACATAATTGAGTTCTAGTGCCAATCCTTATATATGGAAGTGAAGCATGGAGCTGGAAAAATAAGGATGAAAGTAGGATAAGTGCCTAGAAATGAGACCACGCAGAAGAATGTGCAAGAAAACAATATATGATAGAATACCGAACGACAAAATAAGGAAGAAATGTAAGGCAGATGATTGCATCATAACTGAAATAAAAAAGGATCCCTGAGATGGTTTGAACATATGGAACGTATAGATGAGAGAATGGTAAATTTTTTGTATACAAGCAGTGTGAATGGGACGAGAAGCTGCGGAAGACCAAGGAAAATATAGCATGACCAAATTAATCAAATACTAAAAGGCGACCACATTCGAAGTCGGAAAAATCGACGAGCGTACATGTTTCGATGTATGAATATAAAGGAACTAGAAAATTACGTCAGGATAGAGCAGCATGGCGGTCCATCCTTTCTGCGCAGCCCTTCGGAAACGGCGTGATGGTTAGATAGTTTAAACTTGGGTACAAGCGAAAATGGTTGGCATAATTACAATTCCGTAGTTAATATACAAAGTGTTATTTTATACTATTGCTTATGTAACAATTTACTAAAAACTTCAATTGAGAAATATAAGACAAGTTTTCTGTGAATGAATCAGATTATAATTTTGAATTAAATAGCAATTCTTAAAAAGTAAGTCAAGTCAGATTGCGGTGTCGTGGGTTTAAATATTTCCCATCCGAATCACGTTTTCCACACGGCCTCGAATCGGCCCTATTAAAATCATATCAGCCATGATATGCAGCATAATCGCACAAATGTGAGTAAATTTTTCTACATATAAAAAACAACATCATGTGCCATTAACTTCATTGTTATAGTTGGAAGGAATGTACATTGAGAAATAACAATTTTCCCACACGCGGGAGGAGAAGAAACCCAGCAATGCGAAGAGAGGCAGAAGAAACAAGATGACTCGAGAGAGAAAAATCATAACAACCTGCCTTCCATTGTGTCGGCATTAGCGTGCGAACGGAAGCTGACAATGAAATATGTAAGTGTCTATTCATCGGAACCTAATATAAGGGGCCTGTGGGAAATGTATGGGCACGCGGCTCTAGTCTCTGGGGGCTCAGGGAGAGGCGATAACCATCAATATTTGAGTGTGAGAATTAACAAATTATTAAACTAAACCAACAGGTAAGCAGATAGGGTGAACCGCCGAACCGCTTCGCGAGCTTTTTCTATATTTATACATAGTAACGTAAACGCTCGTCTTTTAGTAATTGATTAATTTGATCATGCCATGTTATTCTCGGTTCCCATTCACACTGCTTGTATTTTAACCATTCTTTCATCGTCCACTCGTTCTGTATATAATACTACAATAATAAATTGGATAATTATAGAGCGCCATTTTTATGAATTACTTATCTCAAGGGCGCTGTAGAAAATGCTCCGTTTTACGAACTAGTTAAAAATAAACATAGTCCATTGTTTTGGCCGAAACACTATGATACCTTAACATTTTAAACTGTTAAATTGAATAACTTTGTTTCTTGTATCACAATTGTATTTTATTTTACGCGACTAAGTAGATGAGTTCGTGTATTTGGGTAGTATGTTTACAAAAGATGAGCGAGTGGAGAGTGATATTGAAAGAAGGGTTGGGGCAGGCAACAAAGTGAATGGTGCACTTAAAGTTGTCATCGCAAACAAAAACGTATCCAAAAAAGCTAAAGTGAGAGTGCACAAAGGTGTTCTTGTACCGACCCTTATGTATGGAAGCGAAGCATGGAGCTGACAAAAGAAGGATGAAAGTAGAATAAATGCAGTAGAAATGAAATCTCTTTGACGAATGTGTGGATTCTCTGTGTATGATAGAGTGTCAAATGAAAATATAAGAAGTGAATCGGTTCGAATGATGGTGTTACGAACAAACTAATGAAAGGATCATTAAGATGCTTTGGACACATGGAAGGAATGAATAAAGAAATAATGATAAAAAAAAGTATATGTTAACGATGTAAATGGAACCAGAATAGAGGAAGACCGAGGAAAATGTGGCACGATCAAATAAATCAAACATTGATTGACGCGCGTGCATGACACGATGTATGAATGTTGAGGAAGCGAGAGAAATATGTCAGGAAAGAAAAGTGTGGCAGTCCATTCTTTCTGCCTACCCCTTCGGGGAGACGGCGTGATGGTTAGTTAGTTAGTTAGTTTAAAAATATATCGTGTTAAACGGGTTATGTCAAGTCGCCCGTAGCATAAGAATATTAGGAGAAGTATTAGGAGACCGTTTCTCTTAGATATATTATTAGGAATTTAACGTTATCGAACAAGAAGACGTGCGGTTCAAGTCGACGTTCAAGTGACCCACATCGTATATCAAACTTGTCCGCCGCCACAGTGTCAGAGGAAACAGGGGACAGAACGGAGGAGAAAACTGAGCGCACAAACACCAAGTCGTCCGTTGAGTTGCCTTCGTACATTTGATGGATACAAACGAACGACTCTCTCCTCGATTTCTATACATGTTACATGTTTACTTTCGGTCTATTGGTTATGTGAAACGGTCGTTGGAGAATACAATAATAATGTAAACATCTAAAAAAAAAGAGTAAATACAAGGTTCTGTACAAATCCGGTACAAAGAACGGTAAAACCTACATTCGGAACACACTTTTACAAAGCGACCACAAATTATAAAAGTTAACGCTACGTTACCAGTGCTTCGAATTGATTTAGGCTCAAAGTAAATTGTTCTTAAGGCAGTTAAGAACAAAACACAGCAAAATAAACACAATTTGGAATTGCGCCCGAAATATGTATGTAACCAAAACAAATAATAAAAGAGCATTTGAAGAATAAATAAAATAAGAGTGAAGTAGTCCGCGGTGGGAATTTATTTGGATGTAAAAATTTTGGCAACATCGAAACGATAACGGTATTTTTTTTTTTAAATAAAAGAACGTCGCATAAACCTCGGCACATTTCCCGCCGACATGGACACGTAAAGACTCGGAACCGAATTGATCGTTTACAATATTTAGAACAAGGTCGGGTTGAATCTTGAATGTACTTACCGGAGACTCTTCACTGCCTGAAATATGCATGGATTCTTACCTGAAACGAGAGGAAGAAAAAAACGTTAACATTTATTTATTTACACATAACTATGCATCAATATACGAGCTGTTTCGTGCCAACATAGAAATGTATCATGATTTTTATATGAAAAATATCTGAACGTATGTAAGCACAAATGTTGTTCGTACTGCATTCACGCAAAGAGAAAAGAAATAAGACCTAAAAAAACTACCTTAGATATGAAGAGATGTGTAGTTTATTTTTTAACGAGTGATATCCTCATATAAACAAATCACACATATAAAAGACAAATTATATTTAACCCCCATTGTGCGTCTGGCTTCATTTGCAGTAAAACTAAATTATCTCGAACGGCGGCTGACTAGATTTGCAGCACAGACGGATTGTTCCCAGATCATCACAATACATCATAATATTATAAATGATTCAGTAGTAAGGAATTGAAGTAAAAATGTTTATAAGATTTTTGTAAACTGCAAATATAGTTTGTCGCTGTACCAAAACATTTTTTTAAACTGCAAATGTAGCTAGCCGCAAAAAATTGGTTAATTATTTATTAGATATTTTAAACTGTTAAATTAAATAACTTTGTTTTATGTATCGCAATTGTATTTTATTTTACGCGACAGGGGTTTCGTCAACATATGTTGACATCATCAGGTGTTACAATAATATAGCAAATGTCAAATTTTCGTGATTTTTTTTAACCTTTTGATAGGTTGACGAAACAGCTGTCGCGTAAAATATAATACAATTGTGATACATAAAACAAAATTATTTAATTTAACAGCTTAAAATGTAAAGGTATCATAGGAAAATGGACTATTCAAAACAATGAACTATTAAATATTTTATTTACACTTGATTATAAAATACCGTGAAAATAGTAGTGGGTTCAAACTGTATATATGAGTAGATGGGGTGTTAGTATTGTTTAATATGGCATGGCACGGGAGTAAATACGTGCGATACAACTCGCACCACAATAGCTCCCGTTCCTACTCGGTCTGGGTTTAATCGGAGCCAGAGAGTGAATCCGTTTAAAATGGGCGGGAGACAGTGATGGAGGGCGGGAGGTGTCACCAGTCGGCCGGGCACCACTCGCCACGAGTGCCTCGGAGTGCCCGTGCGGGGGACAGCGGACCAGCACACAACGAATATCCAAACGGGCGAATCTCAAAGATCCAATTCATATTTGAGACGAGAAGACAAATGAAGCGGATTTCAAAACATGGGATTGGATGTGCCGTACATATTAATGAAGATCGCCGACCATAAGCTACAAGTATTTATATGTATTGAACTTTAACCGAACAAAATTATACAACAAAGTAAATGATTTGAATCATATCAGTTTATTTTCTCAAAAGATTGTGCAATTCCATTGCTGATTTGAAAGAATAGTAATGAACATTGTATTATGCATAATAATTAAATAAAACGATGTTTTTTTTAAACTACTTTCACTTTTGTCTTTATTTAGACAGCGACCGGTTTCGCCAGGCTCGCTGGCATCGACAGACTGGTCAGCGAGCCTGTCGAAACCGGTCGCTGTCTAAATAAAGACAAAAGTGGAAGTAGTTAAAAAACATCGTTTTATTTCATTATTATTTAAAATGAACTTCCATCAAGAGATTTCAGTAAAATCATTCGATTATCTGTATTATGCACTTTATTTATTGAATATTTTTACAAAATAATTTTTTTAATCATGTTACATATGTATCGGAGTTGACCTCCTCAGTTATATTTACACATGAGGATGAAGGAGGTCACCTCCTTAACATGAAGTGAATAATATTTTTATTGCATAAAAATATTTAATAACAAAGTGGTATTTAAAATTCTCATTCTCTCAAATTCTCAAATTAACAAAGTAAATAAATTAAAATAAAAACGACGACATATAGAACGCTTCTGGCAGCACACCGCAAATAGCAAAACTCAAAAGAACAAATATTTCGGAAAGATATTTAAAAAAAAACAATCATAACGTTACAGGCAAAAATATTTTCGAAATGTTTATTCTTTAGTAGCTTATGTGACGTTATTCGTTGGTATTATTCAAATCAATATTTATAAAAAAAAGTTTACTTAGTGCATCGTATGTATTCTAACATATTTAATGAGCAATCTCTAAGAAATATATTTTTAAGAATTTTACGAATTTCAATATTGAAAATAAATAGCATGATCAAATGTTTACTTTCCAGGAAATCTGATAAATATAATCAAGGCTCGTATTAAATATAAAATAAATACGGCACTAGTACAACCCTGGCTAATCTAGGCATGGCAAACATAAACATATATGAAATGTGAAGATAAGTGCAGAATTCTAGCACATATACATCTTCCAAAAATTTGGCAGGCGTGGTGATCGTAAGAAGGGAGGAATGGGGAATGTTGTTAAAACATAAAGCGATCGCTCAACCCATCCAATGACAGGTCATAAGTCCTGTAAGCGCCTCGGCCACCATATTCTGTTCCCAGAAAACAATTTACATCTTCGTCTCTATTGAGATACAATTAACTAACTAACTAACCAACACATGTAGGCAGTGACGGTACTCCCATAGAAGCCCAGAAGCCCGGCTTGCGTAAGAAATTTTGAATCAAAATCTCTTTTGGCTTACAGAGGTTCAGCTCTTGTGGCTATTCCTCTTATGTCTAATGTAAACATTGTTGGAAGGTGATTTGGTGGGTTGTTGGTTTATGCGGGGGCATGATTACTTAGATTTGGGGGTTCTGATTCAAAATTTCTTACGCAAGCCGGGCTTCTGGGCTTCTATGCGAGTACCGCCACTGATTGAGATACAATTAATCCTTATAAATAAACATATAATCCTGAAAAATTTAGTTTTCAAAATATAACTACATACACGGAATAAACATAAGGACTTTATTTGAAACATTTAAAAGTAAAGTTCCGATTTTAAAAAAAATGTGTAAGGTCCCATCGAGAATAATCCTGAATAACCGACAGGCGCGAAGTGAAAAATTGGCACATATAATTGTCCACATATCGGCGAAGGAAAAAGTGACAGGGCACGTTCGACGGTGGCGGTTGACACGCGGCGCGCAGATGGAAGCTCCGCCGCGGTGCTGGCGCCCGTCATCTCGCGCCTGACAATGTGTCTGGAATGGTAGCGGTAACGCATCACCTGGTAATAACCGTAATTTGACATTGACACGCGAGCGATAAAATATTCAGACGCGCTCAATTCCCGAAATAAGAAATACATTTAAGACTACTTAGCGATAATACACTTTGCAGATAGCGGCGGCTGACGCCCGGGGGTGGATGGTGGATGGTGTACACACTCCACCCGCGGATAGAAATGTAAATGACGGCGGAGGGCTATCATTTGGGAGACTTATAATACAGGTGTAAGGGAGCATTAAGTCGCGATGAAAATTCAATGCTACAAAGCGAGAAAGGGAAGCTCCTGCGCCTCGCGCCTCACGCCCCACCTCACCCTGCGGCCGGTGAATACCTAATTCCGATGGCTATTCAGACCGATTGTTCTGACGCGAACGAATAATGACTCTATTCTCATTTGGCGATAAATATAACAGGCGGCCAATCTGAATAAGAGTGCCGATGAAAAGAAAATGAGATAATAATAACCGTTGATTTAAAAGGGCGCATTCTCGACGAAATGAGATATTAAGATGGCGTCCGAGTAGCAAGCTGCCTGCGACGAAAACATTAATGATTACGAATTATATTCACAGCGGCGTTGACTGGAATGGAGCGAGTAAATTCTCCTAAGAGCGGAGACGTTTCGGGGCACTTTTCTACTTCATAACGGGAAAAGTAAGGTGATATAATACACAAATGGGAGGGGCTCGGGGTCAAAGGGGCGCCATTAAAGTCCGATAATGCGAACAGACTCGCTCGTACAAATTTCAATTATTCGCAAAAGAGGAAAAGTGCGAAGGGAAAATGTTCGCGTTACACAATATTTTCATTGGAGCTGACAAGTTCCTTTTTTACACTGTTTAGCCATTAATACTCCGGCAGCCAGGCGGGGCAAGGAGAGGGAGAGAAGCACACATTTCACGATAACATCGGAATCGCTCGTGAATGCAGAGTGGGCCTTTCGGCGAAATAGACCAAAGGCGGTGTGGGCTTTTCAAAAAGAACATTCGCGTAGTGCCAAAAGATTGTAAATAAAGCGATGTTTCTGATTTCAAGGAAACAACTTCCTTTTTGTCTATTTTCAAGATAGCTGTGAGTCAAGCATTGCACAGCTCGAAGCCGTGGTGGATATTTAGAGTAAGCAGACGTTGAGTGATACACTGCGGGAGTTAGTGTCGGTGAAGCGCTCGGGCCGGTAGGGAGTCTGATACCCCAATGTGACAATTTGATTAGGTAAGTGGGTGCGGTGCCAAGGATCCCACACCGTCCGGGCGACAAAGAAAACGCGGATAATTGGAGCGGTCATTTCGCGTGAGAGCGCATCACTAACGGCCATTACGATGTCATCATTTTCTTAATTGTTGATTTAATTGCGGGTGATTCATAATCTAGGAAGTGCACCAAATCATTTCAACTCGGATTCAGGATGCAACGCAAATAGCGACACATATCACAGGAATATCGTCGCGAGGGAACATTTCATTCAACGCTATCAAAATTTGAATCAGAGTGCGAGGCAAGGGCGTCTAATAAATTGGAAATCTCGTTGAAGGAACAATGATATAAACTATTAAAAGAGATCCGGGAGTTATTTGCTGGCAACGTTTACATTTTAAAATGACCACTGAATCATACACGTTGTTCGAGATTTAACAAAGTTAATTATTCAAAGGGAACCAAAAAAAATATGAACACTAATATGAATAAGCGCGTACTTGGCACGGCGCCCTGAGAAAAATAAATGACGGCGTCGAAAAAAGCATCAATTTATACCGTTGAATAATAAACAACACATCTCTCTTACGTTGGAGAATTTAAAAACAAGGTAAAATGACGGAGTGCTCCGGAGAGCTGGTACTAATGCGGTGGTCGCGCGCCACGCGGCCGGTTTCATAACACTCGCGTCACCCGCTTGCGTACAACACACGCACTTGCACTGGATTTAATAAGGACGTTCGTTAATTACAAAGAAAGCTCGCGACATTATCGCATTGTCACTATTGGCGAGGCATTGCACTTTACAGAAAGATTACTGGTAGCATATTATTTTAATTTGATTGTCTTGTTATATTCATACGGCTCAAAACTCACGTTTTTTTTTTCAAATATCGCATTTTCTAATCAGTTAATTTTAACAATAATATGCTGACCTTTAAAGAGACATTTTCAAGATGTAATCAACTCAAGGGCGCATAGAGACGTGTTTTAATTCTTAAAATCTAAATGTGAATGTAGTATACGAGTTGGGGTTTAACTTGGGTATGAAATATGAAAAATACGACTTTTCAGCTTAGACGTGAAATCTGTCGGTTCATTTATGCACCTAAGGTATGAAGGGAGGTTGTTCCAAGATGACGGGCCAGTTACTGCAAAGGCTCGATCTACTAGGGCAAATCGTGTGTACAGTATAACTTCGTGGCATTCCATGTAGCGTTTTAAAGACTGTGAGTTAATACTGGATTCTTTCTTGTTAATACTGGATTGGCCGACAGACACATTATAATGATTTTTAAGAGTAAATAAATAAAATAAATAAATATCTAAAAGATTTAATCAAATATAAGAAAAAACACGTAGAATAAGGAAAATCGAAAGATGATGGAAAACAAACAAACGAAATAGATAACCCTGGATAAATAGACTGACATTGGTGATGTAGCGTAAGAGACGGGGCAGGGGGGGGGGCAGGGGAGGGGGCACAATAATTCCGCTCCCCCCTCCCTGGCCGGTGGCGACATAATGAAACTGCTAGGATTGACATCTTACAAATCCGGAGGATTTGGCCATTCGGAGATGGCGGTCAGTCCGCGGCCTTTGTTCCGGCTTAATCCTCCCCCTACTGACAAAACAGCGTCCGATAAAGGGAAAGGGATCAAAACAATGCTTTTTACGCCACAGATCAATATTCTACTCACTGAATTTAATCAGACACGCTTCTCTCAATTACTATTTCAACAGCTCTTCAACTAATAAGAATTATTTCTAATTGATTTTAGTATGCATTTTTTTTTTTTTATAATTAAAAAAATGTGTCTAAACTAACCATCCAGCCGTCTCCCTGAAGGCTAACACATAAATAATGAACCGCTACACCGTTTTATCCTGACTATATTTCTTTCGATCCTCAACATTCATCCATCGTGTCGTGCATGCATGTCGATTTCTCGGACTCTTCGCATGCCAGAAATTTAATATTTGGTTGATATATACATGCCACGTTTTCCTCGGTCTTCCTCCATTTAAAAAGAGAACATCAAATAATGAGAGTGCAATGTGATCTGTGATAATTATAAGAACAATGGAGCATAATATGAGACAGCGAGATAATTAGATGAGACAATTGATAATCAAAAACATATGAAAAATTCTGAAATCAACTGGATTATCAAAAAAATAAATCCACAAGCGTCTCTTTCAGCGAAAATTTATATATATTTTTGCTTTTTGAACAATGATTTGAATTCCATATTAAACAGTTAATACGTAAAATCCTAAAGTGTCTTACAAACTGACAATCGAAGTAGGTCGACAAAATGTTATTTTTAGTAAATTAGCCCCACTAGCGATGGTTTGTATACTTTAATATATAGATGGGAATGTAGAGTGTAGCGTACAAAAGAATTTGACATCGAGCGTTAAGATCGCTGTAGTCGCATTCGCGGAGTTGGTGGTAGCCGCGATGGAAGCTGTTCCTCGGGCCTGCATCTGCGGTACACAATTAGCCAATTATCCGATATCCAGGTGGGGAGGCAGTAAACCGAACCGTGAACGGGAGGTGTTCGGAAAACTCGCCGAGAAATCAGAAGGCACTTAATTCCGAACTTACGAACGGTTAACACTTTCCGTGTGAATCCGATTATAATACATATTCGCCGGTTGTTAACTCCGCAGCGCCTAGGATAGTTTCCAACTCGCTCGGAAGATATTTACATAAAACGGGGAAGTCAACAATTTACACGGATAGGGCGTGTACTCGTAATATATATAAGGAGGATGGGAGTGAACCGAGACAATGGATTATATCGGTAAATGCTGCAAGAAAATGATTTAATGTGAAAGACGTGAAACTACTCTGATCATTATCACGGTCGGGAATATAAAGCGGTAATCGGGTGTGGGAGTCAGGAGATCAAATTTAAATGTGTTTCGGCAAACAATCACATACGGATTATACGTAAAATATTAATTCAGTCGCTTTCTCGTAGGATGGCATCAGTTCGTCTCGGAGGATCGTTTAACAAGGGCATCGACACGGCTGTAGGATGCAAGGGCCGTGATGCATGCGCGTGTGATGAGGAAATAAAAAGCTCCCGCCTGACGCGAGGGGATGCCTTATTAGAGCGATACATCAGCGTGACGAGCGGACCGACCGAGCAATTTATATTGCGATGCTAGAGAAGGTGACGAAATGAGTGGGGCTCGCTGGATTGTATCACTGGTACATAATACAATATTCTAATGGAAATTTTAAAATACAAGTTGATGTGGAAATTCAAGTCGGAATCAAGACAGAAAAAAGAGAGACTTTTTAAAAAGGCCTACATCCAGCAGTGGAGAGATGGCTAGAGAGATGAAGTGAACTTAACTGACTCATCATATTGCAGCTTCATTTAGGAGATACTCTGTAGATCGCAGCACTCTTCAGTCCTAATACATTTCTAAAGATTCCTTTATATTCAGACAGCGTATCATGTAACCACGTCATTTTTTTTCCAATAATGCTCCACTTACATCATCATTGTACTCGTATAAATCGTTAGAGTGATTGTATCATTAAGTCGTTTGTACCACCTTTACACGACCTACATTCTCATCTTATACATATTTCTGGGTTTGACAGTTTATTATTAATATATCTAATTTCTATCGTATTAATTCTATCCTTATAATATATTCACTGTATAAGATATAAGAGCAGTGTTATAATAATAAGATGACCAGCCATTTAAGCTTTAATAATCGTATAATTTGCAAACTACTTTTAGCATATCATGCATTTACATTTTTTAACTCTTCCTGAAATATATCTTCCATGTGTTACTGTGTCTTTCGTATTATTTAAAAACCAACAACTTAAACATTCATTATCAGCTCTATTTGATCTCAAACATACTAGATTCTGAACCTTTTATACTTCAAAAAATAAATGTATACTTAGCTACGATTTGTGCATCATTATTGAAACAACTGATAATTATGATATAATGATATAATAAAATTACGTATTTTTTGCCACGATGAATGTTATATAATATCAGAAGACCTTTGTGGCCGAGTGGTAAGTGCATTGACTGACACCCCGAAGGTTCCTGGTTCGATTCCCGACGAGGGCAGTGTGATTGTCACACTGTCTTTGGTCTGGTGTAGAATTCACGTGACAATAAAATGGCGATAGATTAGCTACCTATCACATGTCACGAGAATCACAATGATAGCCATAAAACATTTTACATCGATTTAGCTCATGCTGTCATGGTGTAAAGAGCGATTCAATAAAATAATAAAAATAATAATAATAATAAATAATAATCAGTTTATTGTAACACCTGATGATGGTAACATCGGTTACCGATTGTAAAAAATTAACTCATTTTTTGATATTAAAACAGTGTTTTTAATTTAACAGTGATTAATGTTAAAAAATCAAAGTGTTCCGCCAAAACAATGGATTATCTAAAAATAATAATAATAATTCTTAGAGATGTATGCAGATACCATAGGGACAAAAAACTAATTAATTTATCGCGGGAGAGGCCAATTCATCGGAATACTCAACGAAGAAAAACAATAAAAGTTAAACTTTCACCTTTATACATTATTAATCATAGGTTTGACAGGATAATTAGTAAGCATATGAGCTATTTGAAAATGTGAAACGAGATGGGCCGAATGGGACAGTAAATCAGAGAAAACCGACACAAATGGCTTCAAGGGGTTTTAAGTTTTAAAGGTTCTCCTCGGTTGGGCGACCCGAGGCCGAGGCGTGCGTGTGGAGATTGACTATTACACACGTATTATTATTACCCACCCTCGGCGGGAGTACGGCCATCACGCAATGGACGGCACCGCATCTGACGAGAGCCCCCCGAGCGTGGAGGAGCCAGGCCACCGGCCTCGGTCGCTGAATGCATCGCACCAGCCATTATCATAATCATCGCGAAATATCTTTTGAATAGGCTTTTGCTTAAAAGCTAAGACGGCAGTGCACAATTGTGTTATTGTGCCCATCCTTACGTATGAAAGTGAAGCATGGAACTATGAATGAAAATAAGTTTATATCGTTCCACATAATGTGTGAAATGTTAGAAACATGTAGAGAAAAACAAAATCTCAAATGTGGAAAAATCATGTTTAACCAACTAACTAACAAACTAACCATCACGCCGTCTCCCCGAAGGGGTAGGCAAAAAGAATGGATTGTCACACTTTAACCGATGCGGCACACCATCCTTCTCTTTTTGCCCCGCGGGAGACGCGGTGTGATGGGTTGCGAAGCTCATCGCCACCAATAGGCATCTCGCGCGCACACGTGTTTAAATATAAAAAATATGAGATCTCTTAGACCAATGTGTGTAAAATCTGTATTTGATAGTATCAAATGAAAATCTAACAAGTGGATGGAGTGGGAATGAATCATTATCAAAATAATGAAAGGGTCATTAGGGTGGATCGGACACATTGAAAAGAATGAATGAATAATGAAAGTATATGTAAACGACGTAAATATAACAAAAAATAAAAGAAGACTGTCGACCTTCGTCGCATAGTGGTAAGAGCTTTGACTTACATACCGAAGGTCCCGGGTTCGATTCCCGGCGATGGCAGTGTGATATCACACTGTCGTTGGTCTGGTGTAGAAGTGTGACAATAAAATGCCGATAGATTGGCTACCTATCACATGTCATGAGAATCAATATAATAGCTAAATTAAATTGTATACTTATTTATTGTTTCTTGAACAATGATGTAAAACTCTATATTAAATAATTAATACGAATGAAAACGTTAGTTTTCTAGAAATTTTATTATTTGATTTTTATTATCAAATATCATTTCAAGGGCGAAACATTTGATAATAGGTACCTTAGAAGGGCGAAACATGTCATTCCCATAAAATATAATAAAACTTTTAGAAAACTGACGTTTTCATTCGTGTTAATTAAATTATATACAGTAATTGGGTTCAAGCGACCTGTTGTATACAAGGAGAAAAATAAATAAAAATAAAAAAAGACCTAGGATGGTGTGGCACTATCAAATCAATTAAATGTCAGTCAAGTGAAGAGTCGGAGAAATCGGCGTCCATCCGTGACACGAGAGAAGTATGCAAGGAAAGAACAGTGTGGCGATCCATTCTTTCTGCCTACCCCTTCGGAGAGACGGCATGGTGGTTAGTTGGTTACTTAGTTTTTATCGCGAAATATTTAACCGCAATTGCGGGGATACGCGAGTCGCATTCTAGGCAGCAGTCGACGATGGGAAAATGTCAATGGCGGGAAGTGCATTTTACATTGAAGTTTAAAACGAGTCCCGAGAATGTCGGAATGAATGAAGAGAGAAACCGCACGGTTTAAAACATAACCCCAAAGTCAATCTCCATTGACAGCGACCGTGAAAACCTCAGACTGCCATCCATTGTCTCGCTGGTAATATGTTCGTGTTTCCTTTATCTTTAAAAGCTATTTGTGAGATTCTCCTAAGCAACCAACTTATAACTGTAAGATACAAAGGAGTTCATCTTGTGGGAGAATATGAACATTGTAATAAATATCATTGCGATCACTAAGAATAAAAATATGAATAATTGTTATGAATACACGAGTGTTTATAAAAACAAGATTATTTAATTACGCTTCGGATAATTGCGATAATCCAGAAAAAACAGAAACAAAAACCTATCCAAAAAAGCTAAAATGGCAGAGCATAATGGTGTTCTTCTACCGACCCTTATGTATGGAAGCGAAGCATGGAACTGGCAAAAGAAGGATAAATGTTGAATAAATGAGATCTCTTAGACGAATGCGTGCATACTCTGTGTATGATAGTGTCGAATAAAAATATAAGAAGTGAATGCGGTGCGAATGATGGTGTTTTGAACAAAGTAATGAAAGGATCATTAAGATGGTTTGGACATATGGAAAGAATGAATGAAGAAAAAATGGTAAAAACTTTATATGTTAACGATGTAAATGGAACTAGAAAAAGGAAGACCGAGGAAAACGTGCAACGATCAAATAAATCAAATATTGAATGTCGGCCACGTGAGGAGTCTGTAAACGCCTCGACCACCGTATTCTGTTTCCAAAATAATTCACATCTTCGTCTCTATTAAGAAATCGTATGGTTTCGATTAATGAATATTTGTTCAAAGTGAAAAGTGCCAAGAACATAATGTCTACGTAGTTGAAGCGTCGATTACGCGAGCCTGATTAATACGGTCTCGAATGACAAATCGCGGAGTTTGCCAAAAAGTGATATACATTATCGTCAACAGTAACATTTTACTAAGCAGGCAGGAGAGAATAATAGTCTTGTAGTGTAACTGGTATTTGGACACGGGCGGAGAGACGCGGGGGCGGACAATACATCTCAATTACTAACAAATAATACCGACTTGAAAGAAAATTGGGTTCAGCACATTTATCGCGAATACGCCTCTACACGGAGGGAATATTCACAGTGGATAAGTAACCTCGTAGATTTCGAAACCTTTTCTCGGAACGGAAGATTATGTAGGTTGAATAAGAAACACTTATGCGGGGCAGATAATAACGCGATAGCAAACAGGGTGCTGGGCTGGGTTGAGCATATCTTAAATGTTAACTCGATGTAAGATTGATGTGATGAAATAATATCAAACAAACCATCACGCCGTTTCCCCGCAGGGGTAGGCAGGGAGAATGGACCGCCACACTACTCTATCCTGTCAAACCTCTCTAGTTTCCTCCGCATTCATACAACGAGTCATACACGCACGTCGATTCCTCCGACTTCTAACATGACCAACCTTTAAAATTTGATTAATTTGGTCATGTCATGTTTTCCTCGGTCTGCCTCGACTCCGTACTCCATTTACATCAGTAACGTATACTTTCTTAACCATTCTTTCTCCATCCATGCGTTCCATATGTCCGAACCATCGCAGCGATCCTTTCATAATGCCTTCTTCCGCTCTACATTCCCATCCCTAATGTATGGAAGCGAAGCATGGAACTGGCAGAAGAAGGATGAAAGCAGAATAAATGCGGTAGAGATGAGGTCCCTAAGACGTATGTGTGGTAGAACGATATACGACAGAATCTCAAATGCTGATATATCTCGTAATAATATCTACACTAAAGAATTAGGTTCCACAAATGCTTGTTTGAATAGAGCGCGTGAACTTGAAGCATGCGAGAGTGTCCATCACATTTTATAGATCGTCAATGAGATACGCACTTAGGTAGATATCTGGTTTTTATTATTATGTTGCCATTTATTAAAAAAAACTGCATATTTAAAACCATTTCGGTTGAACAACTTAACTACGAGTACGTTGGCAAGATGTGAATATTTTTTTATCACAGGGAGGAAAAAGAGGCATCGATCGACTCCGAAATAGATGGACTGACGACATAATTCCAGACAGGGTAAGAAGATGGATGAGAGTCGCGAAGGATAGAGGAAAATTGAGACTGTTCAAAGAGATCTATCCAGTTGAAATTTTTTTTTTTTAAAAAGCCTAATTGGGTTATATGGAAACATTTCTAGATCTTACTTGTAACTGTAATGTTTCAGGTATATTGTAAATTGATTTGTAGTGAGACTCCTTGTGTCTTTTGGTAGTTCATTGTAAAGTTTCAGTCCATTATTCAATATCCTTGATTGTCCTGTCTTAGTTCGTGCATTCAAGTGATTTAGATTATTACATTAACCCTAAATTGGAGTAAAGGAAAATATTCCTCAGTTGACATTATCCATGTTCCTATACAATTTATTTCTTGGTGTAGACGTAGACATAAGAAAAACCTGCGAAATAGAGGATATCGTTCAGTGGAGTAGATCCAGAAGAAGATACTGGAGGGACCATGTAGCCCGAATGGATGGTGACAGACTCGCATATACAGCCGCTTATGAAATCCCCTCCGGACACCGCCCACCTGGAAGACCGCCTAAGAGATGGAGGGACAGCTGGATTTCATCATCCGACGAGATATGATTTCTGTGTCACAGATCATCAGATCTATTAAAAGAAGAAGAAGAAGTGCATATTATTTAAAATAATCCATTGTAGATAAACTTAAGGCGTTAACACTGTGAAATTCCATAATAACGAATTTTTATGAATTAAAACACTGTTTTTTCCACTTTATTTTTCTCGACATGTTTCGAAGGCTTACACCTTCATCATCGGGATAACGATATAAACAAGGAGAGAAAAATAAACTCAAAAGTGGAAAAAACAGTGTTTTAATTCATAAAAATTCGTCGTTAAAATAATCAGTTTCCTAACGTCCAAATTAAGATTTAAAATAATCAAAACATCTTTTCGTTCCTTATAAGACTCGCTTATTTTCATTATCCTAATGCTTGATAGTTAGGAAGTCCTCTCGTATGAAGCACGCTGTAGAACGCTGTAGGTAGGATCGGTGGCCGCTGCACGAGGCGGGAGGCAGCAAGGAGATCGCAGATCACACGGGGACTGTATCCCGAAGAGATAGGACGTGCGGTAGCTGCGGTTGACGTTCGACTGGAGGGCGGAACGACCCCCCCATCCGCGGTGTCGCAAACTACAAATTTACGATGACACATTTACGGCGGACTGCGGGGCGATACAGACACGTATTCAAGATGTCTACTAGCCCGATACGGAGCGTTAGTACCCACTAAATCATTAATGAGCCGTGTGTTATGTTTGCCGGCGAGTACGTAGGCCACATCGATTAGAATATCAACTGCAAGCTACACGCTTCTATGGAAGAATGATACCGGCTTGGATACAGTCGTCACTCGCTCCGTAACGTACCTAATTTACCTTTGCCGTGGAGTGTCGGTAAGTGGGTCGCGACTACAAATTGGATATCGGCCGAGGCTAGTTTCTTGTTTGACCACTGCCAATATGATCGTGGTACGAGGGTCCTAGACTATATTGGATCGTAAAACACGTTATATGAGTTCGAGCATCATTGCTATAGGCGTAGTTAACTAGTAGACTTGTGCAAACATATAAAACTAACAAAGATAACACAACATACGAGTACAAAGGGTCGGTAGCTGATACACCATGGACTATGGTGAAAATGGATGTACCTATTAGTTATTTTTTGAACAGCGATCTAAAAATTCGTATTAAATAATTATTTTTTCTTCTACTTCATGGCCCTACAGCCCATATCGAGCCTTAGCGCTTCCCAACTCCTCCTGTCCTCTGCTTTGACCCTCCTATTTGACACTCGTAACAATTTTGTGCTTCTTTCTCAACTTAAATAATTAATACGAACGAACATGTATGTTTTCTAGAAGTTGTATTATATTTTAAAGGAACGACATGTTTCGCCTTGCTAATGCATTATCAAGTGTCATATCATGTCACATTTGAAAAAGCCTAAGCAAAAGGATATACCCAATATTCACATTGACTGTGATTAATTAATTCAGGAGGACGAAATCAATTTGACTTCTGTGTTTGTAAGTCCGCAATATATTTTTATTATTATTTAAATTTGAAAGAGATCTGATGAATGGAACCGCTGATCACTGATTGCATACTGTTTGCGGACTAACCCGGGAGTGGGGCGGGGGTTGAGGGCGCAGGATAGACAAAATATTAAAAATGTGTATTGAATTGTTATTACAGGGGAGTTCGGGTGGGCGGGGCGAGGCTCGGAGACACCGGAGGACCCGGAGGAGCGCAGGCGCGCTGGGCGGGGCAGTAAATATAAATAAGACCCGATCTGCTGGGACTTCCCGCCAGGTGAGGGCCACTCACGCGCTCCACACACAATATCTTCTCTATCTAATCACATACCAAGCATCGAAATGTCTCGATCTAGTTTTCGATTTTATGAAACAGTAATGTATACTAAATAATAATTAAATAAAACGATGTTTTTTAACTACTTCCACTTTTGCCTTTATTTAGACAGCGACCGGTTTCGCCAGGCTCGCTGGCATCGACAGACTGGTCAGTACAGTGGTACAGTAATGTATACATTTTACGCCTAATCCATGTATACATAAAAATTTGGCATTACAGTCAGAACTCTTTGGGGTTCAAGATACAAAATGAGTGAAATAACTACTAGATTGATAGGATAAATAGAGGTATTATCGTGATAGAGGAAATAACGTGATACTTGTTTTAAACGATACCATAATAATAATAATATGCTTAACTTTTAAAGCGCCGTTTTTGTGATGTATTGTAAGGGCGCATTAAGACGTGTTTTAAATCTAAATGTGAACGCTGCATCTGATTGATATTCGCGATCGATTAGAAAGTATAATAGAACAAAATATGCAAGTTTTAAATTGAGTATGAAATATGAAAAATATGGGTTTTCAGCTTAGATCTGAAGTCTGATTTTACCTATCGCAGCAAGCAAGCGAAACGCCTTCTACGGTTGCCTAGAGAATCCTATTGGAAGCCCTCTGGAAAAGCTTGCTTTCTGCGATAGGTAATATCATCGTATCGCTTTTAAACAAAAAATATCACGACATTACCTCTATTTACCCTACTAAGTCAACATCCTCGTTTCATATCAATCACATAATAATCAAGTAATTAATTAAGCATCACGTCGTCTCCCCAAAGGGCTAGGCAGAAGGAATGGACCGCTACACTGTTCTTTTCCGACATATTTCTCTCGCTATCATGCACGCACGTCATTTCATATAATTAGTACTTTGTAAATCATACGCGAGTTGCATGACCTGAAAATGCTTGACAGCAAAGGCAATGAAATAGGAATATTAATACATTATATGATTGACGACTAGTTACGGATAAGCAGGGCAAGACCACGCTTAATTTAAGCATTACACGTGTAACAAAAAAATGTGTCATCGTATGACACAGCAGGAACATTGGGCCGGTGTCTCGTGATGTAATCGGGTCGGGAGCCGCCGTGAAATAGATTCTAGGGTTATTAAAAGCAATTAGCGCGTACCTTAAAGGACGCTATGGAGTGTATCCACTTAATGCGGGCAGGTTGGTAATAAGGCGAGGCGAGGCGATGTCAAGAGACGCGGTAATGAGGAAAGCGGGCGCAATCTCGGCGGGGGCGGTAATTGTCGCAGACCCCCGCCGCAGCCAGTTCATCCTTCAAGCTGCGGATCCTAAACTAATAAAAGTCTCATCTCACGTATGGCGGCGAGCGGTTCACGAGAATCGCGCGTCTTACGTGACCAACGTGTAAAAGAGGTAAATACAACAAAAAAAACACCTGTAGGCATAATTGATTGGATTCAGGAAATTGTCCTTATTTTCTTAAGTGTACGTAATGACATAACATATAATATCCTACTACGACCCGAAGCTGTTATAGGGTGCAGCGGCGCCCTTTCGTCAGCCTCCCTCGTACACCTCCTAGGCCTGTCCCTCGTTCTTGCGTGATTTACTTTACACTTTTTTTAAACTTAAATAAATGTACGTAATATTCGTACCGAAGCAATTATTGATGAATAGATGAGAAGTTTTTTTTAAAAGTTTCATAGGGACTTGAGGAGTCCCAACCAGGCGGACGTCGTAATTCGTCAGCTAGACCCGTCTCTCGTCCATGCGGGACTTTACTGGGGTTGTGATTGAAGAAAAACAAGAGGGACCCAGACCACATTTAAACTACCCATTTCCTCTATGTCCCGCCGAAATGTAAATTTATTTAATAAACACAATACAAAATAGAATAAAATTGTTTAAAAAATGTATACAAGCAGTGAGAATAGAAAAAGAAGCCGAGGAACATGGCATGACCAAATTAATCAATTACTAAAAGGCAGCCAGGTACGAGGTCGGATCGACGAGTGTGCATGTCACGGTGTATGAATGATCAAGAATAGCGAGAATTATTAGGATAGAACTTGATGGCGGTGGTTAGTTAGTTCGAAAAAGTATTTTTGAAGCTTCATCTGTTGCTATCTTTATTTATTTCCGTAAAGTTTTAGAATGTAGAGAAAGCTTGAGGGGGATGTGAGGACAGAGCGGTGTAGCAGTCTATCCTCTCTCTTTACCCCTCCGGGGAAACGGCGTGATGGTTAGTTAGTTAAGCCGTTGTTTGTCATCTTCAAATTTGATTATTCGCTCCGGGGAATTGTGACGGGATGACACACCGCGAGATGATCTGGTCTGGAATGAAATAGAGTTCGGGAGGGTTGAAATAATAATGGTGATTTATTTATTAACCCTGCGGTGACGCCGCAAGTTTTAATTAAACCTCAACACACTATCAAAAATTCAGGAGCCAGATCCGGCGTGCACACGGCCCCAGCCGGTGGAAGGCGGGGAGGCTGCCGCTAATTAGCGCCCCGCACAGGGCCGGCGCCGGAGGCCGTCGCATCCATACGTCATCGGGCACGCAATATCCAGGCGGTAATTATTGCCGAATTACCAGTTGCAATTCACAGCTGCTGCCTTCCGTTTAGTTCACTCGCTTCGATTAGGGTTATCGGGGACACCTATTACTCGCGTATTAGTGACAGCCTGTCAGAAAGCTTTTATGTATGCTCCACAATAAATTGCTATTAGGGAAAGATCCACGAGTTCAATAATCGGTTACATTAAGTAATAGTTGATAAAACAATAGATAGCATCACACTTTATACGTTGAGTAATGGTCGCATTTAATTTTTACCTCTTTCAGAGTACGCCGGGACACAAAAATACTAGTCAATTACTTGTAATGAATATATAAAAAAGTGACAATTAGACACGCTGTTAAACAATGAGAGATTATGGTAATCCATGGAGGCGCTACGCTACATTGATGCATCACTAATACTTCCTTTGTTTTTTTATTTATAAAAAAAGACTTTAAAAATGGAGTTTAATGTGTGATACCTGAGTGACAACGGATATTCTATAACGCGTGAAGGGAAAGCGTGGAGGCGGTTGTGGTCTTCTGGCTAGGAAAAACATAATGCACCAAGGAAGAGCGATTAGTTCTATGGCGCGCGACATGCGGCACGAGTGACGTCACGTTGTTTGTTTTTAACGTAAGAATGCCCGAGTATGCCAGATGCGGCAAATCTGCATGTAGTTATTAATATCCACAAAGTGAATTAATTACGCCTAGGGGCATCCATCACATCGCGAGATGCTTAACAGTCGGGGCGATAAATCACCGGCCCGGGAGCGTAATAAGACTCGGTCAGCCCCCGTGGTCCACAGGTGAGCGGGGCCCGGAATAGCACGAGCGGGCCCGAATTAGCCTCGGCTGGAGCGGACACGGGAAATAAAATGACATCGGCCCGGCGATGAAAAGAACATTACAATATATTAAAAAAGCGATAAACATAAGAAATAATGTCAAGAATTTTGATAATTAACTAGGCCATGTCAAAGCATAGAAATTTAGATACATCATACGTGCGGACTGGCTAATTTATATGTTAATTCTGAAACTAGTTAATAATTCAGGGGGTTACTTAATTTTTAATGTGAAAAATTGTTGAGTTTAATGTTAGATAACAGACGCGTTTCTAACGAAGAAATGAATGATTAAAAAAGGACGCAGAATCAAAAATAAAATATTTCACGGCGACGTTTAAAAATGCTTCGCTTTTAAAAATTCGACCGAGATTGATGGCGGCCGGGAGAATAAAAGCCCAGGTATTCAATTTGGGATGGTAGCCAAGAAGATATGAATCAACCGGCGCGAATAGAGATCGCCAGCGCATCTCCGCGGCGAGGTGCGCCATCACTCCAATTAGCGACCACTTCACTACCGATCTGCTTTGTTTCGTAACGCGGATCACTGAATCACCGCGCGTATTCCCGACCTGACACCTCACACAGGACCCCTCGGCGTTGGACGAGACAGAATTATATATTCCAACAGAATAATCATACTATAAAGAGAGTACAGAGGAAATCCGAGATCAGCAAAAGATTTTGTAGGAAATCAAGCACTAACAATAACAACAACAACAAGCAATCACGCCGTTTCCCCGGAAGGGTGGGCAGAGAAAATAGACCGCCACATTACTCTATCCTGACACACCTCTCCAGAATCCTTCACATTCATAAAGTGAGTCATACACGCACGTCGAATCTTCCCACTTCTAACATTGCCGACATTTGGTCACGCCATGTTTTCCTCGACTCCATATTAATTTCACATCGTTAACTTGTATTTTCTTAAACAATCTTTCTTCAAACGTCCGTTTCATAAGTGATCCGTTCATAATTTTATACATAATACTTTCTTCCGTTCTACATTCCTTCACATCTCTCTCATCTTATTCTGCCACTTCCTTGCTTCGCTTTCATACATAAGGATTGGAACTAGAACTCCAAGTGAACGACCTTTTTGATTTTATTGATAAATTGTTTCCAATAACCGTTTCAAAACTCTAGATAACCGAGTAACTCTAATCCTTCTTCTGCTAATTCCATACTTGGCTTTCACACATTAGGGTGGAATTATAACTCCATTGTGAGCGGCCTTTTTGCTTTCATTGATAAATAAAAAACTAACTAACTAACCATCACGCCGTCTCCCCGAAGGGTTAGCCAGAAAAAATGGACTCCCACACTTTTCTTTCCTCACATATTTCTCTCGCTTCCTCAACATTCATCGTGTCACGCGCGTCGATTTCTATGACTCCTCACATGGTCGACATACAATATTTGATTTATTTGATCGTGCCACGTTTTCCTAGGTCTACGAGTATTCCTCTTTGATAAATGATTGTTTCCAATAACTGTTTTTTTAAGCTCCGGGTAAGCGAGCATTAGATCCATATACGAGTATGGCCGTTCTTCCTTTAATGAATGCTCAGAAGTGTGACCGGCTCGTGACCGTGGTCTGGCATTAACTCCGCAGCCATTGTCGAAAATGATGAACAATGGCGGATTCCTTCGGTCGCAATCGTGCTGCGGTCGTGGCGAGCACGGCCACGCCCGGACAAAAGGAAAAGTATTCGCATTAGAAAACCAAACAAGGGAACAAAGGTATGGTCCGACCATTGCGATGAGAATGTTTGCAAGAGTGTGGGTTACAGTGCGTTCACAAAAAAATTGTACGCTTTTTTTACTTTTTTTTATGAATAGGAAATGCAAAAAAAAAATCTATAAGCTTCAATGTAATAATCACAAAAATAAAGTCCATTTAAATGTTAATGTTGTTTATTGATTTCACTTTTAAAAACAATTAAGGTTGTGACTAATATTCAAAGGAGTTCATGGTTTTTATATAATTGTTTCAAATATCTGGTATCCCGGCTAATGGTGTCCGGAAGTTCCTATTTTTCTGGTAAATTAGTGTTGTTACCGGAATTGATGTACAAAATTTAATTTCCAATCAACGTGTATTTTAGGAGCATAATGCCGTATTCTCCGCCTACTTAGACCCAATAACCAATCAGATAGCTTTCCATAACCAATTTAGGAAATTTTACTCATTATCTAACTAACCAGCACGCCGTTTCTCCGAAGGGGTAGGCAGAGAGAATGGACACACACTTTCATTTCCTAACATACTTCTTTCGCTTCCTCAAGATTCGTACATTGTGTCATGCACGCACGTCGATTTCTTCGACTCCTCACGTGGCCGAAATTCAATATTTGATTTATTTGATCATGCCACGATTTCCTCTGTCTTCCTGTATTTCTAGTTCCATTTACATCGTTAACGTATACGTTTTTTAGCATTATTTCTTCTTTCATTCGGAATTTTGATGATGTTACTCACACTAAAGCAAATATTCTCACTGAAGTGAATAAACTATATCACCGAAAATTGTTTTAAAACTTAAATATATTCGCTCTGTAGTGCGCAAGTTCCAGACGGAGTAATTAAAAAATATGTATTAAGAAGAACGAACCACCGCGCAAAAACTAAACATTGTCTCCGTTGGATGGCGACGCATAAAACACCGTTGACAAGAAAATCATTTGCGACTTAATGGCGGCGGTGCATTTGCAATATAATTTGAGAGAAAATACATAAAATAACGTCACCGAATTAAGCGCAAACTTAAAAAGACTCGAGTTAAAATTTACCGCGGGCAGCGTAATGTTGAGAGAGAGAAAAAAAAAACGAATAGCGCGGTTTATTGCCCGCGTTATTACCGAGAAAATATCGTAAAAGCCCTCCCTGTCACCGGCGTGTACAAAAGAAATGGAAATAGGTACTGTTCGAGCGAAACTAACATTTTTGCTGGTTGCAACATACACTATTAACAAAAAAACTGTATTTTTAGTTTTCTACAAAATAGAAAATAAGAAAAATAATTTTAAAATTACTAACCGAATAAACATGACGCCATTTCCCCGAAGGGGAAGGCAGAGAGCAGTGGCGGTACTCCCATAGAAGCCCAGAAGCCCGGCTTGCGTAATAAATTTTGAATCAAAACCTCTTCTGTCTTACAGAGGTTCAGCTCTTGTGGCTATTCCTCTTACGTCTGATGGGTACATTGTTGGAAGGTGATTTGGTGGGTTGTTGGTTTATGCGGAGGCATGATTATATAGATTTGGGGGTTTGATTCTAAATTTCTTACGCAAGCCGGGCTTCTGGGCTTCTATGGGAGTACCGCCACTGGCAGAGAGGATGGACCGCCACGCTGCTCTGTTTTGACATAGGTACCTCTCTAGTTTAGTCGATTTTTCAGACTTCGAATGTCGCCACCTTCAAGTATTTGATTAATTTGGTCATGTCATGATTTCCTTGGTCTTCCACGGCTTCTCTTTCCAATCACACTCCTTGTTTAATAATATGTTTGTAGCAAATTTACTAGACAGCTAAATTTGATCATATATCATTATAAATTTTATTATAACATAAAATAAATAATTGACGATATAAATACTCACTGGACAATGTAGCTATTCCTTAATTTATTTGAAAATAAAGTTGTTTTAATTGTCTAATAAACTGGCAGTAATCGAAGCAGGTTAACCAAATGTCAGACAAATATTTTTTTGCAGCGCCACTAGCGATGGCTTGTGTACCTTAAAAAGTAGATGGAAATGTAGAGTGCAACGAGAATATCTATGAAATCCAAATATTCTTTGCAAATACTAGTACATTTTTCGGTTTGCAGCAAATTGACTGCATCATGAAATGAATGGTTAAGCAGAGTAAGCAGTAATCGTAATGTAATTACTGGTTTGAAATGAAGCAACACCGGGAGCCCGATTTCGTAAATGTACGCGTGCTTCTCCATACGACCGGTCGAGAATCGATAGAAATGCAGGGAAATATTCGTCGTTGCTAAATAAACAATTATCAGATGCGAATACACCGGCCGCAATTACCTTAGCGCGCATTCCGAGCGGCTAAGGCAGAAATAGACACACCGCTCGGGCCGTATGCGACTGCCCACAGAGAATCAATTAATATCTAATGCTGGACATACTAAACCATTCACAAAGATTCACTTTTATAAATGCAATTACTTTCTATTTTCCACCCTCGCAACAATATCAATAAAATTGAGGGCTGATCATTATAAAGATGTCAAATATCAAACAATAATAATTAAACAAACTTCAATCTACGTTCAATGCAGCAGCAAGACTCAAATTCCAAAAAAGTCCCATATAACACAACACCTCTAAGAACTTCACTGGCAAGAGTCCAGAAAGAATCCAGTATAAACTCTGCTGGACAGTCTTCAAAGCGCTACATGGAATGGCTCCAAATTATATATCCGAACTCTGTATAACGGACAGCCTAAATACAAGGAAATCCACACTTCGCTCGGCGAACTCCTCGGCAATAGGAAGATGAGTTGAGCCAAAACGTTGCCCTAAACGTTGTTTGCGGTAGCCGGTCCATCAGCTTGGAACAATCTTCCTTCATACCTCAGATGCATAAATGATCCGACAGACTTCAGATCTAAGCTGAAAACCCATATTTTTCATATTTCATACCCAATTTAAAACTTGCATATTTTGTTCTATTTGTTTATCGTTCTATTGTTATATCAATCAGATGCAGCGTTCACATTTAGATTTAAAACACGTCTTAATGCGCCCTTGAGGTGATTACATCACAAAAACGGCGCTTTAAAAGTTAGCATATTATTATCAAAAATGAGTTATTGATCCCATTGGTATTAAACAGCATCTTCAGCATTTCAACCCTTGGTGGGTTTTAGCTTCCTTTAATAAACGTCTCTAGTCTGCTCTGTCTCTGGTCGCCACCTCCCAATCAGCCACGACACCATCCAATTGCCACTTCTTAGACCTACTAGGGCTACTACTTCGGGGGCTCCAGATCCCCCATGCGGTGCAAAGGACCTAGCCAGCGTAAACTGTTATGATGTCCTAGAGTTAAACATAAAGACCAATAACTGAGCAAAAGTGATTGATTAATATGGTTCAAACATCACTACATGACAGATGTTATAATTAACAATTTTACCTATTTTTCTTTGTTTTATGGTTAAATCACTTAGCAACTTTGTTATAACCAGCTTTCAGAAGTTCAAATATAAAATACATAGTTAAAACATTCTAAACGTAACAAAGTAAATATTTGGAAATGTTGTTTGATACGGATAAAAATACCATTCCTCGTTCGCGGGTGATTGATTAATACATTTGGTACCTTTACAATTTTGTAACGGCCCGAGATTAATATAGTTACTTCACCTGAACTCTTGAAATAACCCAAAACCATAAATCAGAATACTGTATTAGAAACGAGACATTAAATTAACGATATGTTTACATATCTCGAAATGTCAGCCAAAAATAATAAACTAGGAATATAATCCAGTTTCCAGAATCTCCTTCGGATCCGCGCTATGGTGGGCGCCCAGTGGCCGGTTGCTATACGCGATAAATCTAAATTGACACTGGAAATAACTTCAAAGGTAACTTGAGGTGTATGAATGCATATTTATTTGCGGGTGACGTCTCAATGCTACTTTCGAGAAGTTTAGCGAAAGATGAAAGGTGGGACCTGCTGTGGGAGCGGACCATTAATCAAGACGTTTAATTGAAAAGTGGATACATACACACTAAGGAGGCAATGCGGATGATTGAAAATGATAATTATCGTAACAGAAGCAGATGAAATAATCATTTTTCAACGCGGAGGTAAAAACAAGTAAAGTTATTATGTAGTTTACATATTCCGCTTTTGCCTTGCCTTTGTACGGGGATATTAAAATATTTAGTTGAGCGGAATGGTTTAAACAAAACAAAAAAAATAGCATTAAAGATGAAATGTGATACCGTTTGGGAGTATTTGAATATAGCACATTTTTGCAGTGGCGTTAACGTATGTACGGCCGTCTGGTTTTCGCGAGTTTAATGCGAAGTTAGTAAATTACTCGCAAGAAAAACTCGCCGTATATCTCTCGTAATGGAGGAAGTAATGTTGTAAACATATGCATTTAAGATGGACAAATTGATTAACGGCTATATTATTCCGAGCACCTGAACAGAGTGCGGCTATTATGCGCGAAATGTTTGCACAAGGGGTGCTATAACATGCAAAATAACATCCTAAATGAATCACGGCCGGCGTGGATGCTGCACGGGATGTGGGCCAGATGAATAAATTCGATGGACACGAAAATTAGTGCAGTCGCGGATTCAGACGTAACCGCTGCAAAACAATCAACAGCAAAATGAAGACGGCAAAAATGCGATTGACCTAAAAGCTGACGTCACTATTCACGATTTAAGAAAATATAGGCGGTGGTTACTGCGGCTGAATGGGACACGAAACAAATTTAATGGGTCACATTTTAAAGGTATTTTCATCAACTCGCTTTCCAAGACGCTTCATTACATTTTGCAACGGTCGGCTTAAGCAACCATAATGACATTTTCAAAACGGTGCTTGTATAATAATATGTATAATAAATTTAAAATAGTAAACACGATTGTTTAGTGGTTTTACTTGTATTTAATTAATATAAATTGTGACAAATTTGTTTCGCCTTGCGAGGGCATTCTTAAACTGAGTTTGTCAGTTTATCAACTGTCAGTTTGTCATGGAGTTTTACAAAACTAATACCTCAACCATCAATATGTATAATACATAAATAATGTATTTTATATAATTTTAACATATTTCATTTCAATTCTCAAAATAAATAAATAAAAATATGGAACGCATGAAAGTACAATGAATGGTTAAGAAAGTATACGTTAACGATGTGAATAGAGAACGAGTCGAGGAAGACCGTAGAAAATATGGCACGATTAAATTAACCAAATCCGAAGGTCTGACTGTATGAATGTGAAGGAAGCTAGGGAGGTGTGTCATGATAGAGTAGTGTGTCGATCTATTTTCTCTGTCTTTCCTTCCAGAAAAAAGCGCAGTGGCTTGTTGTTGTCCTTTAATTAAATAGATTTTTAAAATCTTTTTAGCTAGTTCCAATCCAATGTATTGGTTTGCAGAAAAGTATAACATTTTGTACTGGGATACCACTTGGGCCTTTAATGCAGGAGTTTCACGTTGCTTTCCACAAGTGTATATAATTTCAAACTAATTACTCTATACAACTTCTTAGCTATTAATTCAATGACATGGGTGTACAATAAAATCTAGAAAATACTCATATATATTCAAACAAAACTATCTGACATGAAAAGATAGAACTTTATTCACTGTTAAATAGAATTTTAATGAATTTAGCAAGAAAAACATTTAAAGAAAATCTAAATGCTCCTACGTTTTTATTTAGAATTAAGTCCAGTTTAAAAAAAAACTTATCCGGCACAAAAACTTGGATCGTGACAGCCAGTTCCACCGGTCATGCGATTCCTGGTGATTTTTGGGCTGCAAAAATCGATCGGAATTTTAAAAAGAGAAGAGACTGCGAACAGATCAGACGGAATACGCGGAGATGAGAAGTGAATGGTCGGCGTTATGGAATGCTTTAGATATCTACTTCTATTGAATCTCTCGATGCCTTGGATTTATACCGGATTGAATTGGAGGCTGAGCGAGTGCGGTTTTATGATCGATCGGTCAAGTTTACGGCGGGCACTTTGCCGGTCTATGAATTTAAAAAAATATGTTAACGGCTGTTTACTGCTGATTTTTATGCGATCCTGTGTATCAGCGATAGGCATCTCGCGGACTGACCTTCGTGAATCGATCTTCTATCATAATAGACACAGCAATAACATTGCTTTAGATCGCAGGAAGGTCATCGTGGATTAATACAAAATCAAAACTAATATTAATGCACTTTTAATATTGGTGGCGATGAGGTTCGCAACCCATCACACCGGGTCTCTCGCGGGGGCGAAAAGAGAAGGATGGTGTACCGCATCGATTAAAGTGTGGCAGTCGATTCTTTCTGCCTACCCTTTCGGGGAGACGGCGTGATGGTTAGTTAGTTTCTTAATTTGTTTTTACATCGCTTTATTTTTTAACAACCAACCGGTTTCAGTGTGTTTTGCAACTTTGACGAAGCTCCGGCGGGAGCGAAACTTTCGTATTAAAATTATATTTAATAATGCCACATCACAAAATAAGTAGTTATTTATATGAAAGTAAATTAAATAATTTAAAAGTATTTTAT
The DNA here is from genome assembly GCA_022606425.2 of Lepidostoma basale. NCBI lineage: Eukaryota > Metazoa > Arthropoda > Insecta > Trichoptera > Lepidostomatidae > Lepidostoma > Lepidostoma basale. The sequence continues at coordinate 116,995 of JAHDVF020000551.1, read as the reverse complement.
TGAAAGCTTGAATTATTATCACCGCCCAAATTTACAAAAAATCTAAACTTTTCAGAATTTCAGAAAAAGAAAAAAACAGTCAAACAAATGTGTATAGAAAATTATAAACATAAAAAAAAATCAGTTAAGGCATTATTAACACTGTGAAATTCCACAGTAAAACACTTTGGAAATTGAAAAATAACGTTGTTTAATATCCAGTAAATATTGAAAATCATGATCATGTTTCGTATGATACCTTCATCTTAAGGTGTAAATATATGTATAATAAAAAAACTAAACAAAGACTAATAAAAAACGCATTTAAATATCGGTACAATACAGAGGAACAATATATTTAAATAAAAAAAAATAAAAAACAGAATAATTGCTTTAAGCACTAATAATTATTTTTTTATCAGAAAGAACTAATAAATAATTATAAAAAATAATAATACTTGATAATTATTTGAAAATATAAAATTGTAAATCGGAATCATCTTTGCAACATTTAAAAAACTATACGTTGCAAAGATGATTAATTTGCATATGATTGGGAATGGGAGCTTGAAAGACTAAAAGTAGACTACAACAACAACAACAAACCATCACGCCGTTTCCCCGCAGGGGTAGGCAGAGAGAATGGACCGCCACACTACTCTATCCTGGCACACCTCTCTAGCTTCCTCCACATTCATACATCGAGTCATACACGCACGTCGATTCTTCCGGCTACTGACATGACCAACTTTTAATATTTGATTAATTTGGTCATGCCATGTTTTTCTCGGTCTACCTCGACTCCTTACTCCATTTACATTGTTAACGTATACTTTTTAACCATTCTTTCTTCACCCATGGGCTCCATATGTCCGAACCAACGCAGCGCTTTCGCTCTACATTCCTTCCTAATATCAGCATTTGAGATACTGTCGTACATCGTTCTACCACACATACGTCTTAGGGACCTCATCTCTACCGCATTTATTCTGCTCTCATCTTTCTTCTGCCAGTTCCATGCTTCGCTTCCATACATAAGGGTTGGAACCAGAACTCCATTGTGAACGGCCATTTTCGCTTTCATTGATAAATTCTTGTTTCCAATAACTACTTTTAAAGCTCCATTCACTTTGTTACCCGCACCAACCCTTCTTTCAATATCACTGTCCGTTCGGCCATCCGCTGTGAACATGCTACCTAAATACACAAATTCCCTCACCTGTTCCAAGTTCTCTTCATTTACACTTATATTACAAACTGTCATTTGCTCTTCCCTTTCAAAAACTAACACCTTTGACTTTCCAACATTCATCATTAAATCGTTCGACTTGCATACCTCATACATTCTCGACACCAAGGTATTTAAGTAAAAAGAAGTTAAAGGAGTAATCTAATTATTAATTTAGTTTTCACCTAATTTCACGTACCTACTTGAGGATTTCTAAAGATTCTAGTTTGTTTTTATTGCTATTGTTCATTATGTATAGAAAAATATATATTTTCACCTGAAGATAGATGTATCCTCCGAAACATGTCATGATTTTTAATATTTAGTGGATAATAAACGTTATTTTTAAATAAAATTAAAAAATTGTTTGTATTTAACTACGTATTTATGGTAATTATATTTGAAACCCACTAATTTAGCTTCTATCCTAGCTTCATTGGGGCAATACAAGGACTTCGTTATTATATTGCCCTGATGAAGCTTGGGTACAAGCGAAACTAGTTGGAAAATAATTAAGAAGAATGATACCTTGAAGAGTAACGAACTATACACGACCTATGACAAAGTATTTTAATTATGTTCAAATTCACAATTATGTAAAGATTCACCATAACGACAGAATTATCAAACTAATTTGTTTGACGACAGTAGTTAGTAAACAATTCAATCAAAATATCCAGAAATCAAATGGCTAAATACTAAGGTCGCATCTACGTGATTTTGAAACTAGGGGTCGTCCGTGATTCCAAGGAATAACCTCTCCTCCGTATCGAAATTAATTTCGCATCGAACAAATGACAGAATAATTCGTGTCAGGCGGCACTAACGCCGGTTCAGTGAATTTAGATAAATAAGATAATTTGCTCATTTCATTGTCTCTTTGGACTCAATAGCAGAGTGACTAGTATCGATTCGGGGGGCGAGACATAGACTGCAGGCAATCCGCAAGGAAAGCGCTAAGCTTTAACGCATTTTTTTTACTTCGTCGATGATTACTTACTATCTTCGGACGCGATGAAATCCGTGTACCGTATTCATCTACTATTGCTTCTATTTTTAAAAGCTTCGAATATGAAATTAATTGCAGATAAATATTTTGGTGATTTTTTGGTTTGTAATGATCGGTGGACAAGACGCACCCTGGAGTGGCGACAGAGAACTGGCCAAAGAAATCCTGGCAGACCTCAAACCAGGTAGTCTGATGACATCAAGAGAGTTTCAGGAGGTCAATGGCACAGAGCGACGAGGGATAGAGAGTTGTGGAAGTCGAGAAGGGAGGCCTATGTTCAGGACTTGACGTCTAAAGGCTGATGATGATGAATAATAAAACCTTCGAAACATGTCGAGAAACATTAATTCAAGGTGAAAAAATTAAAGACTTTTAATTCATAAAAAATATCATTGTGGAATTTCACAGCGTTAACGCCTCAAGTTTATAAAAAAAATGGCAGAAAGTAACTATAAGGACGCGAGAGGAAAAATAAAAACTCGAAATTAATAATTTCAAAACGATCTGGAAATGAAAGACCGAAAATTAAAGCAGTGTAAATGGAAACGTGTTCAAAGGGCGAAGAACTATCTGGGTATATAAAAAAAACTTGATGGGCCTTCTTAGGATCCCTGTCGGACAGTCGACAGCAGAGAAGTGCAACCCAAAGAGTTAGCAGAAGTTATGGACACGTGCGATTTGTAATATAATAATATCAAAATAGTCACCATACTTGGACTTGGACTCTGGCATGAAAAACTAGGCATGAATACCATAAAGTTCTTCGGTTTTTTTTACGCTTCACGACTATATGTGGAGCTTTCATTTATTCGGAGACTTCAGTTAATTGAAGGCTGCACAATTATTGAACTTAAAACTCTTAAATTAATCTTAATTTATATAATACACATAAATGTATCAATAATTGAAGGCTGGTTATTACAAAGGTGCTAAGTGGTTTAAAAATAAAACAAAGAAAAATAAAAATGAAATAAATGGTTTTTTAACTACTTCCACTTTTGTCTTTATTTCTTCAGCGACCGGTTTCGCCAGGCTCGCCGTCGAAATAAAGATAAAAGTGGAAGTAGTTAAAAAAAACTCGTTTTATTTAATAAATATTTAAAATGAACTTCCATCAACAGATTTTAGTAAAATCATTTGATGATTACAAAGAAATAGAAAAAAAAAATGTTTATGTTGCATAAGTCACGTACGACGGGTGTCATCTTTAGGGTGAAGCTATAATATATTATTCAATCACATTGCACCTTTGCACAGTTATTGGCCTTTATATTTAATACCAATTGGGATAAATAAAAACTATTTTTAGACTTTTTTTAAACTTGGCACCTTCGTTATGATCAGCCCTCAATTAAGTGCTGTTACTCAACGGAAATGTAAAATTATTTTCGATTATCCTAAATGACTGAAAACTTGATTGTTAGATACCCGAATGAGCTATTCAAAATGGCCGTAAAAAAACAATTATAAAAGCGGCCAGTTTCGAACACAAACATTCTAGGTCCAAATGACCCGGTAAAAGTATTTAGAAAGAAACACGCAGTTATTACGCTATTTTTTAAATACCTACATAACGTTTCGTAATATGGAAATGAGGACGAAAAACAAGTTTGTTGTGTTAGGCGGGCGCTGTTTGGTGAAATCGTACGGACAACCCAGGTGCGGGATGGTCGGAATTAGCGTACTTTCAACCAAAACGCATAGTGCTGCGTCGGCATAGCAAGATCGCACAAAACTCGTTAAATATTTTTTAAATATAAATGAAAACACTGTATATTTAAGATCGTGCATTGCGATTTTTAGCAAGTTTAGTATGCCGCTGCGGCGAAGCGTGTTCCGCACGGCGGGTGCGTTGGAAGGCATGTTTTCGGGCCCCGCCTCACGCGAACCTTTGTCGAAAATGAAAACAAATTGAAGCAGTTAACGATCTTAATGTCCGCGGGGATAAATGGAGAATCAACACGACACTATCAACGGGGAGAGAGCGGGGAAAAAACAAACCAAGATTTATACACTTCCTGCCGATATTCGGCGATTATCACTTAATGCTCTACCCGCGCCAAATCAGGACGGCCAATCGAGCGAGCCCGGTATCGCTCGCTGGCCAATGGGCGTACCGGGTTCTAAATTTAAATAGGTATGTACATATTGCAGGAAGCCTACTTTTAACAACAACAAAAAAAACATTAAATATTAAATTGAACCAGAAAATGCAGTCATTTTCACGTGGGCGTAATAACACTCGCGTTACAGTGCTAAATTCATACTTTACCCACCAGTTAAAAAAAAAGATTATTATTATTTTATATAAGGCAAAAGCTACAAGGTTTATAATTGTAGTTAAGTATGTTTAAGAAATGTACACATGCAACGAATATAAAGACGTCTTGCCAGCTCAACAGGAATAAACTCGCGAGTCACTAGTCACTCGATATCCATCACCGTGTGGCGGTGTTAAGGAAACCAGGATTATAAGACATTTTAAAATTTAAATATTTTAGAGTTCCGAATAGATTTTAAATTTGAAAACAAAATAATGAGCGCGCGTGATATAGTGTGAGATTTATCTTTTAGCTCATGTCATTTTATATAATCACCATCAGCCATTTGTCGTTCAATGTTGGAGATAGACCTCCCTTCCCGACTTCCACAACTCTTTAACCCTCGCCACTCTGTGGCATTGACCTCCCAACACACTTTTGATGTCATCAGACCATCCTGTTAATGGTCTGCCCGGGTTTCTATGGCCGGTTCTCGGTCGCCACTCCGGTATGTCTTGTCTATTTTGTATAAGGGTTGTACGAGTATGTATATAATGACTTCCTATAATATGTTTTTGTGATCAGTCATTAAGTAAATATGTCCGGTTTCAAAAATATGTGCGAGAATAACAAATCGACTAATCTTACATTAAAAATTTTCATTGATGCGGAATCTATTGTAACAACAATTATAATTTCAAAATAATATACAATTTAATTATTTACGGACAGAGGGTAAGTGGTTCGCTGTAGCGGCACATCACAGGGATATTTTTCAGTGGAAATAACACTTGATTTCTATACAAATTGGTAGTTATGAGTCGAGAATGCAAGGCGATACCCATAACGAAAAGGATAATTTCCCACGAGCTCTATTCGGTCTGGGGTGGGCCGCGGGCGGGGCGGGGAGGAGATGAAATGATCGAGGCAACAGGGCGAGGGGGGACGAAGTAAGGGAAAAAATAATCATGAAGAAATGTCGCGTTTTGCCTACTGACCCATTTACACATCAAGCGGGCGCAAAAAATCTTAATGCAAGACGACAGTCTGAAATTTATGTGAATATTAGATGGCGTATGAATATTTACGAAGCGCGAACTGTATGCGTATTTAATAACTTACCTACAAGCTAAGATTTATTGATGTAGAGTGATATAAACGCAAAATATAGGAAAATAATAAGATGTCTCTATGATAATAGATTTATGTATAGGGATGCCTATTGATTTACGATCTCTGACTCGTATTAACCCTTACCACTCCAATGTCGAGTGTAACTCAATATAATATTTCTTACATCAATTCTGTGTAATAAAATAATAAATAAGGAGTGCCAGAGGGTTAAGGCTACTACATTTTTCATTAATCATAATAAATTATTTTAAAAATAGACTTGTAACGGAAATAAATTAAACGCTATAGATACCAGAACACGACTAATCCTTGTTGAAAAAAGATTCAATATGCAAACTGGGAACCTCAGGATAGTACTTAAAAACCGAAGGGTGAGTGAGGCAAATAATAGAGCTATAAATATTATTTGAGGTTATATATACTAGTGAATAAAACAATTAAATTTCTTGGTAAAGAATATATATTTTTTTAATTATCCGTATTATTAAAAACGATGGCAGCGAGTTGCCAAAACTGTTGGGAATAGAAGAGAAATAAAACGAAATACATCTTTCATAGACATTTCGATAAAAACAACTGATTTTTAAATTATCACATTAACAGAATATTTTACATCTGCGACCAATTTTTCAGTGATAATATCAGATGGAGACTGCAACGATCTCCGAAAAGTCGATCGCAGAGGAAACCACAAGATGTGATTATACCAAAGAACTAAGATATTATTCTAAAAGAATCGAAAAGAATTTCCGAGCAAAAAAAATGACAATTTCCCACGAATTCATTTTGGACACCTTGTTTTAAATACGTTACATTGGAAATGGGAGCATCTTGTACAAATTTCCATCCATTCAAATCTGCAGTCACAATGCAAAATAAAGAGAATAAGTTTCACTCGCGCTAATGCGGTATGAAGAGAGATAATTTTCTTGGCTAATTGAGATGAAACTAAAGAAGAGGAGTTGCATTTCCTATTCGGGCTGGTCAGCACTATCGGCGACTATCGAAACCCGACGGTTGAGGGATCGGTAGGGAAGTGAGTAGGGGGGGAGGAGTGAATGTTTACAAGAAGAACAAACGAATGGAAAACGAATAGTTATGGCGAAAAACACGACTCAGCATCAATCGACCCATTATTTAAACACGGGGCAAGATAAATATTGAACGAACACAAATACGTAACGGTTGCAAAACTTCCGTGGACCCAATTATTACTGGGAACCGATTTTAAACTTTTTTTGTGTCTCGAATGATATTTACAGAAATTGACTTTATTTGTGAAGAGGAAAAAATATTTACTAGAATATCACACCCAAAAATTCGTTTATGAACATTTAATATTTCATGTAGGCCGCAGAAGAGATAGGCCGACGATATAGCCTCAATATCTGGTAAAAAAAAAGTGAATAAGAAAGACGAGCGATAGGAGGGAGTGGAAACTTTTGGAAGAGGCCTATATCCAGCAATGGAGACAAGGCCGAGAAAGAGGAAGAATAAGAATGTTTGAAAAATTGATTCTAAAATAATAAACGAACGTGTGTGACACGATGTATGGTCGAATAAGAGTCTCGAAGATTATGTCAAAACAGAAGCGACGCTTCTATTGGTAAAGTTAGGGCGGTAAACCTTCAACTGTTCAACGTCTTTAGCCTACCCATTCGGATATACTATGTGATGGTCAGTGTGTTAAGTCTTTGGGGTGAAATAAATTAATCGAGACGAGATATTCCGTTATGCTGGAGAGGGTTGAGATTTTTTTTTAGGTATCTCTACGTAAGGGAGTATGGTAGTTATCCGTGGGTCTATCCCACGGCATTTCTTTTGGGAATGCTCAGAACCAATTCTCTACAGCTTCATGTGCATCATATCTTCGAAGGCATAAGTAATGCTCTGGTATAACAATATCTCTTCCGAAATCTTCATTACAATGAAAAATATTTATATATGATTATTGAGTTAGAAGACTCCCGATTCGTTCACTTAAATTTTATAATTAACGATTAACATTTCATGTGTGTAATAAATAAATAAATAAAAATTTGCAAACAACTTTTTGTAAAATGCACTTCAAGTGTTTATAAATACGAGTATAAGCTATAAATCGAATCTTCTAAGAAGATTATCTGTACACATCTCTTTCGGCAGATATCTGTTCCAATCAAAGTGGGACGGCGAAACGCTTCGAATATTTCGAATGACGAATTCTTTTGTTTGATTACACCGGGCGCGTTAATCAACGTTTCTCCATTCATTCGTTGAACGAAATAGAACAATAGTGGTCTTAATAATAGTTTAAGGAATACACAGGAGCCTCGATAATTATCACGAATTAATTCATCCACGTGATGAAGTATGTCTAGCATAAAATATATTAAATTCTGCATTTTATTATGATATGCCGGCGACAGCTTGCCTTGATGGCCATGTTACACGGAGGGTGATAGAGGAGGACCAGCGACCAGAGGACGTGGTAGGCCCAAGTTGACACGGATGGGACTTATCAAAGACTCAAATAAGACTGAGTCCCACAAAACGCCACCCAGAACAGACAGTCCTGGAGACGCCATGCGAGAGGAGCCGAACCCAAGTGAAAAGAGGTCGAAGGCTAGGAAGAAGAAGATTCTATCATGATGACTCCATATGGCGATGTTTATGAATGAAAACGGAGTTTTTATTTATTTATTTTGAGTTTATTTTTCTCACATGTTTTAAATTTTTTATACTTCATCATCGGGAGAACGATATAAACTAAATCGTTCTGCTGATGATGAAGCTGTAAAACTGTCAAAACATATCGATAAAAATGATTAAAAAAAAACAGTTAAATATAATACTAATACACTTTGTATTTACATGTGTATTAATTTTGTATTAAAAAATGGCGCATCACAAATTAAGAGCTTCATAGTAAATATATAAAAAAAAACAGTGCTTTTAATTCATAAAAAGTCGTCATCGTGGAATTTCACAGTGTTAACGCATTAAGTTTATCAGAAACGATTTTAAACTGTTAAATGAAATCTTCTTCTTAAAGTGCCCTGTCAGGTCCCCCCGACGTTGGCGATCACTCTGGTAAACTCTTACCTATCCTGCTTATATAAATAACTTTGTTTTTTGTATCACAATTGTATTTTATTTTACGCGACAGTTGTTTCATCAACCAATGTTGACATCATCAGGTGTTACAATATCAAATGTCAAATATTCGTGATTTTCGAAACTTTATGTGTATTTGTCCCTTATGTGTACGATTTTGCTAATATCGGTTAGCGAAACAGCTGTCACGACAAAATATGTTCAATTGTGATATTTATAACAAAGTTTTTTTTATTTTAACTAACTAACCATTATTGTTTATTAACTGTAAATTACGAACAAGCAATGGAAACAAGGAGCGAGGGAAGATAAAATAATAATTTAAGCATTGCAAACAAAACAAAAAAACGTAAACAAAAATGAAAAACTGAATAATTAAACGCAATTTAAATTACGGCGGAGATTTTTTAAGGATTAATATCGGGGAGCAGCAGCGGCTAGTGTTCGGGCGGCGGGTTTTTGTTTGCGAATACAATCGCGGGAGAGCGAGTCCTCGGGGCGGTAAAAAAAAATACGGACACAACAAAGGGTTAATTACCTTTAAATTCGTATTAACCGGCCTCCCCCGCAGCCGGATACAATATTAAAGAGCTAGCAAATTAAACGGATGAATAAGTTGCGGGATTAACACATCATTTATACATAACGCACGCGGCCCGATCTGAATCTCGCCCCATCCCCTGCCCTCAGCCTCCGCGGCGCTGGCGCTGGTGGGGAATCGAACCCTCTTCATTATAATCCGGAGCCGGCCTAATCCCAGGTGGGCCAACTTGGAAATTAAGGGTTTAAAATTGGGATCATAGACGTTATTGAACGGTAATGATCCAACTTGCCGGCGATATATTAATTGGAGAATTAAAAGGGGATATTGCCAAATTATTGTAATTAACTTTATAACCCCGAAAACCGTGGACCGCGAATAACGTATTTCCCTTCTATTTCTGCAAGATTTATACGCGTTCGGTTTTACAATAATTTAACATCTGAATTATTACGAATTGAGAATATTTTATATTAATTTTTGCAACCATTAGATTTATACAATCATTGGAATCAAATCGGAAATATAAACACTTTGTATTACTAAAAACAAGTTTCGGACGACATCATTCTTCCATGTTCTTTTCATAAGGGCTAAAATTATTTCTTTACATTGAAGAAATATCTCGTTGATTTAAAAAATAATCGTAAAAAAGAGACCCGTTATACAATAATAATTTACAAACCTTCATGCAAGCAGGTCGATTTATACGACTCCTTGTGTGGTCGACATTTAAATTTATATTCAAATCAGTTTATTAACTCAAAAGACATTGCAAACAGGAAAATGTTTAAGGCATCTATTGAATACAGGTAAAATATTATAAAAATACAACATTGTACCAGGAACGCATAAGAGATGGTTCGGCATTAGGAAGAAAATATATATTGACTTCATTTTGTCACGTTTTCATCGGTCTACCTCTATTTCGTGCTTCATTCACACCGTAAACGCATACTTTACGCATTCACCGTAAAAGAAAGGAGAGACCACTGGGAGACGGTGACGGCTCCACTACAAGCGCCTTCCCCTGCCCCAGATGCCACAGAATGTGTGGGTCCAGGATCGGACTCTTCAGTCACATGCGGACCCACAACCGTAAAGGACAGTCTTCCTCTGACACGAGGGACAGCCGATGATGATGACGATGATAATAAAAATCATACTTTAATCACCGTTGTTTTAATTGTCCTAAGAAACTTAAGAGTCAGTTCATTATTTTGTTCATAACTCCTATGCGCAATGCATTCACTGTTTTTATCATTTGACATTTTATCGTAATAACATACTATTATATATATTCAAATCAAATCAGTTTATTTTCTCAAAATATATTACAAACATTTTTTATACTTTAAGACATCTATTGAGAACAGGTAAAATATAATAAATATACGAGTATAATACCAGGAACGCACGAGAGATGGTTCGACATTAGGAATACAAGATACTCTCCAAAGTCAAGAGTCTTCTGAACGTACTTTCACGAATACGAAAGACATCGATCTCCGAAGCGATCATGTTCAGCAGTTTGATTGCTCTCCCTACCGGCATTACCAACGGTAGGTTCGTTCTGCATGCTGGGAGATAAAACAGTCTGTGCTGACGCTGTCGAAGATAACCATCCGGAACATAAAGATGGATAGCCTCCAAGAACGGAATTCATCATACTCACATCTAAGAAATCTCATTACTACAGGTTCAGGGGAAATTACATTAAATCAGTTAAACGAGATTGACTATTGAGTGAGTGGTCAAACACACAACACGCCAGTAGCGAACTTTTCGTGCTGACAAGCAATTTATATAAGAAAATTGGCAATTTGTAAACATGACAAATTAAACAGCTGAAGTGTTTATAAATAATATCGGAATTGAGCAAACACCTCAATTATTTGAACCTCACCGAAGATAATTCCCAGATGGCAGTTTATTTTTTTACTAGAAGATACGTACATTTTGAAATAACAATCGCATCAACACTTTCAAACAACTTTCATGGCAAATATTTGTGAATAATAAAAACGTAATAATTTCCAGCAAAGGTGACTTAAAACTGAATTCGATATTAAAAATGAAAATAAATATTTATGGTCAAATTATTCAAAATCAATATTCAGGAAAGTATCCAAGAGAAATCGTAAAATATTATTATTAAAATGTTGACATTTAACATTAAATATTCAAATAAAAAAATCTTACAACACATTAATTTTTTTTTTATCAAATATGCATATAAATACGAGTAAATGACATAAAATTAATAAAATTTGTGACAAACAATCTGTTTATTTAGAAATCAAAATTTAACAGATTATTTAGAAATCAAATGTAATTTTATAAAAAAATCAGATGATACAATCACGTGTAAAGAGGTGAACATTAAAAGATTACATATATATTGAAGTAATTGTTATCAAATCAAATACTGAATTTCGGTCACGTGAGGAGAAGAAATCGACGTGCGTGCATGACACGATGTAGAGGAAGCGAAAGAAGTATATCAGGACAGAACAGTGTGGCGGTCAATCCTTTCTGCCTACCCCTCCGGGGAGACGGCGGGGAGACGGCGAGACGGCGGCGGCAATAAAATTGGAGCAAGTTACTGAATCAGGGAAAGTATGTTTACAAATAATGGAAAAATAGAGAATTACATCTCAAAGTCATCACTGCAAATAGAAATATATCCACTAAACTAAAGACGGCAGGGCATAATGAAGTTCTAGTGCCAACCCTTATGTATGGGGAAGTGAAGATTAGGCAGAAGAATGATAAAAGTAGGATAAATGCCGTAGAAATGAGAGCATTGAGTAAAATGTGCCGGAAAACGATGTATGATAGAACACCAAACGATGAAATAATGAAGTAATGTAAGACAGATTATTGCATCCTAAGTCAAATTAAAAAAGGACCACTCAGATGGTTTGGACACATGGAACGAATTGATGAGAGAAGAATGGTTAAAAAATGTACATGAAGTATGATTGGAAAAAGAAGCCGAATAAAACATGTCGCGACCAAATGAATCAATTAGTACAAGTCGGGAAAATTGATGAGCGTGCATGTCACGGTGTATAAATGTAGAAGAATCCCGAGAATTAACAGGATAGAAGATTTTGACGGTCCATCTTCTCTTTGCCTACCCCTTCATAACGGCGTAATAGTTAACAAGTTAGAAAAAGTATTTTTTAAGCTACATCTGCTGCCATCTATATTTATTTCCGTAAAGCTTTATCCAAGAATCGAACCACTCAATGAACATTCACTTGGAAGAAAAGCTTGTTTCAGAAAAAAGAAAACGTAATAAAATATTACTCATGAATTGTATTAAAAATAAGTATTTTCGTATAAAGGAAAAAACTTGAAAGCGGAAAAATAATTCTAGGTTTTACGAATTTATTAATGAAAATGTGTACATTTTTTGTGTATTTTGTAACATATTTTATTTTGATTTTCAAGCCGCAAATCATTACTGAAATTGCATTTTTCTCATCACACGTCGTATTAGAGAGAAATTATATGTGAAATATTTTTTTTTCGAAATTCCTTCTCATCACAATATGTCAAGAGACGAGAGAGCGGCCGGTCAGCTAGGGTAACGAAGGCGGCTAGGCGAGTGACACACGATGACAGATGTATTTCCAGACAAGATCTAGACAATCCAACATTCAGGTTGGAAGCCATCCAGAGTGGAGTTGCCCGCATATTTTCTTTGGAGAATTTCCAAGAGGACGGTGAGCGAGCAGCCGAGTGGTCGAGCAAACCCCGCTTAATAATTAAAAGTACCAATAGGAGTGGATGATTAATGGAATATTTTGTTGTGACTTCATTCACTCTGCGTATAATGGAAGACATTGTTGCTTTTAAAATAAGAAAATGTAACAATTTTAAAATATTAAAAATTACGTTGGTTCCATGTTATATCATTTAGCTTACGTCCATTCTCTTGTTATGAATCCTAAGTTTATTTTAAATGCTGAATAATGTAAATGGGCAACTACAAATTGAATAATTTCTAGATCTAAACTGAAAACCCATCTTTTCATATTTCATACCCAATTTAAACATTTATACTTTGTTCTACTATACTTTTTAACCGATTGCGAAAATCAGATGCAGCGTTCACATTTAGAATTTTAGATTTAAAACACGTCTTAATGTGCCCTTGAGGTGTTTACATCACAAAAACGGCGCTATAAAAGTTAGCGTATTATTATTATTATTAATTTCTAAAAAATAATTTATAACACTAATGTACTCTGTTTTTACACAATTTTATTTGTTTTATCCTACCAACCAGTTTGTTCTCGCTGGAGTTTCATCAGGGTTGCATAGAAACAACTGATGAAGCTCAAATGGGAGCGAAACCAGTTGTTTAGATAAAACAAAATAAAGCTGTGCTAGAACAAAGTACACAAGTGTTATAAATTATTTTTAATAATACCACATCACAAATTAAGCGTTTCATATAAAATACATTAATTTCATTTGATAAAAGTTTAAAAAATATAGATATGAAATAATAATCTGATAATCTAGAAGAGATTTCCAATCAGACAACCAACGTGTTATTATTATAGAATGATTTAATCCAAAGCATTCATTAAAAATCAGTAAGATATGTTTAAAAATATCATAGCACATACGAGTACTCGTATGGGTTTAAAACAATCACATTAAAAAAAAAGTATACAAACTCCGAGTCACCAGTATATAAACTATGCTGCACGGTTTTTAAAGCGCTTCATGGAATGGCACCAGCCAATATATCTGAACTTTGTATTGCTGATAGCCCTAACTTGTGTAAATCTACGCTTCGATCAGCAAACTCCTCAGCAATAGGCAGATTAGTTGAGCCAAAGCGCAACTTCCGGACAAATTTCGGAGATCGGGCTTTCGCAGTGGCAGGTCCGTCCGCCTGAAATATGCTTCTTGCACGCCTCAGATGCATTGACAATCCGACAGATTTTAAATCTCACCTAAAAACCCACCTTTTCAAAATATCACATAAAATGTAAACAACAGTTATCTGATTTCTGGTGTCAGATGCAGCTCTCATGACTAAAAACTTTGTCAAAGCGCCCTTGATGTGAGCTATTCACGAAAATGGCACTATACAAATTAGCCTAATTATTATAATAATTATAATGATGATGATGATGATAGCACAAGGGATTTTAAATAGGTAATGATGATAAAATCTTTAAACTTCTTGAAAAACAACTAATTGCTGTAAGATTCCTATGTTCCATATTTTAAATTAAATAAAGCCTTTTGAATTAGATGCAAACGCACAAAGATAATAGAAGTACACGGCAAATTGATTATTGACATTGTCGGGGAGTAAGGATTGGGGGGCAGGCAACAGGGAATGCATATTCCCCGACGGGTGATCCCGTTCTGGAATATTAATTGTTACATGTCACCTAATTTATATGCTAAGAGAATGCCTTTATGGGGATTGTACAATTTGTACTTGACGGGCTAATCCAAATAGATTGTTATATTCTCTTGCTCCACGTCTCATTGTTCTCGCATTATTACTTTGAAATATATTATTGCAGCCAGTAACAATAAAACACATCAAGAGTTAATATTATCTATTTTACATTAAAGAATTTCAAAATCAAGATGATGGTAAATTGTTAAAAAAATAATAAAAATAATTTATTAGATACATAACAATATTAACTGTTAAAAATTTTTTTATTATCATTTAATCAATCATTTCTTAACTGTTAAAATACAAAACGCTGTTTATGGAATCACAGATTTTTAAAAACTAACTAACTAACCATCACGCCGTCTCCCCGAATGGGTAGGCAGAGAATGGACTGCCACACTTTTCTTTCACGACATATTTCTCTCGCTTCCTCAACATTCATACATCGTGTCATGCACGTGCGTCGATTTCTCTGACTCCTCACATGGCCGACATTCAATATTTGATTTATTTGATTGTGCCACGTTTTCCTCGGTCTTCCTCTATTTCTGGTTCCATTTACATCATTAACATATAATTTTTTTACCATTCTTTCTTCATTCATTCTTTCCATAAGTCCAAACCATCTTAATGATTCTTTCATTATTTTGTTCATGACACCATCATTCGCACCGCATTCACTTCTTATATTTTCATTCGACACTCTATCATACAGAGTATCCACACATTCGTCTAAGAGATCTCATTTCTACTGCATTTACTCTTTCATCCTTTTTTTGCCAGTTCCATGCTTCGCTTCCATACATAAGGGTCGGTAGAAGAACACCATTGTGCACTGCCATTCTAGCTTTTTTGGATAGGTTTTTGTTTGCGATGACAACTTTAAGTGCACCATTCACTTTGTTGCCTGCCCCAACCCTTCTTTCAATATCTCTCTCTACTCGCCCATCTCTTGTAAACATACTACCTAAATACACGAACTCAACTACTTTCTCCAAATTTTCACCATTCGCGCTAATGTTGCAGACTGTCATGGTTTCTTCCTTTTCAAAAATCATTACCTTGGACTTATTAACATTCATCATCAGATCATTTCGCATGCATACCACACATATTTTTAATGCCTCTTTATTTTTCACGACAGCTGTGTTTCCTATCTTTAACAGTTAAAAAAATAATTGTAACACCTGATGATGTCAACATCGGTTGACGAAACAGCTGTCGTGAAAAATAAAAAAAATTATGATAACATAAACAGCGTTTTATATTTTAACAGTTAATAATGTTGAAGTATCATAGTGTTTCAGCCAAAAAAAATGGACTTTTTAATAATAAAAACATCAGTCACAAGAAAAATATTTTAGACGAGTCAAGAAGAATATTTTTAAACTCCCTGTGAAGATAATAACATTCTGTTTTTGAAATAGTAGTGAAATAGTGGTGATCCGAAATAAAAATGTATATAGAACTTCCTCTGTATTTTTAATAAATTTTAAAAAGGAAAAAAAAATACGATGGTAACATGTCCTCATTTTAAAATAAAAATAGTGTAGTAGGTTATTAACAGAATGTCTGCCGGAACGTTATTTAAAATAGTATATTAGCTCTTGATGGAACTTCACTGGCTCAAAATCTGGAAGCGAGTAAAATACAAATTGTGTTTGACAGTGTTTAAGGCTCGACATCAGAGAGCACCGGCGTATACTTCGGACCTCTGCGTGACACCCATGCAAAAGGAAAGGAAATGTTCACGCTTATCAGTAGAAACAAATGCGAACAACATTACAATTCTAATCAG
Source organism: Lepidostoma basale (assembly GCA_022606425.2). Lineage (NCBI taxonomy): Eukaryota > Metazoa > Arthropoda > Insecta > Trichoptera > Lepidostomatidae > Lepidostoma > Lepidostoma basale. The sequence goes on along the minus strand of JAHDVF020000551.1, from coordinate 100,506 downwards.
AGCTAACATAGCTATGATTGTACATTCAACGTTGCAGGTCTGTTGGCGTGGATTAGCCTCCATGTTAGTATTAAGTAAGAGGATAGTGATGTTAAATTTAAGAAACTTTTAAAGACTGCACTGTTTCAGCCAGTCTTTTCCTAGTGTGCCCTTGGAGAAATTGATTTTACAAAACGGCGCACATTAACCGCCTTACCTTTGGGTTATTTTCCGAGAAACGTGCAAAAAAACAAGCAGGTTTTTTTATTAATGAAATTTAATTATATACTAATTTTATTATTTTAAATTACGAAACGTCAAATACTCGGCCGCACACTTTGCCTGCCCCTTGTAAAACTATCATATTTATGAGGACTTGTGCTCAAGTTTTGATGGCACACGCGCATATCCCTAAAACTTTGTACATTTTAGGTACATTACTTTTTCTCAAGCCCGTACGTGATATTGTAGAATGGTACAGTCAAAGTGAACGTATCACGTATGTTCAAATAGGTGGTTTAATATAAATTATCATGATTAATAATAATAATTTACTGCCGGTAGCAGGTTGGAAGGTAATTTTTTCTCGATTCTATCAGGAGACAATGTGTTAATTAAAATACCACGGAGCCAACGAAAAACCCTTCTGTGGTTAAAAGAATAAAAAAGTGACTAACCTGAACGTCGAAGCTGTGCTGTTGCTGCTGCTGTTGTTGCTGCTGCTCCAACTGCTGAGCGGCCTGCGGAGGCAGCACGCCAACGCCTACACCCACCCCTAGTCCTCCTCCGTTTACCAGCGACTGGGTGTTGCTACCGCCTGGGGGTGCAGCATATCCCTATTGACAAAAGACCAATACGGTTTGATTCAAAGGACATTTGGTGCAGCAAGATACAGCAAATTAAAAACAGCTTAAATTTAAATGAATTAAAAAGTAAAAAAGGTTTTATAGTAGATGAAACCATCCCATCCAATTTAATTTTACAATGTTGCGAATTTCAGATTATTTCATACAAAATACAACAATGTGTATTTTATTTCTTTGATCATTTTGTGCAGTGGGTTCACATTTTAATAACTTTTGAAAAACTATGTATAATGGCAACTTTATAAACTCTTGACTGATATGTTTTGGAAGATTCTCATCCTTTGGTGTACAAATTTTAACAATAGAATAGTACTGAATCATCACTTATATACTAAATGAAAGGGGTGGAGTCAGGTCCAGGAGTTATGATGTTACTGAAAAAGGATGAGCACCATCCGAAATGTGAATCCACAACATAAAGTGAAGGCGAATATAGAAGAAATTAAATGCACATTGCTATATTTCATTTGAAAAAATCTGAAATTTGTAACATTAATCGGTAAAATTCGTTGAAATGGTTTCACCTACTGAATAATTTGTTTTTGTCTATTACACAAAGTCAATGGAATAATCTTAGTGTAAACTCAAATACTTGTTTTTCTGGAAATAATATATATAATAGATAATCTGATTATTGTTGAATCAAATCAGTTTATTTTCTCAAAAGATATCACATACAATTATTATAGTTTATGACATATATTGAGAACAGGTAAAATGTAATAAATATATACCAGGAACGCATGAGAGATGGTTCAACATTAGGAATATAAGATACTCTCCAAAGTCAAGAGTATATGTCTTCTGAACATACTTTCACGAATATGAAAGATATCGATCTCCGAAGCGATCATGTTTAGCAGTTTGATTGCTTTCCCCACCGGCATCACCAGAGGCAGGTTGGTTCTGCATGCTGGGAGATAAAACAGTCTGTGCTGACGCTGTCGAAGATAACCATCCAGAACATAAAGATGGAAACCGCCAAGATGACGGAATTCTCAAAGAATCTCCTGATCAGTCTATAGAAATGGGCTCATTTGCATGGATAACATTGCACTAGCCCTGTTGTGATATCCTTTAATAAGGGATTTAGAGCAAGAATGTTATAATTCATAGATATTAGTTACTTCAAGTAGAAGTATAAGGTTGCATATTTTAAATGGAAATAAAACTGGCATCCTAGTCCCGATAATATTAACATATCACACTCAGATGGAGGACGAAAGGGGAATCTTCGGTGCATTAAAATAGCACCAGCAATCCAGCTAAAGTAAGGAAAACCTTGAATAAAAACCCTCAAGGGTAGGCAAAAGGCTGATAAGCTTTATTCTTGAAAAGTCAGTATTACTAAACCAGACAATGAGCCTCGGACTATAAATATCCTGGGACCTGTGAATGAAAATGAAACCTGGAGAATATGATAGCAAAACTCGAGCTATCTGTGCATGTCAAACCGACTGAGGTGGGTTAGACATTTAGAGAGAATGCCATCATTGCAGGCACCCACAAGGATCCTGGAAAGACACCCAGGTGGAACAAGAAAGGTAGGTAGGCCAAGGCTACAATGGGAGGACGAAGTTGGGAGGGACGCAACCCAGCTGTTGCAAATGCAGAATTGGAGGGTTGGAGGACAGGTGGAAATAGAGGCTAAAGCTCGATATGGGCTGAAAGGTCATTGAAGAAGAATCAAACAAAATTTAATGTATTAGAGAGTGCATATTATAGACGATGGTAACATTCCTAATATGTAGAGGAGAACTAGTTTACCTGTTGGGAAGGCGCGAAACTGACTCCGTCAAACTGATGCTGCTCCATTGTCTGCTGCAGTATATCTAGGTGCTGGTTCATGGAGTCGTTTATAGCCATCCCTAAAACAAAAGAATAACACAATTATTTTTTATATTGACATGAAGTGTTTTATTAAAATGTAGGAGATAGATAGCTATGCTTCATTGATGTCACTGTAACATTCAGAAATTTAGTTTTTAGTGAGAGAAAAACTATTATATATGAACGGTATATAGTACATGTGCTATGCGACACGTTCTTATTTAAAATAATAATAAATAATGTTTAATTACACACGTTACACAATCAGGATATATAAAAAAGTATTTATGGCAATTGCCAAGAATTTTAATTATTTAAAACTGTGAAATACAACAAAAAATAGAAAAAATGTTAATTGAATGAGAGCAACTGCGCGACTGCAGTAAAAGCGTTATACAAATTAGTTTATGGGCCAAGAAAAAATTAGATTAATATTAAGCAATAATTGCGAAAACTATTTCAACATTCTTACACGAAATATAATGAAACTGCAAAATAAGAGGTTTGATTGACTTTGTTGAATTAATACACTAACCTGATTAAGCATAGGCAAAGGTTAACCATGTAATTTATTGTTTCTTGTACAATGATGTAAAACTCCATATTAAATAATTAATATGAATGAAAACGTCCGTCTTCAAGGAGTTTTATTATATTTTAGATGGAAAACGTATACTTTCTTAACCATTCTTTCTTCATCCAATGCGCAGATGGAAAACGTATACTTTCATAACCATTCTTTCTCCATCCAATGCGCTCCATATGTCCGAACCAACGCAGCAATCCTTTCATAATTTTGTTCATAATACCTTCTTCTGCTCTACAATCCTTTCTTATATCAGCATTTCAGATTCTGTCGTATATCCTTCTACCACACATACGTAAGGCATTGTCAAATGTGTAATTGTCATTGACATGAAACATGTCATTCCATCTAAAATATAATAAAACTCCTAGAAGACGTATGTACTTATTATATTGCCAATGTAGTTGAAAGTTTGGCCATCTTTGTGTCATTGTAATAGCATGCGTAAAGGCACCTTCCACAAATTAGATATTTTTAGCATAACTCCATTTTATCTTCATATTCTTTGGATAGATCTGATGATCTGTATCAGATATCATGTCTCCTGAGATGGTGATGTCCAACTGTCCCCCCATCTCTCTTGTGGTCTTCCAGGTGGACGGTGTCCGGAGAAGATTTCATAAGCGACTGCAAATGCGAGTCTGTAACTATTCATTTTGACTACATGGTCGCTCAAGTATCTTCTTCTGGATATACTCCACGGAACGATGTCCTCTTTTATATAAGTTTTTTTATTTCTATGTTTGATCTTAGGACCTTCATCTTAGATGTTCTTGGCAGCTTTTGGTTCGTACAGTACCGGCCCTTGTCTTTACAACATTTCATGATAAGTCGCAAGCAATTCTTATAAATTCTGACTTTGCTGTCAATATACATGTGTTTATTCTTTCATACCAGATTTTTCAGACACCCTGATACGGAAAACGCTTTAATGGCTTGATCTCATACTTCGGTATAAAGTTCATTATGCTGCAGATCCCTACTCCCAATATTTGAAGCTTATTATTTGCTACACAGGTACCTGGATATTATCAACAGTCAGCTTGCACCTTGTATATTGTATTGATATTGTAAGACTTTTGGTTTTGCTTACTTTTGTAAGACTTTTTGTTTTAGTTTTGCTTGCTATGACTACATCATATATTATTCCTCAACACGATGGCGCGGATATCTCACGGCACTTAAAGTTGGAAATTGGAGAATGCAGGCGTTGGTCCAGGGAGTGGCAAAAAACTGTAGAGAATGGCCAAGGCTCGTAGTGGGCTGTAGCTGATGATGGTGATGATGATGTATGTTATTCACCAATGTGCATATTTTATTTAATCCGCAACACTTTAATTGTAGTTCAAATACAGTTTTACATATTAAAGATATATCAATCAATCAAATCAGTTTATTTTCTCAAATGATATTACAAACAAAATCAAGGTTTAAGGCATCTATTGAGAACAGGTAAAATATAATATTAGGATCGCGTGATAGAAAGACAAGATACTCTCTAAAGTCAAGAGTATTTGACTTTCGAACGTATTTTCACTAATGTCAATTTCCATTGTGATCATGTTGCGGGCTGCTTGCCCTTTCCACCGGCATTACCAGAGGCAAATTGGTTCTTGCGACCGGCAGATAGAACAATCTATGCTGGCACTGTTGGGAACAAAAGACCCACACCCAACACGGCTGAGTTTTCAAAATATCTTGTGATTAGTCTAAAGAAATGGGTTAAAAGAAACCTGTCTCTTCGAAGCTGCAGAGAATTGGTCCCCAACATTCACAAAAGAAATGCCGTGGGATAGAGATATGGATAGCTACCATACTCCCTCATGTAGAGATAGATACCTCAAATATAAAGATAATGGATCACCATAAATGCATGAAAATGATGTAGACAATAGTTACCTGGATGCATCTGAGCATGATGCTGAGGGTGCTGAGGATGCTGCGAGTGCAGACCCTGCAGATGAGGAGCACCGGCGAGTTGGCCCAGGTGGCCCAGCATGCCTGGGTGGGGCTAAAATAATAAAAACATTACAATTAAAACAAAACAATCTAAATAACACATCTTGCATTTTTTTATATTCTGTGTCCATTCTCTCTTCTGCCTTCCCGTGCGAGATGTAGGATGAGAAGATGGACCGCCATACTGCTCAATACTGACATACCTCTCGAGCTTCCTCTATATAAATCGTAACGTGCGCGCTCCTCCAACGTTTTCTGACTTCGAATGTGACCACCATTTAGTAATTGATTAACCACTATGGTGTGGCTGGCTACATTTGCAGAGCAAAACAATTGGTTTAAACTAAGCAGACTACATTTGCAGCTCAAATTTGAATGTACAGAAGACTCCCGATTTTCCAGGATGGATGGTGAAAAAATATCCCCTGGTTAATCCGAAAACATGAAAAAAAAAAATGAAAACAAAGAGATATTTAAAACTATGCTATATGCGCTTACGTATACCTAATTGCTTAGTAAGACGCACGTGTTAACAGCGTCACACCTTTGGACTGGTGGAAACACTAGCCATAATCTTTCTACTGATCATGCCTTTGGCGCTATCCGATGTTCCTACAAAATCTATTAATTTTCTTTTAATTAATGATGTCCCGTATACCTAGTTTGATCACCAACATTATATTGATTCAATAAGTATTTAACGGTTGCACCATTTTCAAACTTTTGAAATACAATATTATTTCGAGTTTTTGTTCAATTGAAAGTACGACTCATTGCGTTTATCCATAATTATAGACACTTTTTCACAGTAAAACAATATTAACGAAAACGTTTAATTAATATGAACTACGCTGCGGATGCTTTCATGCAAACTCGATTATAGAAACGTATAATCCGCTTCCCGGTTAACCCGACCCCGGAAAATCGGGAGTGAACTGTATATTTTAAACCCTTTTTACTTTGGTTCCTTACTACTAAATTGTACGTATTATTATAATGAACGGGACTAATTAAAGCTGCAAATGTAATCAAAAAACCTTTTTTTTTTTCACTACAAATGAAACCAATCGCATAATGGGGGTTAATTTGTTCATGCCCATGTATTCCTTAACATTCACAGTGCACATATACAACTTTTTGAGCAGTATTTTCTCACCAATTCGTTCCATCGTTTCCATCCAAGTGAGCTATAGCAGCCAAAGGTTTTTAAATATTGAAAATGGTTACCTGGTGTGCTTGCATGGTGTGCATGTGGTGCATGTGCGGCATGAGGGGCGGGAAGGGGGCGCCCTCGCCCACGCAGCCAGGACCCCCGGCACCTGCATTCCCCGGGCCCCCATTGCTGGGTCGACCTTCCTCATCGGCTGGCGACGGCTGTCGCGAGCCCGGCGTGCGGCTGGAATAAGGGTAGTTCATCCTTAGCCAGATTTTTTTTATGTTCATTAAAACTATCATTCTTGGTTTTATACTAATTATATTATTATACTAATTTTATTATCATACTAATTTTATTATTAAAAAATCTATGAAGGTGCTTTCTAGAAGTACATGTCCCATGAAAATGGAGTTTGTCTAATTATTATCATATGAACTAATTATATGATTTTGTAATTAACTTTGTATGAAATTTTGTAAATTTAATATGAAAATGTATTTAAAATAAAATATTTTTAGTTACGGTAAGCAAAAACCCAATAATAGCGCCAAATATTTATAAGCGATTTTACCGCTAACTACGTTAGTTTCAAAACCAACCAACAGATGGCAGGCAAAGTCCACATAGTACTCGAAATTTTATAGAGGACAAAAATATTATATTATTGATTTAATATGAATACATAAATTTAAAATAATTCAATCGTGTCATCAACAAAATAAATTCTTTCATTAAATAAAAATAAAAAAGAATAAAATTGGATATTTAAAATGGGGCGTTAACAAATAATCATTTTATATGGATCTAAATATTCATTCTGATAATGAAAATAAGCATAAATATTTTATGCATTTATGACAATATATAAAAAGTATTATTCCCAGGAGGGATGCGTAAAAATATAATCATCATAGAGAGATTCGGGCGCAATAACACAAGAATGCGCGCGCAACACCGGCAAGCATGGCCGGGCCGAGCCGAGCCGAGCGCGGCCGAGAGCGTCCGAAGCGGGTCGGCGGCGTCTCGCTGTCAAGGTGACAGCTGACCGGCCGGAGGTAATTTGTGCGTCAGCCGGCGGCGGCGCGGGCCGGTAGCTACGCCGGTAGAGATATACGGAGACAAAACATCATATAAATCATGTTATTTTATATCGCTCTCTCAACTGCATATGCCATATACTTTTTATTCACTTTTAAATATTGTATAACGATTTCACGAAAAGCTTTGCGGCCAATGTTAGTTGTTTTATATGTATAATATACTGGAAAAAGAAGGATGAAAGTAGAATAAATGCAATAGAAATGAGATTTCTTAGACGAATATGTGGATACTCTGTGTATGATAGAGTGTCGAATGAAAATATAAGAAGTGAATGCGGTGCGAGTGATGGTGTTATGAACAAAATAATGAAAAGATCATTAAGATGGTTTGGACGCATGGAAAGAATGAATGAAGAAAGAATGGTAAAAAATGTATATATTAACGATGTAAATGGAACCAGAAATAGAGGAAGACCGAGGAAAACGTGGCACGATCAAATATTGAATGTCGGCCATGTTAGAAGTCAGAGAAATCGACGCACGTGCATGACACGATGTATGAATGTTGAGGAAGCGAGAGAAATATGTCAGGAAAGAAAAGTGTGGCAGTATATTCTTTCTGCCTACCACTTCGGGGAGACGGCGTGATGGTTAGTTAGTTAGTTATTAACAACCAGATGAATGATGATGGTAGTCACATACGAATCAAAATCAAACAATGAATTCCAAATCATAAAAACGTTCTGTACCCGAAGACTTTAAAAACTTAAGTGAATTTTCGGCCAAAATGAGTTTTGTAATATACATTTTATGTTAAATATACAGTACATAACTATATGTCGAGAAAAATAAACTCAAAAGTGCAAAAAACAGTGTTTTAATTCATAAAAATTCGTCGATATCATAACTTCATTTTGGCCAAAAAATCACCCAAGACTGTATATGGCTCTCAGATGCAATATTTATTTTTAAGAAAGCGTATCTATTTTTTTGTTTTGTTTACAGTAGAATAATTATAAATTACGACACAAGAAGATAATAGAGAGAAGAAGAGTAGAAACTAGACAAAAGTAATATTTAATTTCATTAAACAAAAGACGGTTTAAAATATTATAATTAGGAACAAGAAAACACTTTATCACAGCGGGTTTTTGTTGCCCTATCTGAAATAAATATTATAAAAATTGAAGGTTTTTATTTAATTAATCACCAAATGTGAAATTTTCTATGAAGTTAAAATGTATGATAGAAAACACGATATTGTGCAATGAACAAAAGCAGTATAACGAAATTAGCTAATTAATAAATTGGCTGTGACCTCGGATGGGGCAAGAGGATGGACCGCCACACTTGCCTATCCCAGCGTACATACTAAACGATATAATCAACTGGCATTTCGATAAAATTCGCAGAAAAAGAGTAAGCGCGCCGTGCTCAGACTATCAACTATTCCGATTGGCATAATCGCCAACACATTTCCGAATTATGTGTGATGGAAATACTCCAACGATTTTAATTTGAACAATAGAACGATTTGTATAATCAATTGACACATGCGATGTTGGGGCTGGACACACTTTTATTAAAATTTTCATCAAAATACAGGTATGCCATACTAAAAATTAATACATTTTATTTTCAAAATTTTATATAAAATATAAAACCCTGTAGTGTGTACAAAAAAAAATTAGAGACTACATTTGAATGCGAATCAAGATTTGTTCCTGTGTATGTTCCCGAGTATTTCAAAATATTTACTATCACAAGTCAGGACCAAACAAGTTTTGAGGACTTCCGAAATGAAGACACTGAGGACGATAGCAGGCAAGACACTGAGATATCGCGTGAGGAATACCAGAATAAGAGGTTGAGGATATTATAAGATGGAGCAGACAGCGAAAAAGGGACTGGTACGGTCATGTTCAAAGAATGGACTCCACCAGACTCCCCTATATTGCATTGCATAATCAGCCTCATGGGACTCATCCTCGTGGAAGACCTACTAAAAGATGGAAGGACAGCTGGGAATCTAACTCACAGGAGGAGCAACACTCTGGAGAACAGACCACTTAGGGCTACAATAAGGAAGAAGAAGACATAATTATAGATGATTAAATTAAAAATTTGCATCCCTTGGAGTAGAGATTTTTTTTAACAAGACTATAACCAAAGATTTAAATCAATGATATTAGAATTTATTTTACAATCTTCAATGTGAGCAGAAAATAGCTCATTATTATGAAGAAGGAATCCGGTCGTATCCAGGCTCGAACCCAAGCGTTCTATCCCCTAGACCCCTAGACTACCCGGTTCCCTTATTAAATAAAATTTGGATCTAATCTAAATTCTGTGAAAGTTAATTGTTTTATTTAAAAAAAAAAAAATTGGATAACCGAAAAAATAAATGCTGCTACAAACCGTTAAAAACAAGTGTGTATTGCAATCTCTGTCTCGATAAGCGTTGTCTCAAATTGAGGATTTAAACGATTAATATTTGCGTTATTAAATTATTTAAGTATTTTGGCTGAATCAATAATATGACAAGGAACAGCGTTTAGAGCCTCCGCCAATCCGCTCGCCCTGGCTAATCAATCAAACTTGTTCTCGGAAAAGTTTCAGTACAGATTCCCCGAATCACTTTCGGTAATCGAATCTACACACTCCGGGCCCGGCTGCGAGCTCTAGGCTCCGGGATCCAGGCTCCAAGGCTCCGATGTTTAAAAAAAAATAAGGTGTAATACTTGCTAACGGAACGTTTGATAGCTCTATTTTATCCCAATCTAATATATATTTTATATTCAAAAGCTACAATAACAAACCATCACGTCGTTTCCCCGCAAGGATTGGCAGAGAGAATGGACCACCACACTACTCTATTCATTCACACCTCTCTAGATTCCTCCACATTCATACAGGGAGTCATAAACATTTAGGTAGTATGTTTACAAGAGATGGGCGAGTGGAGACGGATATTGAAAGAAGGGTTGGGGCAGGCAACAAAGTGAATGGTGCACTTAAAGTTGTCATCGCAAACAAAAACCTATCCAAAAAAGCTAGAATGGCAGTGCACAATGGTGTTCTTCTACCGACCCTTATGTATGGAAGCGAAGCATGGAACTGGCAAAAGAATGATGAAAGTAGAATAAATGGAGTAGAAATGAGATCTTTTAGACGAATGTGTGGATACTCTGTATGTGATACTCTGAGTGTCGAATGAAAATATAATAAGTGAATGCGGTGCGAATGATGGTGTTATGAACAAAATAATGAAAGGATCGTTAAGATGGTAGATTTTGATCGCGATGTGAGGTCGAGCATTGTCGTGTTGAAGAATCAGCTTGCTGTGCCTGTATCCCCATTAATTTGCGAACTGAACTTAATTGATAGATGCTCAGGCTTACAAAAAAAAGCCCGCCGGATTTGAAGACTTGAAGCAGCCAGATCCCTCTGTTGTAAAACGGACCGAACTTTCCGAAACACCGAATACAAAAAAAAACATTGTTTCTTGAACAAGTATATAAAACCCAGTAATAAATAATTTGAAATTTTCAAATGAAAATTTCTGTTTTCTAGAAGTTTTATTATACTCGTATTTAATAGGAATGACATTTTTCGCCTTGGTTACGCATTATAAAATTTATTTGATGTGCATAATGCATTTGATAACGTCTTAGCAAGGCGAAACATGTCATTCCCATAAAATATAATTAAACTTCTAGAAAACAGGCGTTTTCATTCGTATTATTTTGAAAATATTTGTTTTGCAGTGGAAAAGTAAAAGAGTATTAATATCATATACCAGAACATTAGCACGGATATGAGATGCGAGATGAAATTACCTATTTCAAACGATAATGCAAGGGTAATGCAGAGAAGATACGGATGAAGAGTTCTCGGATATTTACAACACATATTACGTTTCCAGTTTATATGGTATAAAGCAAGCAAATCGGTCTTATTAAAGTCCCAAAATATTTGGAAATATTTTTTCTCACGCATATTCGGGTAATGCAACAACATTACGGTACACAGCCATATATGATTATCTGTATTACATTTTTTACTTTGTCAGTTTCCCACACGTACTTAATTTCTTACCATTACCAAAAAAATGACAGCCGTAAAAATCAGAATTATTTTCGATGCGGTGTAACAGCAGGCGCAAAACACCAGTAAGAGTAATCAGGAGGAAAATGATGATGATTATATTTTCAAATTGATAATATTTATCTAAAGATTTGTTTAGTTAAAACAATGGATTTGTAAGCGGTATTTGGTAAATATGAAATATATTGCAAATACAAAATCAATGTGCAGTGCAGTGGTAGGCATCATTGATTAACTAATTAACCATCACGCCGTCTCCCCGAAGGGGTAGGCAGAAAGAATGGACTGCCACACTTTTCTTTCTTGACATATTTCTCTCGCTTCCTCAACATTTATACATCGCGTCATGCACGCGCGTCGAATTCTCTGACTCTTCACGTGTCCGACATTCAAGGTTTGATTTATTTTATCGTGCCACGTTTTCCTCTGTCTTTTTCGATTTCTAGTTCCATTTACATCGTTAACAAATATTTTTTTACCATTCTTTCTTCATTCATGCTTTCCATGTGTCCAAACCATCTTAATGATCCTTTCATTATTTTGTTTATAACACCATCATTCGCACCGCATTCACTTCTTATATTTTCATTCGACACTCTATCATACACAGAGTATCCGCACATTTATCTAAGAGATCTAATTTCTACTGCATTTATTCTACTTTCATCCTTCTTTTGCCAGTTCCATGCTTCGCTTCCATACATCATTAATTAAAAGAGCAAAACATCCGCAGTACAACGATTTAAATTAATTTTTCTAACCAAATATCTTTAAAAGGACCCTGTTTTTGGAGTCGGTTAAAACTAGGTTCACTGAATAACATTAGAGTTTATCTTATTTATTGACAAGTATTACAATTTTATTGCTAAAAGTTTAAAATAATAAATCACGTTTAAAGTGATCGAAGTCTCGAAATTTTTAGAAAAACCGTATTTTTTTATTGCAGTTTTAATTATATGAACGATTCCAAGTTCTCGTCAATAATACTGATTGAATTTTGTTTTCAAATACTATAAAATAAAATAAACTTAAATATTTTTATTTTATTTTATATCATTGTATTTTATATTATTTATTTTAGATTTATTTTGTGGGTGTTGCACGATCAAAGGGTGCGCGTGAGATGCCTATTGGTGGCGATGAGGTTCGCAACCCATCACACCGCGTCTCCCGCGGAGAGAAAAGAGAAGGATGGAGTGCCGCATCAGTAAAAGTGTGACAGTCCATTCTTTCTGCCTACCCTTTCAGAGAGATGGCGTGATGGTTAGTTAGTTAGTTAGTTAACTTAAATATTGCCTTCGGGTAAGAACGTCACTACAGTAACCAAAAAACAGCACTCTGCGGCACACGAGTCGCAGTTTGTCGACCACTGGTATAGTGGATCAAGGATGAATAAAAAATATACACAATATTCATCGTACGTATATTAACGCAGACAACACTCAATATCATCATGACTCACGATATTTTATACACCCCGTGAAATCGATAGATTAGCATGAATTTTAATTACGCTAAGAGCCCATTTAGTGAAAGCGTTTCATCGTTTTACTTCAAATAACGACTTTTCCAATCAACCCCCGGAGTGTGCGCACGTAACAACACAGCAAAAGGCAAACTTTCAAGTGTTACAACCTGCACCAACACTCGCAAGACTCCAGCCAGGCCGGGAGTCCGCGCTCAACAATAAGAGGTCGGAAGAAATTATACCAGTGAGAGATATTCAATTTATTACGAGGGAAATAAAATAGATTAAAATGGATTTAAAGAAACGCCTGACTTTAGATGGCCTTAAAAGAGTATATTTTACTACTCGACGCTAAAAGCACTTTTGGCGTATCGATTTAATATGGATGGCGCAGGATCTTAATATAAAAATACCCGTAAGTTGGATATCTTCTTAATGATCGCGCAAAAACGTTGGGTAGACTGAAGATGAGATGGATTGAACTAAAAAAACTGAATCTAATGGATTGATTGATGGATGAATGGACGGAAGCAATGTGGAATGAATACATGTAATTAAATAAATAATCATTTTATAAATCAGTTGGTTAATTGCCCCACTGATAAGTATATTTATCAAGATATACTTCGAATAATTAAATCTTGTATCATTGTGAAAATAATCCAAATTAAACATAATTTAAATTTGTATCTATTTGATTAATTTGATAATATCTAGCAAGATGAAAAATGTCATTCTCATAGAATATAATAAAACTTGTAGAAAATAGACGTTGTCATCAATAATAAATACTTAATATGAATGTTTTACATCAATATTTATGAAACAATGAATAAATTTATATCGTTACCCGATAAATAAGAAACCAAAATGTATTTCCAAAATACGTAATGATTCTAAAACAAGTTGAGGTAAATAAATATTCATATTGAAAAAAAAATGTGATCGATAAATGACGATTTAATTGGTAACCGAAAAATTCAAATAATGATTTGGGAATATCGGCAGTTAGACAGCGGACATTGTCACAACGATAAGGACAGCCGCAAATACAATTATCATTGCCCAAACGATTGCTAAGCGGATGTGTATAAATGCAATTAAAACTGACGAAACAAGTTGAAGACGTGCAATAAAAACGTGGGACGATTATGCATTAATTGCGCATGACTAGATTACAATAAAACATTTTAACTGCATCACATGTAAAATACTGTAAAAATGAGGATGGGACTTACAAAATTAAAAGAAACCTTGAACTTGAAGAACTAATTAACCAAGAAACAGTAGTGAGATTCTGTAAGTCTCAACGTCTACGGTGGGCTGGTCATGTGGAAAGAATGCCAGAGGGTAGAACACCACAAATGGAAATCCAGATGGGTGCCTCGCGAAAAGAGACCAAGAGGCAGACCAAGGAAAAGATGGGCGGATTGCGTGGAACAAAATTGGGAGAAAATGGAAGGAACTGGGGAATGGAGAGATATGGCCAGAGACAGAAGTCAGTGGAGGACCGTTGTGGAGGAGGCCAAGTCCCACACCGGAATGTAGCGCCGAGAAATGAATGACATGTAAAATACACTGCGTGGTGGTTGTATTCACCACTATCAGTCGTGAAGTGTTGGACATAGGCCTCCCTTCTCGACATCTATAACTCTCTATCCCTCTTCACTTTACCATCCTGCTTGTGGTCTACCCTGGTTTTTAAGGCCGGTTCTTGGACGCTACTCCAGGATGCGTTTGGTCCACCGATCATCCGTTGTCCTCACTATATATGGCCGGCCCAATTCCACTTCCACGAAGCTATTTTGCACGCAAATGTGCGGCGGTAACATTGCTGGCTCTAAACATGAAGGTGGATGATGGCGGATTATTAAAAAAAAAAATAACAAGTACAAATTACGAGTAAAGTATGAGAGACAGACATTAAAAGCTCTTTAACAATACACTATTATAAGAATACGGAAAGATTGATTCCTCGCATTTTGAAAAGATGTAAGATTTATTACGGAAGGAAAAAAGATACAATGATTTTACGGCGTTTTGTGATTGAATAACGGGGTTTATTCGTATTTACTGGAGTAATGTTTTACAACCAATTCGACAAGGGAAAAGGGAGTTCCGCCTTTAATGATACGATAACCTGTCATTATGATGATCACTATTCTATCGTGATACAAGTTGGTGAGCGTGTGTTGGAGTAATTGTTCCTT
Source organism: Lepidostoma basale (assembly GCA_022606425.2). Taxonomy (NCBI): domain Eukaryota; kingdom Metazoa; phylum Arthropoda; class Insecta; order Trichoptera; family Lepidostomatidae; genus Lepidostoma; species Lepidostoma basale. The sequence continues at coordinate 85,305 of JAHDVF020000551.1, read as the reverse complement.
GAAAAATAATGAAAATGTCTATATTCAATATTTATATTGGGTGTGACGTATATCGCCTTGCTAGTAGATTTTCGAACGTCAAATAGCTTTTGATATTGCCCTGATAGAATATAACGCAAGGAAAACGAATGTTTTCATCAATGATAAATACATAGGAAAAATTAATACGAATGAAAACGTCTGTTTTCTAGAAGTCTAATTATATTAAATGGGAACGATACGTTTTGCCTTGCTAAGGCGAAGTTAAATGTCATTTACATAAAATATAATAAAACTTCTCTAAAACAGACGTTTTCATTTGAATTAATTATAGATTATTTCCTATAAAATTTTTTGTATACAATACCCAACCCAATTACTGTAAACAATTTGTTTTTAGCTATTATATTGATTCTCATTACATTTGATAGGTAGCAAATTTATTACCATTTTATTGTCACGTGAATTCTACTTCAGACCATAGACAGTGTGACAATCACACTGCCATGGCCGGGAATCGATTCCGGGACCTTCGGAATGGCAGTCAGAGCTCTTGCCACTTTGCCACGAAGATCGTCAATGTATGCCGTCGTCGATGTAAAACTCTTTTAAGATGGAGTTTTACATCATTGTTTAAGAAGAAAAAAAATATCAAAGATAGTTAGTTAGCAAGGGATAACTCAATCTACGTGCCGTACAAAGGGCGAATTAAAACTTTTCCATTAATTTATAATAACCGTATAAAGATTTGTATAGCGCCATAATCCGTCTTGGCCATTCGGGCGTCCACCTTGATAGCTTTCAGCATAAACGTATCGGGCTATAACATCTGCACGGTCGCAGGAGCGTCAAGCCGAGAGTCGTAAAACTATACACAATCGAGTCGGTTTATTTGGCCTCCGGTAGGTACGGCGGGCGGTTACGGTGGTGGGATCGTTAAACTTCTGCCGCATATTTTTATGGCCATTTTGATCACTGCTCATAATCGATTGCACGAAGCCCGGCCCGGGGTTTGGCGAGAGGTGGTCGTTGCACTCGCATCGCTGGCGTCCTCATCCGCGGCGCCATATGTCAGATACAAGAAACGAGATCATTACACGGTACAAACATTCAAATGAAGATTACCATGACCAAATAATATTTCCAAGTAGTAGCGCATATGATCAAAAAAATAAACACTTCAAATACTTTAATAAACCAAGATTTTTAACAACTTCCACTTTTGTATTTATTTCGACAGCGACTGGTTTTGTCAAGCTCGCTGGCATCGACAGACTGGTGACACTATTACAAACTGAGTATGAATGTATATAAAGGACTAAGTTTGCAAGAGTGTCACCAGTCTGTCGATGCCAGCGAGCCTGGCAAAACCAGTCGCTATCGAAATAAAGACAAAAGTGGAAGTAGTTAAAAATCATGTTTATATTGAATTATTATTTAAAATGATCTTCCATCGAGCGTTTCAGGAAAATCATTTGATTATCTTTAAATACAATTTTTTACAAAAGCTCATAAAATGACAACTGATGATGCCAACACGCGAAACAGTTGTCTCGACAATTTTATTTTAAGTAATTAATACAAATAAAAACCTCTGTTCTCAATAAAAGAATAATTATTTTATGTTACGTGATGGCATGTTTTGTCTTTTATTGATCACAATTTGAGCAACACAACTTGAAAACGTGACATGGAGCATAGGACGAAAGTAGGATGACTCAAATGGCGTTGTCTTTTCGGGTTGCTCTGTGACAACAATATACTAATATAAATTAAAGGAAAGGTGTATAAAACTGCAGTTAGAATGCTGGGCTGTATGATGCCAGGAGAAACAGAGGCTTTTGACAGAGATGAAGACGTTGAGGTGGATTTGCTGGAGTGACGTACAAACGCGAAATAAATCATTGTATTGGAGGAGGTTTTAAAGTGGTTGTGACTGAAAAGACGAGGGAGGGTCGTCTACGATGGTACGGTCATGTGTGCAGAAGGGGCGAGGATCATATCGTCCAAAAAGCCCTACAACTAGACGCGGGAAGAAGAGGCCGCGGTCACCGGCAACTTGGTTGTCAACATGGAATTGCTTCAGATCGGCAGCGGGATGGCCCAAGACTTAGAAGCAGGTCGCTGTCCTATTAAGAAGAGTCGACCCAAAATAAATGAGAAAGGACTAGGAGAGAATAAGAATAAGTATAATGATCACAATAATTTATGTATTCAATATGATTTCTATATTAGATATCGATATTTATATTGATCTACGAGTAGAGATATACTACAATTTTAATTACAACGTCCAACCGAATGTGGAAAATTCCTTCCTGAAAATAATTTACGGGAAAAAGGTCGCAATGACAATAATTTAGAAACACGGCGATCCAATTGAAAAACAAAGGGCGACACGTAATATTTCGTTTTACAGCAGGGCTCCGCACCCTCATTCCCTCGCCGCGCATATTAATGACTCGTCGAATACAAATGGACGTTTATAAAAATACAAGGACACTAATTTCAGATTTCTAGTCGAGGGCCACGTAAACGGACGCATTACCGGAAAAATTGGGAAATATTTAGCTGGCCCGTTTTTTATAACAGAATATTATTTCTTCTTCTTCTTCCTCAGCCTATTCCCGTCCACTCCTGAACAAAGGCCTCCTCCGTTCGCTTCCATGTCACTCTGTCCTGTGCAGACTGCATCCAGGTTATTCCGACGTGTCTATTCAGGTCATCCTTCCACCGTAGTTGCGGTCGCCCTGCACTTCTCTTTGCCGTCCACGGTCTCCAAGTCAGCAGTCTTCTTGTTCACTTTTCATCCGAGCTTCTGGCTACGTGACCCGCCCATTGCCATTTTAGAGTCAGATGATGTCAGTGACCCTTGTTCTTTCTCTCACGGTATCGTTTCTGACTCTGTCTCTTAGGCTTATTCTTAACATGGCTCTTTCCATGGCTCTTTGGGTCACTCGCAGTTTCTCGGCACTTTGCTTGGACAATGTAACGGTTTCAAGACCATAAGTACCAACTGGCAGAACGCAGGCTTCATAGACTTTTCGTTTCAGGTTGATCGGTATTTTCCGTTTTTTAAGGATGTAACTCATGTTACCGAAAACTGCCCAGCTTAGTCCAATTTTTCTTTTTAGCTCTGCGGTTTGTTTATCTCCGCCCAATCGAAATATTATTTATTAACCCTTAACCTGCTACTCCTTCAAAAAGTAGCGAGAAATGAAATCCCACTTATAATTGACTTACAAAACATATATAATACTATATCGTTTCTACGTCTTTATTTTCGTTTCGTTTCGTTCTTTAGTTTCTATCCTAGGTATTGGTGTGCAACAAAGTGTTGCATTTCATTGCCCTGCAGCCCTCTTCAGCACAATATATGAGACGCATTTTGTTCTCGCCGACGGAATTTTTTTTTTTTTTTAATCAATGTATTCGGAAACAAATATAAAACACGAAAGAACGAATAGCTGCGGTCGGAATTGAGTCCGTGGCGTGCAATCTACGCACGGTAGCACGATAAATACACGAAAATATTATTGCTAGGAGTGTGCGGTTTTCCAAAAAAAAAAGCGAGGGTTTTCTGATAAGGACAGATTGAGCGTTAAATCAAAAATTGGATAGCTATAAATATAATAATTCGTCCTTTTTGTGGTAGATTATGACAGTGAAAATATGATAATTAGGAGTTATTTTGGTCTTTCCGGTTAACGTATATTAGAGCATTAAAAATATTTATAAGAAATTAATATCGAGTACAGTTCGCAATAATTTTGTTTTTATTGGCATCGGTTGAACTAGCGTGGATACATCAAGAATTCTTTTTCGTCTTATTCTTCTTCTTCATATGAATGCAAGCTAGTTTCATAGGGTGGTAGGTAATGTGGTTTGATGATTGTGGTGACATGTTTGGCCGACTTTGTACCGCTTCCTGGAGCGCCCGGTATGTACTAAAATAAATAGCCAACATATTCATTGAATCTTGAACAATGATGTAAAACTCCATATTAAATAATTAATGGGGATGAACACGTGTGTTTTTAAGAAGTTTAATTTTGATAATGCATTAGAAGTGCGAAAAACTTCATTCCCATAAACTACCTATAATAAAACTTCTAGAAAATGTAAGTTTTCATTAGTATTGACATGACAGTAGTAGTAGTGACATGGAAGCGAATGGAGGAGCCCTATGTCCAGGAGTGGACGGGAATAGGCCGAGGAGGAAGAAGAAGAAGAATTGAATAGTCAACAATGAATACGAATGAAAAGTATATTTTCTAGAAGTTTTATAATATCTTATGGGCATGACAAGTTTCGCCTTGCTAAGACATTAATAATATTTAATTAATAATTTAATATGAAGTTTTACATCAAGAAACAATAAATAAATAGTCAACATATCACGCAAAACACATTTTAAATGTGTTTTCATACTGTTAAAAATAGCATGTATCTAAAAACGAGCATTCCCACAGATATAATATATTCAAATGAGAGTCAGGAATGTCTTTGAACTTTTGCACTAAAGCGAAGATTTGAAGAAAAAGTTGTAGCGGCCGCGTGCAGGCCGTAGAGAATACCTGTAGGTTTGCATACGACAGGCAAACGTACAATGGTTGGAGGCGATGGATATCCGGCAAGCCGCGAGACGCCGCGCTTCGTTACAGATATTCCGGCCGCGGTCGGGTCGAGAACCCGCGCGGCTCACCAAGGTCAGCCTCCCAGGGGGGCGGGGGCGGGGGGCTAATGAATTGAGACGATGGAATCCAATACACCAGATTGACACATCAGACAAAAGCCAGATAAGCTCTTCAGCGATTTTTGAAGATTTATCTTTCATCGTTATCAGATTATTTCGTCATATTACAAAATGATGGAGCGGCTCCGTAAGATTTACACGAAGGCAGAGGTTGAAAAGACGCAACACCCGAAGGTATACAAGGGATTTATTGTTTCTTGAAAAATAATGTGAATTTCCATATTAATACGGATGAAAACGTATTTTTTAGAAGATTTATACAAACAAACCATCACGCCGTTTCCCCCGCAAGGGTAGGCAGAGAGAATGGACCGCCACACTGCTCTATCCTCTTAAACCTAGAAGATTTATAATATTAATTTATAATATTATGATTATTTATAATTCTTAAACTTTTTTATTTATTTATATGTTTTTATGCTTCTCTTTTAAATTCTTATAATGTAATTGCAAACGATCTGGAAATATTTCTGTAATGTTTGTAATTTGTATTAAAATAAATTAAATGAAAAAAATGAAATAAATTAATTAAATCATCAAATATAAAAAAACTTTTAGAAATCAGTCGTTTTCATTCGTATTAATGAAATTAAAAAAATAAAAATATGGAAGGGAAAAAATCACTTAACATTAAACTTAACACATTTTTTTAAATATTAGTACATTGAAATATTTTTTTTATCGTTTAGTGACAAAAACGCTGTGTGTTTTACAAGGTTTGATTGATCCTATTGATGATAAAGGAATAATTTCAAAAAAATTCGGGATAAATAATTGAAGTAAAAAAAGTAGGTACTAGAAGTACCAAAAAAGATTAAAAAAAAACTAAGTATGCAGTTCGTTCTGAATGTCATATAGAACAAAAGTGCATACTTAGTTTTTTTGTATTTTATTTTGTACTTAATTCCTATTTTTCTTCAATCTTTCAATTGAAGAAGTGTGGTTTTGACTCATAGATAAATATTTTCATTACATACGAATCTCTAGTTTATCATAAATGAAATAATGCACAATTTCGAAATATTATTACTTGCGTTGATTGCCCTCGGGAGTATATATTTCTCCAACACGATCATCCATTGTAAGTCGACCGTCCACTGCGTCCAATGCCATAAAATCTATTTTGGCGATTATCCAATGCACCGGCCTTTGTACCTGGAGACCGTTTATGCATGCGCATTGAATTGTTCGCGATTATGTTTTCATACCGTTAAAAAAAACTATTCAAATACGGGAAATAAAAAGAGGATGTATGAATTTTACGCAGTAACTTCCGCGTTTTAAATCGGGTCTCTTAAATGTACGTAATATATGTAATGCACCGTAAAGGCGGCAGGTTTGAGGGGGCAGTGCTAGCTGGTTGTGTATGCCCCCGCGGATGTTCTCGGTAGATACTCGCGGGCCGAGGCTTGGAGAGTCCGGAAGACACCGTGTCAACGTACTTGCGATCCAATGCGATGTTCTGTTTGCAAAAAGGTATGTAGTTTGACTTGTTCCAAAATTAAGCACGCCCGCTTATAATAGGTTAATGTTCTTTATCTAGAGGATGGTTCGGAGCAGCGAAATGCATTTATCACGATAAGTCGAGATGATTTTAATCTAACCATCACGCCGTTTCTCCGGAGGGGTAGTCAGAGAGGTTCATGGTAAATAATGAAAATTAAAAAAATGTACAAAAAAATATATACTCGTATATGTATTTTGTTACATTTAGGGGCTGTCAACACCGGCACAGCTAAGACCGGAGGAAAGACCGCGGCTTCGTTGGCTGGACGGTGTTATGAAGGACCTGCAATTATTGGGTGCCAGAGCCGAGGAGTGGAAGTCCAGGTATCGGGATTGGGTAGGCTGAATAAACATTTTGGAGGTGACCGAGGTCCACCCAGGACTGTAGAGCCAGATAGAAGAATTTATTTAGTTTTATTTCGGTTTCGGCAGTTCGCTGCTAACTTCTGGCGAAACCAAAAATCAAGAGGAATAAAACTAAATTCATATTATAAAGTTTTTTTTATTATTAACAACCACAAGAGATTCTTTGGTTTCAACTATGAAACGAAGTAAATCAATAGATTCACGACTTGTCGTATTTATGGCATTGTGTAGTCACCGATTTGAAGAGGTATTTACAGAAGGCAGTTAGAGTGTACAAATTGAGTAAATGAAATGAACATCAAATCTGGATTAGGTGCTAAATTTTTTATACATTATAATACTAAAGCGAGACTGTAGTGCGTAATAAATTAGAAGTAATTTGGGTGTTTATTTTAATTTAGCATCTCGTTTCATATCAATTTAAGTAATGTGAACGATACACTAAAAATATTATTTTACTAACAAACCGACTAACCATAACCGAAGGGGTTGGCAGAGAGAATGGACTCCCACACTATTCTGTCCTGACACACTTCTCTCGATTCCTCTAAATTCATATATCGCGTTATGCACGCACGTCGATTTCTCCGACTCCTCGTGTGGCCGACATTAAATATGTTATTGATTTGATCGTGCCACGTTTTCCTGTTTTCTTAACTCCATGTAAATACATTCAATACCATTCTATCTTTCCATGTATCTAAACCATCGTAATGATTTGATGGATTTGTTTTTTATATTTGCATTCGTCTGAGACCCAGGTTCTCAAAGTGGACGATAACGCCCCCTTGTGGGCATTTGAGACTTTCAGGGGGGTAGTAGAAGACCCAGGAAAAATAGAGAGCGTGGGCAGATAAAAAAAATATTGTCTAAAAAGACAAAAAAAAAACACGCTAATCACGTAGGTACTAATAAAGAAAATTAAACTTAAATATTGGTTTAAAGATTTAATAATATTTTAAAATTCAACAATGTGTTTCTAAATATTGGGAAAAACTTTTATGGGAGGGGGGCGTTGAACGTTTCTTTTTCTTGTAAAGGGGGCGGTGGCCCAGAAAAGATTGTAAACCTATGGTCTAAGAGATATCATTTCTACTGCTTTTATTCTGCTTTTATTCTACTTTCATCCTTCTTTTTCCAGTTACACGCTTCACTCCCATACCAAAGGGTTGGCACAAGAACACCACTGTGCAAGAATATTTAAATGTATGAATTTGTGACGAAGGAGAGGTTAGGAAAAATAGTACTAAACAAAATGGAAAAATATGAAGTTCTCCCAAGGACGGGCCGTGAACAATGCGTGCCCTCGTCGCGGGACCCATTCACCGAAGGAAAGAGGGCCACGTCTGGGCTAGGGGCGGATGGGCCGCGGAGGCGTCGTAAATATTCAAGTATACTGCAGAAAGTTATTACCTCGCGTGTCTGTGGGGAAAGGGTGGAAACTGAGTCACCGGAAATGTGGGAAAGCGCTTTCTACCAGGACACACATATTTGAACCGCAGCCATTGTCGCTCGTGAAGATATAATTGATACTTTTCTCAGATATATAAATGAATAGGCACAAATGTGTTAATAATAACAAAAATGATGAATAAATGTACCTAAAATTTTAGATTAATTCTAAATCTAAAATATCTTTATGAAAATGTGTTTTAATTTGCATAGTACTTGCAGATTCGCATAAAAATAATTATTTAATAAATCATTATCATTTTAAATCGTCGGATTAGAATTACTTCGTTCCATAGACCAATTACAAAATAAGATAGGAAAAAATTGGCTTTTTTTATTAATTTGATTCACGTTGAAAAATAAATATTAATAATATTTATTACCACTATTTGTTTTATGTGCGTTTTAGAATATAAATAAAGAGTCTTCTGTTCGGTGATTATACAGTAGCGAGCACAGAAATCTTTCCACACTGAAAATATCAGTTTTTTGTAATTATATATATATTTTTTGTGATTCCTTTATAGCTTTTCAGTCCAAATCTGTTTAAAGTAACTCTGTTTAAAGACGATCTGCAAGGAAAGTGCCTTTTTAGGGATCAACAATTTATTTTCTTAATTTTAGAGTTAATTTGTAGATTAAAATTTTTTTTACACAAAAATTAAAAATGCTCACATAATTTAAAAAAACGCATATTTATTTCAAATAAAATTACATAGGTATATAACACTAACAATTAACAAAAACCAATAAAATCAGTACTTTGTAGTTCCTCCTTTTTTTAATAACTGCTTCAATACGATCTTGGAAAAAAATTTCAATGGCACTTTTTCGATGATGTTTTTAAGGTTTTCCTTTGACGGAGGCTTCAGTTTATTTATTTTAATTGCCATTTTATGCCACAAGTTCTCAACAGGGTTTAGGTCAGGGCTATTTCCAGGCCAATCCAGTGTTGGAATCCCATGAATTTTATCAACAATATGTATTAAAAAAATTAAAAAACTTTGTAAAAAAAAAAAAAAACGATCTCACAGACAAGTAAATTCAAATGTGACCAAAGGTTTGATTGTGCGTGACAAATCGTAACTCTGGCCCAACATGATACGGTGGCTCTCCCTGTATCGGCGCGTCCTTCGCCCTTGGCTAATCGATATGACACCGGTGTACGCGGCGTGGTCTAACACCGGTGCCGGCCGAATGTGTCCGCTACACCGCATTAGCGGCTCTCGGACCCGCTGACAGGTGCGCCGATCGGCCCGCCCCCGTATTGACGGCGTGTTCCTTGTATTATTATCGGCGACAACGCGCCCGTCGCCGGAATGTGGGTACGTTTTTTGACATTGACATATTTGGATGTCGGGAAGCACAATAAAAATTTAAAAAAAAAAAACATATTAATCCTGTTTCTTGTTTCAAACAATGATCTAAAACTCCATATTAAATAATTAATACGAATGGAAACGCAAGGAAGGTGCCTTCACGCGTGGTGTTACTACAACGCCGGCGCCCCTGGAAACGACAAAAAGTCGGTCAAACCTTCCACCGCAATGGCAAGAGAAAGAGGAGAGCACTTTTTAACGCCACCTCTGTTATATACGAAGCTTTCTTGCCATTGATAAGAAGCAGAAGAGAAATGGAAACATCGATTTTCTAGATATTTTATTATACTTTATGGAAATTACATGATTCGCCTTGCTTAGGCATAATCAAATATCTTTTATTTTTTTTAAACATTTCATGCCTTGATATCATGGAAAAACATGTCAAACCCATAAAATTTAATAAAATTTCTAGATAAAAGTCTTTTCTTATAAATATTGAATAATTAATAATAAGTATTGCATCGTTGTTCAAACAAAATAAAACAACGGTGTTATCGACATCTAAACACAAAATGTGGTCTGCAACACCAGTCTGTCGATGCCAGCGAGTCTGGCGAAACCGGTCGCTGTCTAAATAAAGACAAAAGTGGAAGTAGTTAAAAAACATCGTTTTATTTAATTATTATTTAAAATGAACTTCCATCAAGAGATTTCAGTAAAATCATTTGATTATCACAAAATGTGGTATTGTCAATTTTCATTATAACTAAGAAAGGATCACTAAGATGGTTAGGACATATGGAACGAATGGATGAGGGATGAATGGTTAAAAATATATACAGAAGTAGTGTACATGGAAAAAGAAGTCGAGGAAGGCCAAAGAAGACATGGCATGACCAAATTAATTTATTACTAAAAGACGGCCATGTTCTAAGTAGGAACAATCGACGAGCGTACGTGTCACGGTGTGTGGAGGATGCGCGAATATAATAGAACAGCGGTCCATCCTCTCTGTCTACCCCTACGGAGAAAGGGCGTGATTTTTATTATTATTTTGATGACTTATATTTTTGTAAAATCAATTACTCCAAGGGCGCACTAGGAAATAACTGACCGAACAGTGCAGTCTTTACAAGTTTCTTAAATTTAACGTCACTATTTCAAACTTAATACTAACATGGAGACTATTCCACGCCAACGGACCCGCAACGCTGAAAGCACGATCATAGAAACTTGCTTTATTTGCTCTGACTGGAATTGTTATGTTATTTGCACTTGATGGTTAGTAAGTTAGTCAATTTCCATTGGTACAATTAAACTACTCTTGTCTTGTGATATCAGAAAGTACCTATTTAATATGACGAAGTATGAGAGTAATAAAAAAGCATTTGTATTATGTGTCAGCCAAATTCAAACCCTTCACAAGTCGTTAAATATATATCAAATGAAGCGTGATAAAGAGAAAGGTTTCTTTCGATCTGACAACAACTTGAAAGTCCTAAATAGTATTTCTAGTCATACTGTGATTGAATCTAGAATCTCGATTTGAGTGTCATTTATTGCACTCACTTTAACAACATTCCGAAGAGCGACAAGCGTAATAAAGAAGCAGCGAGCATGGGGTGTTTGCTCAGACGAGAGAGCTTACATTATTCAAGACGGGGGGAGCCAGCCAATCTGGAAGCATTCTTCGTTTGTGTTCTCATAATAATGAGTAATGGGCAGCACATGCCCCACATCACGGCCGAGATTGATTAATACGCCCATATTCGATCGATCCAGTAATGAGTGGATGTTGTGTAAATAATTAACCCAAGGAAGGTGGGGGGGGGGCGGGAGGACACAACAAAAGATTAAAATAACACGTTGGGACAGCAACAATGGACCCAATTATTGAGGTATTAACACACTCCATCGTTCAATACATTCGAATCAAAAGATAATGAACAAATACTTATGTAAAGACAGAGGTAAACCACGTACACGCGTAGACAACAAAAAAATTGCAATAATTTCTAGATCAAAAATATATACTAAAACGTAAACTAATATTAACCAATGATTAAAACGTCTTGTACGCTACACGTTTTATTTAATTTTATGGGAATAACATGTCTCGCCTGCTAAATGATTTGATACTGAAAGCGAAACATGTCATTCCCTTAAAAAATAATAAAACTTTTAGTAAACGAGTCTTCAATAGTACACATTATCAAAATCATATTGTACAAAACAAGCACTTTGTAGGAAAAAAAAATCAACATAATATCCAATCATAACACCAACGGGGACATCATCACTGGTGCCAAAATTATAAGGATAAATTTATTGTATATATTATTATTAATTTTTTTTAACTAGCCATCAAGCTGTCTTTTTCGAAGGTGTAGGCAGGAAGGAAGAACCGCCACGCTGTTCTATCCTGACGTACTTTCTTTCGATTCTCAACTTACGTGCTGTTGTGCACGCACGTCGATTTCTCCGACTCCTCACGTGGCCGATATTTAATTGATTCGATCGTGCCACGTTTTCGTCGAACTTCTTCTATTTATTGTTTTGTTTAAATATACCATTTTTATCATTCTTTTTACATTCAAAGATCTATTAAATTTTCAAATATGTTTACTACATAATCACTACAGTAACATAAATGCATGTTCCTAAGTCCATAGAACGACTTTAATTAGAGGGAAATGATTATTTTTGTTTTTAAAACAAACGAAGGCGAATGGCTTGATGGGGCGCCCCACAGCGGCCGCCTCCAGACTTACAGCGGCGTGAAGGAGGACCAGAACAAAAGATGCATTTAAATTCCACCATTCAGTGGCTACGCGGGCAGGCTGCACCGCGGGCCGGGCGGCTCAAGGAACTCGCGGGTGCACAGCGGAATAATCTATTCTCGAAAGGCGTATCTAAAAAAGATGCAAAGCATTTTGTTTGGCATTTAAAAAAATACGCGTGAAGAAATGGACCTTTCCGTGAATGGCTTCCGTCTAGTTAGCAAAATTTTAAGTAAGGGTTTTTATGTTGCCAGGAGAGAGAGCGCATGCAAACTTCGCTTCTTTTCAGATATATTTTTAAGAGCACGTATTATATCGGGAGAAGGGGTAATTACATATATTTGGACACCAAATTATACAATGCAAATAAAATGAATAGAAAAACCAATTACGTGCCATATTTTAAATATTACATGTACTGAAATTGTTTCATTTCATTATTATTAACTTTAAGTAAACTTGATCGAGAAACCTACTTATTATACACGATTCTTTAAAGTAAAAAGATTCCGTACTTCAAAATTAAATTTACGAGTTTCCAGAGGCAATTTTGTTTTCGTTAAAACCAGTTTGGTAAACGATTATTAAATACACAATGAAAATTCCCTTTCAAAGTCGTAACAATCATAATCATATGAAAACTACTACATATAAATCAAAAGACATTTAGCGAGAAAATTATTATGAATGTAAATCAAAAACCTCGTTCCTGTGAATTCGATTTGCTGTCTCATTCCGAATGCTATTCTCAAATTTCTAAAAATATTTAATATGCAAAATTTGGATAACTAATTATTTTCTTGAACAATTACGTAAAGCTCCATATTAAATACAATTTTTTTTTCAACTGACCCAAAAAATCGACCAGCGTGCATGTAACGATGTATGAATATAGGTAAGTCAGGATATAGCAGTATTGCGGGCCATCCTCTCTTCGTACCTCTCCGGGGAATCGGCGTGATGGTTAGTTAGTTAGTTAGTTTAAACATGCAATTAGCTAAAAGTCGGAGATTGACGTCTTTCATACGTATGAAATTACCTTCAGAAGACAAATACTCTGAAAAATAATTATATATTTTCTTTTTACGCCTTGATTTGTTTTTTTACCATTATTTTTTCATTCATTCTTTCCATGTGTTGAAACCATCAAATCCATATTTCATATTCACCATCGCGTATAATTTACGTCGTTAAAAATATCTAATCTTAAAATACACATTTGATTTAGGGTCTAGTCTAGTAATGCAGTGGCGGTACTTCCATAGAAGCCCAGAAGCCCGGTTTGCGTAAGAAATTTTGAATCAAACCCCCCAAATCTAAGTAATTATGCTCGTGAATAAAGCAACAACCCACCAAATCACCTTCCAACAATGTTCCCATCAGATGTAAGAGAAATAGCCATAAGAGCTGAACCTCTGTAAGCCCGAAGAGGTTTTGATTCAAAATTTCGTACGCAAGCCGGGCTTCTGGGCTTCTATGGGAGCACCGCCACTGATATAATGAATAATAATTAAATAAAACGATGCTTTTAAACTACTTCCACTTTTGTCTTTATTTCGACAGGGACCGGTTTCGCCAGGCTCGCTGGCATCGATAGACTTGTGACACTATTGCAAACTGAGTCCTTTATATACATACAGACCAGGGGTGGTTAAACACACAAACAATAAAGACAAAAGTGGAAGTAGTTAAAAAGCATCGTTTTATTTAATTATTATTTAAAATGAACTACAATCAAGAGATTTCAGTAAAATTTAGAATATAGAATGAAGTTTAAGTCGTCTGCACGAAATTGCATAATATAATGTGGATGCATGCACCAGAAACGATAGGATTCGTGTAGAATTTGAAGAACGGGCACCCCGGTCAGATGCCAAACAGGTTTTACGTGGAAGCGCGCCGGCCGGCGGCCATTCTCACGGCCGGCCGCGGCGGGCAGCCTCGCTCGCAACAGTAATATTATTGTGTGGGTATGGGCAGCGCAGCGCACACCACACAACACGTAGGATATTTCCTCCGCTCGTGTGGAACGGCGGGACCCGGGAAACAGCGGACCCATTGTTCCGCCGGCAAACCGGATTCTTGTGGTATGGCAGACGGCAGTCGGCAGTCGGCAGACGGCAGTCGCGGATTGAGAATTCTGTATTACAAGACACGGCGAAGGGTCGCGGACAAAAGCTGTGGATGTAACACGAAAATATCATAGAACCTTCGACTGTAAATGTAGGGATGTAACATAATCCTTCCTTCTTTAACAATCCACAAACCCGTATTCTTAATTTTATTTACTGTCCTTTTATCGTTAATAATCTATATGCATACCTGTATTCTGACTAACTAAACATCACGCCATTTCCCCGGAGGGGTAAACATAGAGGATGGATTGCCACAATGCTCTGTCCTGGCATACCTCTCGGGCTTCCTCAACATTCATACATCGTACCAGGCACGCACGTCGATTATTACATTTCTTTCTTATTTCATCGTTCGGTATTCTATCATACAACGTTTTCCCGCACATTCTTAGTGATCTCATTTCTACGGCGTTTGTCCTGCTTTCACTTGATATAAAACACGAAATATGATATAACGAATGTTTCAAATATTATTCGCCACCGCATTCATTTAGAAAGAACCCACGGCGTAGCAAGTTTCACTTTGTATAATTGGAAACGTAATAATTCCTAGAGAAGCCGGGTAGGTTGCCCATTGTCGCCCGCTATACGTGAATATTTACAAATAACGTTGTGCAAACGTCCGAGGTAAGTCGAGTGTGTTTGCCTGTCACATGGAACTGTGGAAGTGACATTTGCAAAACAAAAGTGGAACAAAGACAAATGAAACTGTCCACAAGACAAAAGGTGTCCCCCGGACAAAGGGTACAATATCACGCGGCCCAAACTAGTTTCGTCTACCTTTATAATCTGCATCGGAACCGGCCGCCAGGGAGGGCTGTTCTGTATTATTGTTATACTCGTATATTCCACACATTCATGAATTGGTACATTTTACTCAAATTAAAATGTCAGATTATTTACGTACATTCAATTTAACAATTAGACATATTTCATGATAGTGTGAGATGCCTAAGGGATGCAATTTCAATGTTATGATTGTTAAGTCTAATGCGTAATCTTTGTATGTTTAAAAAATATATATATTTATGTTATTTTGAAAAAAAAATTAATACGTAATTGTGTGGTTGCAGAAGACTTGGATTGAAGCATCTGTAATGTTTGTGATCTTTTTGTAAATATATGAAATGAAATTAAAAAACCTTAATCCATAAAAAATGATTTTACTTAAATCTCTTGACGGAAGTTCATTTTAAATAGTAATTAAATAAAACTATGTACACTAGCATCGACAGACCAGCTTGTCCTGGAGCTGTAGAATTAGAGACAAAAGTGATACCAGTTCTTAAAAAAATGTTTTACTAAATATTGCATGGAAAAATGATCTTTTATCACTCACGAAGAAACATTAAAATATTGAATTCAGAATGGTATATTGATACAGTATTTTACTCCTTGAGGATATTGACAATAACCTCGATAATATTGATAAAATCCTGTCAACTGTTAAATATTGATGCCCCAAGATTAGAAAATCCGGATTTCATGAATATCATTTCAATATCGACTGTAAATACTATTTTTTTCACCTTACATGATCTATTGTCAATATTATTGATGGTGTAAGGGACGCCTAATGCATACAAGAGGTCACCCGAATCCTTCGAGTTCCCGGAAATGTTGGGACCCTCCCAAATATCATTGTGGCACATAGGGATGCCGAACGGCGGAACTCCGGCGCCACGAAATGGGAGCAAATCAGCGGGGAGAGATCAAACACAGAAATCCACCCAAATGGAAAGGGGACATTTCACGGAAAGCGTGAAAAGAAATTCATCTGAGAACTCTATCATAACGTAAAAAAAAAAACATAATTTTGAAAATGTAAGTAAGTACAACTTTTAGGATGGTTTAGACACATGGAAATAATAAATAGCGTAGAATATGTTCGTTAAATATATTAATGAAACACGAAATATAGTTATACTTAGGAAAGAAGCACGATCAGATAAATCAAACTTTAAACGAATACCACTTTGCATGACACAATGAATGATATCGACGATTTGATAGATAGGTCCATTTCTGTCTACTTACTTCGATGGAACGGCGAGAAAATTGTTATGTTATAATCTTATTTATAAAGAAACATGGAAAAAAATAAGTTATAACACAAATTCCAAATGAAGTCTGTGGTTCACATATGGTCTAAATAACACAACAGAAACTGGATGTAACGTTCAAGTTATATGATTTTATCTCTGAATCACTGAATTAATTATTATTTGAAGAAAAAATAATAATGTTAACGGTCAAGGCAAAAATGAAAATTAATTATTCAGAATGCTTCAGTTAAAAACATTTAAACTTTTGGTAAATAATCGCATTGCAAATTAGTTCACCTGAAGACCTTTACGGAGAGCTACATTTCGATGTTAATGGCCAACAAACGTGTTTGGTATGTACCAATGGCGTACTCGTTTACCAACGTGAAGAATACATTAAATTAATACTCTCGTTGAAACGTGAAATAATAATTCATCAAGGCATACATTATGCATATGATATTTAATACACCGCTGATGAACTAGTTTCTGCATAACAACAATCAATAATAATAATAGAAACAAAACAGGTTTATGAATTAAAACATGTTTTTTTTTTCTCGACACGTTTCGAAGGTTTTACACCTTCATCATCGGGATATAAACTAACCAACATTATTTCAAACTAACCAGCTCTAATGACCTCCCCAGAGAAGTAAGATCACAGGTAGATAAGGCTGCAGCGGTTGCAGGCTGCCTGAAACATGTCATATGGAGAAACAAAGACATGAGGACTGACAGCAAGGTACGCATTTATAAGACCCTTGTGCGACCAATCCTCACATATGGCATTGAATCGAGGGCAGACACTGTCAAGACAAAGAGCATGCTCAGGACAACCGAGATGAAAACACTCCGCGCTATAGCTGGCAAAACCCTACGGGATCGAGTTAGGAATACAGCAATCCGAGAAATCTGCGAGGTCGAAGATGTGGTCAGATGGGGACGTCAAAGACGGCGATACTGGCATCAACATGTAGAAAGAATGAGCTCAAATAGGATACCATACATAGTTCTCCATGGAACGCCAAACGGACAACGCCGACCAGGAAGATCCCCTAAACGGTGGAGAGAAAGCGGGAGTTCAGCGTCTCAAGAGGACCCGCCTGAAATAACAGACTCCTGAGTCTACCAAAAGTGAAGAAGAAGAGAAGAAGATTATTTCACAAAATACAAGAATCTAAAAACAGATGTAATATGTGGTAGTTAAACATAGGCAGAATAATAAAGACGTAACATTTACAATATATCAACGGAAAAGGTTTGCGTAAAGCCTATGATCGAGTGAATAGATAAACTGTGGTCAATCATGTCCGAATACAGAGTGAGCACAAAACTGATACGGGCGGTTGCTTCTCTTTACGAAGAAAGCACAACAGTGTTAGGGTAAATGGGGACATCACGCCCTGGTTTGATATCACAAAGGGTGTTAAGCAGGGCTGCGTAATGTCTCCATGGTTGTTCAATCTGTATATGGACAAGTGTATGAAAAAACTTAAAGGTATAAATGTTTGTGCTAAGATGAGTGATTTGTCTGTAAATTGTCTGTACACGATGCCGTTCTTGTTGCGGATAGTGCGGACGAATTACAAGTCTTGGTGTCGAGAATGTATGAGGTATGCAAGTCAAATGATTTAATGATGAATGTCGTCGAAGGTAAATGGTGATGGTTTTTAAAAGGGTAGAACAAATGACAGTTTGTAACATAAGTGTGAACGAAGAGAACTTGGAGCAGGTGGGTGAATTTGTGTATTTAGGTAACACGTTCACAGCGGATAGCAGAACGGATAGTGACGTCGAAAGAAGGGTTGGTGCGGGTAACAAAGTGAATGGAGCTTTAGAAATAGTTATTGGAAACAATATTTTAGCAATGAAAGCGAAAATGGCCGTTCTCTGGAGTTCTGGTCCCAACCCTTATGTATGGAAGCGAAGCATGGAAAAAGCAAATTTTAAAGGTTGGCCATGTTAGAAATCGGAAGAATTGACGTGCGTGTGTGACTCGTATGAATGTGGAGGAAGCTAGAGAAGTGTGTCAGGATAGAGTAGTGTAGGGTTCCATTTTCTCTACCTTTCCCTGCGGGGAAACGGCGCGATGGTTTGTTGTTGAAAAGGATTAAAATGCTTGGATGTTTTGTGTTGAGGTGATTTATAATTTTATATCTAAAGCCATTAATTTTGCAAATGAACTGTTCGTGTTTTAAGACAAAAAAAAAAAAAAATGGCCTTTCATCCATCTAGTAAACAAAAAAAAAACAACATATAAACGATGCAATTCCATACAAAATGTCCGGTTAAAGGTTTTTCATAATTGTATAGAAAAAAAAGTAACACAAAATAATTATTAATACAAAACTTTATAAGCCAAAAAAAACAGGTTTACTTTTGATATAAAATCTTTATAAGAAATTTTCCAACAGTCGCAACTTATCAGAATAACTCAAGTACGTAATCTAAAAACGTGTGGTATGAAACTATTTTTAAAACACTCGATGTAATCGATAGTGGCCGTTAAATAATTAGCATAAATTAAGCCCGTTGAACTTTAGGTTAGTCGCGAAAGGCGCGTAGTACGGCACAAGCTGCAATAACTTATGCGGGGTTGGCCGTTCAAGTTAAAAGTTGAACGGCCAACCTCGTATATTGCCAGTTGTTGCACAAACATGACAACTACACATTTTACTTAAACGGGTAAAATCTAACGAAGGTAATCCACTTAGATGGGAAAACAGATGTGAAAATTTTACAAAGCTAAAGTATTAAACATATTTAAATAAATCATAATTTAAAAATGATTACTATGATTATTTTATGAACTTAAACACTGTTTTTTCCGGATTGTAAATTAGTTGTAAAAGTTGTTATCGTCGTGCTCTAATGTTGAATCACCAACAGTGGAGGATTCGTTTGATTCCAACTTTTACAACTTTTTGAATCGTTATCTCAGAAACGGTGGCTCGTAGGAAAAAAGTATTGATACATTTTTTATAGATAATTTTATGATCTTTTTGTCTGGAGTACTTTTTTGATAAAACTTACCATTTTGCTGAAAATCGCGAAAAACTCATTTTTTTGACCCTTGACAAAAAATTTTCCATTCGCATAAATGATGGGGACTTTTTAAATTTTATTTATAATTATGTTTTGAACAATTTTACTGATTTTCAGCTGGTTGGGATTTTATGCACCTTCACTCTCTTTTTTTGGTCTAAATTGACCGGACTATTTATTGCTCTAAAGAGATTGATTTAGTAAAGAGACAGTTCATATTTTAAGACAAATTAAATGACCTTGCTGTTATTGAAATTTCGGTTACAGAAAGAAAGATTGAAGGACGGCGTGGTCCTGGCAGAAGGTACAAATCAATTCATTTTGAAAACTAAACTGAAACAATAGTATACGATTTCTCAACTATATGCGAGAAAGAGTTAATTATTAGGATTCGATTGCTCATCCCATTTTCTGTACATATATTGTCTCGTATCATTTGTCACGGCGTCCGTTGAACTTTAAAAAAAGCTCCCCCACCCGCCGGAATATGTCCACAGCCCCGGAATTTTTTGCTGGATTAGATTGTTGGGGTGTCGGATGGCCTCGCCCGTGTACCACTTTTTCATAGCGTTCGCCGACAGCCGCCGGCGATAATCGAGTTTTCCTTAAAAAAAAAAAAAATACCGATTTGGGAGCACACGCTTTTTTTCCGCACACGGTTGTTCGCTGGGGGTATTAAAGGGAAATAAATCAAAGTACGGCGATTAGGCACATCAAAAGGCGAATAAAGCGGAAAAACGATTGCCGGCGAAGGTGTAATTATTTTTATTTTATATCTTTTGTACGCAGGACGGGCTACCTACGTACAGCGAGAAGGCGAATAAATAGCAAACATCCACAACTCGATTGTTACAAAGGAACCGAGGAAAATGTAGCACGATGAAATCAATCCAATATTAAATGTTGGCCAAGCGAGTAGTCGGAAAATCGACGTGCGTGCATGATATGTGAATGTTGAGGAAGCAAAATTGAACAAGTATGTTAGGAAAAAATATTGTGGCGGTCCACTCTTTCTGCCAATCCCCATGGTCAAACGGCAAGATGGTTAGATAGTTAACGAGTTAAACAAGTCTCGGATTTAAAAGTATTTAAAAAAAAAATCCGTTGTTTCAGTTAACAATATATGTAGAGTATTTAAATATAGTATTTTGAAAATTACAAACGACCCGTGAAAGATAAGAGAAATATACAATTATACATAAGATTTATCTTTTCTCAAAACTTATAAAAAAACAGCCGATATTATTTATTTGTTCCTGGATCTGTTTTCGTTTCCATCATGACTCTAGCCGGAAAATAAGAATTACAAAATATTCACAGTTGCTAGATGGACCCTTACGCAATTCTTTTAACTGTTATAGTAAAGGTATTTAATCTGATTTAAACATTCTTAACAATATATGTCAGTTAATATTACTATGGCAATCACTGCTGATCCCCTTACCATTGTAATCTTCCGAGTAACTTATCTCGCAGAACCTTAGGAGTTTATAAAATACAATTCATACAACGGGACAAGGGGCGGGGGTGGGTAGCGTTATCTTTCAATTTCTGGAAATACAATATTCCCTCCCGATCTTCCTAGAGAAGCGTCAACAAGACGAATAGAAATTGTGTTGTGTTATTCTAACTGATTACAATAGAAGCGTGTCAGACACGACATGTGAGCGCCTCCCACGCCTAAGAAGCCGATATGGTACCATTTCCCGCTTCCTCCAGCTACTTAGGCCGTATGCTCATTGTATACCTACGTTTACTAATAGAAACGTACACGCTTCTAATTATCGGAATCCTAAACCATACGTAGCCATTTATATGTTGTGAGTGGCATGTAACTGAAATAAACTATATCGGAGAAAAACACGGAGGGTAAAATGAAAATAGTACATTCTGATTCATCAACCAACTACTCATCATTTGATTTCTCAGTACGTATCTACTAAATTCATCGTTCTGATATACTCGTATTTTATGGGAATGACATTTTCCGCTTTGGTAAGGCTTACCCAAATTTTTGATAATGCCTTAGCAAGGCGAAGTATGTCATTTCCATAAAATATAATAAAACTTCTAGAAAGCTTACATTTTCATTCGTATTAATAGGTGAAAATTCATTTAAAAAAATACTTCTATTCGATATGCGTGTAGTAAACGGCCATCTTTAATTAAATATAAAAATATTTATTGTTATTATAGAAACCATTGACGGCCTTCATGGAAGAGTGGCAACAGATATGACTGCCACACCGACGGTGCCCTTTTGGATTTAAATAAAATTGTGGAAAATAAAAAAATTCGATAGAATAGCTAGCTATCTAATATCATGACTTAAAAAATATACATAAATTGGGTTCCAATAACCTTTGTTGTATACAAAAATGTGGAAAGCAACAAGAAATTACCACATTAAAAAATGATTAAAGTGACATCCCAAGAGCCAACAAAGATTTAAGTCCAAGTATAAATTCGAACCACAATTCCCGCGAGGAAAGTTTGAAGCTTTTTCCACTCTCCATATGTAGGCGCTATTATGCAATGATGCTGTTTCTGTCCCGGTCCGCGCTCCCCGCGTACATTATTAAATAATTTAGCGTCAGCTCCTCCGCCGAATGGCCCGTGTGCTACGGTTGTTTACGGAGCCAGTGTGACGCCGGCGCTACCTCGGGGGGCCGGCGGGAGGATCGGTAAACAGTAAATAGGGTCATGTTGCCAGTACACCCCTTTGTGTGAGTTAACGGTGAAAATTCTTTACACAAAAGTGTCTCCATCTTCACCATTCGCATTTGGTTCAAGGAAAATTCGC
This sequence comes from Lepidostoma basale, assembly GCA_022606425.2. Lineage (NCBI taxonomy): Eukaryota > Metazoa > Arthropoda > Insecta > Trichoptera > Lepidostomatidae > Lepidostoma > Lepidostoma basale. The sequence continues at coordinate 63,113 of JAHDVF020000551.1, read as the reverse complement.
AACTGTACAATATTATGTAGGAAATAAAAATACAATAGAAGCGTTGATATAAATTTTCAATTACGGTAAAAGTAAACGATTTGAAAATAAGATTCATAGTACAGTATTTACAATCTGAACAATAACTCATAATGTTTTGTGTGATTTTGGGTAAATCAAGAATTTGTATCTGGCCGTTTACTCCATCCATGAGACGGTTATTCGGCTATTTGAATATTGCGAGATCCTTAACCGGAATCACTCTTTCTAAGCCACTTATACGGATTGACTCGATAAATTTTCCTTCCTGGCATACGTTTGCCCTATATTTCTTGAGGTACAAGACGATTTATATAAGTTGGATTGGTCTATTCAAGCATTTTAAATGTGAATATAGAATGCACTCAAGGTAAAATAAAAATATGTAACGGCAAGAGTGTCTGAACCGTATAAGGACTTGAATATCTATTAAAGTGGAGTAATTAATTGCATGTTAAATGCAGCTACCAGTTTTAAAGACACGGTACAGAAAAAGATCGCAACGATTTGCAACGATAGAAGGCCGTTAAATACAGACAATAGGACCAGCGTCTGATAATATTCGCTTCTCTTCAATCTTGACGAGGAGAAATCGCATAATAAACCGACGCCGTTCTGAATAATCGCCAACAAAGGCTTCGCTGGAGATAAGGAAAATTTTCTAGACTCGTGTAAGGCGGCAAACGAATCGATTAAATTATTGGCCCAACAGATGTTTTACTTCTATAATTTTCTTGGTAATAAAAACCCCCCTTTTTATGGCTTACTTTAATTTCGAAACAAGGCATTCAATAACTTTACTGTGTTCTCACTTAATGCGCATTTAGGAATATAGGCCGTGCGAGGGGAAACGGTTGTGGGAAAAATATTAACAAAAGTTCGCAAAGGAAAAGAGCGCAGGCACAATATGTTATCTCGTATTTCGTTCAAAATATTTATAAAGCAGGGCTGTTAATATTAAATGAGGCCTCCGCCCTTCGCGTTCGTCATTACGAGAGGGCGCCAGAATACCCGGGATCGTCTTCTCACGAATCTCTACAGGTGTGGTGTAATATGATAACAGTTAAAAGTTCTAAAACACAAGCTAAGACCGTTTTATTTATTTGGTTTGGTTCATTAGGGTGGTAAACGAGGAATTACAAATAACATTAAAAAAAAAGAACAGACAGGTGGTAATTTAATTTACGATTGTGTGGTTTTGTACGCAAACATGATAGAACGTACTTTCTTAACTGAAAATCAATGAGTTATTTTTTTGTTTCACCTTGCGCGAAACAGAATAATATACGCAAAAATAAGTTGAAAGGTAAAAGGGGTTGGTTTCTTATCTCCGGTCTCTCGACAGCCCGCGACAATATCCTGCCGGATACCACTCCCCTTCGATGGGAATGAGGTTTTAGTGATTTAAATTATAAATACTATGATAGCGTCATTCTTCTCCCGGTCCGGCGAGGGATGATATCGGACGTCCCGCGCCGTTTCTCCGGAATGAAGGGGAACGAGTGGAATATTCCACGCTTAAGTGTACCACACTTAGTACGGGGATATCATCCGACTGGCGGTTCGGGAGCGGGACTCGGCCTATTGGGGAATTTCAATCTAAACACGCCCAGAGGCGGAGAGTATTCAAGGACACGCGGGAATATTGAAAACACTCCTTTTTGCGTGGAAAGAAATAAGTGAGATTACCAAGAAAAGTAAACTAAAAACATACATCCTTGAAACAAAATTGAGAGGAGAACTAAAGTAGAGAATCGATTTATATTAATCTAATTCCTTACACGCTCCAATGTTTAAATCTGATTGGTGCGGAGGGAAACAAGCGTCTGTACGGGAGGCCAAGAAGTTGAGAATTTAGAACACCGGAAAACGATTGCATGTCCTCGCAGCATTTAAAGTCTAAACTAATTCAAACACGCTATTGTAATAAAACGGGGGGAAAAGTCTCGGCGACAGGAGTACAATAAAGGCAAAAAACGCTTATCTAATCTATCAACCGAAATGCTTTTGTCGTAATTTTAAAATCTGATGTAAAATAACGTACTTGCAATTATGAGAATAGGGTATAAAACACAAAAGGAGATAGCGAAGTGTGAGGTAAATGACGCGTAATTACCGAGAGCCACCACTGTTTGTAACCAGGCTGAACTGATTCGGGTGTTTTTACCTAAGACCGGTTTTGTAAACGTGAAGATTCCAATTTTATATAAATATATCAGACATTCTGTATAAATGCAAAAAAAAAACAGGACGGCAAAATTGCATATCCAAATAAATTTTCATACACGTTTCGTATCACGAAGGTATTTTAAAATATACTTTAGGTTTAATAACTACTAAGAATTAAATATACCCCGCGGTTCGCAGGGGAATAATCTGCCATCCAAGATCAACAAAATATACGCGAGGAAACCATTCCACTCGGGTAACAAGTCAATGAACCAGGAAATAATGAGATTCTCACACAAGTAATAATGTATACTCATTTATACATCAAATGAGCAGGCTAGGCTGAAAGCCAGGAATACCTAATGCGAATACGGCTCTGTTTATTTTCCTTCATTGTTAGAAATCGAATATTCCTTTTAAGTCGCAAACAATGCCTATCATCCAGGATATTGATTTTAGGGCTGTCACGGCTTAATACAATGTTTGTTATTGGGGTTTGATACGCACTAAGGGACGCTACAGATGAGAGATATTAAAACTAAAATGCGTAATACTTAAATCTACTGAATTATTCTCGCGCATAACATACAATGAAATTACTATACAAAGACAAATTCCTTGTTTAAAACAATCTTTAAAATACTCTTTAAGTTTAAAAAAAAGACACCTGATGCTATGAAAATCGGTTTATATGGTAAAGAGATGAACTCACTTAAACGCCTTCTCCTCGTCGGGTGCCATGTTTCCGTTCCCGTTGTGCATGGGAGGGCCCCCGTTGGCCTGCTGTTGCTGCTGCTGCTGCTCCCCGCCGGCCTGCTCGCCCCCCGCGCCGTCCCCGCTGGCGCCCCCGTCCTCCATCTTCAGAGATCGCATCCGGGGCTCGAGATTCTGCATGTGATTTTCTTTTCCTGAAACACAAACAAAAAATCAGTCGACTTACTTAATAACTAAATTCAAGTTTCTTATTTTTTTCAATTTCACATTACAAATATATAAAAATATAAGTCGCTAATTTGGAAGAATGCAACGACATGGTAACACAGGAAAAAATACGAATACTTTCCAATATTTAGAGTATTTTCCTTTTGAATATTGTTTTATCAATTTGAAAACTGTTGATGTCCGAAGTAATCATATTCAAACTTTGATAAGAAGTTATTACTTGGTGGTTAGACATATTTAACAATTAATTAAACAGTTTTTTATGTATTTGGTATACAACCACTTATATTTGAGAATGAGGACCTATCGGTTTCGCTCTATGCGAGCTTACTCAGGACTATAAAATAAAAATGTAAAAAATAAAAAAAATGTAAAATATTTTTTTATAATCATATTCTGTTTGATTGCTCTCCCCACCGGTTTGATAAGTGTGATTACTGAGAAGAACATGAGGCATGTTGGTTCTGCACGTTGGTAGATAAAGTAATCTGTGCTGACGCCGACTATTACACGGATTCCTGGAAGGTTATGCAGAGTGAACGAAACGCCACCCTGTTCTATCTTGTAATACCTTTGAAGAGTGAAACCTCGAACATACTCGATTCTTAATAAATATTTAATTTGGTCATGCCACGTTTTCCTCTACCTTTCTCGGCTCCGTTTTCATTCACACTTCTTGGATACAATTAATAAATTATCCTTCCCGTATCCATTTGTTTGACCATTTAATAATTAAAATGTTCGCATGTTCCTCTTATTGATTGTATTTCTACCGCATTCATTCTTATTTTACCAGAATCAAATTTCACATTCATACATCATTGTAGGTGCTAACTGTCGTGTACGAGTATATAGTGCAATATTCGCTTCGATCGATGTGTTATAAAATGTGTATAACAATAGGAATAATAAAGCACAAGAGTTATATTCTTTAACTTATAGTAACCCACCAACACTTATATCAAGCAAGCTCTTTAAATTGTGTATACGATGAATCCGCTATGAGCCAAAGTGTCGGAGAGATAAAATACATATAACTCGAAAAAGCGATGGCTGATCCGGAGAGACCAGACTAAAGAATTATTGGGGATAATAAAGAACGAAATCATGTAGCAGGAAAAGTTTCACAGCTATCCGTAGTAGAAGCATAGTCAATCGCGAATTACTTGTTGCTCTCCTTGCAAACAGTGAATTCAAATCGACAGGGATGGTACAAAAAGGCAGATCATTGCGTTGATTTGAAACACTGTGAATTGTAACATAATAATAAATTGTAATGTATAAATATATGTTAGGAAAGAGGATGCTGACGTAACGGTGATCGTGCAAATCTAAATGACTGTCTTGACGGGGCGCGCTTTGACGATTTTACGAGTGTGATTAAAGTGACAAAAATACAATTTGAAAAACTTTATTTGTGAGAATGGCGTCTTATAAATCAACCCAATCAAATACTTTTTAACCATAAAAACATTACACCTACGATTGAAAATCAAATAATAATAAAACACATTGAGTTCAATCGAGTTTTCAGATATATCTTTTTCTTCTTCTGCTTTATTTAGGACTGTGTCCAGTTATTTCTCGGGGCCTGTTCCTGGGATGCAGATGTCCAACTGTCTCGCCATCTTTTAGGTGGTCTTCCTGCAGGTCAATTTCCTGTTGGTACTTTATTTGCGGCTATATTTATCACTCTTTCAGAACATGCTGTTTCCACATGATCTCTCCAGTAGCGTCTTCTTAGTCTTCCCCATCGCACGACATCTTCTACATTGCAGATCTTTCTTATTTCAGAATTTCTTATTCTGTCTCGGAGCGTCGTTCCCGCGACGGATCGGAGAGTCTTCATTTCTGTGGTTCTTAGGAGACTTTTTATTCTGATGGTGTATAGATGTATTCAGATATATCTAAGCATACTATTATTTGGGGTAATCTATATTTTAATGCATAATTATAAGGCACAAGTCAGAGGGACAAAATACCCAATACCGAAATCTGACGCCAGACAAAGTTTGTAGATGTGATGGTCCGTGATACCAAACTGTAGTGCAAGTGGGTAGGATATGTCGCCAGGAAACAGATATATTGGGACACAGAGTCTTGACGTGGAGATCATGGAAGGGAAAAGGAGTTATCGGTCGACCCTAAAAAAGATGGGCTGACGATATAATTCCAGTTGGGGCAAAAATATGGAGAATGTTTTAACAGGCCTACATCCAGCAGTGAAGAAATGGCCAGGGAGAAGAGAAGATGCATTCTTAGAATGGTTGTTAAATAGGTAAAACAAGAACGCTAAGTATGACCAACCGTAATAGATAAAGATTTAAACGGAGAAATTACAGAGAAATATTTTAGAGGATTAATCTAATTATTCAGAAGGGCGAACAACCCCCTCGATGAATGAATGAGACGCCGCTAACCGGGGGCTAACCGAGGGGAAAGAATCTGATTGCCCGTCGCGTAGGAAATAAGAGTAGCAAGTAATTAACGATCCTGTCCTTGAAACGACAAGTTTTAGAGAAAATTAGATTTGTAGATGAATTCCAAGCAATTAAAGCAATCAAAATGTTTAAGGAATCTTTGTAAATTAATAAATTATACGAGTTGAAGTGAAACGAGGAGTAATAGATGTCTATTAAATTTTTAATGAGATTTCATTTAGTTAAAACTTTCAATCTAATCCTAATCACATTATGTATTGAAATCTTTGCGCGCTACGACTGACTTTAGGCAGATTAATAAGTTGTGCGCACAGGATCTCGAGTGTGTGTTTATTGACTACGAATTGAGTATTCGAGGAAGATACCGATATAATTAATTATTGCATTAATGATATGGTTTGTAAGAAAACATTGTTTTAAAAGTAATATCTTATTCAAAATTCGTCAACGAAGAATGTGCCGTATAGTACGCGCGATGGCAGACAGGGTAAAGTTTGGTTAGCGGCCGTTAAACATATTTTGAGGTATTTCATAAGTACTCATATATATTTTATGAAAGTACCATGTTCGCTTTGCTAGGATAATATAAAATGTTATTTACATTGCTAAGACATCACACCTTTGAAAATTCCCTAGCAAGACGATAATTACCGATACGATTCTGATAATTACCTTCGTCAAAGACAGCATAGATTGTTTTATTTGCCGCGCTGCAGAACCAACCTGCCAATGGTTATGCCTGTGGGTAGGGCAATCTTATTGCTTGATCGGGTTGCCTCAGGGATGCAATACCAATGTTACCATTTTTTTTACTTCCTAAATCTTAATGTTTTTTTAATGCTTCTCTTTTAAATTCTTTATAAATTATTTGAATGTAATTGCAAACGATCTGGAATTATATGTCTGTAATGTTTGTAATTTTTATTTAAATAAATGAAATGAAATGAAATAAATAAATGATACTCGTCACTCCCATTAAAAATAAAAAAATTCTAGAAAAGTGATGTTTTCCTCAATATCACATTATGTATTGAAATCTTTGCGCGCTACGACTGACTTTAGGCAGATTAATAAGTTGTGCGCACAGGATCTCGAGTGTGTGTTTATTGACTACGAATTGAGTATTCGAGGAAGATACCGATATAATTAATTATTGCATTAATGATATGGTTTGTAAGAAAACATTGTTTTAAAAGTAATATCTTATTCAAAATTCGTCAACGAAGAATGTGCCGTATAGTACGCGCGATGGCAGACAGGGTAAAGTTTGGTTAGCGGCCGTTAAACATATTTTGAGGTATTTCATAAGTACTCATATATATTTTATGAAAGTACCATGTTCGCTTTGCTAGGATAATATAAAATGTTATTTACATTGCTAAGACATCACACCTTTGAAAATTCCCTAGCAAGACGATAATTACCGATACGATTCTGATAATTACCTTCGTCAAAGACAGCATAGATTGTTTTATTTGCCGCGCTGCAGAACCAACCTGCCAATGGTTATGCCTGTGGGTAGGGCAATCTTATTGCTTGATCGGGTTGCCTCAGGGATGCAATACCAATGTTACCATTTTTTTTACTTCCTAAATCTTAATGTTTTTTTAATGCTTCTCTTTTAAATTCTTTATAAATTATTTGAATGTAATTGCAAACGATCTGGAATTATATGTCTGTAATGTTTGTAATTTTTATTTAAATAAATGAAATGAAATGAAATAAATAAATGATACTCGTCACTCCCATTAAAAATAAAAAAAATTCTAGAAAAGTGATGTTTTCCTCAATATTATACCGAATTAAAAAACAGAAAAATGGGTTCACTGAATAAGTCACACCGAAAACATTTTTGATCTCATTTGAATTATAAAGTGGATCTTCTTCTAATCAGTCGTCCGTGGTCGACTGCTGAACAGAGGCCTCTCCCAAAGCATGCCGCTGCCCCCTATCCATTGCCACTCAAATTTAGTAATCCTTATAACATCGACGGTCCAGCGGGTAGGGGGGCGTCCAACTCTACGGAATCCTGTGCGCGATCTTCACTCCAGAATCAGAATTTCCCAATGGCTGTCGGTTCTCCAACAAATATGGCCAGCCCACCGGCAATTCATCTCACTAATCTTCAGAGCCACCTCAGTCACTTTGGTTCGTTTCATTCATTTTTTATTTTGTCCCTAAAGGTTATTCCAAGAATAGCTCTTTCCATGACGCGCTGGGCGACCTGGAACTCGTACACTAGACCCCTTGTCGGTGTCAACGTTTCAGATATGTTACGAGTGGCAAAATACACTGGTTGAAGAATTTGGTCAAATCTAACTGAATTCTTTGGTTGGCGTCTTTCCCGAAGTTGTTTCTGCCGGATTGTACAAGATGGATTGATTTCGACTATGTGGTATGTTCTCCAGGGTTGCTCCACCTGCTGTGAGGTGGATTCCCAGCTGTTCTTCTATCTTTTAGGTCTTTCACGATGAAATTTAGGGGAGTCTGATGGTGTCCATTCTTTGTACAAGATCGTACAAGTCCCCTATTCACTGTGTATCTTATAATATCCTCAACCTCATGTATCATTCTTATCCTGGTGTTCCACAATTGATCTACCATCCTCAGTGTCTTCATTTCGGAAGTCCTCAGAACTTGTTTAGTCCTAATTGGGTATGCCTTTGCTTACACACCATATATTATTTTGAATGGATAATAACAAATAAACATTGACGTGTTCTTTATTCACGTAACGAGAATAAAATGAGGTCCTTACCTGTGGGTGATCCCCCGAGGACGTACTCCACCATCTTGAACGCGTCCCTCGGGGACAGAATGTTGGCCGTGTCTGCGCCGGGGAAACCCGCGCCGCGTTTCCCACCCATCGGAATGGATTGTGATACTGGATGTTCAACTGAAACAATACAAGGTACGTTATTCTCAGTTAATAATATTGACAATTGCCCCAGTTGGAAGACATTAAAATAACCATTTCACTCTGTTAAAATCAAATATTTGATATCTATAAAAAAAATCTGTGGACGGTGCACTGTAACATAATTTTAGAAAATTTCCAATATTTTAATGAAACTGAAAATACAAAAATAAATGTTGACCAGTCTGTGGATGTAAGCCAGCCTGGCGATACCGGTTGTTATAGAAATAAATACAAAAATGGAAGTAGTTATTAAAGAACATCGTTTTATTTAATTATCTTAAAACATTGTGTATTTGCCACCAAAAGAACTTGACTTTTACAAAAATAATCTTTAGGAATAATTAAATGGCAACAAAATATAATATAATATTGGGACACAATACCAGGAGAATAGAATAACACTAGGGGGTAAAGAAATTGCGCTGTCTCTTCCATTCAATCGACATACTCATGGCCTCTTTCCAGGTGAATTAATACGAAATGTCCATGAGCAGCCGTATCAACTTGTCAATGGATAAAGACTGGATATATGGCAAAGAGATTATCGGATAATATCTTTAAACTTTTACCATTTCTACTGTGTTCTACAATATTTCATAGAAAATATATCGCCACGGAGATTCACTTTTGTTACGTAAATCTTAAAATGTATCAAATATTTAAGACGTTCTAAGAAATAAAGAAAATATTAATGTTTATTTTCTTTCTCTCAATAATAATTTAAATATTTATTTGCTAAGGATAAGTAATATTAAGGGAACATAAACTACTATTATGAATCAAGAAATACAGCTAACCAAAAAATGTTAATAAAAAACATTTAAAACTCATTTATTTCTCGCGAGATATTTAGAAGGCAATGTATATTTATTTTTATATCTTTCTACAGGAGATGAAGGTGTATACTACCTTGGAAATATGTCGAAATAAAATAACCAAAGTTGGGGAAAACGTTCTCAACATTAATAAAAAAAAATTCATAATAATGGAATTTCTGTGCCAATATTTTTTTATGAAACGTAAAACAAATATCTGAAGGAGAGTGATACAAGAAAAATGGTACTGGTGTTTGTATATTAATGTCGGCGGATTTTTGGAAACTTGACAAAAACAAAATAACATTGAGGAGAAAGAAAGTTTAACTAGATTTTATTGTTTCTTGAACAATTATGTAAAACTCTATATTAATTAATACGAATGAAATTGTCTGTTTTTGATATTTGATAATGTCTTAGACATGCGAAACATTCATATAAATTATAAGAAAACAGACATTTTTATTCGTATGAATTATTTAACTAGAATATTCTTCGAAGCAATTTTTTTTATTCATTCTGGCTACATAGTCCTTCAAGTATCTTCTGGATCAACTCAACCGAACGATATTCTATATTTCGTATGTTTTCGTTTCTTTATAGTTTGGGTATTTTATTGTTGGTTTATCCTGTTCAATTAATAACAAGTATATTGTGTGTGTACGAGCGAAATCTACTTTTTCAGCTATCAACATCTGAATAATATTTAAGGAACAAATAACAAATAATTTTTTTAACAAGTTTCGACAGGGCATTTTACTGTAGATAACATTTCATACGTGAATTATTAACATACACTGTTTCAAAATTAAAACCATAGCGTGAGAACACGCAAACATGTTTAGTAATTGGTTTCTAACTAAATTAAATAGGAACAGTGAGAATGGTAACAATCACACGTAAAATAAAAATTCAATTGATCGAAAATAACGATTTATTGAGACAACTTGAAACAACTGTAAGACACCAATATGGCTGCGTGTTGGAGTACGACAAAACAGAAATAATTATATTGTTGTATATTGAGGAAAGCTTCCGTGTTATAGAAAAGTTATCATATTATAGAAAAAACATTTAACAATGCGCAAGCCAAAAAACCGGCAAAACCATCAACCACAATGGCAAGAGGTCCTTATAGAGCCTTCCCTACAAAACTAGCATGCCATTGACACGACGAACAAGAATCTCCGAGCAAAGCGAAAAAAGTAACTCCCATTATACATAATAAAACTTAAAGAAAATGACATCCGTAACACGATTGCCAATTATAATTCACTAGGGTCCACGAGTGGTCTTTTAGACCCCACGAATCTCGAGCAATGTTACCATTGATATTACCATAGCGAGTAGAGAGTGGACGAATGGCGAATTTCCAGCGTCAAAAAACCGGATTCACCCGGCTAAGGGTAGGCAATCCCAATAGATAATAAGAGGAGGTAAGGAGAAATCACAATGGATATCATTCACCAAGTCATCGCTACGAAAATGAATTAAGCCACGAAGAAGATAGAATACAAACTTGTTCAAATATTAAAAATAAGCTTATATACAAGGTCGCTTTGTAGAATTATTCAAATTTAATAGTTACTAACTGAATAACCATCACACTGTATCCCCGGAGGGGTAGGAAGAGAGGATGGATCGCCACACTGCTCTAACCTAACAAGATTCGTCTATATGCATACGAGTATATCGTAACTTGCACGCTATTCGATTTTTCAGAATTCGAATGTGGACGCCTTTAAGTGATTAATTTAGTAATGCCATGGTTTCCTACTGCTTGTATATAAGTTTTCAACCATTCAATTATTATCTTAATATAAAAATGATGAAATAATAAGGATAAAAGTATTTATAAATAAATAATAAAATGGCTAACATTTCATATTAACGTAAAAGTACTTACTATGTTCAATCAGAACTGTCGATGTATCTGAAGATATAATTTATTCAGCCCAAACGATAACGGGCGGTTGCAAAATCTACACACGGAATGCAATGGGTTATAATGAACGCAATAATGCATAATTTTAGTTAAATGGCACATGTTCGTATGTTACGTCGCAGATTCGCCATTTGGCAATGTTTTATTACTCTCCAGCGTGGAAACCGTTGAGATTTTATTTTAAAACGCATTAAGAAATATATACAAACTTAAAGATTGCATTGAAACGAAGGTCGAGTGCGCCGATTCGATTCCGATTCGCTAAATTTGACGTTATTTCTGTATGAATTTTCTCAAAAGCGGAAGTGTGAAATTACATTTCCCACGTCGACGTGCGCACAAGAAGAATAAATTTTGCTTGAAAATGGAAATAAATTAATGTTACGTTTAACACAAGTTGAAAACCAATAAAATATAATAAAACTTATAGAAAACAGACGATTTCACAATTATTAAAAAAGATAACAACAACAAACCATTACGCCGTTTCCCCGCAGGGGTAGGCAGAGTGAATGGACAGCCACACTACTCTATCCTGGCACACCTCTCTAGCTTCCTCCACATTCATATAGCGAGTCATACACGCACCTCGATTCTTACGACTTCTAATGACCAATCTTTAAAATTTGTGTAATTTGGTCATGCCATGTTTTCCTCTGTCTGCCTCGACTCCGTACTCCATTTGCTACATTAACGTATACTTTCTTAACCATTCTTTCTCCATCCATGCGCTCCATATGTTCGAACCAACGGAGCGATCCTTTCATAATTTTGTTCATAATACCTTCTTCCGCTCTACATTCCTCTTTCTTATATCAGCATTTGAGATTCTGTCGTATATCGTTCTACCACGATTAAAAAATAAATTTGTTTAATATATATAACATATGTAAAAAAAAAGTAATTAAGAAGAACAATATATAATATATTGAAATATAGCGTATTCTTACACATTTCCCAGTAAAGCCGAGCATCCCTTATTCCTACAATGAAACAAGATTACTCTGAAAGCAAATTCAGACTTAAATTACTCGTAATAAAATCGATAAATTCACAAAGCTACCGTGTCACTATTGGCAAGCTAAATTATACCTTATTCGTTGCTGTAAAAAAATTACATGATATGGGAGAAGTCTTTGATTTATTTTTAACCAGGCGGGCCTAGTGAGTAATACAATCGCTTGAATTCATAAAACGATTGTGTGTGCTCGCCCACAGCGAGGAGATATTGTTCGGAAATACGTGTCGGGCGGCTAAATACTACTTCAGGTGTGCCGGATACTTTTTATTATTATTTGTGTATACGAGCTATACAAAATCAGACAACTCTATCCTTACACATCCCTAGATTCCACCATAAACATACAAGCACGTCGATTCTTCCGACTTTTAAAATCACCTTTCCAGCAATCGCGGATTGGGCACGTATGTGAAATCAGTAGTTGGCTAAAACTAACTAACCATCACGCCATCTCACCGGAGGGGTAGGCAGAGAGGATGGACCGCCATACCTCTCTTGTTACCTCCACATTCATACATCGTAGCATGCACGTTCGTCGATTTTCCCGACTTCGAATGTGACCGCCTTTCAGCATTTGATTAATTTGATCATGCCATGTTTTCCTTGGTCTTCCACGACTTCTCTTTCCACTCACCTGTTTGTTTACAACATTTAAACCATACTTCTCTCATCCATTCGTTCCATATATCCAAACCATCTGAGATATCCTTTTTTAATGTTATTTGTGATGCAATCATCTGCCTTACATATCTTTCTTATTTCGTCGTTCACTATCATATATCGTTTTCCTGGTGATCTCATTTCTACGTCATTTTTCCTACTTTCATAATTTTTTGCCAGCTCCTAGCTTCACTTCCATACATAAGGGTTGGCACTAGAACTCCATTATGTACTGCCATCTTTGCTTTAGATGAAATATTTATATGTGTGATGACTTTGAGGGGATCTTGTTTTGATTTGGATCTTGGTTTTATAAATATTTTTTAAACTACTGATAACTTAAAATCATTGTCGGAAAGTTGATTTGCTGGACTGTATCCCACCATAGCGAGCTAAAGCTACTGCCTCATCCGAGGGTTCATTTAAATATTGAGATGATAAAAATACGTATATCCATGTAATTAAAATTTACATTTAAATTGTGAACGAAGCGTTACGTATAATATCCTCATACTAGCTGTGTTCATTCAAATTAATATTTGTTACGGCCTACTAATTATAATTAAAAAATCTTAATATAACAATGTTCTTTCGTGCAAAAAACTCGTAATATTTTGTTTTACTGAAAAAAGTAAATGTTGAATAACATAATAAAGAGTTATACAAAATTTAACTCACTTTTATAAGTAAAGCAAAAAAAGGTTCTGCTTCTCCAAGGAATCGGAATAGATGATGGTTATTAGTATTATTATTGTTTATGATGATTTACATTTTAAGTGCGCCGTTTTGTAAAATCAATTGCTCCGAGGGTGCACTGTATTATTTATTTATTTTTATTTTAAACAAATGAGACATTACAAAAGAACAATATTTAGGCGACCCCTTTGGACATAATATAGTTTAACAATCATCATCAGCCATGAGTCGTCTAGTATTGGACAATGGCCTCACTTTCCGACTTCCACAACTCTCTCCCTCGCCACTCTGTGCCAATGACCTTCTGCCACTCGTTTTATGTCATTAGACCATCTTGATTGCGGTCTGCTCGGGTTTCTGTGACCCAACGAAAGTTTGACAATAAGATGAAATTATAATCATATCATATACGAGTATATATACTCGTATATATAGGGTATATCCTATCAAAATGAAATATGTAACTAACTAACTAACCATCACGCCATTTCCCCGGAGGGGTAGGCAGAGAGGATGGATCGCCACAATACTCTATCCTGGCATACCTCTCGGGATCCTCTACATTCACACATCGTACCATGCACGCACGTCGATTATTCCGACTTCGAATGTGGCCGCCTTTTAGTAATTGATTAATTTGGTCATGCCATGTTTTCCTCGGTTGTCCTCGGCTTTCTTTCCACTCACGCTGATTGTGTACAACTTTTAACCATTCTACTCTCATCCATTCGTTCCATATGTCCAAACCAACCATCTCAGGGATCCTTTTTTTAATTTCATCCATGATGCATTCTTCTGCCTTACATTTCTTTCTTATTTCATCGTTCGGTATTCTATCATACAACGTTTACCCGCACATTATTCTTACGAACGATGTTTACATCAGGTATAATGGGTCCATGTCGTTTGATCCCGCAAAGAGCAGGGTGATGATGGCGAGTCTGGTGATTATGGCGGGGTATATCGGGATGCGTACAAGCAGGGTCCCATCCCGCGGCGGCCCGGGCCCGAGTCCTGGCCGCCCTCTGCGCACTAGCCCGGGCCGTCGCCCCCCGCGCCCTCCCGCACGCAATCGATAGGCGCCCGCCGCTACGGGGCGGCACGCCGGCGGTGGTTACATCACGGGGCCCAATACATTATTTATGAACCAGGAGGATAATATCAATATACAATACAATTAAAACGTTCTTTTGCAACGATAATCTAAACCTGAAACTTCGACAAACAATTCGGTACTTATTTGGCAAAAGGTCCCAGATGCGTTTTTTTTGTGAAATTGAGTTAAATATATATAATTTAATACTGTATATGTAATTTAATGTAATTTATGGCTCAATCCATGAAGACAATGTTAACACAAATAAACAAGAAATTATTTATTTTTATTGTTGATTACAATATGATTTTGTTTAATCATGAGAAAATTGTAAACTACAAAAATCCAAGTAAAAATATAAAATCAAAAACATTTTTAATTAATTTATTATTTCTTGAACAATGACTCTATATTAAATAATTAATATGAGTGAAAACATCTGTTTTATAGAAGTTTTATTATATTTTATAGGAAAGACATGTTTCACCTTACTAAGACATTAATAAGGTTTTCATTAGTAGACAGGTGTAAAAATACATTTTTCATTTGTTCCAATGACAATTTGAATAAATTCTTCAATAATATTTTGAAGTTCTTGCTGGTGTTGGATTGTTTTAAGTGCCTAATTACAGTAAATTAAAAAAAAAACAGTGGATAACGTGGAATAAAAATGAAATAAACACAAATGTCCGGATCGTCCAGCAGACGACAAGTGCACCATCTAAAATTATGTATTTACGAGTATGTGTTAAATTATTTTTCTTTGTTATTTTATTTCAGATAATTTGTTTTAGATTTCTTATGTAGACGTTGAACGATCCAAGTGTGCGCGGGAGAGGCCTTTTGGTGGCAATGAGGTTCGCAACCCATCACACCGCGTCTCTCGCGATGGCGAAAAGAGAAGGATGGAGTGCCGCATCGATTCAAGTGTGGCAGTCCATTCTTTCTGCCTACCCTTTCGGGGAGACGGCGTGATGGTTAGTTAGTTAGTTAGAGTTAAATATACCATCAGTATTATTTTTGCACACTTAATGTTTTGAGAAAACGTTAGAGCTGTACTTTTTTTATTACATTTTTTTATGTACAATTGCTGCATTCAACCCCTTTTTTTTTTAAATATATATACATATATTTTTTTAATTTAGTTACTAATATATCTCGTAGATAACGTTATGCTACGTAAATTGACATTTGAAATAAACAATTTGGAACAAAAATACCATTTTTTTAAATAATCAAAATAATGTAAAAATCTTATTTTTGCTCTCCTGTAAAATTCATAAATAATAGTTGGGACCTTTTGCCAAATAGGTGCCGAATTGTTATTTGCTGTATATGGTCTGTTCTAATATATGGCTGCGACACTTGGACTCTGATAGTGAATATAAAGAACCGATTGGAGGCGTTTGAGATGTGGATATGTCGCAGAATGCTACGCATACCGTGGACCGATAAGGTCAGTAATGCAGACGTACTACAGAGGCAGAGCCGATAGGGAGCTGTTGTCGGATGTGAAGGTTAGAAAAGACTCATATTTGGGTCATGTGCTAAGGGAGAAAAATACCACCGTCTTCAACTGATAATCATAGGTAAGATAGAGGAACCGCTGGGAGTAGGAAGATGGCAGTTGTCCTGGCTGCGGAATACAAGGAATTTGACTGCAAGGAACTTATTCCAAATGACGCAGGATAGAGATGCCTTCGTTACAGTAGTTGCCAACGTTGGGGGAACCTGAGACGGCATCAGAAAAAGAAAAATACACATCGTTCATCAACACCTAAACGTTATTTTCAAATTTGCAGAACAAGATTAACAAACCCATCGCCGTCATGCAACTTCGTGGAGTCAGATAACATTCACAAGACAGGCGGTGTAGCCAATTTACATTTATCTCGATGCCTGCACATGAAATAATGCTTCAAATTTGACAAGTTACCAACATCGTTGTAGAATATTAATGAACATGTGACAATACAATATTATACGATAGGACGATACTGAATTCTGTGATATAATCTAGGATTTTTGTAATAGTGTAACTAAATTGAGGATTTCGATGAACATTGGCTGTAAATAAAACATTTGTTGTATTTTTGTAATGTACTACGGACTACTCAAGTAATAAAATGTGTCAAATTCACAATCAAGATATCACTGAATCCAGAACTTAAATAATTTATAGTTTGAACAATTAATCACATATGGGATATTATTTATATTTTCATTAGTGTTATCATCGAGATAAGTATTATGTCTTAAAAATATTATTTATAATACTCGTACATTATGAAGTGATTTATTCGAAATAGTTAACCCATTCATGTTTGTAGAAACAGCGCGCCGGTACGCCACGTATTTTCTCTGAAACTATCGAAAAATATCGATCCTTTTTGGTTTGTTAATATTTTAAAATATTCATAGATGTCGTTTTGAGAAAATCGGAATTAATTTTGAAATACATCTTTCGAATATTGCGAAGCGCGCACAGCTGCGCTTATGGCGATCGTCTACGCAGAGCGCGCATGTGTGCTTACGGCAATCGTCGGGTTAAAAAAATGGATCGTTTTGTCGGTGTTTATCATCAATTAAATGTTGTTTTTTATAATCTTTAAATATTTTCTTTTTTATATATCGTAGTTCAAACAATTTGAAATGCATGCGTATCATTGAAATATATCTGGGGTGTTGTTTTACTTTCGTTCTAAAAAAGATTTTTCTTTTACCGTCCAATTATTTATTTAGATGAGCGTGGAAAATTGGTATTAGATCGGAATTGAAGGTGAAATCGCAAAAAGCGCACCCGCCGCACCGTCTAATCCGATTAGTGAACCCCTCACGTAACATGGGTCAGCGTAGTTTCATAACGACGCCACCGCTCTCCGTCTGATTACAGATCTTAAATCTAATTCACATGCATTACGATACGTTATAGAATCTTACACTGAAAATTACGTCGTGAAACATTACGCTGCGTAAATACGAGTATAAAGGTGAGCTAGTCGGAACGTATTTAGAAATCAACAATAATGAGGCTAAACACAGATCAAAGCTACTTCTAACTCGTGATTCTTCTTTCCCTTTGCCATTCCCCATCATCTGGGGTCGGCCCTCCTCGTACGAAAACGCCAAACTTTTCTATTTTGACTCATCTTCACTGTCAGGTTCTCGCGATGGAGCTCTTTTCCATGTTGGCCCACTATGTTGCCATTGGGCGTCCTCTTCTTTTTGGTTTTGTGGGAATGCTTCGAACTCGTGATAAAGTTTTTTATTCGCCGCTTTGTTTTCTACAAGAATCAGAAGTTTTATATTAATTTAAACGTAACGAATGATCGCGATCGAATAGAGAAACTGGTGGCAGCAATCCATCGCGTTGAGGCATGTCAATGATTGGTTAGATTAGAAGATGGATATATTGTCGTCAGTGCTTGGAAGTATGTCAGAAGATTGTGAATTCACTCTGCCTACGCTTCCGAATAAACGGCGTGAACGTTAGTTAGTTATACGAATATGTCAGATAACACAAAGGGTATTTTTTTATTATTATTATCGGATCACATGATACGTCTGTGGGTAGTGTAAGAGCGGCTTTATCACGATTCCATCCGACACGAGTCTCGGTAGGTCTGCACTCCACACCGGACCGATACATAGGTAATAAGATCGCGGGTCTTAGAGACCGATTGAACTGTCAATGGGAAAGCGCGTGGGAAAGTGGCGTGGGAGGGAAGAGATTACAAGTGAAAAGTAAAGAACGAGAAGAGGGTATCCGATAATGAAACACGGGTAAGATCTATGATTCCGCGTAAAGCTCACGGAGCGGAACTGGATTTCAAGGGGATCCGTAAAACGATTATGGAGTAACCAATTTGCCGCAACCGCAGAAGTGCGGGTTCATTACGGTGAAACAAAAAAAACAGACGACGATTGACCGCCTTCGCCCGCCGTGGTTTTGAATATACTCGTACTTCCACACCTGAATCTTTGCTGCTGAATTAATGTTCAATAACACAGGATTAGGATGGATATAGTTGGAATTATTTTGCAATATATTGTGTTTTGAAAAGCTATATAAGAAATCCATTAGAATATATTTCAAGATAAATTTGTTAACTGTGATATAAAAAAAGAATCCTAATATTCATACCACCCTGGCATACTACGAAGATTTAATCACATTTTAAGACAAAAATGATGAATTAAATAAAATATTCTTTTTTTCATAAAAACAAAAAAATTGTGTAAGAGGAAAACCTAGAATCTATTTCGTATTCAAGGTGATTTAAGGATAAAAGTATTATAAGTACATATTTTTTAATATACTTTATATATAACATTCACTTTTAAATTTTTTAAAAATTAAATATCAAACATATTTCGGACAACCCAGCCCTTCCTCAGTGATATTATATAGATATTTAAAATATTATAAAATTGTATACAAATATGGTCAGATTAGACAAATGTTACAAAGATTTAATTTGGAACGATTATGCTTTTGTTATAACAAATATTATGAATAATTTAAAGTTGTTTTTGGGGTTCAGGTATTAACTTACAACAAAGGAAATACTCGTACATCAAAGATTGGACTTGACGTTAAATATATTTATAATATTTTCGTTATTTTTAATTTGCTTTTTTAATTTCTAAAATTTCGTTCATCATTGAGGAAGGGCTGGGTAGTCCGAACTATGTTTGATATTTAATTTAATTTTGTTTAAAATGTGAGTGTTGTATCCAAAGTATATAAAAAATATATATAAAACATCTACAAAACAAAGTATAGGAAACATAGAAGAAATAAAAAATACAAAATTTTCAAACAGTGTCAAACATTTTACGCAAGTTTCGATTAATCATAAAGTTATATTGTTCGGTAGGCTTAGTTTTGAGTAGAAATCTCAAATTATGCAAAACAGCCACAAACACGAATCAAACTCAATCATGAACTACGGAGGAATCAACACGTGCCGGACAACGTGAGAAGTTTAATGAAAAGCTGATCTTGTGGCCGGTAAATATGTACCTATCGGGCCGGCGAATGCGGCGCCAGTCCACAGATGCGCAGTCTAATAAAACAAAACGGTGGGCGGATTAATTCACCGCGCGGGGTTTGGCTAGAGCGGCATTACGGCGGAGTTTCCAAGCCGTTTACGGCCAACGCACATCTTGTTTAATGTCAACATCAGGAGCGGGATGAGGTGAACGGATGTGCTTCCGGAGTTTTACTACCATCCTTTTTCTAGGCTTCACCGGCCGCGGAGGGAGCAAGCAGCTTTGCCCGAGTGGAGAGTTCCGACACTCGCTCGCGTCTGATCCTTTCCGTGTGCTATGCGCTTTAATTACGGGCGCACTCGCAATCTACTACTGTTTTATATACTGGCGCAATAAAATTACAAGAATTCTTACAAGAAAATAAATAAAATGTTGAGAAGCGTCATTAAGAATGGGCTTAATAATTGAGACGGTACTAAACAATACACTTTATTATCATTTAATTAGTTGGATCACCTGAAGCTGAAAGAGATAAACCAAGAAAAGGCGGAAGCGGCGTATTTACTATGGACAAGTAATAGAATATATAGTATATAATGTACGTTTTATAGATTCAATTAGACTTTGTCTATGATACCATGAACTTCGTACATCACAACATTTAATGTAATCTATTTAATACTCGTAATTTGTTTCATCCCATAATTCTTTACGAATTGCAAAATGATTTTGGTTCTGGCCATATCATCATCAATATATCAGCTATTTTGAGCTTGAATGAGAAGCTTTATTTAATGTCGGCCACTAAACCAGTCGGAAAAATCGACGTGCGTGCATGAGACAATGCATGAATGTAGAGGAATCAAAAATAGCATGTCAAGATAGAACTATGCGGTGGTCAATTTTTTTATGCCTACCCCTCCGGGAGACGGCGCGATGGTTAATAAATTGGATGAGAAGTATGTACAGAATAAAAAGCATAATTTTGAGCAAATTAAATGTTAGTTTTATTTTTAGCTTTAATTCTAGGGATCTTCTTCCAGAAAATCTTACATATTTGATGAATTTTGACCCTTTGATGTGTTAGTTTCCCGTTGCGAGTATTTTTTTATTTTAAAGTATATAAAATACTACACATGAAATATTTTTTGAGCTTGTAAAATAAGCGCCGTTTATTGAACAAAGTAAACATAGAAGAAAAAGCTTCAAAGTAAACATAGAAGAAAAAGCTATAAAACACTTTTAACCTCTGACACACAAGTCAGACGTAACGGAGGTTAGTTGAGATGGGAAAATGAATTATTAATGAAGAAAGGGAACGCATATTCGCGTATAATTGTTTATTTATTTAATTTCAATAAATCACAGTTGAGGTCGGGTTCTTTTAAAAGCTCTATTAATATTCAAGTGGGTTTTAAAAAGTAAAGCGCTACTCTGAAAATACAAGTATGACAGCTTCGAGTAAATGTTTATTAGGATCAATTTATGAAATTCCATTTAGAAATGAAAAATACAATGCAAATATATGTTTTGTTACAGACATTAACACGTTGACTGCCACAGTAATTTTCATGGAAAGGATACAAGAGTTATGTAAACATTGAATTCTAATTTGATTTGCCAATCGAAAGTTAACAATGTCTCGTGAACACAATCATCGGCGGTGGAGAAATAACAGAACGAAACACACGATTGGGTTGAATCTAATTAAACACGACGGAAACGACATTTTATCCTGTAATTAATCATTTAATGGAAATAATTAATTAAATTACCTTTAAATATCCAAATAAATAAAATAAAAACTACATATTGCTTTTTAACCTTTCCCTAACGGTGCTAAAATAAAAACGCGCGTTCCGGTGTTGGGTAGTCAGTACCCGATCAAAAATTAGCGATTTTAAATCGGAAAAATAAGAACGCCATAACTAATCCCCTTAATTAATTATAATTGAAGTAAAAAAATATAATAATTGAGATTTATTTGCTGAAAACATTAAAAAAAAACACCTGGCAACGCTCACGGAACGGGCATAGGTCCACTTTGGTTGCAAGACCGAGAGCTACTGCCGGCGGCAGTAAGAAAATTAAGCTCCACGCGCTTCCACATTTATTTAAACAGTTAATAATGTTGAAATATCAAAGTGTTTCCGCCAAAACAATTGAGTTTCCATTTACATCGTTACATAACCTTTTTACTTTCTTTCTTCATTCAATCTTCCCATGTAATGTTATTTTCATTATTTTGTTCATAACACTTTTATTCGCACTGCATACACTTTTTATATTTTCATTCGACACTATATCATACACAGACTTTCCGCATGTTCTCTCGTCTAAGAGATCTTATTTCTACTGCATTTATTCTACTTTCATCGTTCTTTTGCCAGTTCCATGCTTCGCTGCCATAGATAAAAGTCGGCACAAGAACACCCTTATGCACTTATTAATTTTTTTTTAAAAACTACCCTCTTATTTTTTCGTTTCTGATATTATTTTTTTAAATAAAAATATAAGCTATCTTCAGGTTATTTGATGAGAACGTTACTTTAAACATTACTAGATTCAATTATTTCATTTCCAACATCACCAAAATAAAAAAATATATTTCAGCCATACCAACAATATATGTATTATTAAAATATATCCTACCCTTATCTCTGTTGGTTGAGAGTTTTAATGCTTGTTACGTAATTTACCTATTAACGTTACCTGTGCACGCTTACGTTCACCTGCTTTGGACAGTTTCACTTCTATAACAGCTATCGTACACACTCCTTTGAATTTCGTTATACGTATTTATCTGTATTTTTCTCAATAATTTGTATTTTTTGTATTTTTCTCAATTTCTTTGTTCAGTATATCGAAATAAATAAATAACATATATTTCAGGTGATGTTATATTTGGGGCATGAATGGTTTAATTCTTTGAATACAATAACATTAAAAAATGCATTTAATGCGTAAACAATCCTTAATTAAATACCATTCATTGATTTGTAGTGAGGGTACAAATTTTGCTGGTTTTTGGGATGGCACTTGGCCCTTTAATATGCTTTATTTCCATTTCTATAAAACGGGTTATTTGAACTAAAATTACTTTATATAAATAATCTATCTACTATACAAGGCATGCGTTCGCCCCATCATGACGTATGGAATAGAGGTCAGAGCCGATACCAATAGAACTATGAACCTTCTTAGAGTAGCAGAAATGCAAACCCTACGCTCCATTGCAGGCAAAACCCTCAGAGATCGGATCAGAAATGAAACGATAAGGTCTGTCTGTGGTGTTGAGGACATAGTGAGATGGGGAATAAGCAGAAGGCACTTTTGGAGAGACCACGTGGACCGCAAGGAGAATACAAGAATTGCAAAAATTGTTAAAGATGAAAACCCAAGCAGCAAAACATTACCAGGAAGGCCGCCGAAGAAATGGAGAGATGGCTGGACATCATCATCTCAGGAGAGCCTACCGTCACAAACAGGTCATACGACCTAAACTAAGAGGAAGAAGATTTATCTATTGATTTTCATGACATGTGATAGGTAGCTAGTCTAACGCCATTTTTATTGTCACGTGAATTTTACCAGAGCAAAGGAGAGCGTGAGAATTTTACTCATCATACTTCGTCGCCGGGAATCGAAACCGGGACTTTCGGTGTGGCAGTTATATATATAATAATAATAAATGGGATGATTTATAGAGCGCCATTTTTATGAATTAATCATCTCAAGGGCGCTGATATAGATGTTCTGCACTCTACCACAAAGAACATCGATGGCTTTAATACCAAATAAGTTATTATGAGTGAGTTATTATTTATATACTAAATATTTGAGAAGAAGCATTATTGTAAAAATAATGCCACACAATAGAGTATGGTATTACAATGGAACTTTTACTTTGTTGGTATTATTCCCGAATAATAATTTGACATGTAATTCTATCCGTTTACATTATCGCGAGTGATTTTGGAGTCATTCTGGCAGCTTCCTGGCCGGTAGATCGTGGCGTGATTGTTCCGCGCCTTCGCGTTACAGAATAACTAATGCCCCGCTCGCCATTAGGGTAATTAAGAAAGAAAGTGTAGGACACAATGGGCGGCCTGGCACAATCGGAGATGCCGATCCGCGGGGTGGCAATGCGGAACATTCTGCTACTCAATTGAGCGGCCGGCTTGCCAAACAAGACGAGAAAATAATCTTAGGGATATCACTGTGTCGCCTTATACTCCAAAAATATTGGGCGATTAACTAATAACCAAGAAATTACTTTTCACAAGAACACACCGATAACTCAATATGACATAAACAAAGGCTTTACGCAGAATCGTTTTAATAAAATTCATGCGAGTTAGTTGAGTCATTTACTCCTTTCTCCTTAAATACCCTTTCTACTTTTAGTCTTATAAGCTCCCATTCCCAATAATATTTTCAGCGCAAATTAATCAAATGTATGTTTATTTCCAAATTAAAATTATATTTTATCACTTATAATTATTATGTATTATAACTGTTAAAAAATATTTATTAGTTTCTTTTTTAAATTCAAATGTATTGTTGCTTTGTATTGTATCATCTTTTAAATTCGTTTTTATAAGTCTTTCATTGTTTTGTTTTTTGTGTTATATTTACACCTGAAGATGGAGGTCTCCTCCGAAACATATCGTGATATTTAAGTGGAAAATAAACGGCGTTATTTTTCAATTTTAACGTGTATTATGCTAATTATACTGTCTAAACAGACAATGGTTCTATAACAGACGATTTGTTATTCAATATATTTACTTACAAACTAAATCATTTCAGCAATAATTGATTTACCAGTATCTTCCTAAAATATTAAATAATTGATAAACACACTTGAGATCCCGATGACCACGACTTATTAATTTGACTAAAGTCAGTCGTCGCGCGTAAAGAGTTAAAAGATAATCTTGTCAAATAACATGTTATAGAAGCCACTATACATACGAATTTAAGAAATTCAATTGAAATAATGTAATTTCTTCTATATACGCCATACTTTGTGTTGTTACGATGGTTTATTTAATTTTTTTATACACTTTGTATACACAACACATTATTAAAAAAATAAAATTATATTGACATGTTTCGGACAAACAGCCCCTTCTTCAGTAAAGATACATATTTATAAAAAATATCATAAAAGTGTTGTTATTAACATGATCTGACAGATGTTATAAAGATTTATTTTGGAACGTTTATGCTTTTGTTTTGACAAATATTATGATTCAATTTAAAATTTAAAATAATAATTTAAAGTTCTTATTGGGGTTCAGGTAATTACTAACAACAAAGGAAATAAATCAAAGATTGGACTTGACGTTAAATTTATTTGATTATTTATAATATTTTCTGTAATGCCAAAACACATAATATTCTTTAAAAAAACAAACGCGACAATGTAATACGGGGTATGAATAAATAAAAATATAATTTTATGTGTACTGTGAAATGTCAGTAGTCGCCTCTTAAATGAAGTGTATAGTTTAAGAGGCGACTACTGACATTATACTTGTATTATATATTATTTTAAATTAAAAATAAAAGTGCACTTTCGAAAAAAAAAGTTCACTTTTTATTCGTGTGAAGATAGCTACAATTGAAAAGAAGAATCTAGAAATCGTCGTCGTAGTAGTGGAGTGGGTATAAGAGTAGCGCCGCGCTCCTGCCAGCTCTGGTCCCCGCATTCCCATGACCTTTGAGGCCATTGTTCCCCTCGCGACATAGGGTCGGGGATGCGGAGCGGCAGGGGCGGTGGGTGAAAACACATATGCCAAAAGAAAAAAAAAAGTTTTTTTATAAATTTAAAATATTTTAAAACAAAAACATTACATTTAGCAAACCGCGGTAAAAAATACTGCGGAGGGATTATAAGTTGTCATTGATTAGACTTAAATGTAATATAACATATCTGCACTTTTTATTTATTTCGTTAAATAGCTTTTTATATCATTACAGCGTTAGTCAAATCGATGTAAAGGGTAAAACTATTTAACTGATTTTCTTGACAAGTGATAGGTAGGTAATCTAACGCTATTTTATTGTCATGTGAATTTTATACCGGACCAAACACAGTGTGAGAATTACACTCTCATCGCCGGGAATCAAACCTGGGACCTTCAGTGCGGCAGTCATAGATAGCTCTCGCCACTCTGCTATTGAGGTCGTCTTTGAGAACAATATTTAAAAAAAAAATACTAATGATTAAAATAAGAAATATACAGTTAATTTGAAAATCTTTAAAACAAAAAAAAATAGGGGAAGAAGATATTGCGACTTATCAATTTCCCAACAATTTCTTAACCACTGGGCATTGATGCGCTTGTTTATGTAAATAACATATAAGTCATCTATAAAAAATGATACTTATGTTCGAATATAAAATTAGAAAATTTGTGTTATAAATGTGTAAAATATTTTTTAAATACTTTTTTCTATAACATTATCCTTGCTGATATTACTAATAATTATAAAATATTATATTTCTGCATTGCAAATTTACATTTTAATTAAATAAAAATAAATACCGAGCCGACTTAGTCAAGCCCCGCAGTTATGGGCTGCCTATATATAATATGTTCCGACATTTGTCTTACAGCTGAGGAAACCATGGAAAACCTCAGTCAGAACATTTGAGGTATATCTACGCGCAGAATAAAAAGCTGTTTGAAAATATTAATACATTTATTATTAAGAACAATAATTATGTACACTGAAAGTGGCTTAAAACTATGGGGAGACGAAATTTATTATATCCACAGATATTTTATTAATTTAGTGTTCCGCACATAAGGTCTTTTCCTGATTATAGGTCTGCCCTTGCTTTTCACTCCTTAGACTCTCTCGAAGATAGATGAACACTAAACGATTCACAAAATCATACATTTCAGAATTGATAACTCCGAACTTCTAAGCAAATTGACCATTAATACCCCTATGTTTCGTACAAGACACACCGCGAGCCAAGTATTCCACCTTCCTGCTTATCGCACCAATTACGCTCAGAGCGCGGCAATATACCGGATATGCGACACTTATAACAAATCTTTTAATGCAATCGATGTTTTTCACCAAAACGCTTATGATTTAAAAAAAAATAGTTGCAGCAACTTTTCGATGTGTATAGTGCTATAATGTTATATTCCTTTACTTGTATTATTATTATTATCTTTTTGTTCATTTTTATACTGTTACCTTAGTTAGTTTTATTTTGATTTTAGTTCAGTTAAATCTCGTTTCATAAGTCTATAATGTTAACTCTGTTCATTCATTTATATTTTTGGTAACATGTAATTGGCCGTATTTGAGTACTTCTTTGTGTATTTTCATATACATACTTATTCGCTGTTTGTTACCCTAAAATAAATAAAAATATAGTTTTAAACCTGTGTTACATGCTTATAACTCATGTTCAATAAAATATCAATTAAGTGTACGATCCGCCAATGCCGTTCCGCCGCCTGCTCATCGAAGGGGCTACACACTGACAGGAAGTCGCCGTGTCTGCCGCGGCAGCTATGAAGCGCGATTCTGTGTAAACTTGACCAAAACGGTTCGGACGAGGATCGAGGACGCGAATCCGTCACGCGTTTTTTCAATGATAACCTATGACTTTCCGCCGTGCCGGCTCTCCCGATGCGGGAGGACTCTATATTCCGCGATATTATTATAGCGGTGTAATAAAGCTCACTTTAATGGCTGACGTGCTCGAGTGCCAGTCGGATCTTGCGGGGACGATAAACAACGAGGGTTTTAATTGGAAATGTGAAGCTAATAAATAAATTCACCGCGAGTGGACGAGCCAGGACGTAAGGCTGTGTCTTATCTAGGTGGAAATATAATGGCCCCGAGCAGGACGCAATACCTGTCCGCGTTAACAAAGTCCAGAATCCATTAAAAGAAACGATCCTCATTTCAATAAGCCCCCTGGAACAGCCAGACACTGATTGAGAAACGAATAAACGTTTTAATCTCATCGTTACGCTTGTTACTCGAACATTAAACATTATTTAAAGAATAGTCCATTGTTTCGGCCGAAACACTATGATACCTTAACATTTTAAAACTAATATATTATTGCAACACCTGATGATGTCAACATAGGTTGAGGTAACAGCTGTCGAGTAAAATAAAATACAATTGTGGTACAAAAACAAAGTTATTTAATTTAACAGTTTTATTATTTAAAGAGTTATAAACATACAGTATAATGGAGAATGTTTCAAAAGGATATTTCTTGACACTCAAACATTTAAATAAATTTTGTAAATCGAATAAAATCTTTAAAAAAAAACACGTAAAGCTATATAAGCTTATAGGCGGATTATTAGAAAATTTGTACAAATTATTTATTTACCATTACAAATGACTGGGGTACTACGAAAATTTGCTGTTGTGTGACCAATAACGAAAGAATCTAAATCGGGTAAAACCGTCAAGAAACTTACATTTTAGTTAATACAGTTAAAAATATGTGCATTACACGATGTATGAATGTTGAGGAATCGAGACAAGTATGCCAGAAAATAATAGTGTTGCGGTCCATTATTTCTGCATACCCCTTAAAGCGAAATAAGTCAATGATATACGATTAACAAAGCATATTGAAAACGTATCATATATTCAATACATAAGATACTTCACTTTAAACACGTGGTTAAGAAGTTTCCTCCACGTGTGATGTCATTATCTTTAACACCCGGCGCCGCTGGAAACGGCATAATGTCGGGTCCAAATGATAAAAATAAGAGGAGAAATAAGGCTTTCATAAGAATGGATTGTAATTTAAAACAGATAGAAGAAACTTTATTACAAACACTATGACGGGATAGGTAGCTAGTCTATCGCCAGACAACGTGAGAATTTTGCCGTCATCACCGGGAATCAAACCCGAGACCTTCGGTGTGGCAAACATAGATGTTGCCACCTGCCACGAAGACCGACCGTCGAACTAGAAATGAATAAACTAATACAGTATTTATAAAAAATTGCGGGTTGCAAATTGTTTGATCGGGTATACGTAACGAATGAGATCGGTGAGAGTAAAAAAAAAATTAGCACACTGTTATCAAAGCATCACTTGACCCAGAGTTAGCGTATGCACCGCACCCACTTGTTCTATATCGAGGATCGTGAGCGAACAAAGACCTATTCCGAAAATAAAGTATATGAGATTTACCGTATGCCAAAGAGGCCAAATCAAATCTAAAATGAGGGGACATTTTTTTGTAACACCCACGCAAAAATATGACAAAGAGATTAACGCACAATGCTCCTCGTAAACATATTATTGTATCGATTTAACCGTGGTCAACAAAAAGCAGCATTTCTCGTTTTATTTGCTCATTACAGCAAAGAAATGTGTTTGTAAACAAGTACCAACATTAGGGAAAAAATTATCGGAAAAAACAACACTTTTGTTTATAATTCCATTTTGTTTCGTCTTATTAAGACATCGTCAACGTAATTTGTATCGACCACGATTACCTAACAAATACAAAAACTCCTTGATAAAATAAACAAGACAATAACAAAATTTTAAACTTATTAGCTACCTAACCATCACACCATTTCTCTTAAGGGGTAGGCAGAAATAATACACCTCTACACTGTTCTGTCCTGACATAATTCTCTTGATTCCTCAACATCATACAACGTGTAATGTACGCACGTGGATTTCTCCGATTACTCACATTTAATATTTGATCTGCTACGTTTTTCCCTGTCTGCCTCTATTTCTAGCTCCCTTCATCTGTTAAGAGACAAACCACACATATCTAAGAGATTCTGGCCTGAAAATGCTTCACAAAAATTCCCCGGGTCTAAAATTAGATAATTTGTAAGCATTAGAAATTAAGAAAGCCCTTAACAACAATCTACCCTTAATTAATAATCAAACTAATCTATCCCATATTCCCATTCTAGCAATGTTCTCCATTGAAAATAATTTTAAATATTACATATAAATAATAATAAAAATTTGAACTCCCCTGTCCGCCACTAAAATCTGAATTTGAAATTCCCCATAATTTTTCCCTAATGAGCATGACTCACCTTTTCAACAGTCTATTCGTCCTCGCACTCACTTTCTCCTACCCCCCTCTTTATATTTCTTTCTTCATATGTTGTTTTCTGATTTTATTTTTAGTTTACTCTCTCACCCTGACGAAGCTCTGGCTGGAGCGAAACCGGTTGGCGTTACCAAATAAAGTGGTGTATATACAAATTACTAAAAGTGTACTATTATTTTATTTAATAATGTCACACCACAAATTAAATGCTTCATATGAAAGTTTTAAGCTTGTGACAAGTTTTGAAGTAAGAAAATATGTTAAAAGGGCGCAAATCAGAATTATGAAAGTGGAAAAATTATGTGGATGTGAAGGTAAAGAAGATATTTCGTATCGCGAAACAATTTAAACAAAGAACGGCAAAAACTCGCAATTTAGGTGGTGTAAGTTGACAGAGACATCTCTCAAAGGAAGAGAACCGTGCACTAAGAAGCCTTTGATGGAAATTCTTCATTGCCAACTTAGTACGGTTAATAATAACATACGCGCACACAAAACGGACGGTCGGCCGAAACAATGTCGGCATAAGAGTAACAAAAATAATGATGTGTTTTTATCCTTTGTATGGATACATGAAATGTGACGGAAGAAGTAAAACCCTTAACACGTAGTTAAACACTTCATATGACTTAATATTAGAATAATAATATTTCCACACTAAAATAAAAATATTAATGGTCACCTATACAAATTTCCGGATAAGTGGTAGAGATATTCGCTAATTATTTCCAAGATATTTTCCGTATTCATGAAAGCAAAATATTTTTTTCAGAGTTCAGCTGATTAACTTTTATTATTTTATTTGCGTATTTTCACGATTTTTTTATGAATTAAAACACTGAATGAATTAATAAACATGTCGAGAAAAATCAAGTTAAAAGTGGAAAAAACAGTGTTTTAATTCATAAAAAAATCGTCATTACGGATTTCCACAGTGTTAACGCCATAAGTTCATCTAAAATTAATTATGTATTTTCATAAATACTTAATCCTAATATCATGTTTTGGAAGCATTCCATACCGGTGGTTCCCAAAGTAGTCCGTACGGACCCCTAGGAATCCCTGAGATCATTCAGGGTGTCTGTACAAAATTCAAATTGATATGGGGGTCCCTGAACAACGCCAGGGGGTCCGCGGAAGGTTTAAAATAAAATAAAATAATAATTGTGACATATTTTTATTGCTATGGAAGTTATAATAAATAATAACGGATATTTTCTTTAGCTCATTCGTGAAGATCGGCCAGTCGAAATATCGGCGGCGACCATTTTTTTAGCTCATTCGGGAAAGGGAAAATCGGCCGGACGAAATCGGCGACCTATTTTTTTGGGGGGTGACAACGAATTCCTTCTTCCCAAAAATTAATTTTGTAGCTATAGGTGAATTTGTAAAAAAAAACAATATTACGAAAGTAGGGGGTCTATACAAAATAAAAAAAATCATCAGGGGGTCCACGCATTACTTCATTCATTATTTTGTTCATAACTATTTCATTTGCACTGCATTCACTTTGCATTTGTCACTCTATCGTATATAGATTCACCACACATACGTCCAAGGGATCTCATGTCTACCACATTAATCAATTCCACGCTTCACTTCCATACAGAGTGTATTTTGCATATTTTAATTTATTAACATTTGCATGAATGAAATCACCGCATTTTCGAATTTTGTTTTAAGTGCATTTTCCTCATTGTAATAGTTAAAATAAATATTTGACACCATTGGAGCAGAGTGTAGGCACACCGGCGGTGAGTTAATGCGAATGGAGATGTCGCTTGGCCGCGGGGGTCGGTCGCTGTTGGCCACCGCCCAAGACGGGCCCTTAAGCCTCCGCTTGAGCACTCTCCAGTACTAGATAAGGCGGTATGCTCCTCGCCGAATTAATGGACCCCATAAAAGCTTATCGCATACGGCTGATGCTGAATTCTACGTGTGCATTAGATGCCCTTCTACCCGTAAAAATCTTCCAATGTTTGCGGAATCGGGACTATCCCGTTTCACCCGGAAATGTACAATACAAGTCAATAAATATTTATAAGATAACAAATTTTCATATTACGTGTAT
The DNA here is from genome assembly GCA_022606425.2 of Lepidostoma basale. Taxonomy (NCBI): domain Eukaryota; kingdom Metazoa; phylum Arthropoda; class Insecta; order Trichoptera; family Lepidostomatidae; genus Lepidostoma; species Lepidostoma basale. Next base: position 31,224 of record JAHDVF020000551.1, on the reverse strand, counting down.
TAAATACGTATGTGGCCACAAAAGATTTCTTTACATTTGATAATGCCTTGGAAAAGCGTAACATAACATCTCCATAAAATATAAGAAATGAATCATAATTAAATACAACAATATTTTTGAGAACTAGTTCCAAGCATGGAACTGGCAGAAGAAGGATGAAAATAGAATAAATACCGTAGAGATGAGGTCCCTAAGACGTATGTGTGGTAGAACGATATACGACAGAATCTCAAATGCTGATATAAGAAAGGAATGTAGAACGGAAGAAGGTATTAGGAACAAAATTATGAAAGGATCCCTGCGATGGTTCGGACATATGGAGCGCATGGATGGAGAAAGAATGGTTAAGGTGGTATACGTAAATGATGTAAATGGAGAACGGAGTCGAGGCACACCGAGGAAAACACGGCGTGACTACATTAATCATATTTTAAAGGTTGGTCATGTTAGAAGTCGGAGGAATCGACGTCCGTGTATGACTCCTGACCTGACCTACGAGGTTTGCCAGGATAGAGTAGTGTGGCGGTCCATTCTCTCTGTCTACCCCTGCGGCGAAACGGCGTGATGGTTTGTTTGTTTGTAATTCTACTTTTGTCTTTATTTCAAAATTGACCGGTTTCGCTAGGCTCGCTGGCATCGACTGACTGGGAGAGATCAATTCAAAATTCATGTTCGGTTTCCCCATGGTGGACAATATGTCCAACCCATTGCCACACGGTTCACGATATCAGGAACTGAGTCTCACCGTCTAATTTCTTGGTTTCTTATTCTATTTCGGTTCGTTCCATGAACCATTTCGTGCATTTAATTTTTATACACAATTTGCATTTTATGCGTATATTACTGTAATTTTATATACTCGTACATTTCGTCTACACATACATATATTTTCAGAAATAATAAAATCATCTCTCAATAAAATTAACAAATGCAAAACGCGTGCAGATATTCTTATCAGATTTAAGAAAACATAAATTGTAAAGAAATGCATATGCGCTCAATTTCAAAACTCATACTGGCGGTAAAATATTTCACGTGTCGGCATAGTCACCTTGGAAATTGACGATTAAACTCTTATCTACATAAATAAATAATTCTACATTTTCCCACACGCGCGCTCGCAACTTCAAATCTACACAATATCGAACGCCGTATGAAATCGAATAAATTTGTTTTAAAATACACAATCACTTGGAGAGGTGAGCGAATTGTTGATAAACAAATGCGTGCTACGGGTATTCTTTTATCACCGGAGATAAAACAAATGATAATTGTGTAAACACAATAATTTTGTATGTAATCAGAATAGTCGTGAATCATCAAGGTGCTAACTGCCGGCGATAGAAATCAAGACGGGGTGTTGTTCGTGTCTCTTATCACATTAAACTTTGGAGGACAATGTCAATACCGTGGGAATGCTAATGTCGTTGAACTCGGCGGCAGCTCGCCTCTCGGCTGGCTGTCATGTCGCGCTATCCGGCACACATCTACGGGCTGTGATCGTGATGTGTGCGACGATCTAATGTTGGGCTTGGAAATTAGATTATATGTGGCCTGGGGTCCTATATGATTTTGTTGGAATTTTTGTATTCCCCAGTTTATGTAAGTCTAGCATGGACGGGGGACGGGCCTAGGGATTGCATGAGAGAGCTGACGAAAGGGCGCCGCTGCGTCCTATAACAGCTTCAGGTAAGCGGCGATTAACATTATATATGCTAGACTTGGAAAGTAACACAAATATGTTAACATGATTTTGTTTTCTTATTTTATTATACATAATTCACACGAGATAAAATATTTATAAATATGAGATTACCGTTGACAATTCAGTCAAGCTACGGACATAGTAATACTACGTAAAGTTAAAGGCATTTATAATATTACTTGTTATTAAAAGTGTATTATTTCAAAATTCATTTAGTAACTAAGTTTCCATGATAGAATCGATAATATAATAATAATAATCTACACATTCGATTTCAAACCTTAATCAGTGGCAACAATGAAACGGGTCAATGGCATAAATTGTAATGTATTGCATAAATAGTATTAAAAATAAATAATAATTTCTTCTATATTTGTCATCCTTTGTGTTCTGGATTCATATTTGAATAATTTGTTAACAACATTGTATTTACAGAACATATTTTTACACTTATATATCACAATCATGATTCGGATGTTCTCGCTCAATATCAAAAGAATTTAACAATGTTAAAAGAAGATATTTGAATTTAAATTTTAACTTTATTTAAATTATAATAACATTTATATAGCGCTGTTTTTGTTTTTGTTGCTGCAGTTCCTCTTCATCTGTGGTAGCCAATATGATTTAAAAGAAAACGTTGCTGGTCACCGGTGATCAGCGATGAAAATAAGATACAATAATTAAAAGAACTTTGTTGCGTTGACTTTGTATTTGATGACATGAATCAGTTTAGAGCTTAAATTAAACGAAAACACAAACATAGATAACTAACTAAAAATTTTGGGGAGTTATATCGCGTCTACAGGGCCTCAGTTAAATTATTCTGTAGAGATCACGACATACTAATACACAACGTAATTAATGACAATCGAACAACAATAGGCTAAATAACAATAATTACCAGACAGCATTTAACCCCGCCAGGCAGCTAGCCAATTGATTATAATTTTGTTAACACACTAAAACTTACTCAATTACTTTTAATTGGATGTGTTCCGAACGGAATCCATTTTGAAAATACGAGTCGAAACGAATAATATAAATTGCGCAGTATGAAGGCAAACAATGTTAGATGTTGATATAATAAACGTATCTCATCCTAAATAGCACAAAATAACTATACAAACAATTAAAAAAAACTATATTCGCAGGTCGTTATGATACATTTTATGATTTATATATGCTAATATCTTGACTCCGAAACATCAGTTAATTAATGAAACTGCCGTGGAATTGTAGAGAAATTAAAATAACAAACGGCACCTTATCAAACGGATTTAACTTACATCCAGAAAAGAGAAAAACATTCTTTCCAAAATGGCTCACAACTTACCCTGCCAAAAAAAGGCTCCACGCGAGATGTTATATTTTAAAACGTCATATTTTAAGCCCTTATTCTCATCCCATCAATGCACACCTGGACGAAAAAGATTAGACATGTACCTTTTATCCGCATTGCCCTAATTCTGAAACAGTCCTGGATACAGAGATAAGTTCTCATATAATATAAACCAAGCACCAAATCACCTTTCCAACAGTGTTTCTATCCGACGTATAGAATTGAATAATGCCAGATCAATGCTGATAAAACAGAGGTTTCCTAGAAATATCCATCGTCGGATCTGACAGAACGCGGAAGAAAGAAGATGAGATTTTACAAAAAATCGTACACTTTAAAGAGCCATGATTTGAAACATTTGGAATGCAGATTGCGTAAAATGGATTACAATTAGCAAGGGAAGATAAGAAAATTAAAATTAGAAGAATATTAATTTAGAAAGAAAGTATAAATGGTATCTTTGATCATTAAAAATAAACGAGATTTTAGAAACTAAGCAAATTATTTTCATTTACAATTGAAAGCTTATAAAAAAAACTTATAAACTAACTAACTAACCATTACATGGACCGCCATACTGCTCTGTCCTGACATACCTCTCTAACTTTCTCTACATTCATATATCGTAACATGCAAGCTCGTCGATTTTTCCGACTTCGAATGTGACTGCCTTTTAGTTTATGATTAATTTTCTCTTGTCGATTAATAATCTCAGGGATCCTTTTTTTAATTTGACTTATGATGCAATCATCTTACACATCTTACAATATTTAATAATTTGTTTTGTTAAAATTCCGAAAATGCTTAATTATGATACGAAAGCAAAATTACCGTTTTCAGCATCATAAATATAGAAGCACGCGGTTCATATGGACGTGCTATATCGGGGATGGTAAATGATAGACCGGTGACCCATAACCGTTATTAAGTATTTCAAATAAAGTGCAGGGTGCGTGAGCGGGGGCGGAGACGCTGGGGGGGGGGGGGAGGGAAGAGCAGCTCACGTGACAGTGAGCCCGCACGCGGTAAACATCACCCAGTCGATAATCTGTGGGCGGGGGGCGGGGGCGGGTGCGCGTCCCGGCGTCTGTTGCCATGGCCACGGGCGGAGGCGGGGCGGGAGCTGGGCGGCCGCCCCGCCCATCCGGGGAGCATGCTCCTCGTGCGAGAACCAGTTTCCACCAACTCATCGTGAAAATACAGACTTCTAAAATATTTTTATTTTTTGTTGATGGTGCGAAAATGAACGATATGTCCATCAGCTGTTTGCTATAAGCAGACGACACTGTTTTAATCTTTTACGGCATGGACGATCGAAAAACACGAAATTACAAATTTTACTACAAAAACAAGTATGTATGTAGTAAATGTACATAAAAAGGCTTACAGTACTGGAAAAATAATCAGAAGATTTCCTCGTCTAATTTTGCGCTTCATCATCTCGGCTTGTCCGGATAATTGACGTTCCGGTTAACTGACGTCGTTCTATTGTATTCTACAATATGTGTTGTTTATGGAACAAAAATATAAAACCCTGCATTAAATAATTAATATAATTGAAAACGTCTGTTTTCTATAAGTATTATAATATTTTATGAAAATTACGCGTCATCATTGTTAAATATAATAAACATTCTGAAAAATGGGTATATATTTATTTTTATGAACAATTTTTTACGAATTACAAGTGCAGATCGAACTCTTGAGATAGAAGAAAATTTCAATTTAAAAAAAACATTAAACGTTGTACATTTAAAATATTATACAATTTGATCTTTGAAGTTTTTAATGGTCAACAAGACAAAACGCGAATACCTCCGAATCCATCTAGAACCAAGGTTCTCAAAGTGGGCGATAACGCCCCCTTGTGGGTGTTTGGGACTTTTAGGATGGCAGTAGAAGACCCAGAAAAAATAGAGAGCGTGGGCAGATAAAAAAACATAGTCTAAAAAGACAAAAAAAAAACACGCCAATCATTTCTTTCCTTTCTTCGTTCGGTATTCTACCATATGTCGATTTCAGATACATAAAAGATTTAATATAAAAATATTTTAAAATTCAATTATGTGTTTCTAAATATTTGGAATAACTTTGAGGGAGTGAGGCGTTGAGCGTTTTTTTTCTTGTAAAGGGGGCGGTGGCCCAGAAAAGATTGGAAACCTATGATCAAGAATAATCGATTGGTTTGTATAATAACGAATTTTGGAAATTAAAGGTATATAAAAAAATACATGTTCTAATTTTGAAACACTGTTTTAATAAGTATTACAATTTATTCTTCATATTTTATGAGATTGTCGCGACAGCTGTTTCGCCAACCTATGTTAGCATCATCACGTAAAACAAACAACCTGATAACGCCAACATATTTTGGCGAAACAGCTGTCGCGATAATCTGATAAATAATAAATTTGAGATAAGTATAATAACAATGTACATTTAATAATGTAGAAGTACCATAGTGTTTCGGTTAAAATGTAAATTTGTAGGATTTTATTAGTTAGATGTTGATCGAACTGTTGGACATGGAGTAAACCTATTCCCGTGAAGAGTGGTGAGCGTGTCTGTTGTAAAGGATGCACACCGCTGGCCCCCGGCTGGGTCGGGACGTAGAAAGTGAAGGGACGTCACACGTGCCGCCCTTGGCTGCCAATCAATAAGCAAGGCGAAGGACGTTCGGCGGGCGGTACGTGCACTCGCAATCGAAAGTGTTTTTAATTGGGGAAATTTTATACAAAAAATGACAAATAAACCTGACATTTTATGGACGTTTGTGTGCCAACAAAATGGTTGCCTTAAAAGCGCGGCTGAAGGACGAGAGTACTTATACATTTGAAATATAATAAAAATAAAATTTTGCAAGGTACGATTAATGCTTATACATTATTTTCCAAAACGGAAAAATCGAACTACATATAAGTTACAAAGAATATATTCAAGAAAGATCTGGAGAAAACGAAATGCTATAGTAGTAAATAGGAGATGAATGCGTTGACTTTAGAATCTTCGAGAATTTTTTTGTTCTAGAATAATATCGTTGCTTCGAGCCTATATCGAAAACTACGCAAGAATAATAATATATTTTGTATAAATTGTAGTTTCCCTAGAGAGGTAGGCAGATAGGATAAACCGATCCAGACAACTCTCGCATATTCTCTACATTTATATGACATGACAAACAGTATCACCAAGTAAATAATAATGAAATATAACGATGTTTTTTTTTACTAATCATATCATTTAACGTATCATCAAGTTTTCCTACATCGAACATGGCTGTCTTTTAGTGATTGTTTAATTTGGTCATAGCATTTGACATTGCCATTTTCTTCTACCTTTTCGACTTGTTATTCCATGCACACTACTTGATTGTTTCATCATTTTTCATTCATCCGTTCATACCATATGTCTACACCATCTTAGTGGCCCTTTCTCATTGTTTAGGACGTATTCCTCTGCCTTACATCCCTCTCTTCGTTCTTCTAACTAACTAACCATCACGCCGTCTCCCCGAAAGGGCAGGCAGAAAGAATGGACTGCCACACTTTAAAGCGGCAATCCATCCCTCTCTTTTCGCCCCCTCTTTTTTTATAGATTTTTTATGGTTGATAGGAGAGAAAGATACAAAAAAGCCTTTTGGCAATGATTTTAATATTTCGATGGTTGAATTGAATGTGTAAAGCAAATTGAATTTGAGAGTTCTTAAAAACAAATGAGTCGAGATTGAGAATCTTTCGTTTCATTCATGAGACGAGTGGAGTATTTTATTAAATCATTTTGGGGAATATGGATTAGCCGAGAGTTCTCGAAGCGTACCGGGGCATATTATAAGTGTACGGGTATATGGTACTATACACTAATCCATCATAACGCAACTGCTTAAGTGAGAGCAAACATTAAGCGCAGATTACACGCAGAGTATAATATTATTTGAGCGAATAAACGGAAGGCAAACAGCGTGAAAATAATCCCTATTTTATTTAGTACGCACCCGTTTCATTATTTGTCTAGGCCTAAATCACGGAACGAATCCCAAAAGGCGCGAGATGTAGTAGGGCTTGTTAAAAGATTGCGTTGTATCGCGGAACGTGCCACATATAACATACGAAACTCGACAAGAATACAAATTGACTACAACAAAAAAATTGCAGACAGTTGACGATAAATGTTTGGCTGCGCTGAATTTCGGTTAAGATCGTATCACAGCCGCGACAAATCTGGCAGATTGCGGTAATAAAGTGTAATTAACGCGACCTAAAAACTTGTATCACTCCCGGCGGGGTATCAAAACCGCTACAGAGGCTATATAGGCGGTTCTAATTGCTTTTGTAGCTCCCCGCGGTAATAATTCAGGGTGGCGAAATTCACAATACCCTTAAATAATAGTTAGACGCCGGCACACATCGTCTTACATCACTCGGCGGGTGGGTACGAACACCCGCGTTAACACAACATCAGCGTAGTCAAATAATACAACCCGTTATGGAACTAACATGAATTCTGAGGTATCTCTACATATGATGGAATAAAGTAGCTATCCGTGTCTCTATTGCACGGTATTTTTTTTTGGGAATGCTGAGAACCACTCTTTGCAGCTTCGAAGAGATGCTGGCATAAGCCATTTGTTTAGATAAATCAGGGGATTTTCCGAAAATCTCGGCCGTGCTGGAGGATGTTGTTTATTTCGTCCTTGATTGAAATCTCCGAAAGCGACAGCACAGATTGTTTTACCTACCTGCCGCCAGAACCAACCAGCCTCTGGTGACTCCGGTGGGAAGAGCAATTAGTCTCCTCGGAAATCGACATCTTTCTCATTAGTGAAAGTACGTTCAGAGAACAGAACACTTCACTTTAAAGAGTATCTCGTCTTCCTAATGTTGAACCATCTCTCATGCGTTCCTGGTATTATTTCCTGCGCACACACTAATAATAATTCACACGTATTTTCTTCTCATTTTAGTCCTGTCACACCTCCGTGGTGCATAGGGCATCAAGGAACCTTCTCCACGATTATTATTTTACATGTTCTTAATAGATGCCTTAAACATTAATTTTGTTTGCAAATTTCCTGAGAAATTAAACTGATATGATTGATTTATTACTCAGAGCAGGTACGAAAATATTCATCTCAAATATAAATAATAATAACGAATGAAAACGTCTGTATTCTAGAAGTTTTGCTATATTTTATGGGAATTATATGCCTTAGCAAGCGGTTTAGAATAGTGCTCAATATAACAAATCAATTAGAAATCTATATTCTAGAAGAATATTCCGCGCAAGCTGACATTGTATGCATTACAGGGAAGGACACAGACAACAGTCAGGATCGGACCTCACGAATAGGACGAAGTGTTCTAAGCACGATCTGCATATCGTGATAGGAACAAGTGTTGTATTGTCAATATACGAATAATTTATCTCATAGTATGTCACGATTATATGGCGACCAATATAAATTGTCTTGCAATCAAAAATTCACGCCAGGGTTTATTTGTAATACACTGAAAAATGCGAATGAAAGCATACACTAATAATATATACAGATATATTAAAAAGATATACAGTAAATCTCGTTGCTGCCTTTAAAAGGCATAAAAATGTATTTGTGAAACAAAAATACAAGATATAATAATAAATGTTTAATGTCGGCCACGTGAGGAGTCAGAGTAATTGACGTACGTGCATGACACGATGCATTCACAAATGACGAAAGCATTTCAGGCAAGAACAGTGTGGCGGTTCTTTTATCTGCTTACCCTTCCGGAGACAGCGTGAAAACAAGAAGAACAAAAAGAAAAGAAGAAGAAAAATAAAGATAGAAATATAATTGACGTCCTTCGTGGTTAGTGCTTTGACTGCCACCCCGAAGTGCTTTGACTGCCGTCCCGGGATTGATTCCGGGGGTGGCAGTGTGATTATAACACTGTCTTTGGTCTAGCGTAGAATTCACGTGACAATAAAATGGCTATAGATTAGCTACCTATCACATGTCACGAGAATCAATATGATTGCTGTACCCTTTACAACGATTTGGCTCGCGCCATAATGATGAAAAGAGCGATTCAAACAAAATAATTATAATTTAATTTAATGGTAGGTATTGTGAAGATATATTATTTACTTTTATTTTATTGTAGAAGCCACAAGGGCAAATATAAAACGATAGGTGCAATAATCACATATTTAATGTATACATTTACAACAATTTTAAAACAAAAGTAATTACTACAAAAAAGAACTCTGCCATTGCTGGTCCCATGCCCGGATGAAAAAAGAGGAGGGTTGATAAACAAGGCTAGCAACCTGCTCGTCGTAAAACAGCCAACTTGCTCACAGCCAAAGGTAAAAAATCTTCTTCTTCTAAGGAACAGACCAAAGGTCTATAAGGAGAAGAAGACAAAAATATATCGAGTAAATAACATAACAGAAAATACCACCAGAAGCAGTGAGCTGCCAAAAACGGTCGAAGCCACAATATCAAGAAAAAATGTACTTTTAGCGTTAAATAAAAAAATCTTAATTAGAAATATCTTTTCAACATTTGTTTTTTTTTATATATATATTTTGTTAACAAACTAACATACTAATTAACCATCACACCGTCTCCCCGAATGGTTAGGCAGAAAGAATATACATACTTCTATCGTCCCTAAACATTCATCGTATCATGCACGCACATCGATTTCTCCGACTCCTCACATGACTTCTCTATTTCTAGTTCCATTTACATCGTTGACATTTACTATTTTCACCATTCTTTCTTTATAAATTTTTTCCATGTGTCCATCTTGTATATTTTATGTTAACAAACTAACTAACCATCACGCCGTCTCCCCTAAAGGGTAGGCAGAAAGAATGGACTGTCACACTTTAACCGATGCGGCACTCCATCCTTCTTTTTTCGCCCCGCGGGAGACGCGGTGTGATGGGTTGCGAACCTCATCGCCACCAATAGGCATCTCTTCTGTCGTGTTCAGTTTATAATATTTTTCATAATTTAATAATTTATATGGGTTGACCTATAGACACGCTACTGTATAAAACATTATTTTATTTATAATGAGGTCAATAAAGCAGTCGACACCTTATATAAACAACCTAAATCCTGGTTGGCGCAAGACGGCGTGGTCTTGCTAGTGGTGCGTGGAATGGAACGTTTATCGGTGAACGTTACAAAAGGCGGTAATTAGACTTTCCAGTGACGGTGAAGGGGTAAGGGCGGGTAACTGAACCGGCAGGAAGGGGGACCGGTTCATTTTCCGAATGAATTATTGAACAACCAACCGGCGGACCATTGTTATCGCAATGTTCGCAAATGTAAATCGACCGGGAGATCACTTGCTGGCGGTTCCCACAGCTCGCGAAACCCGTTACAATACTCGGACCCTAATATCATACTGAATTCCACTTACAACTAAAATCAATCACAGAAAGAGCGTATTCCTGTAGAGTTGAAATTAAATATAAAATAAAGAAATAAAACTTTATAATAACTAGAAATATCCTTTAGATAACCACAAGCGTGGATCACATTATTTTGAAACCAATAAAGAGAGGAAATAAAAAAATGATATTCCCATATCTGCCAGATTAATGAAAGACTAAAAAAATAAGTTTAATATATTACTGTTCTTAATAAAAATTTCATGGTAGAAGTTCATTGAAAGCAAAGAAAATATATTATTTAATAAAAATTCTTGCATGTATCTTGCGTGTATTTATTCATATTGCACTTGTTTTTTATTTATTTTTAGTTTCGACCGGTTTTGGCAGCTCGCTGCCATTTCATGTTGGAGCAATATTTCGCATACTACCATTTAGTAAAAAAATATGCAGTTATATGGGACGGTCGGTCTAAGAGCGAGGTCGACAGCCGTATACATCAGGCTAGGCTTGCATTTAATAAAAGGTCGAAAATAATAGAATCAAATAATATAGACCTAAAACTGAGAATACTCCTCATCAAGACCTATGTATGGAGTGTCTTGATGTACGGCTGCGAGACATGGTGCCTATCCGAAAGGGATAAGCGGAGACTAGAGGCTTTTGAGATGTAGTCCTATAGAAGACTCTTTGGAATTTCCTGGAGAGACCACATCACGAATGAGGAAGTTCTTCAAGGAATCGAAGGAGGAAGGCACCTGCTCAGGACCTTGTCCGAAAGGCGTGCAAGATGGATCAGCCATGTAATACGTCAAGAAGGTCTCTTGCATGCCATAATGGAGGGTATGATCGAGGGGACAAACCCTAGGGGACGCCCACGCCGAGAGTACCTGGAGGACCTGTTGGTGGACGTACGCTGCTCATCATATGCAGATCTCAAAAGAGCCGCACAAGACAGGGAAAAATGGAAGAGAATAATGGAGGAAATTGCTGCAAACCAATCCCAGGATTGAAACCAGAGAAGAAGAAGACTCGTAGATATGCGAGCATTTCAATATTACAACGGCCAGATAAAATACAAATTAGATATTACAGGTGATTGCATATATGTAAGGATATAAACAACAGAGAATTAATGTAGACCAGCGAAATGAACGGGCAAAACATAATTCATCTCCAAGAATTTAAAATAGGAATTCATCCAGATCATTCCTCTTTTTACGGCTGGAATTCTCACGTAAATTCTCAATATTGGGTCAACTTATTACATGCTATATAATTCTTGCGGCTATTTAATTCACTGCATGTCGATTCTCCCGAGGGGTACCCGGGTAACGTTCGTAATGCATCATTTGCCCGACCATGGCTCAGCGATAAAGCTTAATTCCGCTATGGATATCACCTCTAAGACCCGATACAGTAGCCGTTACGTAACAACATCCGCTTCTCGAAAGGGCACCGTTAAATTTCGACGGTGGGCGTAAACGTATGAAATTGGCATTTCCTATGACCGAGGAAAACGTTATTCGGCAAAGGCGAAGCGGATACACGCGAAAACACGACGAAAGACGGTTCAATTACATACAAATATTTCTTATTACATGGGAAATAAAATAAAATTGCCAATATTCAAGGTAAAAAAAAAAGATATATACTCGTAGTTGAATTGATTGAATAGAATTCAAATCACAAGTCGGGATTCGTTTAATAAAATAAGAATTTTGAGGACTTGTGAAGGTCGGGGGATCTTTGACACTAAATCTGTCAACCCTCTTGAAATAGGGGTACGCAAACTTTCACGATTTTTCATGTTTTTAATTTGTATGTATTATTTAAACATAAAGTTTTATTGTGAATATAACAGAACGCTCAGGATAGGGGAAGTACACTTGACATTTAGACGATTGCGATCCATAAAAGTAGTATCAGGCCATGTGGAAATCCACTTGAAAAGGTCAATGAGAAGAGAATTGCGCCTCTTTTTATTTACCTTCATTGTCAATTAACTTAAAGGGCGAGTCTTGAACTAAAAAAAATCGCAAAATAAGAATTTTTATACATACAAACATAGGAACGCGTTCGAAGGTGATACATAGGGACACGGACACATTCGAAATCTAAATTTTTTGCTTGTAAACATACGCACAAAACTTATTTGTTCAACAACGACAACAAACCATGACGCCGTTTCCACGATAGGGTAGGCAGATAGAACGTCCGCTACACTTCTCTATCCTGACACACCTCTCCACATTCATACAGCGAGTCATACACGCACGATTCTTCTGACTTCTAACATGGTCGACCTTTAAAATTCGATTGATTTGGTCATGCCATGTTTTTTTCGGTCTTCCTCGACTCCGTACTCCATATAATATGTTTTTAGCCATTTTATCCTCCCAAACCATAAAAAAAAAATTAATACTTAATTTGCTATAAGAGGTCGTTATAACAAAATTTCAAAAACATACGTATGACTTTCTAGAAATTTCATACGGAATAAATAAGAGGAATATGTACTAGAACACTTAGCACAACTTTTGATTTTTTAATTTTTTATATCGTTCTCTCGATGAGAAAGGTGTAAACCGTGTTTAAATTCATAACGTAAATTCGTCGTTTTGAAATTTCATAGTGTCAATGCCATTAAAAAAAGAATATGTGTTGTATTATTGATAATATTTTGTACCAATAAGCAAAATAAATAAAGAGTTCTAATACGGCGTATGTACGAACATTGCGATATAAAACTAACTAACCATCACGCCGTCTCCCCGAAGGGGTAGGCAGAAAGAATGGACTACCACACTTTTCCTTCCTGACATATTATTCTCTACATTCATACATATTCTCTCGCTTCCTCAACATTCATACATCGTGTCATGCACGCGCGTCGATTTCTCTGACTCCTCACATGGCCGACATTCAATATTTGATTTATTTGAAGGTGCCACGTTTTCCTCGGTCTTTCTTTATTTCTGGTTCCATTTACATCGTTAACATATATATTTTTTACCATTCTTTTTTCATTCATTTTTTCCATATGTCCAAACCATCTTAATGATCCTTTCATTATTTTGTTCATAATACCATCATTCGCACCGCATTCACTTCTTATATTTTTAATCGACACTCTATCATACACAGATTATCCACACATTGCGATATAGGTTACTGAATATCAAGAAAATTACTGTTTAGAAGATGGGATAGAAAATATTCAGAAATTTTGTTTTGGCTCTCGCACCAGTGGTGGAAGATCGCTCGCAGTACCCAGGTTGGACCAGTTCACCCCTCGCGACTTCCATTCGCCCCTCGCGGCCGATAGACGGTCTGGCTGCCCGCCTAGCGAGGCGCCCCAGCAGTCGCCAGAGGTCACGTCAGCCATTTGCCTACTAGTGTTTGCACTCGCAAATTAATAGGGGAGAAATTTAATTGACAGAACAATATTGAATATACATTTATTTTTAAATACTAACATACAAGGAATGACTTCAATTTAAATGAAGTTAATTTTGGTGGGCCCTAGACGCAAACAACTAATTTAAAAAAAAAAAACTACATTATTTACTGTAGTGAATTACTAACATCGGAGTAATTAAAAAAAACTGTTGTTTTATGCGAATGAAAAATCGTTTGTTTTGGAAATTTTCTATTTCGACTAGTTTTGAAGATACATACAAACTCAAATGTGGAACAATAGTGTTTACATTCTTAAAAAAAAAACATAATTATGGAGTATTGCAGTTTAGACGCCTAAAGTTAACTAACCAACCATCACGCCGTCGCGTCGGCCAGAGAGGCAACGTGGATTGATCGCCACACTTTTCAATCCTTACATAACTCTCGCGACTCTTCTACATTCACACACAGCGACACGGTTTATTTTATACACGTCGCGATAAGGTCATAAACATGTCCATAAGGAAGATAAACATGTCCAATCTTATAATATAAATATTTTAAAAATGTATATACGAATTTCAAAACACTAACATTACCGGACTTAATAGCCACATCGGTAGATATTAGTCGTTATTATTTAATATTATGACAGACGTCTGCTTTTTTTAGAATATTTTATGGATTACATGTTTCGCCTTGCAAGAGCATTATTTTATTCTGAAATTTTAATCATACCAATGTCATTAAATGTTTAAATTTGAAACACTGTTTTTACGCATCACAATTTATTAAATGAGTTTGTCGCGACAACTGTTTCGCCAACCTATGTTGGCATCATCAGGTGTTACAAACAACTTGTCGGCGCCGACGTAGTTTGGCGGAACAGCTGTCGCGAAAAACTGGTATAAATAAATTTGGATACGTTATAACAAGATGGCAGCAAGTTGCCGAAACCGGTCGACGATAAACTCAACTGGAAGCACACTAAATAAACTGTGGTTAAGCCAGGACTGACGGCCAGGAAGGTGTTGCTGTGTTTGGTGGGATTGGCAGGGAATACTCTACTATGAGCTGCTCCCCTATGGTCAAACGCTTAATTCTGCCCTCTACTGTGAACAATTCGAACATTTGAAGCTGGCGATCGAACAGAAGCGGCCAGCATTGGTGAATAGGAGAGGAATTGTGTTTCATCAGGCCAACGCCAGGCCGCACACATCTTTGATGATGCGCCAGAAGCTCCGGAAGCTCGGATGGGAAGTTCTTATGAATCCACCCTATAGTCCGGACCTGTCACCAAGTGACTACCACCTGCTCCTGTTTATGGCCAACGCGCTTGGGGGTAGAAATTTGGCCTCAAAAGAGGCCTGTGAAAATTGGTTGTCCGAGTTTTTTGCCAATAGGGACAAGGGCTTCTACGAGAGGGGGCATTATGAAGTTGGATTCTCGTTGGCAACAAGTTATCGAACAGCGGCGCATATTAGACTAAAATCGGGTGATTGTAACACTTTTTATAAAGCATTGAAATAAAGGGAAAAATACAAAATTGCTTTTTCCATAACCTAATATAATAATAAATAAATTTTGGATCTTTTTTTTTGTTTTCATTATACTTAATGACATTGTTTCAAATTTAAACATTTAAAAGTATCATAATGTTTCGGCCAAAACAATGGATTATCTAAATACATATGTCGTTAAAATAATTTAGGTTTGTTTTTTATGCAAACGTCTGTGAGAGTAATAATACCCTACGCTGCCTGCGCATACATTCGACGTTATTAGCGGGAGACGCGAACCACCGCGCCTTGCTGCTGCTTGTATTACCAATTAGACGATATTCGAGTTCTGTATTGGGGCGGTAATCAAATTACTGTTCCCTGTAATTTGATACAATACTCAAATTGGATATTTTTTCATTAAAATCGATACGCGATATTTCGAATATACAAAGTAGTAGAACAATATAACGAGAATTACGAAATGATTATTTATTTAAAACCCTAAGCGACAACACGGAATGGGAAATAAATAAGTGTTAAGATGAAAAAAAGCGATTTTACCTCAAAGAAAATTTTACATTGTATATGAACCAACAAAAATAAAAGTAGCTTAAAAATGAAACATTATTATCACAATAAAACCAGTGTGGAGAAGACTTTGCTGGAATAAACTCAAGGTGTTCTTCCGCCCTTTACACTGCATAAATTTATTGTAAGGGCCTTCTTATTAAATTATTATTCAGTAGGTTGTCACAAATCGATTTTTAAGGTAAACCCAACGGCGAAACGATTCGTTATTTTAGAACAAATTGAGATATGAAATAAACGTTTTGAGAAAATATGTTTGAAAATCAACTATTTTTCGAACAACTCAAGCTGACTTTACAAAATTATTTATCTTGTGTCTCTGTTGATTTAATTACGTGGAATAAAAGAGAACAAAACATAAAAAAGGAAGATTCACGTTTTCCATCATTAGGATTATCTACGAAAACATCCACTTTTGTTATGTAGTGCCTAATTTATTCGTGTAGTTACACTAAAAAAAAAGAAGTTGATACATTTTAAACCATAATATGTTTGCGAAAAGCGATAAAAAAATCAATAGAAAATGTTATTAAATGAAAAACTCTGTATCGAATAATGAATAGTGAAAAAAACGTAGGTTTTCTAGAAGTTTTATAATATTTTTGCTTTAGCATTTAATAAGACGAAACACGTCACTTGTATTAAACATAATAAAAAAATCTGGAAAACTGAACTCCTCTTCAATATTAAATATATTGATACATTTTAGTAAAGGTGTATAGTTAGTTAAGAGTGCCGGTTATACTTAGGAAATGTAGATGACGAAATTCATTATAATCTACGTAAAACAATGGACACAATTTTCACTGCGTAAATTTATGTCAACAAAATGGGTTTATGTCGACAAAACTGCAGCAAATATTTCGTCAAGGAATTCGGTGCTGCCGTTATTTTTGGTCCTCATCAATAAGACTACCAATCATGTAATATCCTATATCTGTGATATAGGATTTTACATATTAGCTTCATAGAAAGTACCAACAATGTACCAACAATAAATAAATAAATAAAGTAAGTTTACGCAGTGGCTGGAGGTTTGGAAAATTGTAAAAGGACAAAGGACTCACCTTGCACCGACCACGTGGAATCTCTCCACATCTGCTCGTTGTAGTGTAGAGGGGGAGCCTTGCTGTCCCCCCCTGGGCCCTTGTCCCAGAGCTTCTTGGCCGCGGGGGCGATCTGTAACAACATTAATAATTCATTATTCAAACATTCTAATACACGAGAATCAAAACCTTCTGACGTTGGTCTACACATCCAAAGTAATGTTGTGCGCGTGTGTGTGTGTTCGTGTGTGTTTGTGTGTGTTTGTGTGTTTGTGTGTGTGTTCGTGTGTGTTTAAGAGAGAAAGAGATAAACGAACCGATAGAATGTTTCAGACAATAGAACATATAGAATTTTTCAGATTTGCATCACAATATACGTAAGAAAATATGAATTTTTAGATCCACTAATATTTTTTAAACATCGACGATTTATTTGTAGAAATAGTATTTTATAAGTATGTTCTGTGGAAAACGCGTTCGAAGATGAAAGTTGGCAGAATTATTCGAGGGTGAACCTTAGTGTAAAAAAAAAAATCCTTATTAGATATGTCAATCTTTAATTTTCTATTACAAACATGTATATGGCACATTTTGCGAAACAATTCCATTTTTAACTCGAAATATGACTAAAATAGAGATTTTTTTTCTGGATGACCTAAGACACTATTAAATATCAATTGACAATGTCCTAGTAAGCCCAAAAAATACTGTAGAAATATTATAATTTATATTACAAATTATCCGTTTTCCTTAATATTAAAAAAGTTGTAATATATGCAATACGTGAATTTCCGAAGGTCCTCTTATCATTTCTACATACAAATACAAAATATACAACAAAATTTGTATGGAGGCACAATGGGTCTTTTTTTAAATATGCATGGCACGATACGTGTGAAAAGCTAAAGGGATATGCATATATTTTGAAGGAGTTAAAAAATAATTATACTCAAAGGTTATGATAATGAAAGCTTTCCTTATTATATGAGTAAATCTTTCTATTATAATAACAAAATCACGGATTTAATATCGCATGTCGTATGATCATCAAAACTTACATAATAATAATAATAATATGCTAACTTTTAAAGCGCTGTTTTTGTGATGTAATCACCTCAAGGGCGCATTGTGTTTTAAATCTAAATGGAACGCTGTATCTGATTGATATTCGCGATCGATTAGAAAGTATAATAGAACAAAATATACAGGTTTTAAATTGGGTATGGAATATGAAAAAGATGGGTTTTCAGCTTAGATCTGAAATCTGTCGGATCATTTATGCATCTGAGGTGTGAAGGAATATTGTTCCAAGCTGATGGGCCGGCTACCGCAAACGCTCGATCCCCGAAATTTGTACTAAGGCAACGCTTTGGCTCAACTAATCTTCCTATTTGTATACGATTCAACACCATTTTAATCAGCGATTATGTTGTTTACACTTATCGCGAATCATGAAGCAGTTTAAATATTTCGAAAATGCAGACAAAAAAAAACACTGCAATTATTTATTATCTAGAGTCAAGGTTAAATTAATAGTTAGTTTTCGAGCATTAAAACACGTGGCGATAAAAAAAATGCAGTTAATTCACAGCGAGTCTAAAAATAAAATTCTTGGCAAAGAAGTTCGTACACACATGTAAATAAATATCTCGGGTATGTAGCGATGGAATTTCATTCATGAAAATGTTTTCTAGTGTAGCACAATTGGCATTCTGTCAATGGGCTCGTGTAACGTGGCGGCGATACTACGGACGCCGTCACGTTGATCCTAGACATCGGTTTGACTACACATTATTCTTATTAATCGCTCCGTACATATTCATAGATATTCGGCTTCGGAAAAATATTTCGTTATCTAAAACAATGGGCTAGTTTATGGTAATACAGAATAAACATTTACCGTGTAGCCAGACTTGTAAATGATACTTTAATAATAATTTATTCGACATCCAAAATGAATTTTAATACGTCGACCTTCGTGGCAGAGTGGTAAGAGCTCTCACTTCCATACCGAAGGTTTCCGGGTTCGATTCCCGGCTATGGCGGTGTGATTGTCACACTGTCGTTAGTCTGGTGTAGAATTCACGTGACAATAAAATGGCGATAGATTGGCTACCCTAAGTGAAACATTTCACTACCATACAGATGTTTCCATTCATATTAAATAGAAACAAGCGTTCTTATGTTTAATTTTTATCTGTATAAAATACATTTTGTATTCTTAAATGGTTTCAAATATTTTTAAATCTGCTGTACAGTTAATGTCAAAACATTGAGGTAGCTTAGTAGTAAAACAGGTCAATAAATATAAAACTGGAAATACAATCAGAAAACGAAAACCGAGCATGTTAAGAGTGTGAAAAAGAAAAAGCATTTATTGCACAAAGCACTTCGATAGAGATTATCTTGTCTGCGAGATTAATATTTCGTGGGACAAACGAGGGGAGATAAGTTGATTGTAGACTAGTTAAGACCACATGAAATATGTTTATAACACATTAAGCAGCAATTATAAAATAATTACATTTATAAATAAAGATAAAAGTAATAGTATCTAAGAGATAAAAACGTATATACAACAGTATTGAAGTTGTAATCATTGGTGTGAATAATCAATAGATACGATAAACATAAAATGTGCATTTCGTTCTTTTAATAAATGTATCACTGGTCGTCTGCTGCAATATTGCTGTCGTTTCGCATTTAGCATAAATAAATAGGCAAAAACTGATTGTCATCAAGAAAGAATACGAGAATATGTTGAATATATAAGAGAGCGAGAGAGGAATACTTGTTTGAATTTTGTTCTGGTTCTGAATCTAAATTTGAATTTTGTTCCGATTATTGTTGTATGACAGAAGTGTACAAAACAAAAGGATAACAAATTTATACTGTTAATTGTGAAATTTTACGTTTATTTTTATTTATTTATCTAAAAAGTTAAAACTTATTACTCATTACGATTGTATAGAGAACCAGGTTTATAAGGGTAAAAAATAGTTACTTCCGTAAATATTATTAATAAGGGTTGTAACTATTATTATAATTTATCATAAATCTTTAAAATTATCAAAATAACATGTTTCGCCTAGTTAAGGTATCAAATGTTAACTATCATTTGATATAGCCTTAACAAGGCTTCATTACCATAAAATATAATAAAACTTAAAAAAACGATATTTTTATTCCTATTAATATCGATCACATAATTCAAATACTAATTGTCGGAGAATTCGTGCGTGCATGTATGAATGTTGAGGATCAAGAGAAGT
The DNA here is from genome assembly GCA_022606425.2 of Lepidostoma basale. Classification (NCBI taxonomy): domain Eukaryota; kingdom Metazoa; phylum Arthropoda; class Insecta; order Trichoptera; family Lepidostomatidae; genus Lepidostoma; species Lepidostoma basale. The sequence continues at coordinate 10,981 of JAHDVF020000551.1, read as the reverse complement.
ACGTCAGTAAAGAACAGTGTGACGCCCAATTTTTCTGCCTAACCCTTCGGAGAAACGGCGTGATGGTTAGTGAGAATGATTTAATATGGAGTTTTACATCATTGTTAAAGAAACAATAAATATTTTTTGCTTAAAAAAACTACAACAGAAAAACTTAGTTTATAAACAAAATATTACGTGGAAAAGAAGCTACACACAATTTACCATGCTAACATCGGTTAGCGAAACAGCTGTCGCGACAATTTCGAAAGTAATCATCAATTGTGTTATTTTATAACAGTGTTTTTATTTAAACAGTTAATAATGTTGAAATTATGTTGTTAAAACTTTTAGAAAACGGAAGATTTCATCAATATTAAATACAGATATTTATTAACAAAATTATTCGAGAAACAATCAATACATTAAAATGATTTTAAAAGAATCATTAATGAAAAAAAAAGTTGATAGAAATTTTCAATGAAATACTCGCTTTTATAATATCACTTACATGTGTATGTTGTGTGTAACATGAATTTCATTCATCGGTTCATTCGACGCGGCTCGGGGGTCGAGGTCAAGGACATACAATATGCAGTTCAGCAATATTATGATTCACGGAATTGCTAAACCGACACGCCGTCAATATTTTATTGTGCGACCGGCGGTTTTTCGTTACAGCCCGCCGCTAGACGGGAGTGATGTTTACCGATCGAAACTTAATAAATGCTTCTACATTATACGATGGAAACGTCAGTCTGGGCAGTTTTATTTATTTACTGCATTAATGGAGTCTGTCATGCGCGCCGCGGGCCGAGAGGGACGGAGCGTGTCTGCCGCTCTCCTGCAAAGGCTCCGGTTACTATTAAATTTGTCGCCGTCGCATTGTGGATACTCTTCGGGCATGCTGTGTGAGCGGAATTCGTACATGAGACTATACTAGAGCCGCTCAGAAGTGATTCTTGGGGCCATAAATCATTTCCCTATGTCTATCTCGCTTGCACTTACGGGCGTTATGGAGCGGTTTAGGGATGGGCGTAACAATAAAATAAATATTAGGTGTATAACTTTGCTTCCGCCGTTTTGCAATAGATGGCAGTAGCGGTAAGTGGTAGTTGGAATAAATAGATCATAGATGTCATACAATAAGCTTAAGTATTTGTAAACATAACGCCATCGAAATATTAGTCGATTTGTGTCTGCATCATAAAGTTATTCCCGATTAAACATGTCAGCTTACGAGCCAAATTCTCGTCATTTGCGGGAGGTTTTAATTTTATGCTTTAATATGAAGAAATCTGCGGCTGAGGCTCATCGAATGCTCTCAAATACCTATGGTGAGGCCGCTATTAGTGAAAGAACGTGCCGAGAGTGGTTTCAACGCTTCAAGAACGGTGATTTTAACGTCGAAGACCAGCATGGCGGTGGAAGAGAGAAGGTTTTCGAAGATGCAGAATCGGAGGCATTACTTGATCAAGACGTGTCAAACGCAACAAGAATTGGCAGGATCATTTGGAATGACGCAACCAGCCATTTCAAAACGCCTGAAAGTCATGGGAATGATTCAGAAACAAGGAAATTGGGTGCCGTACAATCGTTATCGAACGCAATTAATGCGTTTGAGTCGAACATTGAAAGACAAACGGCCGCAATACAACGAGAGACACGATAAAGTGATTTTACAGCATGACAATGCTCGACCCCATGTTGCGAAAGTGGTCAAGACATACTTGGAAACTTTGAAATGGGAAGTCCTACCCCACCCGCCGTATTCTCCAGACGTTGCTCCCTCAGACTATCACTTGTTTCGATCAATGGCACACGGCCTAGCTGACCAGCACTTCCGGTCTTATGAAGAAGTAAAAAATTGGATCGATTCGTGGATCGCTTCAAAAGATGACCAGTTTTTTCAACGCGGGATTCGTATGCTGCCCACAAGATGGGAGAAAGTAGTGGCCAGCGATGGACAATACTTTGAATCATAAATGTATAACCAGTTTTTTACGATAAAGCCTCGAATTTCGAAAAAAAAAACGGCGGAAGCAATGTTATACACCTAATATATCGATAAGTAACGTTTATTATCGTATCTTGTTCATAAACTTTAACGAGTTAACAAAGTTTTGATATTAAACTTTATTTATGGGTTTTACGTGCGTTTAAATTAGTATGAAATTAGTGACTACCAGATACTAAATTAAATACCAGTAAAAACAGAAAAATTGTTTAATTTTAAAATTTGTATACCGTATGTCTATAAACCCAGAAAGAAAGTTAAGTATAAAAAACAAAGTAGATCATATTGTGGCCCTTAAAAGAGCCGTTTATATTACAAAAAAATGTATCAATCCTCATCGGAGTCTTCTTCATCAGTGATCGACGATTATAACTGAGGGCTCTTCAAGTATATTTAGGAATGCGGAAAACCATGCCATATATGTATCGCCATCCATTTCTGTGTGATAATCAGCATCCTTCGATTTTACCGCTTTAAATATTAGCTTCGCTTCTGGAACAAAGCCAGTCCTTGCGGAACCAGCATGGCAAACTATCAATCTTTGACCTTTTCCTACAGGCTGATTCTTGAAACCTCCTTCATCGTTGCTTCCAAGCCACATACGCTTTCTTGAATGGTTTTGATTAATCCATGTTTCATCCAGATAGAAACGCGGCCGCTGATCGTTAGTTCTTCTAAGTAAATCCAATTTCCTTAAAAAGTCCATTCTGGCACAAACAATATCTGTTCTTTCCATTAAATATTTACGTCCTTCGGCATTTTTCTTATACTTGAACCCAATCTCCTTCATGAGTGTTCTCATCGAAGTTTTTCCGCATTTAAAATCAGGTAATTGCTCTCGGTATTTTTCTAATATTTTCGCCACGGACGGATACTCTCCACTATCATAAAATGAACCTACAGTCCGCTTCAATACACTTTTATCAAAATCGTCAATATTGGTGACAGTTTCTTGTTTCTTAAAATTTGCTCTTGGTGTACAGGGGCTGCTTGATTGCAATAATTCAGTCTTTATTCGGTCCACTGTCACTCTACTCACACCACAAATAAACGCGGCCATTTCACGTGGTTTGTTGAAATTAAGAGAAGCTATTTTATTCGGATCACTTTTCAATTCATTGACAAACAAGAATACGTTGTGAATCACTGTTCGAGTTTGAGGGCTAATATCGCCATGTAATTTCTTCAAATCAATGTTGGAAAATAAAGTATCCATAGTGCGTAACGAGTGGTGACACACGAATGAATTCATTTAATTGCAGTAAACACATTTATAACAAAAAAGCACTGCATTCGGTAAAAACCAATCATTAGTGACTCATCGTACATATCATAACGTACATATCATTACAAAATCATTATAGTGACTCATCGACACCACGAGAGCAGGTAGCCGTATACCGATAACAGTCCTGGGGCTTCCCATCCCTATTTCTATTGACATTTATGGCCCCACGACTCCGTTTAAAACGGCTGTAGTATAGACAACATGAATTTATTGTTTTTTTGTTGAACAATGATGTAAAACTCCACATTAAATAATCAATATGAATGAAAACGTATGTTTTATTGAGGATTAAATAAATTTTATAGAAATGACACGTTTCGTCTTTCGTCGAAATTTGATAATGCCTTTGTAATGCGATACATATTCCCATTAAATATAATAAAACTAGAAAACATATCGGAATTTTAATGCAAATCAATTAACATTACGAACCATGAGGAAGAACCATTTAAGGTGCATCCACGTGTGTGGTAACGATAACACCAGGTGCTCTTGGCACATGACACGAAGTTGGGCAACCTCTTCACCACAATGGCAAGAGAAATAGGAAAGAGGTGACCATATTTGGGACCATCCCAAATAAACTAGATTGCCATTGACAATAAATTAGACACAATAAGTTTGTGGTAAGACGAAATTTAACCCAGACAGTTTATTAAACAGTGTACCAAATTCTTACTCAAATTGACACGAAACGAAAATGTACAATTAAACAAAATCTGATTCAAACGCATTACTATTTAACACTTTTTCCATTTCCAAAGTTATTTGACTTTTACACACAATCCAATAATTTACTACAACACAAAATATGGACAAATTATATTTGAAAAAAAAATAATAATAATAATATGATTAAAAATTGATACTCAATATATAAAAAGTACAAAATATATACTTATAGTTAAAAAAAATGCAAGTAAATTTTCATTGGAATTGTGGTACAAGTTTTACGTTTTATAGAAACGCACACTTCTGTGAGAAAACCTCCAATTGGATTTCCACAAATCCTCTGTGGATACCAGTGAATCATTATTAATGGTAAAGGAACAAACCACGTTTGTAATTTACCGGTTTACCCGCAGACATATTACAGCTACGGTTATGGACACACGGAAAGCAGAAATCGATGGCGAAAATCACAGACACACGCATGCTCCTAGTAAATCTCGAGCCGAAATCCCGCCGCGTGTGTGCAGAGCGAAGGTAATGAATTTATCCGCGATTTACCCCCGCGCCGCGGCGGCCAGGACTCGGCCGCCCCCGCCCGAGCATCCCGTCTGGGCGGACCAGCGCTAGACGCTATCGGACACCGCCGCCGTGCCGTCTGCCCCGGCGAAAAACTCTAAACCTGGGCACAGTCAATATTATTAGGCGCCCATTAGAAACAGAAGAGACTTACAAACAATCCTTCGCTAGAAAACTAAAAACAACCACAAAATCCAAGCATGTTGATTTCTGACTACGCGCTTAGCTCGTACGTGTTTTTTGTGACTGCTCACCGATGTACAAAATACAAATATTAATTGTAATTATTTATTATGAAAAATATTAATAACAATTGGTTTTAATTAATATGAATATAAACGTCCGTTTTCTAGAAATTTTATTATAATTTATAGGAATGACATGCTTCGCTTGTCTAAGGCATTATCAAATTAACGTCTAAACTCTCGGTTTTATTTTATATTTATTTAAACAAGACATAATTTGAACACCTTACCAGATTTATTGAAAAGTTTTCTCATACTTTTTTACCCAGATTATTAAAATCTATAATAATCATAAAATATGAACCGTATTTATTTGAAACGCTGTTATATCTAAATTTGTCATGACAGATGTTTCGCTAACTGATATTGACATCAATAGATATTACAAAATCAACTTGTTAATAATGTGCCAACATTTAAAGTGCGTGATGTAGAACATGTTTTAAATCTAAAAATGAACGCTGCTTCTGATATACGCGATCGGTTAAAAAATAACATCACAATAAAATCAAATGTTGATTGTAAACAATTAATAATGTTGAAATATCATAGTGTATCTGCTTAAAAAATGTATTATCTAAGCTTAAAAAATATTTATTGAAAAAATATATTCAACCATCACAATAAATGAAAATCATTGAAAACGTGAATCTGAATATTGTTATCTGATATGATTTGAAGATTTGACAACAAAACAGAGCAGTAAATTACTCAGGCGAGATAAAGGGTAATTTAATGTCGCTATAGTGTTGATTTGATTTGTGGTGATACTTATAAAATCATGAAGGAAAATAAGTACTTTCATATAACATTGACCGGTTTCATTACTTTATCAATTTAAAATCGCCCCAAAGCTAATCAAATTTAATGTAAGAGTTCTGATTATACTCGTTTCAAGCGCACGCGATTCGTTCCAAAATGATGAAAAAAGTTCTCGCATAGTTCAAATCTTTATTGCGAAAATAATGAAAATTAACGAGGACAAATAAATAAAACATGCGAGGGGGATTTCGCGAGAAATGAATTAAATTTGTTTCATAAACTAGGGTTGACTTTTAATAACATCGATGAGATGGAAATTTTCGGAATAACAAAGTCCGAAATTTGAACCTTCCAGGAAAAGATTTGCGTATTTACTTAGAGAGAAGGAATTCATAATCAACTCTCCAAGATAATGGGAAAAGGAGATCGTATTTTTCTTTTGTTTTAATTTTTTTTATAATTAATATTACCTAAGATTATTGTGATGAATTTACTGAAATCCCTTAATGGAAAACACCATATCCCCGAAGGGGTAGGAAGAAAGAAGGGACCGCCACACTGTTATTTTATGACATACTTCTCTAGCTTCCTCAACATTCATACATCATGTCAGGCACGCACGTCGATTTCTCCGATTAAAAAAGTAATGTTAACGATACTTAATTTGAAATAATAATTAAATAAAACGAGTTTTTTTAAGAATTACGTTCACTTTTGATTTTATTTCGACAGCGACCGCTTTCCCCAGGTTCGCTGGCATCAACAAAGTGTGCTGTTTGTCAGCTCATTTTGTCGATGCAAACCTGGTGAGACCAGTCGTTTTCGAAATAAAGACAAAAGTTATGTTCTTAAAAATCCACTGTTTTAATTAATTATTAGTAATCTCTTGCTGCTTGGGTATTCATCTTTAAGAATTTTTGCAATTATTGTATTCTCCGTGCGGTCCACGTGGTCTCTTCAAAAGCGCCTTCTGCTTCTTCCCCATCTCACTATGTCCTCAACACCACAGACAGACCTTATCGTTTCATTTCTGATCCGATCTCTGAGGGTTTTGCCTGCGATGCAGCGCAGGGTTCGCATTTCTGCTACTCTAAAAAGGTTCTTAGTTCTATTGGTATCGGCTCTGACCTATATTCCATACATCATGATGGGGCGAACGTATGCCTTGTATATCTTGACTTTACTTTCGGTTACCATGTATTTGTTCCTTCATATGGTATTGCGCAAGCAGCCAGCCACGGCTGTCGCTTTGTTGGTTTGTGCTTGCATCTCGTCATATAGGTCTCTGTAGCTACCGATCTCTATGCCTAGGTAAGTGAATGACTTGCTCAATAGGTGTGTTATCGATGATCAGTTTACATCTGAGAGGCTCTTTTGATATCCAAAAGTTGTGTGTTTGGTATTCAACTAAAATTTAGTTTTTTTATCGGGTTTAAACCTTTAAAATTCCTACTATATAAAATATCACCATTATGTTGGGTAACTTATATGGAGGATAATAATATAATATGATAAAATGGTAATAGTGTTCTTAACTAAATTTAATTTTAAAATTCCAAAAATGCTTAGAAAACACGTAAATAGTACGCAAGTAACTTTTACGGAACGATAAACATTATATTATTGTTAAACGTACGTAATCTTGTATCTACGATCTCGTAAAATCTGCTCTTAGTTAATTACACCAATTTGCATAAAAATCGCACATATGCGGAACGAAAGATAAAATTTCAAAGTGCTGAGTGCGTGCAGAGAGTACGCACAGTCGGCAGATTTCCGCCTGTGAATCGCGCTGGTTCGCAAACACAGGTGACGGCGGAGGCGGGCGCGGAGCGTAATGATAGTAATGAGCGCCGAAATGTAAATACGATACGCAGTCCGCGGGCGACGATAGCGTCGGCCGAGAGTGCTGGCGCGGTTAGGGCAGGTCGTGGGCTATCTGGCCCCGGCACTCGGTTGGGTATATCTGTGATGCAGCGTCGAGCGTGACGCGCTTATCTGCCACTGCGAAAACTTGCCAGACTAGCGTGTTACGAGCCAAAGCAAACAAAATGCCATTCGCCATTCTACGGCATTATCAAACTTCCAGAAAACAAACGTTTTTCATTCGAATTAAATATATAATATGGAGTTGAACATTACTGCTCAAGAAGCAAAACATCTGTACTTTAGTAGATTCATTACAGTTTATGGGAATGACATGTTTAGCATTTCTAAGGCATTATCAGCCATTGACTTAGAAAGGTGAAACCGATAAACTATAATAAAATAAACATTTTCAGTCTTAATTAATACGAATGAAGACGTCAGTTTTCTAGGAGTTTTATTATATTTTATGGGAATGACATATTTCGCCCCTCTAAGGCATTTGATAATGCCTTAGAATGTCATTCCCATAAAATATAATAAAACTTCTAGAAAACTTACGTTTTCATTCGTATTAATTATTTAATATTGAGTTTTACATCATTATTCAAGAAACAATAAATAAGTTCTCATTCTTATTAAATATTTAATATGAAAATTTATATCACACTTCAAGAAACAATAAATAAAATGCCATTCGATAATATAATACAATGCCATCTTGATCGTCACTTCGCACTTACATTGCTAACAAAATATGGCATTGTACAATGGTGATCCCGTGCCGATCCTTACGTATGGAACCGAAGCGTGGAACTTGCAAAATAAAGATTAATGTAGAAAAGATGCAGTTGAAATAAGATCTCTCAGACGAATGAGTGGTAAATGAAAAATGGTGTCAGATGCAAATATAAGGGAATGAAAGAGTGTGAATACAGTGCGAATGAAAGCGTTATGAACAAAATAATGAAAGGGTCATATAGATAGTTTGGATACATTAAAATAACGAAGAAAATAAAGTATTTGTTAACGATCTACGGAAAAACAAATAGAGGAAGAACCAAGAAAACATGGTAAGATTGAATTAATCAAATATCAAAATGTCGGCCACGCGAGGAGTCGGAGAAATCGACGTACCTTATTTTTTTGGATAATAAATCTTCCGAACCTTACGATCTTCCTATATGCGCGTTCTCAAGAATCGGTTAAGAGACGGGAATATACCATACATACTATACATGCGCGTCTGATTCAACATAACAGTTTCCACTTCAGGGAACATTTAAGGGTCGCAGAAGAATGGATACTCGCGGTTCCGACCCCAATGTCGCATTTTCTTATCATTATTCCGTACCAAACATAAGGCGGGTTGAAAACTCGAGATCGCACTTCGCGTTAACAAGATAAACTTACTACCCATCACGCCGTCTCCCCGAATGGCTTAGGTAGAAATGATGGACCGTCACATTTTTCTATCATGACATACTCCTCTCGATTCCACTACATTCATACATCGAGTCATGGTCGCACGTCGATTGATTTGCGCTTTCTTTAGATATTTAATGCAATTGAAAAGCTAGAATAGCAGTGCACAATGGTGTTCTTCTATCGACCCTTACGTAAAGAAGCGAAGAATGAAAGTGGCAAAAGAAAGATGAAAGTAGAATAAATGCAGAAGAAATGAGATCTCTTAGACGAATGTGCGGATACTCTGTGTATGATAGAGTGTCGAATGAAAATATAAGAAGTGAATGCGGTGCGAATGATGGTGTTATGAACAAAATAATGAAAGGATCATTTAGATGGTTTGGACATATGGAAAGAATGAATGAAGAAAGAATGGTAAAAAAATTATGTTAACGATGTAAATGGAACCAGATATAGAGGAAGACCGAGGAAAACGTGGCACGATCAAATAAATCAAATACTGAATGTCGGCCATGTGAGGAGTCAGAGAAATCCACGCGCGTGCATCACACGATGTATGAACGTTGAGGAATCGAGAGAAATATGCCAGGAAAGAAAAGTGTGGCAGTCCATTCTTTCTGCCTACCCCTTCGGGGAGACGGCGTGACGGTTAGTGAGTTAAATAAGATTATATGATCATGATGATACCTTCAGTGTTCAGATAAGTATTTAAACATTACTGTTTAGAATATGGAACACATAAATTCACCGTGCAGCGAGTTATGTTGTACACTTACAGATTTGATAAACACAAATTTTACCATATTTTTGTCGTTACGCACAATCAGCACAGATTGCGAGACGGTAAAAGGCGCCCAGATTAATTGGTGACACGAGACTTATCAAAGATTTATCACAATTATAGAGCAGGTATTGATAGACGTGTTCAGTTTTAATAATGCAGTCATGACCTAGTTAATTATCAGTGAACGTTTAATCGTTTTTCGATTCAAATATAAGCCGAGCAATCAAATTTTATCGGCGACATTATATCTCAATACAGCCCACAGAAGTCGCCGACAGCGATCTCACAATACGGCGAGGCAGGTTAATGCGATAAAGGTTCCCTAAGTGGGCCCCCTGCACCCCCAGGGGGTCCTGGAGGGAGCTGAGGGGGTAATTCTGGCCCTGGGGGAGTAGGGGAGCCCTGGGAAGCAAAAAGAGGGCCATGAGGTGCTAAAATGTACAGCCTTACAGAATTTTTTAAATCCGTTATTACACGATGTACATACGTATATAATTTGTAACATACTAAAAGTTTATGATAAAATCACCTTAAAAATAAATATCTATGATTTTGTGATGTTTCAAATAAATTTCAAATTTCTGGTGACACCAGTGGCGGTGGGAAGAGCAATTAGTCTGCTGAACGCGGTCTCATCGGAGATCGACGTTTTTCACATTAGTGAAGGTACGTTCAGGAGACAAATACTCTTGACTTTAGAAAGTATCTTGTCTTCCTAATGTCGAACCATCTCTAATGCGTTCCTGGTACTATGTTGTATTTTTATAATATTTTACCTGTACTCAATAGAAGCCTTAAACATTTTGCTGTTTGTAATGTCTTTTGATTTAATAAACTGATTTGATTTGATAATAATTACCTTTATAATGTATATTTTCGAATTGTTTTATTTCCAAAATACCTTTCTGAAATAATAAAAAAATACCCTCGTAGATGAATATATTTTTGAAGATTTCACCCCAGGTTCGTTATTGACAGTACATCAGGTTCGTTTTTCTCATTATGATTCTCATTAGATTATTTAATAAATAATAATTATTCAACAAGTATCTTATTTATAACACGTATCTTATTTATAACACAATAATATTCTTTCTGCCCACCCCTTCGGGGAGACGGCGTGATGGTTAGTTATTTTTTTATAAGTATATAAAAAATAGGTTCACCACATTTTTCTGTTTCGTTTAATTTAAAATAGGTAAATTTCCAGTTTTTTTTTGTCCGTAATTTTGTGTTTGAAAGGGGACCATGGGTCAAAAAAGTTTGAGAACCTTTAGTTTATTTTTTGTCACAAAACATACAAATAGTAATGATATTAGTCATTCTTTCATCGGTCGTTAATCTTAAGACTTGAAGTGAAAATA